>CM030363.1:275911196-276511196 GCA_017893485.1 Hemerocallis citrina | reverse complement strand
AATCTCCTTAACCGTCATTGATTTGTCCCCCTTATTGAGTTGCCGGTCACTTCGTCTGCTAAATGCATTTAGAACCGCTGTCTTCTTGGCTCGTTTCCCTTTTGTTGGTTCTTCGACCAGTGTCTTCAGGTCATAATATTGTTCGTCTCTACGGGACTGAATTGAAGCAGCTTTGTTTAAAACATGAACCAAGATACAAGGCCTCAACGATTTCTAACTTGGTTCAAATATTTTAAGGTGATCATACTACTACTCTATAAAGCAAATTATTCCAGGTTCATTCGAGATTAACATGGATCGATGTCTTCACCTTTTGAACATTTATTGGCTCTTTTTAGTTGTCTTATCAATTGAATCTTCATCAATCAACATGCTATTTGCCCGGCATCGACTATCAGTCCCCATGACAAAGTTATCATTTGCCCGGCATCCCTGCAATTTGATATTGCTCCAATCAGGTTGCCATGTCCTGCTACAGACAAGGAAGTATAATACATTCTGTCATTGTAAAAGTTTCTTAAGAGAAACATATACAATTGCTATGAAATGGAATGTTAGTTATTCTAATGCTGAAGTTTGTGGCATTTACAAATGAATGTATGCTTAAATATAACTAAATTTCAGTTGAAATTTTGGGAAAATTTTGCCGAAATGCCCTCTTTTTTGAAAATAATTAGCGACCTACCCTAGTTTCGAAAACATTTAGCGATTTGCCCTTGTCTGTGACACGTCAGCAACAAACGTTATTGGGAAAAATGGCATCAGCTATTTATATGCCGTTATTCCCAATAACGGCATCTTCATTTGAAAAAATTGCCGTGCCGTTATTCCCAATAACGGCATTGCTTATTTTAAGTATAGATCTCTACTGTATCAACATTGACTCGAGATTGGAATCCAAATAGGAAAAGAACTGATGCCGTTATTCTGGACAACGGCATCGTTTATACTGATGCCGTGTTTCAGAATAACGGCATCAGTTCTTTTCTTTTTGCACAACTCCCTATAATCGAAAACCCCTTCAAAACCCCTTTTCTTCCCCTTCTGATTCGTAAAACGCATCTCCCTCGCATCACCCCTTTTACCCACAAACCCTAGATCTCATAATCAAAAAATTTCAACCATTTGAGTCCTATAAAATTCCATACATCCTACCTCCTCACTCCCACTCTCATTTTCAGTCTTCCTCAACAACGAAATTTTTGCCGGTGGTTTTTTTGGTATAATTTGAAAGGTATTATCATCTTAACCTTATGTTTGATTTTTATTTCAATGTTTTGTTTATTTTGAGTAGTGAATGACTTGAATATGTTTTAATTTTTATGCATAGGTATAGAATTTGATATCCCTATTTGGTTATATTATGGGGGTGAAGTAATTAAGGATCCAAAAATTGGATATTCTTATAGTGATGTTGATCCGGTAATTATTTGGGCTACCCCCAATTTTGGTTACTCAGAATTAATAGATAAGATATATGAAGTAACCAATTGGGACAGAAGTGAAATGAGTCTGAAACTGAAAGCCCGTTATTCTGCTGGTAAAGGGGATAGGCAGTACTTCATGTTGGTACCCATAGACAGTGACAGTTTTCTGAGGTCTGTCTTGCTTAGGACACTACATCCAAGTTGTGGTTGGAATATAGTTGAGTTATATATTGATCAAACGAGGGTTCCAAATACTACAAGAGTTGTTATCGAAGGTCCAAGGCTCACTAGGATTTTGAGACCATCTGAAGAGTCACACGCAAGGATTTCAAATACTATTGGAGATACTAATACATCTCCAACGGTACCTGTTTCCTCCGAATACGAGCAGGTACATCCGACCCCATTCCCACAAAATTTTTTGGTCGCTGGCATTGCTTTGGAAGACTTTGACAACGCCGTTGTAAATAACGACTTGGTAGAAGAGGAAGACGATGAGGTACGCGGTCTCGAGGATGATGATGAGGAGATCGCCCTTGAAGCTCCAGTTGTTGAAGCCAATGTTCATGTGCCGGTTAACAATGCCTGCGTGTTGCCAAGTCAGGACACAAGTCCAACTATGCGTGGATCGCAATCAAGCGAATGGATGTCCCGTGCCACCGTACATGAACATGGCCAGTCTTCCATTGGGTCTTCCAACTTGGATGAACTCTTCATTGGTCAAAGATTTCCATCCAAAGATGCTCTACAACATCAAGTGAAGATGTATGCCGTGAAGAACCACAGGGAATTCGTGACGGTAAAATCAGATCGTTGTCTATACCATGTGAAATGTAAATACGCGCCCATCCACCATTCAGCCGAGCAGATTGCAGAAAATCCATCACTTCAAAATGTAGTTGGTTGTCCATGGCACTTGCGTGCAATTGTTTCCAAAGATCGTGATTATTTTGTGGTGAAACAGCTTGAAGGTGTACACACATGTGTGAATCCTACATTGACTCAGGATCACAGTAAAATTGACTCGACGGTCGTATCGATGATGATAATGGATACTCTGAAGGAACAACTCTCAATAACACCAAGAGCCATAATTGGGCAGGTGAAGGGTAGGCTCCAATACACAATATCATATTGGAAAGCTTGGAAGGCAAAACATAAAGCAATTGAGAAACTATATGGTTCTTTTGAAACAGCGTACACTAAATTACCATATCTACTCAATGCAATTCAAGCTTCAAATCCGGATACGGCTGTACAGTGGGCGAAGACTACGACCGGGCTGGGTATAGAAACATTTAAGGGTGTTTTTTGGTCATTCGGTCCTTCGATCGAAGGATTCAAATCATGTAGACCAGTTATAAGTGTGGACGGTACTCACTTGTACGGAAAATACAAAGGCTGTTTGTTGATTGCGGTTTCACCAGACGCAAACGGGAGGTTGTTCCCGTTTGCCTTTGCACTTGTTGAAGGTGAAAGCATAGAAACGTGGACATGGTTCATGAACTATATTCGGTGCTTTGTTACAGATCGTGAAGGTCTTTGCGTTATTTCGGACCGACATACCGGTATTTTATCAGCAATGGGAAATGAGTTTGGCACGTGGAGGGAACCATTTGCATATCATCGGTACTGTATGCGGCATTTTACTAGCAATTTTCATAAAAAATTTGGTTCGAAATTTTTGATGAATAAATTAAAGGTAATTGCTTGTCAAAATCAGTGGAAAAAGTACGAGGAAAAGATGGCACAACTTGAAGCTAGCAATGCTGATGCGGCTAATTGGGTTAAGGAAAAAGCAATTGAGAAGTGAGCACTAACTGCTGATGGTGGGCGTAGATATGGTATTATGACAACAAATCTGTCCGAAGTTTTCAACTCGGTTCTGAAAGGTGTTCGTAGCTTACCTGTCACCGCAATTGTAGAACAGATATTTTTCCGTCTCAACATGTATTTCACCGACCGCCGTGAGGCCGCGCAGACACTTATCGCTGAAGGTAAACTATGGGCACCCCGGATTCAGGATCTTATTGATGTCCGGCGTGAAAAATCCAATTTACATGAGGCCATAATGTTCAATAATCGCGATGGTGTCTTTGGGGTGAAAACGGGCATTAGAATGGACGGTGGATATCAAAAGGGTGGGCATTGGCATACGGTGGACCTAGAAGGCCGAACTTGTACATGTGGCAAATTTCAACTGTTCCACGTTCCATGCTGTCATGTGTTAGCGGCATGTGCTTCCCGGGCGCTTGATTATCAACCGTACATAGATCCTTTCTACTCTACAGATTCGTTAGCAAAAACATGGGCACCATCTTTCAATCCTATCCCAGACGAATCTTATTGGCCTACCCAAAGCGCACCGGTACTAATAGTTGATCCTAGTCTTCGTCGGGTAAAGGGGAGGCCTAAGAGTACTCGTATCCACAATGACATGGACGCTCGAGAAGGTGAGAGTAGTGGAAAAGTATGTTCAAAATGTGGTGTGAGCGGGCATAATAGACGCAGTTGTAAGAATGTACAAAGTGTGGGGACTTCACAATCTACCCGCACTTGAATATTTTCCTAGTTATTGGATGTTAGTTAAATGTTTTCCTTTGTAAGTGTTAGTACGATATTTTAAAGTTGTTTCTGAATGTTGAGTAATTTACGTTTAAATTATTTGGAATGAGATTTGTGGTTTTAATCAATGGTGGACATAGTTAAATTTGTTGTTTATAATAAAACAGGACAAAACATGCATAGAAACATGCACAACTGTTCATTTAACAAATGCCGTTATTAAGAATAACGGCATCTTTGATCTATGCCGTTACTCTCAAAGACGACTGTGGAGGCAGAAAGTTTGGCAGAATACTCAAATGTTGAGATTTGATGTATAATTGATGCCGTTCTTAAGAATAACGGCATAGTTAAAAGATGCCGTTATTGAGAATAACGGCATCTTTGATCTATGCCGTTACTCTCAAAGACGACTGTGGAGACAGGAAGTTTGGCAAAATGCTCTAAATTTTAAATTTTGGTGTTTAACCGATGCCGTTATTCTGAGGAACGGTATAGATAACTGATGCCGTTTTCCAGAATAACAGCATAGTTAACAGATGCCGTTATTCTGAATAACGACTGTGGATACAGAAACATTTGGCAGCAAACTACAAATGTCACGCCCCGCTTCCCGAAATACGGAAACGCAGGCACGTAACTGAGGCCCAGCGAATGATATAAGTACGCCAACTCATATCATCCATAAGCTGTACCAGTCTTAACTCAACAATATAAGAAAAATTAATCACAACCACGCAGGAATTAATAATCACATAAACGATAATGAAATTCAATAACCAAATCTGAAATACAAGAACTTACCAAATAGCTCGATAGGCTCCAGCTCCAATCGTAGAGAACTGCTCATCAATGCCTTCTGAAAATTCTCCTTGTACACCTGTACTTGTTCATCTAAAAAGAAAGAATAATTTGTCCTTAGAGCAAGTCGTGGACATGCAAGTGGAGAAACAGTGAAACAATGGAAATTGTGGCATAGCAATGAATTCAAATAAACAATGAAGTCGATAGAATTGAACAGTGTAAAAGAGATAACAGTATAATATGCATTAAATACGATTTACCATGATAACGATAAATGATACCAATAAGGGCAATAATAATGATAACACTGTTCATTAAGATAACAATATGCAATGATAATGCAATGAGAGCCTTATGTCTATTATTCATTTTTTTTTTATCCTAACTAATGCACGTACTACTGTGTCCCATGTGTGCCGTACCACAGGTTCGATGCATACAATCAATTTCGCTTAGACTAAGGTGGTAGATTCTATAGTTCATGTACTAGGAATGATGACGATAGCGATAAACACGGGACATGTGTAATTTCTTACACGATGCCGATAACGATAAAACACAGGACATGTGTAATTTCTTACACGATGCCGATAACGATAAAACACGGGACATGTGTAATTTCTTACACGATGCCGATAACGATAAAACACTGGCCATCATCCGAGTACACTTACTATATTGTCAACTACCCTAATCAACCCTTACACTGGCTTGCTTTACTTTCTTTACTCAATTATCATACAATAATGCAATTAATAAGGGACGCTAGAGAAGGTGTCAAAACAATCCTAAGATCATGCAATATACTATATACAATTAAATACACTAAATATAACATTATAGACACAATTGTACATTATAAAGCATAGGGTCCCGATTTTGGACAGCAGTAGGTTGTTGTACCAAAACTAGTATTCCCGTTGCTACAGGACAACAACTATGGATCCGTCAGGTGGTCTAGAAACTAGACACCCGTCCGGTTCCAACGCATACTTAAAGTCTATAATCCGACGACGGTAGCTAAGTGAAATTCGGTGTTCTTTATAGGTTTTAGTTTCTGGCTGGGTGTAGATGGTGTCTAATTTTAATTATAAAGGCAGTAAATAAATATTATAAAAATCAGTAAAAATACTTTTTAACACCCTAAACATGTTATTTACAAATCTGGAATTTATCTTGGCCATATAGGATTAATAGTTCACTTAATTCATTAGCCTAAGTTGTTATGTACGTGAATCTGTAATTTCAGCGCAGCTGTGGTAAAAGGTTCATAACTGGAGCAATACAACTCCGAATTCGAAAGTTTTGGTGTCTATCGACATCTAGACAGATAGGGCTACGATTTACTTTCAGGGAGTTTCTGATTTTAATGAAGTGTTCTAGGTCTAAACAGCATGTTAAGGTTCAGATTAGCGTAATTTTCTGAATAGTCTATATGTCCACTTTAAGTAAAATAAAAATAAAATTTAATAATAGTAAATTAGGGTTTAATTAATCCTAATCTCAGCGAATCAACCTTAGGTGAGTATGGTGTCAATATAGGTGATGTCTAACATTTTAATAATTACAATTCAACAATTTAGCAATAACAATCACATTAACGATCAACAATTTCTACAATCTACCATAGCTATTTGTCATTCAATTTCATGATATGAAACGTGTCTATAGTTCCCTATTTTATAATCAATAGCTATAACTATATGGTGCATGAAAATCCCTATACTTTAGAGGCAAAAAGATGGCACGATGTCGAGACTACCACTTGGATTCGCTCGTGTAAATCCGTGGCATCTCGACGATTGATACAACAATATTTTACGATTTTTAATTAAGATCCACTTGCGGAATTTCAACAATAATTATCGAATATGATAAAAAAAAAGATATTCGATAGAAGTGACTTGCCTTTTACTTTGTAGAGGGTTCGAAATAGTTAAGAATAACGGGATCAGTATCCCGGAGAACAATCCCAAGAGTGCGTGCGAAGAAAGCTAGTATATAGCAATAATCCTCCACACAGGATCGGCCAAAACAGCAAAACAGCGATCTGGATCTGGCGCGACAGAACACGGGACAGCAAATAACAGCCAATCAGGAACAACTCCCACACCAGATCTGGGCCAAACACAGAACACGGACTTCGGATCTGCTGCGGGCGAACACCAAACACGGATCTGATCAGACCAAGAGAGCACGGATCTTGATGCGAATCCAAAGGCTGAGATCCAATCCCGCCCAACAGTTCTTCTTCTTCTTCCTTGTTTCGACAGCGAGCGGGAGAGAGATGGCGACGGCGACTTGGCGGCGTGCGACGATGGGGCGTGGTCGGAGTTCGACTGAGGAGCAATCGACGACGGTAATGGGGTGGTGACGGCGGAGCTTGCGACGAAGAAAAGGCGTGCTCTGTTCTTCGCGATCGAACAGGGAAGCGATGACGGGGGGGGGGAACTGCTCGGAGTTCGACGACGGTGCGGGGAGGCGCGACGGCGAAGCTAGAGGGTTTGGGGTGAGGTTGATGGGTTCGAAGTTGGGTAATGGTGGAGAAGACGATGGATGGTGGTTGGGTTCGATGGCTTGCGGTCGACGGCGGGCGGCTGAGGTGGAGTTGACGATGGTGTTGGAGAGACGGGGATGTCGACGAGGCGAAGGTGATGGTCGATGGCTGGAGTTTGGGGAGTTCGACAATGGGGAAGATGAGAGAGCGGAAGGATGAGGGAGACGATGACTGCGGGTTGTTTGTTTGTTTTTGGATTTGTTTTGTTTTTTGGGGTTTAAATCAGAGGAGGGAGAGAGAGAGAGATTAGGGGGATTATTAATATAATAATAATAATATAGTAATAAGGAGGGGGTTACGGGATACAATAAGAAGGGAATCAATAGCTGATAATTAGGGATAGTGAGATTGTGGTTATGGGGAGTGATTGGGAGAAATCATAGGATTAGCCGTTAGTGAGAGATTGGGGGATTGATTGGGTTATTGGGTTTGGGTGAGAGATGTATTTGGATCCAATAAGAGATGGGTCTTGATTTTGGGCTTCAAACCAATTAATTAAATAATGTAACATATATCAAAAATTGATGGGCTTTAATCAATAATAATAATAATAATAGAAATGATAATGATAATGATAATAATATATATATTAGAATCTGAGACTAACAATTTATTAAAATTCAAACCGTAATAATATAACAAATAAATAATCTATCAATTAAAAATAGAAAATTACATTGTTGTTCAAAGTATATACAATCGTCTAGTAGAAAATACTTAGTACAAGACCCGAAATCAGTTGAGCACAAAACAAGTTTATAAAAATCAAAATACGGAAAAATATTTAGAAATACGTATTTACGGAAACAGGGGTTACAACAAATTTTATAATTTTCCCTATATGAAGTTGCCGTTATTTGCAATAACGTTACAGGATTAATATGTCGTTATTGCGAATAACGGCATAGCTTTGTTCTTTTTTTTTACTTAACAGACATACACAGGATCAAACTTCAATCAACTCAATTCAACTCAATTTACTCAACTCAATTCACAGATTAAAATTCATTTAACTCAATTTTACTCAACTCAATTCACAGATACATCAACTTCATTCACAATTTACTCAACTGAATTCACAGATACATCTAATTTCAACTCAATTCAACTCAACCAACTGCAAAATAACCAACTTCACAGACATATACATGCTCAAACCAACTTCACATACATGTACAGATTCAAAATAACTATGCTCAAACCAACTTTCAAAATAGCTTCAAAACAACTTCACAGACATGTACATGCATGCTCAAACCAACTCACAGATATGCATACTTCACAGACATGCACAGATATTTTGAAAATCAACTTCATTCACAATTTTGTTCAACACCAACCATAGATCAAAATTTCAAAATTGCAAACCACAGATGAAAACAACAAACATGCACATATACTACTTCGAACTCCACACACATTCAACTGCAAATTCCAAAACTACATCAAGTCCACATACATTCCAAATCAGAATTCATTAAGTTCACTTTAAGCAGATTTCCATATCCACACATTCAAACATTGCACAGATATGTTGTGATACTTCATCAAAATCACAAAACTTCAACCTTTGAGTCATGCACAGATATATGCACAGATAATTCATACTTCAAAAACTTCAAAACTTCAAGTAAAATCATACATCAAAAACATCATAATATGATACATCAAAACTTCAAAATATGATACATCAAAACTTCAAAATATGATCCTTCCAAACTTCTGCATATTCAACTCACTATATGCACAGATAACTTCAAAACTTCATTCAAGATTTGTTTTCTTTTTCACTTCACAGACATACACAGATTAAACCTGCACAAACTTCAAAACA
This sequence comes from Hemerocallis citrina, assembly GCA_017893485.1. Lineage (NCBI taxonomy): Eukaryota > Viridiplantae > Streptophyta > Magnoliopsida > Asparagales > Asphodelaceae > Hemerocallis > Hemerocallis citrina. Next base: position 276,502,009 of record CM030363.1, on the reverse strand, counting down.
TGCTTAAAGGTCCCAGATTTGCATACTTCACAAAACATGCACAGACTTCAAAATCAAGAAAGTGCACATACTTCAAGTTCATCCATGGTTGACATACTTCAAAATGCAGTTGTAATACAAAATAAAGTGTAATACTAAAGAAAGTATTGTATTACACAAAAAAAACCATTAAAACATAAATATTACTTCCAATTAACTAGGTGTGAAATGTTCGGGTGCTCTTCTCCTTCGAACCGGGACTTTCCGCCTACGTTCCCGTTGCTCTTGCGTTGGGGGTCCACTTGGACCAATTCCTTCTTCTTCGTCACCTCCTCCTTCTTCAATCTCCGGATTTGCCAATCCGCTTTGCGGTGGAGGGTCACGAACGGTCTTGGATCTTCGATGACGTGATGGATTTCCCAATTCCAATGCTTGTTGTGGTGGAGGTGTAGCTTGGCTAGCGGTAGGCCGTTCTTGTTGGCGTTGCACTTCGGTTGACCGCACTAGTTCATTGAAACGAGGACCATCTCCAACCTCTCTTCAAGACATTCGCACATTTTCTAGCCATATCCCATGTGCTTTCGATCTATAATAGTAAACCATATACGTTGTAAGTAAAGATGCATAAGTAAAATTAATCGAAATAATTGAAATTCAACAAACAAACTAATTTACCATTATATGGTATGATGAAGCTTTCGGTTGATATATCGGTTGTGATGATGAAAATGCCGGTGGTGGTTCAACCTGGGGCGCGGGTATCGGTTGTTGGATACCCGCTGGAAAATCCATTTTTGGCGCGATATACAGTTTAGTTATGCGACGGCACCAGGCCATATAAGCTGTGTGCATTGATCCGTCATACGGACGTTCAATACCCTCAACTACCAACTCATACCTCCGCTCATTCCATGATCCTACATAAGCGTGGTGGTGATCGGCCCAATCCATGTTCGGTAAACGACCTTGGCCCGTGATGTTGTGTAGTCTACGATCGTATAATGAGTTCACGGGGACGGGTTGTTGTGCATTGAATTGGCGAAGAACACGACCGGGGTAGTAAAACTCCACAACTGAGAAGTTCACTAGTAGAGCTAGGGTCAACCACAACTGTGCATTGGCAGTACAAATGGGTGGTAGACGTTGCAGCCGATCATCTGTGTATGGGGTCCAATTGACGAGCTCTTCCCTCAATTGATCTAGTTCGTCCCTATAATAGGTTAGGACACCACGTGGGTTATCCCTCCACGTACGCTTTCCCGCCCAGTAGGCACCGAGAGGAGCTCTCAGTACGGGATTATCCTGGAGTACTCTCCAACTCTCTGATAGTACCGTGACACGGGGTCGGCCGAGGTGTATTCTTTCCCAATACCATATTTGCAAGATGGACATCGGCCCGGTCATTTGAATCGATCCCATCGAACAGTTGCAGAGTGCACGGTAAAGGGAGGCTAGAGCCACACTACCCCAACTATATCGGCCGGCTGTCTGCAAGTCAGCTATCAGTGGAAGGTACATGAGGTGGACTACGTCACCTGAAGAGTTAGGGAATAGAATCCCTCCAATCATCGACAGTAGGTATGCGCGCGTATAGTTCTGGATTTCGATGTCCGTCGGCACTTCTGCCATTCGATGAGTGAAACTATCGTCAAGGAATGAACGTCTAATGGATTCCCCAACCCATATGCCGTGGTCCTCTTCAGGCACCGTCAAGCCCAAATAATCTCGCACTAGTGCAACCTTGTTAAACATCAAATTGCCGGTGACGGCCATCCCGTCAATTGGAAGACCCGAAATCACCGCTACATCTTGTAGGGTGACCGTCATCTCACCGCACGGTAAGTGAAAGGTGTGTGTCTCCGGCCTCCATCGCTCTACAAGTGCGGTAAGTAGGGCGTGATCACACTTTATTTTGGCCAGCTTTGACATCCCGTTAAATCCACTGCTAACCAAATAATTTTCCATAGCAATACAGCGGGAGATCACAGGCATGATCTTGTGCATTCGGAAACTCATCTTCTCTACATCCCTGGTCCAAACGGCCTGTGATCTGTGGTCTTCATGCAGAAATAGAACTGTAGGATCTAATGGACCCGGATATTCCCGTGGTCCAAATGAAGAAGTAGAAGAAGCACCAACACCATGCGAAGAAGATGGTTATGCAGGATCTATTGGCCTATACACATTAACAAACACTAATCAACAACATTTTCAGTAGAAAAATTTTCAAAATAAAGTACTTCAATATTTAAGAATTTGAAGTAAACCCTACTTCACTAACAATGAATGTGCTTCTCAAAAATTCAACATTTAGTAAACCCTACTTCACTAACAATGCTTCCAAAATTACTACTTCAATAACACTAATCTACAATACTTGTACTATACTACATATCATACTATCAAAATCAACTATACAAAATACAAATTAGGGTTTTTGGTTACTTACAAAGATTTCGGATTCGGAATGATAAGGAATTCTAAATTAAGGATTGAAGAGTAGACTCCCAAATAGAAGTCAATTACACACCGAAGATCTTGTGGATTTTTTTTTTAGAGCGTTTAGGGTTTTCGGTGTGGAAACTCTGAAGGAACGAATCGAAGTGAAGAAGGGGAAGAAGAGGGGGTTTTCGATTATAGGGAGTTGTGCAAAAAGAAAAGAACTGATGTCGTTATTCTGAAACATGGCATCAGTATAAACGATGTTGTTGTCCAGAATAACGGCATCAGTTCTTTTCCTATTTGGATTCCAATCTCGAGTCAATGTTGATATAGTAGAGATCTATACTTAAAATAAGCAATGCCGTTATTGGGAATAACGGCACGACAATTTTTTCAAATGAAGATGCCGTTATTGGGAATAACGGCATACAAATAGCTGATGCCGTTTTTCCCAATAACGTTTGTTGCTGACGTGTCACAGACAAGGGTAAATCGCTAAATGTTTTCGAAACTAGGGTAGGTCGCTAATTATTTTCAAAAAAGAGGGCATTTCGGCAAAATTTTCCAGATGAAAAATCTGCCGTACTGCCATCTTTTTTGAAAATAATTAGTGACTTACCCTACTTTTCAAAACAATTAGCGATATGCCCTTATTTAGGACACGTCAGCAACAAACGTTATTGGAAAAAACGGCATCAGTTATTTCGATGCCGTTCTTCCCAATAACAGTATCTCTTTTTAAAAAAATTGTCGTGCCGTTATTGGGAATAACGGCATAGCTTATTTTTGTCTAAAGATCGTACACTATCAATTGTGACTCGAGAGAGAAATGCAAAAATGAAAATAACTGATGCCGTTCTCTTAGAAAACGGCATAGATTACACTGATGCCGTTTTTCGCAATAACAGCATCAGTTATAATCGTTTTGCACAGCTTTCTATAATCGAAAAACCCTTCTTCTTCTCCCTTATCCCTTGCGATTGTTTCCTTCTCCATTCCGACTCCGAAATCCCTAACCCCCCCCCCCCCCAAAAAAAATTCTAAAATCCCAAGTATTTAATTGATTTGTACTCAGAGTCTACTCTTCAATCTCTCATTGAGAGTGCCAAATCAATCCGAATCCAAAATTATTGTAAGTATCCAAAAACCCTAATTTTATTTTGTAAAGTTGATTTTGATACTATGATAGATGTGTGCATTGGTAGTATAGTACAAGTGATGTAGATTTGTGTTATTTAAGTAGTAATTTTGGAAATAATATTATGGATTCTTAGCGATATAGGATTTACAAAATGTTGAATTGTTGAGAAAGGTGGAATTGTTCAATTTGTTAGGAAAACAAAGAATTTGGAGAGATACTTTGGGGGGGGGGGGGGGCGGGGGGGGGGGGGGGGGGGGGGAGGGAGGTTCGTTGTCATTATGATGATTGCAAGTAGTTCAAAATTCATACTTAGTTTATAAAATTCATTTTTTACAATGTTATGAACGATTCAGATTTGAGGAATAACGCGTTTGTGATGAATTATGCTTAGTTTATTTTGAAAATTCTTTTACTAAAATTGTTGTTGATTAGTGTTTGTTATTGTTGACAGGCCAATGGATCCTACACAACCATCTTCTTCCCATGGTGTTGGTACTTCTTCTAGTTCTTCGTATGGACCACGGGGATATCCGGGTCCATTAGATCCTATCGTTCTATATCTGCAAGAAGACCACAGATCACAGGCCGTTTGGACAGGAGATGTAGAGAAGATGAGTTTCCGAATGCACAACATAATGCCGGTGATCCCCCGTATTGAAAATTACTTGGTCAGCAGCGGATTCAACGGGATGTCAAAGCTGGCGAAAATCAAGTGTGACCACGCGCTACTTACCGCACTTGTGGAGCGATGGAGGCCGGAGACACACACGTTTTACTTACCGGTTGGAGAGATGACGGTCACCCTACAAGATGTAGCGGTGATTGCGGGTCTTCCAATTGATGGGGTGGCCGTCACCGGCAACTTGATGTTCAACAAGGTAGCATTGATACGAGATTATCTTGGCTTGGAGGTGCCTGAAGAGGACCACGGAATATTCGTTGGGGAATCCATTAGACATTCATACCTTGACGATCAGTTCACTAATCGATTGCCAGACGTGCCGACGGACATCCAACTCCAGAACTATACCCGCGCATATCTACTGTCGATAATTGGAGGGATTCTATTCCCTAACTCTTAAGGTGATGTAGTGCACCTCATGTACCTTCCACTCATTGCTGACCTGCAAACAGCCGGCCGATATAGTTAGGGAAGTGCGGCTCTAGCCTTCCTCTACCGTGCACTCTGTAACTGTTCGATGGGGTCGATTCAAATGACCGGGCCGATGTCTATCTTACAAATATGGTGTTGGGAACAAATACACCTCGACCGACCCTGTGTCAAGGTACTGTCAGAAAGTTGGAGAGTACTACAGGACAATCCTGTGCTAAGAGCTCCTCTCGGTGCCTACTGGGCGGGGAAGCGTACATGGAGGGATAACCCACGTGGTGTCCTCACCTATTACAGGGACGAACTTGATCAGTTGAGGGAAGAGTTCATCAATTGGACCCCGTACACAGATGATAGGCTGCAACGTCTACCACCCATTTACACTGTCAATAACCAGTTGTGGTTGATATTAGCTCCACTTATAAACTTCTCAGTCGTGGAGTTTTATTACCCCGGCCGTGTTCTTCGCCAATTCAATGCACAACAACCCATCCCCATAAACTCATTGTACGACCGTAGACTTCACAACATCACGGGTCAAGGTCGTTTACCAAATATGGATTGGGCCGATCACCACCGTGCTCATGTAGGATGTTGGAATGAGCGGAGGTACGAGTTGGTAGTAGAGGGTATTGTACGGCCGTACGACGGATCAATGCAAACAGCTTATATGGCATGGTATCGTCGCATCACAAGGTTGTATGTTGCGCCAAAAATGGATCTTCCCGTGGGTATTCAACAACCGATACCCGCGCACGAAGTTGAACCACCACCTGCACATTCATCTTTGCAACCCATGTATCAACCAAAAGCTTCATCATACCGTCTAATGGTAAATAAGTTTGTTCGGTCAATTACATTTATTTCGATGAATTTTACTTATGATGAATTTAATTATGTCTAATTTGGTTTGATATTATAGATCGACAACACATGGGACATGGCGAGGAAATGTGCGAGTGTCTTGAAGAGTAACGCCAGTAAGGCATGCAAAGAATTTGCACGAAACCTCCTCTGCAATTGTCGTACCTCTCTTGAAGAGGTTGGAGATGGTTCACGTTTCAACGAACTTATGCGGTCGACCGAAGTATCAACTCAACAAGTTCGACCTAGCACTAGGCAAGCTCCACCTCCACCACAAAAAGCATTAGAATTAGGAGATCCCCTCGCACCTCAAACTCAACCTCAAACTCCGTCACATCATCCACGAAGGGGTAAGACCGTTCGCTTCCCTCCTACGCAAAGCGAATTAGCAAATCCGGAGATTGAAGTAGGAGGAGGTGATGAAGAAGAAGGAGTTGGTCCAAGTGAACCCGCAACGCAAGAGACCCGGGAACGTAGGCGAAAAGCCCCGGCTCGAAGGAGGAGAGCACCCCAACACTTCACGTCGAGTTAAACCGAAGAAAACTTTATGTATTATTGGTCTTTCTTGTTTTTTTTGTAATTATAGACTTTATGTAGTGTATGCTATGTAGTTGATGAATTGTTTAAGTATTTTTAAGTTTGATGTGCATGTTTTGAAAGATTTCAGTTGTGCATGTTTTGAAATTGGATGTGCATTTAGATTTCAGTTGTGCAAATTTGTGAAGTATTTGAAGTCTATGAAATCTTTTGAAACCTAATGAATTGAATTGAAAAGGCATGCAAAGAAGTCTTGATCTAGTATGTGAAGAAGGAGTTGGTTTGTGAAAATTTAAGATGAATTGAAAATTGATGAATTGAATTAAATTGACTTGAATTGAAGTCTGGATGTTGGTTTGTGAAAACATGCACATCAATGAATTGAAGGAGTTGGTCTGTGCATGTCTGTATGTGAAAAACATGAATAAAAGATGCCGTTATTTGCAATAACGGCATCTTAATCCTGTAACGTTATCGCGAATAACGGCATCAGCATAGAGGGAAAATTAGCAAAGTTGGAATTTGCTGCCAATATTTCTGTCTCCACAGTCGTTATTCAAATTAACGGCATCCTAAACTGATGCCGTTATTGAAGATAACGGCATCTTCGTATAACCCCCTACCCTCCAAGATAACGGCATATCTGTAGATGTACATAAGTATGCCGTTATCCAAGATAACGGCAACTTCAAATCCTGCCGTTTTCTAAAATAACGGCATCTATTAACTGTGTCGTTGTTCAGAATCACGATATCAGTTAAACATCAAAATTCCAAAATTTGAGATTTCTGCCAAACTTTCTGTCTCTACAGTCGTTCTTGAGAATAACGGCATAGAAAGAATATGTCGTTATTCACAAGAACGGCATCTGTTGTTTGAACAGTTGTGCATGTTTTTTGTGCATGTTTTGTTGTGAATGTTTATTTACAACAAATTTAACTATATCCACCACCCAGTCATACAACAAATCTCATTCCAAACGATTTAAACTTAAATTTCTCAACATATAAAAACAACTTTATAATTTCATACAAACACTTACAAAAGAGTAGACATAACTAACATACAATAACAAGAAAAATATTCAAGTGCGGGTAGATTGTGAAGTCCCCACACTTTGTACATTCTTACAACTCCGTCTATTGTGTCCACTCACACCACATTTCGAACATACTTTTCTGCTACTCCCACCTTCTCGAGCATCCATGTCATTGCGAATGCGAGTACTCCTAGGCCTTCCCTTCACCCGACGAAGACTAGAATCAACTATAAGTACCGGTGCGCTTTGGGTAGGCCAATAAGATTCGTCTGGTATAGGATTGAAAGTTGGTGCCCATGTTTTTGCTAACGAATCCGTAGAGTAGAAGGCATCTATGTACGGTTGATAATCAAGCGCACGTGAAGCACATGTCGCTAACACATGAGAGCATGGAACATGGAACAGTTGGAATTTGCCACATGTACAAGTTCGGTCCTCTAGGTCCACCGTATGCCAATGTCCACCTTTTTGATATCCACCATCCATTCTAATGCCCGTTTTCACCCCAAAAACACCATCGCGATTATTAAGCATTATGGCCTCATGTAAATTGGATTTTTCACGGCGGACATCAATTAGGTCCTGAATCCGGGGTGCCCATAGTTTACCTTCAGTAATTAGTGTCTGCGCGGCTTCACGGCGGTCGGTGAAGTACATGTTTAGACGGAAAAATATCTGTTCTACAATTGCGGTGATAGGTAAGCTACGAACACCTTTTAGAACCGAGTGAAAACTTCGGATAGATTTGTTGCCATTATACCATATCTACGCCCATCATCGGCAGTAAGTACCCACTTCTCGATCGCTTTTTTCCTTCACCCAGTTAGCCGCATCAGCATTGCTAACTTCAAGTTGTGTCATCTTTTCCTCGTACTTTTTTCACTGATTTTGACACGCAATTACTTTCAACTTATTCATCAAAAATTTTGAACCAAATTTTTTATAAAAAATGCTAGCAAAATGGCGCATACAGTACCTATGATATGCAAATGGTTCCCTCCACGTACCAAACTCATTTTCCATTGCTGATAAAATACCGGCATGTCGGTCCGAAATGACACAAAGACCTTCACGATCTGTAACAAAGTACCGAATACAGTTCATGAACCATGTCCACGTTTCTATGCTTTCACCGTCAACCAGTGCAAACGCAAACGGAAACAACCTCCCGTTTGCGTCTGGTGAAACCGCAATCAACAAACAGCTTTTATATTTTCCGTACAAGTGAGTGTCGTCTACACTTATAACTGGTCTACATTACTTAAATCCTTCGATGGAAGGACCGAATGCCCAAAAAATACCCTTAAATGTTTCTATACCCGGACCGGTCGCAATCTTCGCCCAATGTACAGCCGTACCCGGATTTGAAGTTTGAATTGCATTGAGTAGATATGGTAATTTGGTGTACGCTTTTTCAAAAGAACCCTATAGTTTCTCAATTGCTTTATGTTTTGCCTTCCAAGCTTTCCAATATGATATTGTGTAATGGAACCTACCCTTCACTAAGCCAATTATGGCTCTTGGTGTTATTGAGAGTTGTCCCTTCAGAGTATCTATTATGACCATCGATACGACCGTCGAGTCAATTTTGCTGTGATCCTGAGTCAATATAGGATTCACACATGTGTGTACACCTTTAAGTTTTTTCACCACAAAATAATTACGGCCTTTGGGAATAATTACACGCAAGCGCCATGGACAACCAACTTCATTTTGAAGTGATGAATTTTCTGTAATCTCCTCGGCTGAATGGTTGATGGGCGCGTATTTACATTTCACATGGTATAAACAACGATCTGATTTTACCGTCACGAATTCTCTGTGGTTCTTCACGGCGTACATCTTCACTTGATGTTGTAGAGCATCTTTGGTTGGAAATCTTTGACCTAGGAAGAGTTCATCCAAGTTGGAAGAACCAATGAAAGACTGTCCATGTTCATGTACGGTGGCACGGGACATCCATTCACTTGATTGCGATCAACGCATCGCTGCACTTGTGTCCTGACTTGGCAACACGCGGGCATTGTTAACCGGCACATCAATATTGGCATAAACAATAGGAGCTTCAACGGCAATCTCCTCATCATCATCCTCGAGACCGCGTACCTCATCTTCTTCCTCTTCGACCAAGTCGTTATTTACAACGGCGTTGTCAAAGTCTTCCATAGCAATGCCAGCTACCAAAAAATTTTGTGGCAATGGGGTCGGATGTACCTGCTCGTATTCGGAGGAAACAGGTTCCGTTGGAGTTGTGCTAGTATCTCCAATTGTATTTGAAATCCTTGCGTGTGACTCTGCAGATGGTTTCAAAGTCCTTGTGGGCCTTGGACTTTCGATAACAACTCTTGTAGTATTTGGAAGCCTCATTTGATCGATATATAACTCAACTATATTCCAACCACAACTTGGATGAAGTGTCCTAAGCAACATAGACCTCAGAGAACTGTCACTGTCTATGGGTACCGACATGAAATACTGCCCATCCCCTTTACCAGCAGAATAACGGCCTCTGAGTTTCAGACTCATTTCACCTCTATCCCAATTTGTGACTTCATATATCTTATCTATTAATTCTGCGTACGTAAAGTTGGGGGTAGCCCAAATAATTACCGGTTCCACATCACTATAAGAATATCCAATTTTTGGATCCTTAATTACTTCGCCCCCATAATATAACCAAATATGGATATCAAATTCCATTCCTATGCATAAAAATTAAAACATATTCAAGTCATTCAATACTCACAATAAACATAACATTGGAATAAAAATCAAACATAAGGTTAAGATGATAATATCTTCAAATTCAACCAAAAAACCAGTAGCAAAAATTTCGTTGTGGATGAAGACTGCAAATGAGAGTGGGAGTAAGGAGGTAGGATGTATGGAATTTTACAGGACTCAAATGGTTGGAATTTTTTTATTTTGGGATCTAGGGTTTGTGGGTAACAGGAGCGATGAGAGAGAGAGAAGTTTACGAATCAGAAGGGGTAGGAAAGAGGAGAAAGGGTTTTTCAATTATAGGAAGCTGTGCAAAACGATTATAACTGATGTCGTTATTGCGAAAAATGGCATCAGTATAATCTATGTCGTTCTCTAAGAGAACGACATCAGTTATTTTCATTTTTTGCATTTCTCTCTCGAGTCACAATTGATAGTGTACGATCTTTAGACAAAAATAAGCTATGTCGTTATTTCCAATAACGGCACGACAATTTTTTTAAAAAGAGATGTCGATATTGGAAAGAACGGCATCGAAATAACAGATGCCGTTTTTCCCAATAACGTTTGTTGCTGACATGTCCTAAACAAGGGCATATTGCTAATTGTTTTGGAAAGTAGGGCAAGTCACTAATTATTTTCAAAAAAGAGGGCAGTACGGCAAATTTTTCCTATTAGATGGGGGGGGGGGGGTACGTGGACAGGGCCGGCCCAGGCCTGATGCAAGTGAAACATTTGCATCAGGCCCCCCAAAAAAATAAAAAATTGTATGTGTGGGGCTCTCGTTTTCAGGAAAAAAAATGGAAATGTGTATATGTGGAGTATATGTGAAAAAAAATCTGATACATGAGGGGCCCCCCGTTTTCAGAAAGAAAAAAAATTTGAAAATGTGTATATGTGGGGTATATGTGAAAAAAATTCTAATACATGAATCGAATTTTTTTTTTGTTTTTTTTTTGGGGTATATGTGAGGCCTCTTTTTTAGAGTTTGCTTCAGGCCCCCAAAATCCTAGGGCTGGCCCTGTACGTGAAAATGTACAAGGGAATCCCAGATTTTTTCCTAAATTACCTTATTTGATATGTGGCAAGCATAATTTTGAAAGGAATGATGGATTCCCAAGGAATCAAAATCCTTTGTTATGAAGGATTTCCATTTCCTCCAAAAACCATGGGATTTGATGATTTCCATGAAATTTTTATAACAAACAATAATATAACCCAAAAAACTAGAATAAAAAAAATATTATCTCCTAAAATCATGGGATTTGAGGATTCACATGAGATTTCTATAACAAACAATAAAATAACTAAAAAAACTAGAATAAAAAAATACAATAATAAAGGATTTCTAGGAATGCAATAACTATACCAAATGCGATAATACAACATTCCCGAAAATCTTCATTCTCAACCTCACATTCCCGAAAATCATCTCATTCCTAAGAATCTTCCAATCTGTGTACCAAACGCCCTCAGAAGAACATAAGAATAATTTAAATTTTAAGAAAATGAAAAGAAAAAAAAAAGATTTTTAAAAAAATTTAAGGCTGATAGGAAGAGTTTTAGGGTTAGGATTGGGTTATTAATACGGAACTAATGCAAACATAGTTCGAACCCTTAAAAGTTCGAGTTTTTTTCCGTACTGACCCACTTTCAAAAATATTTACCTAACTGACCTAGTTTTGGACACATCAGCATAAAATGCTATTAGCAATAATGACATAGGTTATTTCTATGCCATTGTTGTTGTCAATAGCGGTATCTGTAAAAAAAAATCACATTTTGCTTTTTGGAGTAAAGACATAAGTATATTTCCTACTCATTCGTGAACTCTCTAACTTGAGAAAAAAAATTGTAAGTGTGGAAGCATCTTATAACTGATGCCGCTATCCCCAACAACGTATAGAAATACCTAATGCCGTTATTGTAAATAGCGGCAATAGTTCAAAGAATATTTCAAAATTTTATTATCGTTATATCAACCCATTTAGTCCCATATCGGTTATTTCAACCCCACATTGTGTAGCCCCTGTTTCCGGTCGTACGAATTTTTCTTGTATTTTTTTAGTGTTCTCTTTTCTATTTTAATGTATTTTGGATCTTGGGCTTGTTGTGGGCCTTCTGTTGCAACTTATTATATTATTACTATCCTTGTTATCTTTTGTTAGCCCAATCCAAACCAAGCCAAATTCTAAACCCAGTACTCATATGTGTTTATACAAATCAATCCTATATGCTTACCCGTATACAATTTCTCCACATTCACCCAATATTAATATTTTATTATTATTTTTATAACAAATCTTCCCCCGTCTCTCTCTCTCCCCACTCTTATCTCTCCCCGCCTTCTCTCTCTCCCCTCTGTTTCGAAACGAAACAGAGATTACAACCCCCAAACCCAACTGCTCCTCGTCAACCCTCCTCCATAGAGAACCCATCATCATCCCCTCGACCTCCGAAGCACCCCCCCTCGTCGAACCACCCTCTTCGACTTTGCATGGGTCTCGTCGCTCTCCGCTCGAGTCTACTGCTCGCCATTGCCGCCTTCTCCACCCTTCAGTCACCTCACCTCGCAACTTGTCGATCACCTACCGCTCAAACCCCCCATAGTCGTCTTCTTCCTCCTTTCGCTCAAGCCACATGAGCCCTGGCCTCCTGCCATTGCCGCCATCCCGAAGCTTCGCCCCGTCCTCCTTCACTTGCTACCATCTTCGAGCTATCGACTGTCACCACCCTCGTCGATGCCACTCGAGCCTACCGCCGTCGCCCTGGACCACCACAGTCGAGCCATCGCCTCAAATCCCCCCATCTGTCCTCTATTTTGGGGAGAAATAGAGGAGCTCCGTCGCCATCCATCGCCAACTGTGCTGCCTGCCGCTTGCGCCGTCAGCACCCTTGTCGCCAACATCGTGAGACCCCTTCGCCGCTCAGTCGCTGACCGCCGCTATCCCTCTCCCTTCCTTGGTTGACTTGCTGTTGTGGGTTCTGAAGGAGAGGAGGGATTGATTTGCTTGGTGTATGATGTTTGGTGTGGGGGATTGAGTATCGGTGTTTGGTGTTTTGTGAAGGAGGAGGTTGCTGTATAGCTGTTCAGTGGTAGGGAAGAGAAGGGATTGGGTATTGGGGTGTTTGCTGTTGTGGAGTAGGAGATCGGGGATTGGTGTTTGGTGGTTAGGTTGATCTTGAGTTGCTTTTGGGTGTGCGGTGTTTGCTGGTTTGCACGTAGAGTGCACGTGCTTGTGCTTTCCCATGTTCGTGGTTCGTCGCCCGGGATTCCGATCCCGTTATGCTTTTTGCATATTCGAATTTCTCACACAAAAGTCAAGTCCACTTGAGCTCGTTTATTTTTCTAGTTCAAGACTATTGATCTCCTCCGCAAGTAGTTCCACTTCGATTATCTTAATATTGCTTTGTATACCTTCCGTTGGGGATATCTAGGATTTACACGAGCTAACCCGAAGTATTCTTGACTCGCGCCAATATCCATTGATTCAAACCCAAGATTGCATGCACACACGACATGAACAAATTGACTAGAACTTGCATATAAGAAATATATAATGATATGAATACATGTTGATTGATTGAGATTTCGTGAATTGAATCGTGACATGATAATCTTGCCTTGTATACAGTTGAAATTCATCTTAGCTTGTTGTATATAATGTTAATGCATTTCATGATACAAGAACATGTTGATTATTCATTTTGATAAATATATGATGAGTTTTGTTATGTCTTGCTTCCTATTCTGTTTTGTACTGAGGTTTCGACCTTGTTACAATAGAAATCAGTCTAAACCATATAAAAGAGAATTATAGCCTAATGAATCTAGTTTCCATAACACTTGACGGATCTAGATTCTGGTCTGTGAGCTGTGAGATATCACAGTTTTAGTCACTGCTGATCTGTACTTTCCAGATTGCAATTTATTGAAATACCGACACAACTTTCAGTTGAAATACCATGATAACAGTAGTGTAATGACATGAAACTCTCCAGAAACATAATAGACATACTTAGGATCCATTCCTAATTTTTATAGATTTTTATATTGATTTTATACATTATTTTTACCCATAAAGTTTTGACTATAAGCTGCTGCCAGAACCATTAACCTGTAAAGATTAGAGTAATCGACCTAGCTACAGTCAGAACCAACTGAAACTTACTGAATATGAATTGTAGCCCCAGATGTATAGTTTATTGTTCTTTCAACGGAATTGAATTCCGAGTTATAGTTTATGAATTACTGCTGCTTTAGTATTGTTGTGTCTGCTCTTTTCAAATTCACAATTACTTGTATTTTATCATGCATTGTTTCATTTTGTTGCACTTATCGTCGCCTTGATACTCGTATACACACTTGCATGATCATGAATGAAATAATAAAATATTAAACAAGCCGGGGTTAATAAGGGTTGACCTAGTAGTGGATAATCTCAAAAAATGTATTCGGTAAGGCCTTATCGTTATATCGTATTGTCACAGAAGGAGGAGTATCGATTGTGAATCATTGATTGTCAATTGTAAAATTGTTATCAATGTCGAGTACACGCTCTGTATATCCCACCACGAAGTCTAAAACGAATATTATTTTGCATGCACCGAACCTGTGGTATGGACGCAGTAGTACGTGCATTAGTTAGGCTAAATACTAATAGACTAGATGGACACTTGCATCATTGAATCATGACTATTGACATTGATAATGTTTATCGATTATTGTTATTGAAAATTACATTGTTAAATCTAGACCTTTCATCAGTCCCTATTATTGCTTTTGAACTTTGATCATGCTTCATATTGCTTGATGTTCCATATTCCATTACTCTTTGCTTTTCACTACTTGTTGTTCGTACTTGCTTTAAGGATATTTTCTTTTCCACTCTAGTTGATCCAGCTACAGGTGCACAAGGAGAATTGCCAGAAGGCATTGGTGAGCAGTTCTTCTAGGATTGGAGCAGGAGCCGCTTTAAAATAAATTATCTTTTTCCATGTTATTCTTTTATCGCATTATTATTCCTTTTATTGAACTTTGTATCTCGGGCTTGTTGACCCGTAATTGTTGTTTATTTTTCCAGTTGTTGGTTATTATGTTGACTACAACATGTTTTCATCTCAGTTATTGTTTATATGATTATATTTATCTGCGTGGTTGCGATTATCTTTTTCATGTTGTTGAGTTAAGACTGGTACAGCTTATGGATGATGTTAATATCATTCGTTGGGCCTTCGTCACGGGCTCGTATTTTTGTATTTTGGAAAGCGGGGCATGACACATTGTGTTAGGAATGTGTCTTGAAAACTCATGGTTCAGATTAGAAGAAGGTAAGATGAAGCACGGAGGTCAAAGCGTCGAAGAGAGTAGAAGAAAACAGAGCAGCAAGAGTGCAAACATAGTTGTGGTCGACTGTCGCAAGTTGCGGTCGACCGCACGCCCGACCGCAGTTGCACTGTGTTTGGCTGAGAGGTGGATGGTCGACCGGTCTTGTTGGACGGTCAACCGACCGCGGCGTCGTGTTCATTTTGGGCCTCAATTTGATAGGTCGTTTCGGCCCAATCTTCAATTCCAAGTTAGATCGTACGACTCATATTCAGTTACTTCTTTTCTATGTTATATCGGACGACTGAGAATCAAGATTAAACCTATGTTTCTCTCTATTCTTTTATATGTATTGTAAACTCCTCCAATATAAGAGTAGAGTACTTCATAAATTATTTTCTCCATTGCAAGGAGAGGCTCGAGAGAGAGAGAGATAGTTCTTGGGGAGTAAGTTTAATTCCTTGTATTGAGTGAATCAGTAATTCCTTATAATCTCTTCTAGTTGAATATCAGGTTGTAACCCCTGTTTTTTATTTTGTGTATTTTTTACTGTATTTTTCGTTTTGATGTATTTTTCTCTCTTGTATTTTTTCTGAAGCGTATATTGGATTTGTTTTCAATATATATTTGCTTTTATTCTTACGTTTGATTGATTGTCTCTTTTGTTCGTTTTTCATTATTTTGATCTTTCCCTCATTTTTTGTCTCGTTATCTTTAATTTTATCTTTCTTGGGTTGTGATGGTGTTTTGGTTGTCTTTTACCCACTCCTATTAACTTGATCCCTAATAAGATTTTTAAAGCCAAAGAATTTCCTATCTTATTTGCATTCCATTTGTGTTTGACCCAAAATCCACCCATTTGCATACCTATTGCTAACTCCTAATACCCATTATCCATTAGCCCACATCTAATCCTATATATAAACCCTCCTAATTCTAAACCCTAACCCTAACCCTAATATTTTTCCTCTCCCACTCCATCCCGGCCTCCCCATCCTCTCTTGCTTGCTCCTGGCTACACCCACACCCGACCAGCACCTCACCATCCCGGCCTGCCCTTCATCCACCAGGCCGACCACCCCTTGTCGGCCATCTCCCCATCTCCAGCCACTACAAACCCGAGCCCCCCTCCTTGATTAAATCCCGACCATCTCCACACCCCACCACAATCCTCTTGCACTATTTGAACCCCCTACTCTCTCTTCGTGGTGTTCTCAAAGTGGTCTCTAGCCACTTTGATCGTCGTGCGCGTTGGAAGTTTCGTTCGTGTGGGATTTGTTCGTGATTGCGTGGATTCGCGGATTTAGCAGATTTCGTTCGTGGGTTTTGCTTCTAGGCTTGATTGCATCGTTCTTCATCCCCAAACTAAGGCAAGTAAGTTGTACTCCAATTCATTTGTTTGATATAAGTCTCAAAGTTCACCTATAGTGTAGTTGGGTCTAGAGACAACTCTTGATTGTGTTTTCCTTGATGGGTTTTGTCTCTATTGTGATATTTTGGCCATAGAAGACTCACGACACCAATCTTGACATGAAATAACCTAGGATTCACCTGTTCTTGAATTTGGATCGTGTATGTGTGACTATTGTGTGATTTTGTGTTTTGGTGGATAACCATGTGAGATTCTTGGTGTGGACATGTTAATAACCCTAAAACATGATGTTTAGACACTTGATAGGCTATATTTCAAGTTTGGATGTGTTTGGATCAATATTCTTAAAGCAAATGTTGTTTTTGTTTTGAGGGGTGAAATCTGTATTTTTTGGATGTTCTGTTTCGGTTTCTGTTTTCGACTGCGCTACAGTCAGTATCTTGATTTCGGTATAAAATATGAGTTTTAGATAATTTCGTCTATTTTCAAACCCCACTGACTTTGCTTGATTTTGATTTCGTATGACTGAGTTATGACTGTTTTAGTACAGAGGTATCGATCTTTTCCAGATTCTGTTTTTCGTTAATTTTGTTAACAAACTATTTTCAAGAACCATGTTATACATATTATTTTGATTTGAAACTTTGGTCAGTGTTTCTTTATTAAGTTAGGGATTACCCAGATTTTTGGTGAATTTTATTGATAAGTTTTATGTGATGTTTTATGCTCGTTTCTAAAATCTATACATGCTGTATTTTACTCGCTGTTCTGTAAAGAACTCTATTTTCACTATGATTCCTTTTACTGTATGAAAATTATTTGTGAAATGTGAAAGTTAGTAAATTATATCTATTTTCATATCGCTTTGGCGGAATTGGATTTCGTTTCACTGGTTACGAGATATCTTAGTTTTTGTATAGCAGTGTTGGGATTTCCGGATTTGCTAAACTATGTTTTCTTGATGCTTTCGTATTTTTCACGACTAATCTATTTTTACTGGAAAATTCTGAAACTTTATATTTTGATTCTAGACATATAGGGAAATACCCCAGATTTTTTGTGGATTTATTTGATGAGTTTTGAGGCTGTTTTCCTATTCTTGAATTTGTTTTCTTGATTTCTGGCTGAACCTAATTTCTGTATTCAAATCGGTTTTGAGCTGTGTTGTTGTGAATTAGTATATGACTTAATTATATTCGCTGGATTTGTGTGGAAGTCTATTTTCCAAGTCCTTCGACGGATCTAGATTTGCTTGTTTGTAACTCTTGGAATCAATGTTTTACTACAGTATGGTCTAGCTGTCCTGAACTTGAAATGTGTTTATTTTATTCGTTTATGAGATATTTTGCACTCGTACTTGTTTAGTTTGCAACTTGCACTTGTCACATGATCATGCCATGTTATTCTTAATATATTTTGCACATATACATGCTTTTTTGACATTAATAATAAAATAACCAAGCCGGGGTTTAAGGGACAGATCTAATAGTGGATAATTCAGAAATATGTACTCGGAAGGGGATCTACTGATCCTACGTGATTACTTGAGACATGATACTTGACACGTGATTACTTGATACTTGCACGCAAGATACGATACTTGTCACTTGCACAACTTGACACGTGATTACATGATACACGATACTTGGAGCTTGGAGCTCAATTACTTGCTTATCCCCGAGTGTACTGTCCTTTACGGTCCACTATAAAATTTAAAGCAAAACTGTTGTGTTGTAGCAACCATGTATTGTGGCTGCATGAAGTGCTACCTAGATAGTAATTCACTACAAGACTTAAAACATGATACTTGAACATGATACGTGAACATGATACATGCTTGCTTGATACTTGACTACATGTTACATGAGACTTGTTTACATGCGACTTGAAACTTGATATTTGATACATGAATATATGACTCTTGATACTTGACACATGTTTACATGATACTTGATTTCTTGACACTTGATTATGCCATATACACTTGATCACTCTTACCAAGCTAGTTGTTTACCTTGACATCACACTTATAGCATGTGTTAGTTAGTTTCCCCATGTGCTTGTATCCTACATTATAAGTCACCGTGACTTGCAATTGACGGGTACTTGTGTTTTCTCTTTTCCTCTTTCCTGCATTCAATAAATTGCAGATTTTGGAGAACAGGTTCCAGATGGTATCAGAGACTTGAAGTATTAGTGCTGTTTTTTATTATATTATTTCTTGTATCGTGCTTGAACAATGATGGTATTTGAGACTTGGAATTATTCTTGTATTTGGGCAATGTGACCCAAGACTTGTGTTTTATTCAGATCATGACTATTTGAGATTTATGTATTTGGTTTCAACTATTCTTGTTGGTATTTTGACTCATTATGTGCATGTGGTTGATTAATTCGCTTCCGACTCTGAATGTTTCTTGTGCATGTTGTTAAGATTTTCTTGAACAGCTTATGGATGATGAAAATCATTTGCTGGACTTATGTTACGTATCCGTATTCTGTATTCTTTTGGAAAGTGGGGCGTGACATCAGGTCTCCCTATATTTCCCCCCGAATTAAGCAAAAGCTAATTGGGATAAGTCATCATTGTGTTTGTATTAGATTGGTGGATCTATTTGCTTGCTCTATTGGTTCGTCTCATCTACTTCAATTTTCTCATTGCACTATTTAGTTCTGCTGCGACAACGGGTATTGGTTGACGCCTCAATCCCAACAACTGGTTTCAGCCGAGTTCCTTGGTTAAGATGACAGGCCACAGTATTTTGAAGATCAAGCAGTTCGTTGGAAAGATCAATTTTAATCTTTGGAAGATTGACATGTATGATGTCCTTGTTTAAGAACGTTTGTAATTAGCCGTTAAGAAGAAAGAAAAGCCAACTAATATGAAGGATGACGGTTGGAAAGATTTTCGTGAAAGAGTCATAAGTCTGATCTTGGCGGACGAGATCAAGTGCATATTTCTTGAAGAAACTGATGCGACGAGTTTGTGGGAAAAAATCATAGCTGACTACTCTGGTTCGTCGTCATTAGATTGGATGCATTGGAAGAGGAAGTTGTTCCATTTATTTATGAAGGAAGGTACTGATCTCCGAGACCACATTACAAAGTTCAATAAGGTATTATCAGAACTTAAGGCAATCAACACAGATGTGTGTGAGGAAGATAAAGCTTTCAACCTGATATATTCACTGCTGGATTCGTACGAGCCTTTGGTTACCACCATGATACACGGTAGATCTGCCAAGGAAAGTATTTCGGTAGATGGTGTAATCAAAGCATTGAAGGAAAATCAACTTAGGAAGGGGACTCAGAAATCATCGCCTTTCCCAAGTTGTCTAATAGTGGATGGTCCTTCGGGAGGAAGACAAAGTGCTATGCAAAATAATTTGATCCGTTGCTGATATTGCAAGAGGCTAGGGCATATCAAAAAAGACTGTTGGAAATTACAGAATCAGGAGAGCGTTAAGAATGGAAATTCGACCGCTAATGTGGTTAGTGCATTTGATTCAGGTGATTCGTGTCTTCTTGTTTCAAATTCTTTAGAAGTGGATTCTAGTTGGTTTCTTGACTCAGGGAGTTCATCTCATATTTGTTCCGAGCGGAAGTTGTTTTCTACTTATAAGTCTACTACAGGGCATTGTGTGACAATGGGAAATGAGGAAATTTGTGAAGTAGTAGGTGATGGAACAGTTGAGTTGAAGATGTCAGGTCTAAACATGTTCACTTTAAGGGATGTTTTGTATATTCCTCTGTTGAAATGGAATCTGATTTCCTTGGGAACTCTTGATGCACGGGGTTATAAGTACACAGCTCGAGGTGGAGTTCTGTCTATTTTTCAAGGTCGTCGTAATGTGATTAGAGGTATGAGAGTGGCTGGGTCAAGCCAAAACAATCTCCACAAGCTTTGGGGAATCCGAAATACTTGCGAAAGTGTTACTTCTTTTCCCGTTATTCCCGCAAGCTTAGCTAGTTTGCCGCAACTAGATTCATCGAGACGAGACTATGACGTTCGAATGTCGTCGAGAGGTGGAGAATGCCTAAGGGTAGGTGGAGTTCGTGCGGAGTTTGGAAACTTCGTAAGTACATCCACGGAGGTGTACCCTTGAAGGGGTATACTGGATTTGGTGAGATTGGTAGAGATCTGTTCAATTAGAAGAAGAAGTTATTGTTCTAAGTTTTCTTTGAAAGTAGAATTTATTAAAGTTTGGAGATGAATTTATTAAAGGTAGAGTTTGTTAGGAATGTCTCTTGAATACTCGTGGTTCAGATTAGAAGAAGGTAAAATGAAGCACGGAGGTTGAAGCGTCGAAGAGAGTAGAAGAAATGTCACGCCCCGCTTCCCAAAATACGGAAATACGGGTGCGAGACTAAGGCCCAGTGAATGGTGCGAACACACCATTCATGAGCTATACAAGTAAACTCAACAACAAGATAATAAAACAATCCACGCAGGCAAGTAAATCACAATAAGATAATGAAAGTTCATGACATAGTCCATAAATAACCAACAACTGGGAAAATACAAAGAGTTACGGGTCAAACAAGCCCGGATTACAATAAAGAGTTGCAAGAAATAAAACACAAACTAAAGATAACATGATAACAATAAACTAGAACACTTGGTCAGCGACACATTCTGGTAACTCTCCATTTGGGCCTGCAAGTATATTACAACAAAAAGAAAAGAAAAGGGAAACAAGAAGACGCCCGTTAATACAAGTTACGGGCCACAAGGGGGGTACAAGCTAAAGGAAACAGGTACAAAACAAAACAAGAAAAGCAGGAAAAGAGCAAGAAATTCGAGAGTCATGAAATAGGGAAAATGCAATATGTAAACATGGTATGAACAAGGCATTATGGAACAAGTGATATATAAAACAAGTAATCAAGTAAACGAGCATCGAGTCAACATGAACATGTAACATATAATTTGATCATGCAAATGCACGTGTTCATCTTAAGTCTAATGTTTGATTCTATCTAGGTAGCACTTCATGGATCCATCTTTTTACTACATGGTTGCTACAGTCAATGCAATTTCGTTTAGGCCTAGTGATGGAGTTTATAGGGTGATGTACTCAAGGAACAATATTCGATAATGACCGATGACCGAATCAATGAAGATACTGTAGTCAGTAATCTACAATTATTTGATAACCGATATGATCGATAGACCGATAACCGATAACCGATAGACCAATAATCGATAAATAGGGAAACACAGGCCCCTCTTCTAAGTACACTTACCTATATTGTCCACTACTATGGTCTCTCCCTTAAACCCCGGCTTGTCACTTTTATTTTAATTTAATCAACAAGAACAAGATGTCATATTCATATTTAACTACTGTCACGGATAAAACATTCCTGCACATAAACATGTATAATCCTAGGAATACATATGTGTGTATTAATTTGTGTTCATGTCATGCATATGGTAACAAAGTATTCACGATCATATGTGAATACGGGATCGACGGATTAGGTATAAAAACGGGTATCACTTCGACTTATGAATGCGAATTGGAGTAAAAAATAATATACTTGCGGTATTTATGCAAAGGGGCTTGTACTAGAACAAATAAATTTGTACAAGAGATACTTGCCTTTTTAATGATGATTAGATCCGATTGTTGAAGGAAAAGGGGTCAAAAAATTCCGGGTGAAGTCTCCCAAAAGCACGTGCGAAAATCAACTGTAGAGTGAAAATTTCCCCACACTAGATCGCCCGAACAGCAAATAGCAAGTCTCGATTCGCTGCGCCGAAACAGCAAAACACCGGATCGACCAATAGACTCCTTCCCACGCACCGGAACAGATCCAAAACAGGGGACAACAGAACTGGGATCTGGTGCGGCAAGAACACGGAACAGCGGCTGGCAGCCAATCAGAAGTCACTCTCGCACCGAATCTGCCCCAAACACGGGACAGCGGAGCAGTGGATCAAGAGGCTGGAACACGGAACAGCGAGGCGGACCACTCGTTGGTCGTCTTCTTCCTTCGATCGAAAAGTGAGAGAATAAGGGCGGACAGTGCGACGACTGCCCTAGGGCACGCGACGGCAACGTGCGGCACAGCGACTGGGGCGAAGCGACTGGAGGCATTGCGATCGGGAAGCGACTGGAGGCGTTGCGGTCGGAAAGCGACGCAACGGCGAGAATCTTGACGGAGGGAGGGCTCTGTTTTGGCGCTCGAAACAGAGGAGTGGAATGGGGCAGCTTCGGGACGATGGCGATGATGATTGGAGGCGAGGGTGTTGACGAGGCGACGAAGGAGGCTGGCGAAGACGGTCGGAGGTGGAGTAATGGTGGAGAGTCGAGAGTTCAGGAGTTGGGTTCGATGGGGGAAGACGGCGATGGAGATGGCGAAGTGGGTTAATGGTGGAGGTGGGTTTCGGGAGTTGGGTGGTTTGAAGATGAAGGTGAAATGGGTTCTTCGGAGGTCTGAGGGAGAGGGATAGCGGAGAAGTGAGGCGAGGCGGTTGGTGGCCGAAATGCTCGAAGGCAGGGATGGCAATGGCGGGGTGGTGTTGCGAGGTGTGGTGGGAAGGCGACGGGGATTCGATGGAGGAAGTGAAGGGGGGTCGAGCCACGAGGGAAGAGAAGGGAATGGGTTCGGGGTTCGGTTTTGGGTTGAAGACGAACGAAGAGAGGGAGTGAGCGGGAGGTAAGGGGAGAATGCTCAGTGGGTTTTGTTTGTTTGGTTGGTTTTGTTTTTGGTTGTTTGGTTTTAATCAGAGAAGAAGGGAGAGAGAGAGATATTATGTTATAATAAAGGTATAAAATAATATAATAGTAAAGAGTAGAGAGATAGTAGGAGAGGGAGTTACGGGGATCAATAACTATTAGTGGAGGAGAATTAAAAGAGATATTTTAGGGAGAGGGAGTTAAGGGACTACAATTAATAGGCTGATTATGGGATAGTAAATTGGGGGTTACTTGATTTAGAAGAGAGATTTAGGAATTAATTGTTGGATCTGGTCAACAATGGAGTTTGGGTGTGGGTTAGCGGATCAAGACCCAATAGGAGGTGGGCTTGGTCCATGGGCTCAAAAGAATTTAATTATTTAAATATAGAGTTGGGCTCAAAATAAATAATTAAACCATTGGGTTTAATTTAAATTACTAGGCTTATAATAAAAATTGGGTTCCAGAACATCTCAAATATTAAAATAGTTGAATAATCAAATATTGGGCTTCACAAAATAGTTTGAATAACATATTAAATTAAAAGAGAATAGTTTAATTTAAAATACGGGAAAATACTTGAAAATACAAATTAACGGAAACAGGGGTTACAAGAAAACAGAGCAGCAATAGTGCAAGTATAGTTGCGGTCGACTGTCCCAAGTTGCGGTCGACCGCACCCCTGACCGCACACCCGACCGCAGTTGCATTGGGTTTGGACGGGAGGTGGACGGTCGACTTGGATCTCGATTTGTTAGGTCATTTCAGCCCAATCTTCAATTCCAAGTTAGATCGTATGACTCCTATTCAGTTACTTCTTTTCCAAGTTATATCGGACAACTGAGAATCAAGATTAAACCTAGGTTTCTCTCTATTCTTCTATATATATTGTAAACTCCTCCAATATAAGAGTAGAGTACTTCATAAATTATTTTCTCCATTGCAAGAGAGGCTCGAGAAAGAGATAGTTCTTGGTGAGTGAGTTTAATTCTTTGTATTGAGTGAATCAGTAATTCCTTGTAATCTCTTCTAGTTGAATATCAGATCTGCCTATATTTTCCCACGGATTAAGCAAAAGCTAACCAGGATAAGTCATCGTTGTGTTTGTGTTAGATTTGTGGATCTACTTGCTTACTTTATTGATTCGTCTCATCTACTTCGACTTCCTCATTGCTCTATTTAGTTCTGCTGCGACAATGGGCGTTGGTTGACGCCCCAATCCCAACACATTGGCTACCCATATAACCGATATGAGACTAAATGGTCCCTAACAAACCACGACGCTTTTGATACCGCCGTCCCCGGCGGCTTCACTCTAGGGCACTGGACGGCTTCACTCTAACAACACTGGCTCGGCCCAGACCTAACAGTAATTTTAATCAAAACTCTAGGTAGTCCTTTACGACTTTCGGTGGCTTTCACTGGCCCAAACCGAGTCTACCAGTAATTTTAATCGAGACTCTACGTAGTCCTTTCCCAACTCCTAGGTAACCTTTTCCAAAGGCCACAGATCAAGAGCATAGGACCCTACGAGTAATTTTAATCGAGACTCTACATAGTCCTTTCCCAACCCCTAGGTAGCCCTTTCCAAGGGCCACAAATCAAGAGCATAGGACCCGCTCTGCTCTGATACAAGTAGAAATGAACACAGGAGAATTCACCCTTAAAAACGAACTGTTTAAGGGAAGGGTACCCAAGTTTATTTCAACCTTACATTGGTTACTCATATAAGTGATATGACACTAGATGGTTTCTAACAGTCTGAGGAGTTTGTGACCTAACATAAAAGAGCATAAATAACCCCTCCACTCTACGTACACAGTTAAACAAAAGGTCCAAATCAAAGTGTAATAAAGAATCAAACAAAGGCAATACAACTACAACTCTATCGGATCAACGCACACTAAGCAACCGCATCAACAACCCTAGGTATAGAGTTAAACAACAGGGCTCCTTTAATAACTGGGCCGAATCAAATCGCTGTGAAAGCCCAATCCCTAGTCCAAGGCCTTCTTAACAACAGAAGTTATGACGTGATGTCCATGAATGGTCACGTGCTTTCGAGAAAGGATAATACTAGCATACGCACTTTAAAAAAAGGAGTAAAAACGAAAGGGGTTAAAAGAAAAATGGCGCTTCTTCTTCCTCCTCCGTCATCACTGACTCCGTTCGTAAAGCCGGTGACCCTAAGACGATCCAGACCATCCGTTCCCGTCAGAGTTAGCTCATCGGACGACGTTCCAGTCCCCGACTACCTCTCTTCCGATTGGTCCGTACACCTCCTAATTCCTCTCCCATTTTTTATTTTTATTTTACTTTAATCTTTTCTTAATTGAAGTGATTCTTATTGTTGACTGTTTGTGAGATATATTCCGACTGTATAACCTTGAATTTCGTACTAATTTTATGCAAATTAATTATTAGTTTTAATTTATTTTGGAGTGAAATTTTGGGTTATTTATGCACAATTTTGCACCCAATAATTTATATCTATAATTATAAACAATTAAGGTTTCATTGATGAGAATATAATTAAACTCCAGTCGACGAACAACTGAGACTCTCAATGTTGGTATGGAGTGACAAGTGTCAGTGTGGCCCACTGGTAAGGCTGTGAGCGAGCAAGAGGTAGGGAGTTCACATCCGCTTGCAACATAAAAATCTCCCCTTAATATATAAGGGTAAGATTTTGATAGCTTGAGGAGGCGGGTGGGTCTTCTATTTTGATAGCTTGACTAGTGTTGGGGATTATAAACACTTGTTCATGTATTTTGTTGTATTTTGTCCTCTTGGTGGAAAGAGAGAGGTAGATGTATCTGGTTGATTTATTGGGTTGGGAGATGATAACTTTTAAGTATGTGTTTCGTTAAAACTTCATTAATGAAACAGATGACTATAGTCACTTTTTATCAAAAAATATATAAGGGTAAGTGTTCGTGTTGTGGCTACGGCGTTGTTCCAAAATTAAAAAATTATATATATATATATATATATATATATATATATATATATATATATATATA
This sequence comes from Hemerocallis citrina, assembly GCA_017893485.1. Classification (NCBI taxonomy): domain Eukaryota; kingdom Viridiplantae; phylum Streptophyta; class Magnoliopsida; order Asparagales; family Asphodelaceae; genus Hemerocallis; species Hemerocallis citrina. The sequence continues at coordinate 276,475,768 of CM030363.1, read as the reverse complement.
TATATATATTGGTATGGAGTGTTTTTCCTTGCACAAGTATTTGTTTGATAATCTGTTGGGCTTTGAAGTAATTGATGGAAACAAAGAGAGTAGACCTTGCTAGCCATATTACCCACCTCGGTGAGCTTTTGAGAAATCCCACTCTCATTCCGTGATTGTTCCATGTGGTCCAAAGATCTGAGATGAAAGATGGTGATCCTCAATTGTGAAAACCCGCACAAATCATGTACTGTATTGCTCCAACTTTATAATGATTAATGAGAAGGTGCAATGCCGTGTAGTTCTTGCACATCTCTGTTACGCCTCATCAACCAACACTTGTCTTTCCGAAGGCTGGACTTAGCAAAATATTGAATCATTCACTAAGTTGCTTAAATATTGTTTAACAAATTTTTTGGGGGTAAATTTTCAAATTTGATGCGACATTAGATTAGCTATTGAATATAAACTGCGTAATGTTGTTTAGATGACGATTAAGAATCGCGCATAAAATCGAACCCAGAACCCCATTTCTCTCCTTCCTCTTCGTTCTCTCCTTCCTCTCCGTTCTCACCTTCTCACCCCAAACCCTAACCCATCAACTCCTCCCGCCTCTCGCCTCCTCGTCGCCCCACCTCAGCCACCTCCCTCCTGTCCCGTCGCTCCACCTCCTCCTTCTCTGCCCTAAAAAACTCAAAAACCAAAAACACAAACCCTAGATCTGAGCTTGGGGGCGGCCGGCGGCTAGAGTTTCGTCGCCGTCGCCCCCCTCTCCCTGCTTCCTCTCAACCTCTCCCTCCCAACTCTCATCTTCTCTTTCCCTTTAATTTTGTTTTCTCCCAAATCCTTACTTTAGGCTTTCGAAATCCGGCCGTCAAGTGGGGTCTCCTCCGGTGTGCAACGGTGAAGGTAGAGCGCGGGGCATCTTTGGCGGGGGCGAAGGTGCTGCGCGGGGTGTTGTTCGCCAGTTGTGATTGCGGTTGTCAACAGTTATCATTTGGGTCGACGCAGAGCGCATCGGTGACATTGGTCGTCAATTTGGGGTATTCTCCGGTGTCGGAGAGGGATGCGACGGCGAGGGTTGAGAGTGCCGCATCTTTGGCGGGGCCGAAGGTGCCGTATGGGGTGCTGCTCGCCGGTCGTAATTTTGGTTGTCAACGGTCGTCATTTGGGGCGACGCAGAGCGCAACGGTGTCACCGGTCGTCATTTGGGGTCGACGCTGGTGTCGGAGAGGGATGCGACAGTGACGGTCGAGAGCACCGCATTTTTGGCAGGGCCGAAGGTGCCGCACGGGGTGTAGTTCGCCGTTCTTGATTATGGTTATCGGACGAGCTGACTAGGCCTGGCATCATCGGGGATGGCGACGCTGATCGCAGCGGTGCTCGGACTGGTTGAGTTGGGCTGGTGGTGGGAGCGCTGCCTAGCGCCGGCGTGGTGCGGCGAGCGGCGAACTACGGGGTAGTCGGGGCTGTCGTGGAGGCATGTGGGGGAGGTCGGGGAGAGAGTGGGGGGAGGGGGATTTTTGATTTGGGAGTGTTGCGGATGGAGGAAGATTTGAATTTCAAATTGAGTTTTGAAATTTGAGTTGACGCAGTGGAGTCCCTAAAATATAAATTTGTTCCTAATATCCAAATTACAACCGACTTACAATCAGCAACAAAATGTATCCTAGTTAGTGTAGGCGACGATTGTCAAGCAACTTTATAGTTTGGGTTCTACTTTGACCTTGGTTGGTTAAAGTGAGGGATGCTTTTGGTTCTTTCATGTCAGAGGGCTCGCAGGGGTCAGGTGCGACGTCTACCCTCGTTGTGAGGTTACGGTGAGAGTCATCGAGGGTGAAGCAAGGAAATGAGAACGAGGACTCAATCTTGACATGGAGTTGTCAGATTGGTGGAGTGCCTGCGGGGTCTCTAATATGGTACTTATGCTTGTCGTATGGGTCACTGCTGAGGACGACAAGGGAGAGCGTACGATAGTTGGAGAGGATAAACGGCGTATAAGCGAGGGACTGAGTGAGAGAGTGAGCCCAAATTGGCACGAAAAAGTTGTTCTGGCGGGGGTGGCCGATAAATAGGATTAGATTTTGTTGTATTTTTGTTTGTTGGTTGGGGTGTATGAATTCCAGAACACAGTCTGTTGGGATCTGAACTTCATAAGCCTTATTTTTGGTTGTTTGTTTTGTTAAACTTTTTAATGAAACACGGGGGGGCAATTGCCAACCTTTTACGATAAAAAAAAATGTTGTTTAGATGACCTACAACATAATGCAAATTGGGGCAGGATTATAGGTAAATTTTGAAAGAAATAAACTGATTACGATTACGATTTATAGGTAATGTTCATATCCATGTAGGATTAAAATCAAATTTTCTTAATCAAAACACCATCCTAATCAAGTGCAAAGCCAGTTTTATTTCATCTTACTTCGATCCCAATATTGGGACCTGTCGAATTTTTTTCTGTACTAACCCACATTTTGAAAATATTTATCAAACTGACCCATTTTCGAAAATATTTACCAAACTGGCTTACATGTCAGCATAAAATGATATTGGCAACAACGACATATGTTATTTTAATGTTGTGTTTTCCAATAGCGGTACCTGTAATTTTTTTCTTCTTCTAGATGTCGCTATTGGAAGTAATGGCATAAGCATATTTTATATTCAATTAGGAACTTTCTGACTTGAGAATAAATAGTAAGTGTGAAATCATCATATAACTGATGCCGCTATCCTCAATAACGACAACGTTAAGCTGTATGCCGCTATTGGAGATAGCAACACCAGTATAATAGTACATACATATAAATAGTGGTTCCTTCTTCTCCTTTCCCTTTCACTTTATCTCCCCCCCCCTCCCAAATTCAAAATCCTAAAAGGCTAAAACCCTATAGCACAAATCCGACTTCTATTTACTCTCAAACTTCATCTCTCCTACATCCCTCTCCTCTCACTCCGAAATCCAACTCCCCCAATCTGAAAGTCTCCAACATTGACTCTGGTCATTTCATACATCATCTACGGCGTATTCTTCGCGCTTCAACTTACAATTTAATTTGAAGGTATTCCTATAACCATATATTATGTAGTTTGCATAGGTTATGTCTGTGAGTAGTTAATGACTCAAATATTCGTCCCTTTATGTATAGGTATGAATTACGATACACCTATTTGGTTATATTTTGGGGGTAAAATAATTCAAGATCCGAAGATAGAATATTGTTATAGCGATGTTGAACCGGTTATTATTTGGGATTCCCGTAACTTTATATATTCACAACTAGTAGATAAGATATTGAAGTTACTAATTGAGATAGAGGTGAATGAAGTCTCAAATCAAAGCCCGTTATACTGCCGGAAAAGGAGAAGAACAATATTTCATGGCAGTACCTGTAGATAATGATAATTCACTAAGGTCCATGATTGCTAGGACACTTGATCCAAATAGTAGTTGGACTGCATTGAAGTTATATATTGAGCAATTTAAGCTTTCTAATGCTCGGCGATTTGTTATTCCTAGTCCATGCCCCGTTAGGAGTTCCAGACCAGCTGTCGAGTTACATGCAAGAATGCCTCATCCACAAGAAGACATGAGCGCAACTCTAACATAATCAAATACTACATAATATGAGATGGTACATCCTTACACCTTAACACGAGATATTGTCGACAACGACAACGTCATGCAAGTCTTCGATAACGCTATTGTTAATAACGAATTCTTAGAAGAGAAAGAAGATGAGGATCACGAGGATGATGATGAGGAGGAAGAGGGCGGAGAAGATCGGGTTAATGATGTTAACGTTAATGTTAACGATGTGGTTTCCTTGAAGCAATTCATGAGTGCACCTGTACATGAGATTCAATCATTCAATCGTGTGATTGGCTTAAAAATGCGACCGTACATGAACATCCATAGTCTTCCGTTAGCTCATCGAATACAGATGAACTCTATATCTGTCAAAGGTTTTCTACTAAAGATAGTATCCAATATCAAGTTAAGATGTACCCATAGAACCATTGATAATTTGTGACAGTGGAATCAAACCCAAGTTTATATATCGTGAAATGTTAAATGACACCGATCAAACATACAGCCGAGGAAATTGCACAAAATCCAGGGCTCGTAAATAAGGTGGGTTGTCTATGGCGATTACATGCTATCGTTCCAAAATAGCAAATATATTTTGCGGTGAAGAAACTTGAAGGTCCGTATACATGTGTGAATCCCATGTTATAATGAAAAAGGTTATAAGTGAATAAGAAATTGGAATCTTCTTTGAATTGTTTCTGCTATTGTCAGTGACGACAACATGTATAATGTTGCCGTTACGGAAAATAGTGACTGGTCAAACAGAGAGTTCTAGAGAGCAAACATTTGGAACAAAAAACTTCGATAGCTTGACGTTGCTATTGCCATTAACGGCATTCTTATGACTGTTGTCGCGATTGAAACGAGTAGCAACAGTTGTAATGCAAATTGTTTACCGTGAAAAAAAGAAGAAATCTTCATTATAACTGTTGCCTCTAGTTTCAATCACGGCAACAGTTATAAGAATGTCGTTAATGGCAACAGCGGCATTAGGCTATCGATATTTTTGGTTCCAAATGTTTGCTCTCTGGAACTCTCTGTCTGAACTATCGCTATTTCTGTAATGGCAACATTATACCTGTTGCCATTACTGACAATAACAGCAACAGTTGAAAAGCTTTTTTTGGTATGATCTTGTCAATTTTGAATTTTCCACTATTCTATAATAGATGCCACTATTAGAAATAACATTACAGGTAACCGATGCCGTTATCCCCAATAGTGGCATCAGTTATTTCAAATTTTTAAAAAACAGACCAGAGAGATAGTTCCCTTGTATCACACCTATACCATATCCTGTCAAATTTCTCATCATTTCCAGCTTCACAACCACTCAAATTTCCCATCGATCAATATCAACCATATATAACCCACAATCACATGAACAAATAATAATAATAATAACAACACATAACGCAACAACAAAAAGAGCACAACTAAATTGATGTAAACAAAAACTGCATGCACACACAATGTTACTGCATATAAAAAAACACTCCCAGTTTCAAAAAATTACATTGTCCAAATATCAATCACAATGTGTTCGTTTCTTAGCTCGGCGTGTAGTGTTGTGGCTTGCTCCTCTTCCGTTGGAGGACTTTGCTTGTACGTTCTACTTGTGTCAACTGTGACATGGGTATTTCGGGGAGTGGATCCTCTTCATGCTCGGCTCTCTTCTGCAATCTCGTGTGGCCGTGCACGTTGTTGCGAATGAAGTTGGGCACCTTCTCTTGGCCTAGTAATGCTCTTCCGTTGCTGCCCATGTGATGGTTGAGGTTGAGCTTGTCATGGTGATGGAGTTTGAGCTTGTCTTGGTGGTGGTGGTGGTGGTGGAGCTAGAAGAGCGTTGAGTTGTGGTCCGTCTCCGACTTCTTCAAGCGACAACCTACATGGGTTAATGATTTCTTGCGCAAATTCCTTAACTGCCTTAGAAGCATTACTTTTCACCACACAAGCGCATTTTCGAGCAATATTCCATGAATTATCAATCTACTAGGGATGGCGAACGGGTCGAACGGGCCGGGCCGGGCCTAACCCATACGGGTTGGCACGTATCTTGGGCGGGCTCGGGCCGGTTTGGCCATTTAGCCGGGCCGGGCCGGGCCCAAACTTGATTTGGGTGGCCCGCCCAACCCGTGAACCCTTTAGGGTTCAACCCGGGTCGGGTCGGGTCGACCCGCGGGTTGGCTCATTTATATAGGTAGATTTTTTTTGGTAGCTTAAAATAATAATAATAATAATACTAAGCAATAATACTAATAAACAATAAAAACCGTAATAATAATAATAAGATTGAAAGAGTGAAATTGGCAAAAAATTTTGAAATATTATTCATATGAATTTAAGTTATACAATTTTCACAATTTCTAATGAAATGAAGAATTCAATTCACAAATAAGTTTTATACAATAACATATATCTTATATACAATTTTAATTGACTCCAATTTTTCTAATTTAACATAACAAGCAAAGATATAATACAATTCCTAACGTGTCGGTCGAGTTGCTATTGTTGATGCAAAGCAGCTATTGTTGTTGTTGTTGTTCTTGTTCTTCCGGCAAGTTGCTCCCACTTGTGGACGTTAATAGTGCTTTCCCTTGTGTCCTATCTTCAGCTTTCAGCCAGTCTTCTGTGCAAACGAGCATCTCTAACGAGTCAGGCTTCAAGCGATTCCTGTAATCAGTTAGAATCCTGCCACTTGAAGAAAATGCACTCTCAGAAGCAACTATAGAGACAGGAGGAGTTAGTAAATCTTTAGCCATAATTGACAGAATACTAAAAGTGTGTTCATGGTCTTTCCACCATTGTAAAATATCTAGTGGAGAAGTAGATGGCTCAGAATCTTGTTAGTTATACCAATTTAATTCATTTGGTTGATTAGTCCTAGGTTTTTTTGATTGAATTTGTTCAAGTAAATTAAATGTTTTATCACCAATTCTACTTTTACCCTTACCTTTAGAAGTACCAGAAGAAGAACTAACTACAGAAGTTGAACTACTAGAAGCAAAACGTCTATCATAATAATCATACAAGTTATTTAACGTAGATTCAAACTAAACTAAAAAAGTAGCGCAATCAATTACTAATTCTACATTTTTTCCAAGTAATGCAAAAAATATTTCTATCAAACTCTTCGTACCTTCTAATTTGATACGAGGATCCATAACGGTAGCAACACAAATCAACATAGGAGGAGAAAAATAATATTTCAAAATTTTTTTGAATGCAGGTTTTACAATCTCACCAACATTGATATCATTTAACATTTCGTTAAATGTTTGCATCATTCTAACTAATTCAATAAAAATGCTACTAGAAGTAGATTCATATGTTTTTGAAAATTTTAAAGTTGCGGTTTTAAAAGGTTATAAAAATTTCAATAAAGATTCGGCAAAAAATCAATCGGGGGGAGTCATTTCAAAATTATGCATATTTTTTGCGATACAAAAATTATTTACAACTGCTTTATATTCGGTAACAACATTTAGTAAATCAAATATAGAATTCCATCGGTGTCTAACATCCTTTGGAAATCTTCTAAAAGGTACATTTCTAACCCTACACCAAGCTTTTCATTCTTGTAATATACTTGGACTTAATACAATGAAATGTACACAATTTCTAATTTTAACTATATATGGATCGGCTATTTTTAATGCATCTTGAACACATAAATTTATAATATGATATGCACATCTAACATGAAAAATATTGTCAGATGGAGGGTTTAATACGGATTTTAAAGTAGTAATTGCTATATTGTTGTTAGATGCATTATCAAAACTAATACACATAATTTTATTGCGAATATGAAAAACATCACAAATTTCTATAATACGATTTGCTATTTCAGCGCCACTATGGGGATACGGCAACGCCGCAAGTGATATGATTCTTTTTTGAAGAATCCAATCATTGTCGATCCAATGACAGGTTATTCCCATCGTTGGAATATTGTTGACACCCGTCCAACAATCCGAAGTTAAACTAACTCTACAAGTTAAACTCCATAAAATTGCAATTAAAGCGTCCTTCATTTCGATGTACATTTTAAAACAATCTGATTTGCAAGTATTTCTCGGAATTCTTCTAAAATGAGGGTTTAAGGCAGTTTGATTAAAATTTTCCAAGTCCCTACTATCGGGATAGGAAAATGGTAACTCTTCCTTAATGACTAATCGGGCCATTTCCCGATGAACAAGATCGGGATCATATGGATGGCTATCAACTAGACCGGTCCTAGGGTTGATTTTTTGTTGGCCTTGTAGGTCAGCAAGAAGGTCTTTATGGTTATGTTGGATGTGTCTATTAATTGTACCGGTGCCGTCATTCCTCTTGAATTTGTATGTTTTACCACATGTTTTACAAACTTTCAAACCTATATCCGGAGTATGTTCGTCTGGGATATAATCGTAAAACTTATGCCAATCACTAGTTTCACCTCTACTTTTTCTACTACTACGGGGTTGTGTGGTTTCGGTTGGTTGTTGTTGTTCTTCTTTTTCTAATTGTATGTCACCTACAACCTCGTCGTGTGTACCCCATTGTTGGGTAGGACGCTCACTAATTGGGACAATTGGTGGCCTACTGGAAGAGAAGGAAAAATCTTGCCCGCTACGACCGCTACCGCGTGATCTAGACATAATGTAGTAATGTATGTAAAAAAAAAATACACAATGTAGGAACGGTGAATTATAATAAAAAAATCTAAAAAACAAGAGGGTTGAGATAGAGAAGATCAAAAAACCAAAAATAATTTTAACTACAACGCAAAAAAAAATATAACGAGAGAGGTATGAAATTTTGATACCGTTCACCGTGGAATACGCGTATGTAAATAAATCGTGAAAATAAGAATAGAATAGAACTAGAAAGAAGCACTTTGCCGATTCCGCAATTGAAGAGTTGAGGAGAGCTTGAAGGAGATTTGACGAGGGTTGAAGAGAGTTGAAGACGTTGAAGACGTTGAATTTTGATTTCGATACGATCGAAAATTGATCGTGTATATGCCTCGTTGTAGACTTGCTAGTTGAATACTACAATTGTTGAAAAATTTCTTAGAAATGATGTATAATAGTAGAGAGAGTAAGAGAGTAAGGTGTGATTTTTTTAGGAGATTCTTGGGTGTATTTATAGGCAAAAAATGTGAAGAAAAACCAAAAAAACAAAAACAAAAAAAAAACCAAAAAACGGCTAAAAGAGCCGTTATGAACGGCTCTGTTCTACAGTAACGCCCCAACGGGTCGCTGACCCGCTGGTCAACGGTCGACCCGTCACAACGGGTCGTAACCCGTGGGTTGGCAGCGGGTTGGACTGTTTTAAACGGGTTCGCGGGCCGGGTTATGCGGGTTGGATTCGCGTTTTCTTCGACCCTGGTCGATCCGTTACTGTACATGGGTTCGACCCGAACCCATCAATCTCTTAATCAGGCCGGGTTCAACGGGCGGGTCCCGGGTGGGTCGCCGGTTGACCCGGTCCAGTTGCCATCCCTACAATCTACAATATTTAAATATACTCTTGTTAAACAAAAAATATGATACACGTATAAGTAAAATATAGTTGCGTATACGAAGGTGCACCGGCAATGTCGTGTGTAGCCGGAAAGTTATAGCCTTCGTCTCTCCCTTCCACACCGACTGAGCCTCGTGCTCTTCTTGCAAGTATAATATGGTTGGGTCTAATAGACCTGGACCTCCATGTGCAGCGGAAGACGACACATCTACTGCCTACAGAGTAGATGGTTGGCCGGCATCCTACACAAAAGTATAAATTTCTGTTATTATAGAAACAATATTAGACATTAAGATTCGGAGCTAAAAGTAATAACCACTTCTTACTTGTGATGGTGGTTGGCCTCTACCACTTCCCGATGGTTGCGACGATCCACTCAGTCACACCATTTTTCTGTCAACATTAATAAAGCATTTCTCATGAACAAATTTGAATATTGGGAATACACTATTCATTTCAATACACTACTCATATCAATATCGACACATCTCAACACACTGTGTATATCTATTCATACATACGCAAATCTTCAACATTTTGAAAAATAGACAAACTTTCACATAAAAAAATCCAACCATTGACTACTTGTATCAATACACTATTCATATCAATATCCTACTCATATCAATATTGAAAGTATGTCTCAATACTCGTATCATACTACTACTAATATCAATCTCCATATCTCAATACACTACATTTATAAATGAATACATTTATATAAATCTCAATACACAGTGAATATTTTAAAACAAATTAAGGGTTTTGGATTACCTTGCACAATACAGAGTTTAATGGCGTAGATGTTGTTGGTGCTGAGTGGGGGAAGTTGCTAGATAAGCACCGATATTTGCTCGGCAATTTGAGATTCAAGGTGAGTTGTGGAAGATTCGGCGCCGAGATCCAAGTGGGGGGGGGGGGGGGGGGGGGGGGGAATGGAATCGGAGAGGATGAGGATTATGAATTAGGATTTTATTAATTTTTGGGATAAGAAAGATGAAAGATTGAAGAAGAAATGTGGGATCTCGAATTTTAGGGTTTTAGGGTTTTAGGGTTTTGGGTTCGGGAGTGGAGGGAGAGAGAAAAGTGAAAGGAGAAGGAGAAGGGGGCCACTATTTATATGTACGCACTATCATACTGATGCCGCTATCTTTAATAATGGCATGCCGCATACGCTATTGGGGATAGTGGCATCAATTATAAGATGATTCACACCTACAAATTTTTATCAAGTAAGAGAGCTCATAATTCTCAAATCCTAGTTGAATGATGTACCTATGCCGTTACTTTCAATAGTGGCATGTGATTTTTTTTTACTGGTGCTGCTATTGTAAACAATGACATTAAAATAACATGTCATTATTGCCAATAGCGTTTTATGCTGATGTGTCCAAAAGTGAGCCAGTTTGATAAATATTTTCGAAAGTGGGTCAGGTTGGTAATTATTTTCAAAAAGTGGGTCAGTACGGAAAAAAATTCGGATCTGCCTGGTGCGCTGGTTAACTGCCTAAGTCAAAGGATGGGTTGGTCAACTGGCCTCTTCTCTTCTTTGTGTGTTGTTGTGCAGTTGACTGCCTGGTTAATCCACAGGCAGCTCCGTTTGTGTGATTAGACCTGCTGGCTCTTCACTTAAACTCGCATCATTGGACTCTTTAGTGTTTCAAGATTCTTTCACAACTCCATTCGAGGCACTTTCGTGCTAATCTACTATTCATTCGCTGCATCTACTACAACTAACATTCTCATCTATATCATGGATCCAGTTAAACTTGGTGTGCATTATGATTCCAGACTCTGTATTAGTTTGGTATATTCATTCCCCAACATCTGTCTCACAAGTTCTGTGGGGGATTCTCATGGCGTCTATTTTAATTCCCTACCATTGGCTCCTCATGGTTCTACCAATCCAACTGTATGATTGCTGTGCTTGCATGTAGATTTTACTAAACTTAGTACATCAGTGATCGACATAAATATGAAGTTGTGTCCAACAAATATGTGTTAAATATGAGTTTAAGCTTTGGGTCAAGAGTGATTTCCAACTGGCATTGAGGATCTCATTATGCTATTCTTTAGAAGGGACCCGTCTTCTATCCAACATACAACTTGTTCACATGAATTTATTTTCATGTATTGTTAAATTGTCTCTTGGTAAGATCTATATGTATTCTCCAATAAAGGCCAGTGCTCCATAAATCTAATCTTCCCTGCAAAAAGGAAAAGGAAAGTCAATTAGAAAACTAAATTAATTAATTGTATACTTCACTCGTTCTGATCCATTGTTCAGTGAAGGATTCCTACCATTGAAAATGACACCTATTTCCTTTATCATACTGTTACAGCAATTATCCTGGAACATTTGTCTTTCTAGTCCAGAAATGTGCAATTTATGTGGTATATATAAATGCATGTGTACCTGCCCAATTTTCGCTGCAGTAATAGATGAGCTTTTATTATTTTTGGATGTATAATTTCTTTCAATGGCTGATACTTGACATTTCTTTGCATCTCTTTCAGGATTGAATCTCGCAGGAAAAGGCCGTTTGGCCCAAAGCTAAATGTAATTTCACTTTTCAAATGCTTGCAACTAATCCATTTCGACTAATATGTACTTATGACATACCACTATCGTGATCTTTGATTTAGTTTAATGCAGAAGAAGCAGTCCAATGCCAACTTGATGTTTTGAAGTACAATGATCAACCTCGTCAGGACTACGGGGTAGAGGTCATGTACCGGGTAAGGTCGCCTAGTTCTGGAATACGAACTGGCAACTTCTAGCTTTATTTACCCAAACAATAAATGATGTTCAGTATAAAAAAATGTTGTCTATCCCTCAGTTTGCTGGATTTGATCCCTTTGAAAGGTCTACATATTTTGGACCATTCTTTGATTTAGGACAGGTCAGTCATCATTCATCATTATATTTAGAATTGCATCGATTGTGAATTAATTGATGACCAGAGTTTCCCTTCTAATTTTATCTTGCAGTTTGAGCGCTTCAGAAGAATATTCCACCATTCCAATTACAGGGTTCTGCTTTGTCACAAAGAAAGAAAGATCTTGAGCAGTCTGTGGGTGAAAGAGGTATTAGAAGGCCTCAATTTCATCAAAATTTTGATTGCCAGGTTCATACTGTATTAGGCTTTTTTAATTAAACAATTTCCTGATATTATCTTGTTACTGATAATGCTTATAGAATCGATTTAAGCAAAGAATTTGGATTCAAGGGTCTCGGCCTGAGGAAGAAGAGATCTTCCAATTCACAATGGTTCAGGTTTACCTTCAGTTAATCTTGTTCTGGTCTTTTCATAGTTGGAAATAGGAATGTTTTGATTTAATGCTTCAACTAATTGACAGAGAGTAGGTGGTTCTTGGGATGGGTACTGGCTAACAGAGAGCCTACTTCACGATGGTGATGGATTTTCTGGAGGTGTTGCTTACTGATATACAGTGAACCATGAAGGCAGTCTTATCACGCTTTTATACTTCACTATACATATGTAATTTCAGCCCTCTCCGGGCACAACTATTGCCTATATGCACTGTAAATAACACTTTGTCAATAAATTATTGCCTATATGCATTGTGAATATCACTTTTATGTAGCTGTATAATGTTCAAAATTGCAATTTCTTTTGTGCTTCATGAGCGTACGAAAACATGTGATTAATAGTCTTAAAATCCGAGTCTGCCCATTTTTGTCATAACAGCTGCTCTGTTAACCCCCCCCCCCCCCCCCCCCCTTGCACTTAGATCATCATCAGCTAAGCCTTCTCCCATCAAAATGAGGTCGGTTATGGACCTGTAGGCTTCACTAAAGAGAGTTTTTACGACCAGCTGTCTGAGCCAGCGTCACTACCTCTCTTATTTATTGTCTCTAACCAACCCATCCCTTGTATGTTGTAAGCTCATGCCTCTTAAATGATGTTGGAGTGTTGAAACTGTTTCAAAGTATTGCACGGTAAGTCTCTTTTTCTCGCGTTATCTTAGATTCTTGTTATGGAGTATCTTAGAGAATAATGGATTGTGATTTGTGATGTTCCATTATGTGTCTGGTCCTTCAAAAGTATTTACTTGTGGTTATAAAACTTGCAGTGAAGTTTTGCTGCACCATGATCAATTTGGCTCTGGTTGTTTCTCGGCAGAGCACAACATTAGAGGTATGTGGGTATTAAAACTGTTTTCTTTTTCTAATGGTTGTTGCATTATAATTCTCATGCTTTAGTTTCCTTCTAGAATCTAGATGCTTTAAACTTCACTGTTGCAAGTTCATTCATAGTTGTACTCATTTGGGTCTAGCTTTGACCTTATTTTATATTCATTGCTTAGTTGAAGATGTTGTAAACAAATTAAGATTGATGCAGACATAAACTATACACCCACGATCAACGGGACCGCATGCACACCTACACCCACACAAAAACACAGAAATTTGAATGAATGTTTATCAACTTGTGTTTATTGGATAATTAATCAATGTTCACAACAAATGCACAGACACGAAGTTTTGTACAAATCTAACCTTCCAGTATCAACTTTGTGCTGATTGGAAGAATTAGTGCTTACAGCAATACTTTTAGGATGTCTGGTGTGAGACGTAAAGGGCGAGAAAGGGCCGTGCTCAGTTCGGACCCATATACATCTAAGTCTGGGTTCCATATTTTCCGGAATCCCAAGTCTGGTTTTCTATTCTATTTGATATTATTTAGTAAGCCCAATTAAATCCCAGTTTATCTTTGAAAACTATGTTAGTACCTCTCGTCGGGCAGTGATTATCCTCCTCTTCCCCTCTCCAACTTTTCCTTCTAATTCTGACCTTCCACATTCCCTTCTTCATCTCCATTCAATTTCTCCTTGGCGGTTCTACACCCAAGAGGAAGTTGAACTCGATGAATTATATTTTGAATGCTCGAATTCTTAACAAGAGAGATGATCAGGTAAATTTAATATGCAGTTCACGAGTATTAATTTGAAAATGTCCACTTAGTAGTTAGTATACTGCCCCCTAATAAACAGTTTATATTTGCATGTCAACATTATCCCCAGTAACTTGTCCAGATAAATTGCAGTCCTTTCAATATGTTTAGCCATGCATTGAACATCCAAGCTGTTATGGAGCACCAGTGTTCAGGGTTGAGATATGTCTGGTTTGCACGACTTAATGAATAAATTAGCTCGTTGCTTTTACTTTAAATAGAAGGGAAAAGAAAATTGTTTGAGCTGTTTGAAATCCATAGTTGAACAGAGGCAAAATCTAATCATATACTTTATTCAATATTATTTCTTTCATTGAGGTACACTTTGATGATAATAGAAATTCTCTTATTGCGGAACTGAGATCTACAGAAAAATTTTGGACCAGGGGAAAGATGATACTAGTTGAAAAGACCCAGATTGGCCTGCATCAATCACCAAGTGCACTCACATCCCACATCCCAGGTAAGTATAGTCTAATGCGAAGATTATATTAGGAAGGAGATTGAAATTTTTTCTTAAATCAGTATCTGAATCGTTGGTGATTAAACATTTTCTTCCTTTTTTATTCTCCCTCTTTTAAACACCATCTTTAACATTCTCCAAAACAAATTGGATCAGGCTGGTCAAGTTTTTATCGGAAAAACCTGATTCTTCCATGGTTTGTGAGCCTTGTCTCCCAACACCTTAGCTCGCTCTCTTCGTTGTTCTTCTTTCTCCTCTCCATCCATCAAATTCAACACTGCATCTCTCACTTCATCTCTCCTTACCCACAAATCGCCGTCCGTTACGTAGTTACGTAGTAAGACGGAAACTTGACCACTTTTGCAACACCTTGTCAGGGAACAGCGTCCAACCTTGAGTTCGCCGGAGTAAGCTTGTGAGTTCATCAGAGCAATGGGTTCAAGATTGCGGATGAAGTTGTTCTTGTTTGTTTTGTTTGTTCTTGTTATGAGTTGTAAATAGCTGTAGGTGAAAGATTGCACGTGCTAAGCGCACATTTCCTTTTTTCATATGAATTGTTGGCGGGAAGAGAGAGGGAAACTTTGTAAACGTGCTGTGCACGTGTTGGCTGTAACTGTCTATAAAAGACAGCGGATTGTAATCTGGAAGTATCATGAATGAAATTTTCCTAATCTTTCTCCTCAGATCCTCTTCTTCTTCAATATCTCCTTCTTCTTCCCCAATCTCAGATCTCTTCTCAATCCCTCTCAATCCCTAACCTCCTTCTCCATTAGTGGCGAGATCTGTAGCTGGTCAGAATCCAAGTCCCTGACAAGTGGTATCAGAGCCGTCGATTCTCCCGCCATTCTCATCGACGACGAAGATCCAAGCAATGTCGATCAAAATGGAAGGAAAGTTTGAGGCAGCGTTGTCAAGAATAGATGCGATAATATTGAAGTTACGGCAGCCCTATTCCCAACTGTTCAATGTTCCTTGGTTCCCGACCGGTCATCCTCAAATTCCGATCGAGGAGGTAACTAACCCTAATCTCATCTCTACTAGTTTGAAAGGAACTCCAGTTAAGCTGAAGTTTCCAAAGTTTCCCGTTTTTAAAGAAGGTGATACAAGGGAATGGATTTGTGAAATAGAGAAATGTTTCGATTTTTATGAGATCCCTGGCGTTCATGAGATTTTCGAGTCCCAAAAATTGAACTGTGTTACGCTACATCTAAGAGGGAGAGCATCACAATGGTTCCATAGGCACATCAAACCACGAATCCATGAAATTTCTTGGTCCCTGTTCTTAGAGGAATTGATAGATCAATTTGACTCTACTGAGTTGGGAGATTCTAACACATCAGTTGTTGTAGATGAAGTGAAGGTGAATGATGTGGTTTCTTTTGGAAAGAATAGAGATGGGGTAGTTAGTGATAATTGGTTGAATCTTGAGGTTGAAGATTATAGAAGTGATAAGTCATCGCACGTGTTTGATGAAATGCAAAATCAAGAAAGTGGAGAAGTAAAGGTGGTGATTGTTGAACCAGTGGTGAGGGTTATTGTAGAGGGTGATATCAATAGACAAGAGATCAACAAATTGTTTCAATTGCATTTCGTCAAGACAGCATGAGCGATTTTGAGTTGTGCTCAATCTGTGAAAACAAAGAGTCAATCAAGATGCAGTAAAGGCAAGGGTACTTATCTACAGTTGAAAGAATTTTTGAATATGAGTTCACTAACTGTTTGTGAAAATGCATCAGAGAAATTTCTACTTCTTTGGTTTCGTTGGTGGGAGGAGTATAGAGGAGGAGTGAAGATCGTGAAGGAGTTTGTAGGGCCTACTGTAAGGGAATTTAATTTCTTAATATCAATTTCTATAAATGATGGTTTGTGCTTCAGGAGTTTGGAGGAATCAGATGTGAAATTTGATGATTATGGGAGGTCGCTGGGGCCAGCGTCGGGGAGTGTGAAGGATAATGGGTGTAAGATTGTGAGGGCAGTGCCGAAGATAGAGAGCCAGCAGGATGTGAAGAACGGGGTGCAGAAGTTTCGGGTTAAGTTGTTACCGGAGGGGGCGAGTGTGACTACTATGGATGTGTTGTGCCAGATTGGTTTGGATGGCATTCGCATGCTTGACCCAAGCACTAATAGAACATTGAGAATCTACCCCCTTGAAAACGTGACTAGATGGGATGTACTGGATTCAAGTATGTTCACATTTTGGTCTAAGAGTCCTGTCGATATTGAACCGAGGCGCATAAGACTCCAGTCAAACAGCTATACAACCAACACCATTCTTGATATTGTGACGGCTGCAACTGTACAGCTTAAGGAGATGGATGGAAAAGAAATCCTTGGCAAAGGAATTGGAGATGCCGTCAATTCATTGGACCAACAAACTAAAAAGAAAAAAGGTTTTGCAGATTGGATGAACTTGATGAAACCTGGGAATGAGGAAAAAGACCATTGGGTTCCAGACGAAGCTGTCTCTAAATGTACATCATGAGGAACAGATTTTGGTGCATTTGTGCGAAGGCACCACTGTAGGAACTGCGGCGATATTTTCTCTGACAAATGCACCCAGGGTAGAATTGCTCTCACCGCTGACGAACAGGCTCAGCCCGACCGTGTATGTGACAGATGCATGGCAGAAGTGTCACAAAGGTTGAGCAATGCAAAGGACATCGCCAATAAGTCTACTGGAATTCACAGCCATGAGGATCTTGCTAGGAAGCTTCAGGATGAGATGGAAAGAAACCGCAAGTCGTTCTCAGGTTCCAAGTCTTCTTCTGATGGATCTGGGAAGCCTCCATCATACTACATAGTTGCTGGTTTTGTGTTTACAGCTATATCTGTTCCTTATCTTCGTTCTGAGTATGGAAAGGATTACGAATTTGATGCACCAGTAAAGTTGTTGGAAAAACATTTACATTATATGGCGCAGACACCTGGTGAACAGCTCGTCGTGATTTCTCAGGTGCTTGTGGCAGATATTAATATTGGTTATGAAGATATTGTTAACACTCAGGTACTTGCACTTAATGGTAAACCAGTGAAGAACCTGAAAGAGTTGGCAGCAATGGTTGAGAGCTGCAGTGAAGAGTTTTTGCAGTTTGATTTGGAATACCAGCAGCTAGTAGTCCTTGAAACCAAGACTGCCAAGGCTGCAACACCAGACATTCTAACTACACACGACATACCATCAGCAATGTCAGACGAATTGAAGACATGAAGCAGCTGAGTTTTCTACGTCCCTGGCTGAAGCTACATTTTGTTGAACCTCACTAGAAATTATATGGATGGTGACTAGCAGTAATTGGTTTTGGTTAGCTATATGTCATACTGAAGTAGATGTTATGTAGTTCTTGACATGAGTAGAGGAAGCAGCAATCATGGGCATATGCAATGGGAGCATATGCAATGGGAGGATTTGATGCTGGGAGGAATTTCCTGAGTGTGAGCTTGGGGACAAGCTCATTTTTTAAGGGGGGTGGAGTTGTCAGGGAACAGCGTCCAACCTTGAGTTCGCCGGAGTAAGCTTGTGAGTTCATCAGAGCAATGGGTTCAAGATTGCGGATGGAGTTGTTCTTGTTTGTTTTGTTTGTTCTTGTTATGAGTTGTAAATAGCTGTAGGTGAAAGATTGCACGTGCTAAGCGCACATTTCCTTTTTTCATATGAATTGTTGGCGGGAAGAGAGAGGGGAACTTTGTAAACGTGCTGTGCACGTGTTGGCTGTAACTGTCTATAAAAGACAGCGGATTGTATTCTGGAAGTATCATGAATGAAATTTCCCTAATCTTTCTCCTCAGATCCTCTTCTTCTTCAATATCTCCTTCTTCTTCCCCAATCTCAGATCTCTTCTCAATCCCTCCCAATCCCTAACCTCCTTCTTCTCCATTAGTAGCAAGATCTGTAGCTGGTCAGAATCCAAGTCCCTGACACACCTACCTTTAGAACGTCCACAACCAATCTCTCGTTGAGGAACTGATCGACAAAGTGAGGCCACATTATCATTGGCACTCCTGCTGAAAGTGATTCTAGTGTCTAATTCCACCCACAATGTGTCATAAACCCTCTGATTGAACGGTTTGATAGGATGAGTACCGGAGGCGCCCAACCATTGATTATAAAGGTCATCTCCTCGAACCCCCCAGCCATCCATTTCTCCACCTCCTCACACTTCTCAACATCCTTGATCACCCAAACGAATGGCAAGTTCGATGCCCCCAATCCATGTCCTATATCGATGAGGTGTGACCTGTGATGCACGGGTACTCTAAAAGCCCCTTCGTACCGGTATCGGGTGCGTATCGGGTCCGGATACGCACGGGTACGCTTCGGATATGCACCCGGTACGTATCCAGAGTTTTTTTAATTAAAAAAAAAATACAGGATACGGGTCTGGGTGCGCTCGGGTGCGTTTGGGTGCGCCCGGGTACGCCCGTTTAGGGAATATATATATATATCTATATAATAAAACACAAAGAAAGCTATCAAGTGGCTCTCCTTCAATCCCCTAAAGATCAAAGGCCTAGATATAACCTCACAAAACATATTTTTCCCCCAAAAGTTCTCCCAAAACTCAAATTCAAATTCTCCACCCAAAACAACTCCTATATTTATTTAATTATTTTTTGTTCTCTCTTTCTCCTTCCATCCTCTATTCAAAAAAATTAAGAAAATACATTTTTTAAAATTTTTTTAAAAATTAAAAATTTAAAAACTAAAAAATTAAAAAATTTAACAACTTTAAAAATAATTCAAAAAAACAATATAATATGTTTTGCTCTATGTTTGCAACTTCAATTAATTTGCTAGACTTCCTAAACTATTTTATATGATCAAACAAGATGCACCGTACCGAAGACGTGCCGTAGACACGTGTTAATGGGCAAACCTAGTATATAATAAAACACAAAGAAAGCTATCAAGTGGCTCTCCTTCAATTCCCCCAAAAATTAAAGGTCCAGATCTAACTTCACAAAACATATTTTTCCCGCCAAAAAGTTCCCTCCAAAACTCAAATTCAAATCCCCCATCCAAAATAACTCCTATATTTAATTTTTTTCCCCTCTCTCTCCCTCCCTTTTCTATTCAAAAATTAAGAGAATAAAAAATTTAAAAAATTTTAAATTAAAAAACTAAAAAAATTTTAAAAATTAAAAATTAAAAACTTTAAAAATAATTCAAAATATTAAAAAAAATAAAAAAATCATATAATATGTTTTTTGCTAGATCCCCAAAAGTTTCTCATATAATATATTTGCTACTTCAATTAATTTGTTGGACCTCCAAAACTATTTTATATAATCAAACAAGGTGCACCGTTCCGAAGACGTGCCGTAGGCACGTGTCAACGGGCAAACCTAGTATATATATATATATATATATATATATATATAGGGAAAGTTTCGGTTGAGCACTACTCTAGTGCTTACCGCGTGAACACTAGGCCTTCGGGCGTTCATATCGAAAATCCGAACCGTTCACATTGATCTACACATCTAAATTAGTCTAAATATATAAAATCAAATCATTTGAAATTCATTTGCCCATCCATCATGTGACTATAAAAACAACGATTTTCAGCCATACAATTTTGTAACACTTCAATGAATGGGCAAATGAATTTCAAATGATTTGATTTTATATATTTAGACTAATTTAGATGTGTAGATCAATGTGAACGGTTCGGATTTTCGATATGAATGTCCGAAGGCCTAGTGTTCACGCGATGAGCACTAGAGTAGTGCTCAACCGAAGCTTTCCCTATATATATATATATACTAGTATAATGCACGTGCGATGCACGTGCGATGCATTTTTTAAAAATATGTATTATACACGTGCGGTGCACGTGGGAAAAATGGGGAGGGGGAATGAAAAGGAAAAAAAATCTACGTATTATATACGCTTGTTGCACGTGGGGAAAATGGGGAGGGGGAATGAAAAGGACAAAAAAAAATCTACCAACACGTGCGCTGCACGTGTTGACACACACACTAAGAAATAATAAAAAATTGTTTATTTGTTTACAACCCCATCTCTCCCCTTAAAATAGTAGAAGATATATATATATATATATATATCAAATATATATATATAAATCAAATATCTCTGCCTCTCTCTCTCTCCCCCCAAACCGATCAGCCTCCCTCTCTCTCTCTTCGAACCCTAAATCCCCAAAATCATCTCTCCTCTCTCTCCAAAATTGATCTCGCTCTCCCCCTAAAATCGATTGCCCTCCATCCCCTCGCGCCTCAACCTCGACCTGTGACTGCAGTCGCGCGCTCCTCTTCCTTGCGCCTCAACCTCGACGAGAACCACTCTCTCTCTCCTCCTCTCGACGAGAAACATTCTCTCTCCTCCTCTCGACGACCTCGACCTCGACCTACCGTCAAATCTCACAGTCATGCGCCTCCTCCAAGGTTCGATTTTGTTCTTCACTTCTTCAGTTCTTCTCCTCTCTCTACAAATTTGATGAAAATAAATGAGATTGAGAAATATGAAATTAGATTGAGAAGTATGAAAATAAATTAGATGTTAATGAGAAATATTGAGAAGTATTGAGAAGTATGAAAATAAATTAGAGGTTAGCTATGTTATTGTTTTCACTTTTCACTGTTAGCTATATTGGTTCACTGTAAAATAAATTAGATGTTAATGAGACATATTGAGAAGTATGAAAATAAATTAGATGTTAGCTATGTTATTGTTTTCACTTTCACTGTTAGCTATATTGGTTCACTGTTAGATGTTATTGGTTCACTGTTAGCTATATTGTTAGTTTATGACTTCATTCTCATTGTTAGTTTTTAGTTATAAATTGTAATGCTTGTTTATTTTCATTATAGAGTTTCTTTGAGAATGACTTCTACGGGTGCGAATAATACACCTCCTAATGAGGAAGATCCCAACAATCCTCTATGGAAATATATCACAAAGTTAGAAAAGGAGCCGGGTGGTGGTGGAAATGTGAAGTGGGAATGTAGTTTTTGCAAGAAGAGTTATAGTAGTTCTTACGCAAGAGTTAGAGGTCATTTGTTAAAGATACAAGGGCATGGAATCGGTGTATGTAATAAGATTAAGATGAATGAGCTTGTTGAAATGCAAAATGCGGACGAACAATCGAAGATTAAAATAGCTCAAAGAGCTCCAAAGAGAGTACCATTGCCTCCGTCATCTTCTAGTGGCTCGGTGAGTGCCTCAAGTATGTTTGTTAGCGGTAACTTAGATTTGAAGAGGAGAAAGACAAATATTAGTGGCCCAAGTAGTGCAAACGAAAAGGCCTTTAACAATGTGGCGCGAGATCAATTGCATGGAGAGATTGCACGAATGTTTTATATGGGAGGGTTGCCGTTTAACCTAGCAAGGAATCCATACTATGCGAGTTCATACACTTTTGCCACCAACAATGCACTTGCTGGTTATATTCCACCGGGGTACAATATGTTGAGATTAACTCTCTTACAACGAGAGAAGGCTAATGTTGAGATGTTGTTGCAACCGATTGGAGACACATGGAAGGAGAAAGGAGTGAGCATTGTTAGTGATGGGTGTAGTGACTCACAAAGGAGGCCACTTATTAATTTAATCGCTGTCACAGAATGAGGGCCTATGTTTTTAAATGCGGTGGATTGTTCGGGAGAGGTCAAAGATAAATTCTTCATTGCAAATTTGTGAAGGAGGCCAATATTGGGGTTGGGCATGAGAAAGTTGTTCAAGTTATTACGGATAATGCGGCAACTTGCAATGCGGTGGGACAAATAATCGAAAGTCAATTTCCTACAATTTTTTGGACTCCCTGTGTGGTGCACACTCTTAATCTTGCATTGAAGAATATTTGTGCCGCAAAGAATGTTGAGTCCAATCAAATTGTATATGATGAATGTGGGTGGATATTGAACATTGTGGGGGATGCGGTACAAATTAAAATTTTCATATTGAATCATTCAATAAGGCTAACCATTTACAATGCGTTTGTTTCCTTGAAGTTGCTTTCGGTGGCGGAAAGTCGCTTTGCTAGTGTCATTATCATACTTAAACGGTTTAAGCTCTTGAAGTAAGGTCTTGTATCCATGGTAACTAGTGACGAATGGGCTTCTTATCATGACGATGATGTGGGAAGAGCAAGGTTTGTGAGAGAGGTGTTGAGTGAAGAGTGGTGGGAATCCGTCGACTACATACTTTCTTTCACATCTCCCATATATGATATGATTCGAGCGTATGACACATATAGGCCTTGTCTCCATTTAGTTTATGATATGTGGGAAATGATGATTGAGAAAGTGAAGGAAACTATTTACAAACACGAAGGAAAACAAGTTGATGAGTCATCTAGCTTCTATGTTGTGGTGCATACAATTCTTGTCGATCGTTGGACAAAAAACAACACTTCACTTCATTGCTTGGCACATGCCTTGAATTCAAGGTAAAATTTAGTTTCATTAACTACATAAATGTATTATATACTTTTTTGTTTCATTCTATGAGTAATATTTTTTTCCCTATTGAGGGTATTATAGCAAAGAATGGTTTAATGAGGATCCAAGAAGAGATCCTCCACATAAAGATCGTGAGATCTATATGGAAAGAATAAAGTGTCTTAAAAGACTCTTTCCCGATGCGACCGATCGTTCAAGAGAGAATGTGGAGTATGCCCACTTCTCGGCAAAAACGGGTGCATTTAATGATATTGATTGTATTAATGATCGAGGTATTTTGGATGCACATGATTGGTGGTCCGTTCATGGACCTGTTGCCCCTATGCTTCAAACCATAGCTATGAAACTCCTTATGCAACCTTCTACTTTATCTTGTGCCGAGAGAAATTGGAGCACTTACTCTTTTGTGCATTCCTTGAAAAGGAACAAGTTGACCCCACAACGAGCGGAAGACTTGGTGTATGTTCATAGCAATCTTCGCCTTCTATCAAGAAGATCACCCTAATATGGTATAAGAGAGACGAAGATGTGGGATATAGGTAGAGATTCCTTTGATTCATTTGAAGATGTTGGAGTGCTTGAGGTGGCTAGCCTTTCATTGGATGAGCCGGAGTTGGAACATGTGGTTTTCACCGATGATGTTGGCGTGGTGGATATGGATCATGAAGAAGATGTTCAAGCTAGAGAAGTTCCATCGTGATAATATTTGTAGTGAACTAGTGATATTTTATATTTGTATTGAACTTTGAAATTGTAATGAATGAAATATTTTTAGATGTGTTGATTTTGGTAATGATATTGAAATATTCGCTATTAAGTTGCTTACTATTATCATATTATGTTAACAAGTTAAATTTCTACCTATTATTATGTTCTTCAATGTCTTTAATTGCTAATCTATTTTTTCTTTTTAGGATTTTTCGATTCTCAACTTTGAAGCTCCCATCAATGAAAAGCAAAAATGACGTATGTGCAAAATAGAGATATGGTTACATTTACAATTTCTAGATTACAAATTTACAATCATTCTTCTAGTTATTATAATTTTTTGGAATTTTATATTTTTTTAACATAATGTATAATAAATTTATTATTTTTATATTCAAGATATCCTTAACGTACCTATATCCTAAATTTTTGAGAAATCACGTATCCGCGTACCCAAGTCGTGTCGTACCCGTATCCCGTACCCGAGTCCGTGCTACATAGGGTGTGATGGTCTTGTTTTTACACTGGTACCGAAATTGACCGAGTAATAATCTTGGCTGCATGGAGTTGAGCCAATTTTTCTCATTGATGGATGTCCCTCATCTTCTCCCAATCCGAAGTTGGAAGCCAACCCGGTGACTGGGCTCTTGAGATCTCAATCTTTTGTGGCAAATTAGGCACGATAACGGGCTCAAACTCATTGTCTACCCCTTCGTGCGCCCTATACTTACGGAAATTGTGAGTGCTTAGAATGAAGAAGGAAGAAGGCCCATGGAAGACGAACGGAGGTATGTTGAGCTCTCTAGCAGCATTCATAGTCCAATGGTTGCACAGATTGGAGATAATGCAGCTTGGTCTAGGCGTTGTTTTGCGAAGGTAGAGGTCGAATGGTTCTTGGAGTAAGCATATGGATTCAAAGAAAGTTTGATCAGGTTCGGGGAAGGGACTTGGCCAATGATTTTGCACCCTGCAGGCAAACCTTCTAGTCTGGGAATCGGAGTTGGAGGCTTGAGGTCTTTTTGCACACGCAATGATTGGCTTAATACGAATAACATTTGCTGGGGTGGTGATGAAGCTGACTGGGGCTCCTCGATCAGCTAGGAGATGGGCTACGTCGACCATGGGGATCATGTGGCCTTGGGCCAGTAGAGGGACTAACACAAAGTGTGGCTGGTTCTGATTTTTCAAATTATCCATGGTGGTAGGATAACTAAGGTAGGGAAAGAAGGGGTTTTTTCTCCTAGCTAGGAGGTCAAGTTGCAGAGGGTTATGAAGAGAGTTATATAGGGAGATAGGTTAGAGAGGGAAAAACTCCACACTGGCAGGGCCGCCCAGGCCTGATGCAAGTGAAACATTTGCATCAGGCCCCCAAAAAAAAATAAAAATTTGTATACGAGGGGCCCCCGTTTTCAGGAAAAAAAAAAAAAAATTTGAAAATGTGTATATGCAGAGTATATGTGAAAAAAAATCTAATACATGAGGGGCTCCCGTTTTCGAGGAAAAAAAAATGGAAATGTGTATATATGAGATATATGTGAAAAAAATTCTAATACATGGATCGGTTTTTTTTTTTTTTTGGTATATGTGGGGCTCCTTTTTGAAAGTTTGCTTCAGGCCCCCAAAATCCTAGGGCCGGCACTGCACACTGGTATTGAACTTTCTTACATATACTTGTTGGGAAATTTGGTTTAGAAATCTATATTATGAAATGCATTATTTAGATTAGTTTATTCCTGCTTGGACTAGTAGCGAAGTACCATCTATCCTTGAGCTTGTATCCTTTGGAAGAGATTGTGATGTTCTCCCAATGCAGCTACTGGGTGAGTGGTATAGTATTTTGATTAATACTAACTATTTTTTGTTAAGACATACCTCTTTTAATCAAAACATACCATCATTCCTTTGATTTGTCAATTTATCCACGCTGATTTATTCAATTTCTAGTTTCCTGGTAATGCCACATTAACTATTCTGTGGTAATGCCACATTAACACATTAACTATTCGGCAGGATGATAGGATGAGTTGGCACTTTTTTTGACACTTTTTTTAGGGTACTTTTGGAGGGGACAGGTGCTAGGTGTAACGTCCCGATTTTCATATACTGGAAAATCGTGACATAAGCCAGAATCTTTTCTTCAATTAGTCACAATACACAGAAAAACAGGAAAATTTAAAACTTTTTTTCTTCAACACAAAATGTATTACGAGTCTGAATATTATACAACTGCAATACATTACAACAATGTTACAATAATACTTTTACAATCCCAAGTATTACAACTTTCAACAATTTACATCAGAGTACAATGAATGAAGAACAACACTTGGTAATTCCCACTTGGGTACTTTTCAACAATTAGATAATCAACATAAATATTACAGCGGAACTTAAATGACATCGACTCCTCGCTTTCCTTGCCTTGAGTCTTCCTGAATCTCGCACCTGTACTTCTGCAATCCAGTACCTATTGAAGTGGGGACGTCAGTATTCACTGACGCTTTAAGGCTGATAACTAGCAGCAAATCTCCCAAAACAAACATACAATATGGCAATGTGTCGGTGTAGTTTAAGTGTTCGTGAGTGCTATGACTAGAATCTAATGCAAAATTAACTAAGGCTAGGATGCTCCTATTCTAATGTAAGCAAGTCTCCGGAACAGTATGCAGCCCATACTACATACGCCTCATCTCAAGCCGTTTCTTCATATACAGGGATTTGAACCCGCGCCATGTATTCTACTTTGGTACCCATCTTGTTCCTGACATAATACTACATGACTGGCGAAGTTGCAGGTACGGTCTAGTTCCGTTACTACAGTTAATAGTGATGTCCTTGTTTGCCACTATTGCCCAGTCGCACCAGACCCCACTCAAAAGCCAATACGAACTACAAGATACTTTTCAACCTTCTTCCGTGCCCTCAATTGGTCATGAGAAGGCATAGAACCTGACGGAATCGTAGGGTCAATTTCCCTAGGAAACCCTCTCGTTCTTATCATGGCACATTCAAGAATTAACAATCAAGATACGCAACCCGTGCTCCCAACTTGTCATAAAAAAGCACTGTCCGTATTCCTTTGACAGGAGAATACATTCCAATAGCACTACCTAGTGTCAACCTATAGGAGAGGTTGGGTTATAGGGCATCACCCCTAACACCAACTCTCACCTTTTGGCAATTTATAGATAAAAATGGTTAAGTAACTGTTACTATCCTGACGATGTTACTAACCCTAACCAAACAAGCGAAACATGCCACTGTGCTTCCAACTAGACATGAAAAAGTACCGTATGTGTCCCTCTTTTAACCAAATAAGCGAGACACGATACTGTGCTTCCAACTCTGCATGAAAAAGCACTCTACGTGTCCCTCTTCTAACCAAACAAGCGAGACACGCACTGTATTTCCAACTCGGCATGAAAAAGCACCGTACGTGTCCCTCTTCTAGAAAGTGCAACAATTAACCTGTCTTAACCTAGACTTCACAAGATCTCATCGGATCCACCCATAGCCTACAATACCTATATACGAGCCAAATAAGCTACATATGTGACCAACCGTTACATACGGCCCAGGTGAGCCACGTATGAGACAACTACATACAACGACCACACCAGAATCAACCTAGAAGCAACAACACGCGCTTGCTAGCAAAGTTTGTTCTTCTATAATTAGAAGCAACCGAAGAATCTACTAATATTCTAAATTAGGCATTCTACCAATGAGAAGCCCAAAAGCGACATAACAACCTTTATCAAGCTAACAATTATTAGTGACCTTCCCCAACCTTTATTTTCCATGAAGGCGGAGAGTGTTTACGTGATACGGTCCAATCTTAAGTAGAACCTCATACAACAAAAATCCACAGTTTCTTTTTCCAAATTGAACTAGAACTACATGCAACTAGTTTCTTGGGTTCTCTCTCAAGTTTGAGCTAGAATCACCTAGAAGCTAGGTGCATGGGTTCATGGGTTCTCCCTAATCCTTCACTACAATACTACCATGTACAATTCAAGCATGGTTTCTTTTATCTAGAAAGCTACAATATAGCATTTAAGCATGCATGGCTCTTGAATCTAGAACAACTAAGCAATCTTAACATGGGTTCCTCTTATGGGATTAGCTAGAATGACCTCACAACTCAATATTGCAACTATAACATGATTGGTTCTTCACTAACGCTACAACCACCATATGCTAGTTCTTTACTAACACAATTTACTATAACATGATAGTTCTTCACTAATACTATAACTACAATGTGATAGTTAATACTACAACTACAACATGAAGGTTCTTCATTAACACTACAACTACAACATGAAGGTTCTTCGTTAACACTACAACTACAACATGATAGTTTCTTTGCTAAACACTACAACTATAACATGGATATCTACCATCACTTTATACATGAATGTTTATTACTATCTTAAGCATGGACTTTACTCACACTTAAGCATGAATGTATACTATTTCTTAAACATGGATTCTTACTACACTTAAGCATGAATGTCTACTACTTTAAGCATGTATGTCTACTACCCACTTTAAGCATGGATCTTCACTACTTAAGCATGGATAGTCACTACACTCAAGCATGGATACAACTTAAGTAGGAAGCTACTATAAGTTTAAAGCATGAATAGCTACTAGATTTAAGCATAGATATCTCCTACTACTTTAAGCATGGTTAATTACTACAACTTACCATGAGTATTAACAATTTAGCATGGTATACAACAAAGCATGATTTTCTTTACTACTTTAACCTTCCACAATTAGCATGGTATGCAACTTAGCATGAGTTTCTTTACAACTTTAACTTACAACAATTAGCATGGTATACAACTTCAAACATCATTCTACAACAATCTCAAGCATGGTAGGAACCTATAACAATCTTAAGCATGACATACTACTTAAGCATTCCTACAACGATCTTAGACATGGTAGGTAATTTAAACATTAATCCTACACATTCCTAGGCATGGTATATGACATAGCATGAATCTACAACATTCCTAAGCATGGTATACTACTTAAGTATCAACCCTACGCATGGTATACATTTTAAGCATGAACCTACAACATTCTAAACATGGTATACTACTTAAGTATCAACCTAAGCATGGTATACATTTTAAGCATGAACCTACATCATTCTAAACATGGTATACTACTTAAGTATCAACCTAAGCATAGTATATATTTTAAGCATGAACCTACAACATTCTAACATGGTATACTACTTAAGTATCAACCTAAGCATGGTATACATGTAGGTATGAGTTTCTTTTCTACCTTATCCTAGAACAAATTAAGCATAGTAGATAGTATGAGTATCAATCCTACAACAATCTAACATGGTCCATAGCTTTCCTACAACAATCCAAACATGGTATATAATTTCCTACAATTAATCTAAGCATGGATATTTATTTTAACTTAAACATGGAAAATTTCTACAACTAAGTATGGATAATTAGTACAACCTAAACATGGATACTTACTTCAACCTAAGCATGGATACTTTTAAAAAAATACAAGCCTGGAAATAATACAAAAATTTAACTTTGTGAACTACAATTCCTACATCACACAAAAATCTACTTTTCTACAATTTACAAATCCAACTACCTTTTATAAACTAGGAATTAGCAAGAATTGTTATTTAATAAGTTGGAGAGAAATAAACAAATAAAATACTTTATTCATTAAAGTTGTCAAGTTCCATAACCCAAAAGAATGGTTATATAAATAAATCTTCATATGCCTTTGTCTCATAGTCCAAGTTGTGTGTTCTACAACCCAAAAATGGGTATGTACACAAGTCCATATGCATATGTGTATGAGTCCAATGTCAAGCCTTACAACCCAAAATGGGTGTATGCACAATCCTCCATATGCTTGGTTCATTAGTCCAAAATAATAACAACAAGAACAACAATTACAACCATCAAAAGTTCAATCTTTATGTTCTCCATTAATTAGTTCTACCCTTTACTTTCATTCATGAGATTCTTTCTTTGTCCATACAAATGTTAGCTCAAGTTGCTAACATAACAACATACCAAACCAAAAAAAAAAACAACATAACAACACCCAAAAAGAACAAGAACAACACAAAACAAAAGAAACAACACACATATAAACTTGGAGAAACCCCCACCTTAGTTTTCCTTGAAGGAAGAACTAGCTTGCTACCCTTCTCCTTCCCCTTAGCTCCTAGGAAAACTCCTATGGAAACCTACAATGAAAACTCTCAAGTTAGATGTTTGTTCTCTCTTTCTTTTCCTTTCTTTCTTTTTGTCTTTCTAAAAATGAGACAAGAGTGAAGGGAAGGGGTATTTATAGGATGGAGAGAAGGTGGAGAATGCTAAATCACCAAGGCAATTTTGCAAAAACCCCCTTCCCTAAAAAAAAGGAAGGTCATACCTAGGTGAGGTGGAGGTATGGTGAAACATGGTGAGGTGGAGGAGAGAGATCTTCTAGAAGAGAACTCTCTTAAACTCTTATGCACACTTAATCCTAGGTTTAATCACTTCATCAAAATCTAACTATCTAATTAGATTTGTCATGACAAAAGAGAACTATTTTATCCAAAAATACATACCACACAATTTGCACAATTTACTAATTTGGTGCAATACACATGTGTATGTATATATATATATATACCGAAAATCTTCGCATAATCCGTATAAAAATAATTTTATTTCAAAAATAATAATAAAATAAATTTATACAATGTAATATCCGTCCGGGATATTACACTAGGAAATGTAATTGTCTGTATCATCTGTATCTATTTCATTTTTTGGGTAAGGGACTATCTTGTAAGGGATGGGTTCTCTTGTTCACGGGAAATGAGTCTCATGTTTTTTTGTTGAGATACATGAACATTATTTTCCTTACTTGACTGTATGTTTGGTTAAAGTCTCTTTAATGAAACGTGGGGGGTGTTTAGTGCTCGTGGGATGTCATGCCAGCACTGAGGACAAGATGAGCTTTCCACTACCAGGTGAGGTCCCCCCCCCCCCCCCCCCCCCCCCCCCCCCAAGCCTAATTGAACTAACTTTTTTTTACATAGTAGAAGTTCTTTTTCCTTTTTTTTCCTTTCCCATTTTCTTTTCCCTTCTCTTCTCATCTTTTCTCTTCTTTTTTCGGTTGAGAGAGAAAGTTGGATGGTGGGGTGTACCAAAATGTCGTAAAGGTAATAAAAAGTCACAGTCAAATGGAGGGCTTAAGGAAATTTCTTGAGAGTAAACCCTTCCAAGCAAAGATCACCTACTAGTAACCTAAGAACATGGAATTCTCGAACCTATCTATGGCTTTCGCATCATTCAAATGCATCTGTGGCTAATGATGTGCTGTTGTTTTTTTTTTTTTAAAGAAAAAGGTGGAGTATGGTCACCCTGTTTCATTAATAAGAAGTTAATAAAACAAATTCAGAGTATTGAGCCAAGTTCAAGAACCTACGATACAACAAAAGTACATAAATCCACCTCAAAACATGTGGGATGGGGCACAAGACGGTACAAACAAACATGATGTGCTATTGTTGCTTATAGGACTTTTTTGTGTGTGTTTTGTTTGTTTCTTGAAAAAGATGAGTGCGTAAGTTGCGATTTTGGGTCCTCTTCATCCATGCAACTCTTCATCCATTGCATGGATGCGGAGGTAGATGGTTTTAGTTCCCATTGGTTGGAAAGCATCCAACAGTGGGAATTGCTTCATTCAAAACTTGACTGTTATTATTGTTATTTTGATGGTTAACAATGAGAGAGAATTCTCAAAGCTTCACTTATGCTCATACTTCAGGGGCAATTTTTTCTTGGAGCTAGTTCGCTAAACTCTGTTTAATATCCTGATCATTTTTATGTTTTTTTATTATGCCTGCAATAGTTACAGAAGATCTTCCTTAGGTAATTAACTTTAAAAAATATATGGAATATTGCCTTCATTATTAGGCAAGATAAATTATATCCATCAGCATTAGAAATCATAACTTGGTTCCTTGGTATCATTAATACTCCGTTACACACGAATACTAATTCAAAGTTGTCCATGTAGTATCTCTTTATAACCAGCTTATATTTGCAGCTCTTCATTATCACTTGTAACTTCTCCGTGTAAGAGAAGTCTAAGCTGTATGGGACAAACGAGATTTCACGATTGACATACATATGTTTTGTGCTACTTAATGAATGATTTGGCATATTGATTTTGCTTAGAAAGAAGAAGAAATAAAACATCCAAGCTGTTTGAGATCCAGAGTTCTGTAAAGTCTAAGCATACATTTTATTGGTGCAATTTTTTTTTATTCAGGTACACTATAAGAGAAGTCTGATTGAAGAACTGAAATTTAAACAAAAATTTTGGCCAAGGGAAAGATGAGACTAGTTGTGAAGACCCAAACTTCATCTGCAACAATCATTGGACTGCACCCACTGCCCAAGTAAGTATTCTAATGCGAACATTATAGTAGAATGACATTGATTTTTTTTTTTTTTCTTCTTAAATAGTACTACAGTATCTGAGACCCTCTTTTAAACACCATCTTTCACCGTCCGCAAAACAAATTGGATCATGTCGATCAAGTTTTTATGAGAAGAGCCTGACTCTTCCATGGCCTTGTGAGCCTTGTCTCTTAACTCCCTAGCTCTCTCTCTTCTTTGTTCTCCTTCCTCCCCTCTGTCCATCAAACTCAGTACTGCATCTCTCACTTCATCTCTCTTTACCGACAAATCGCCTTCCTTTACATAGTGAAACGGCACCTTTACCCCAAGTGCAACACCAACGTGCAGAACTTCCACGACCAATTTCTCGTTTAGGAACTGATCCAGAAAATGAGGCCATGTTACCATCGGCACTCCTGCTGATATCGACTCTAGTGTTGAATTCCAACCGCAATGTGTCATAAACCCTCCGATTGAAAGGTGCGATAGGATGAGTAGTTGAGGTACCCAACCAGTGATTACAAGGCTCCTTTCCCTCACCCTCTCCTTGAACCCCTTCGCCATCCATTTATCCACCTCCTCACACTTCTCGACTTCCTTGATCACCCAAATGAATGGCAAGTTCGACGCCTCCAATCCACATCCTATCTCGATGAGCTGTGAAGTCTTTGTTTTTACACTGCTACCGAAATTGACGAAGAGTACCGATCTTGGTTGCATGGAGTCTAGCCAACTGACGACCTCATTCTCATCATCGATGGATGCCTTGTTCCCTCTTTTCGTCTGGCTCACAACATCCTTGTTGTACAAGGACACCGGACCAATAGGCCAAACCTTCTTTCCCAAGGTCTCTGTGTATCGGTCAACATACTCCGGCTCCAACTCGTAGAAAGTATTCATAACAATGCCGGTGGCTGTTGCTTCTGACTCAAAGACCTTGTCCCTCATCTTCTCCCATTCCTGACCGGAAAACCAAACTGGTGACTGGGCCCTCGAGATCTCTATCCTCTGTGGCAAGTTAGGCACGACAACCGGCTCAAACTCGTTGTCTACCACTTCATATGCGCCGGACTGGCGTATGCTGTGAGTGCTATGAATGAAGAAGCAAGAAGGTCCGTGGAAGATAAACCGAGGTATGTTGAGCTCTTTAGCAGCCTCCATAGTCCAATGGTTGGAGAAGTCGGAGATAATGCAGCTCGGTCGAGGATTTGTTTCGCGGAGGAAGTGGTCGAATGGTTCTTGGAACAAGCTCAAGGATTCAAAGAAAATTATGTTCATGTCCTGGGAAGGGACTTGGTCGACATTCTCACACCCTACAGGCAGACCTTGTACGCAGGGGAAGTTGAACTCGACGAATTGGATTGGGAGGCTCGATGCCTTTGCACGGGTGATGATTGCGTGTATGCGAATGGCGTTAGTTGGCGTGGTAATGAAGCTGACGAAGGCTCCTTGATCGGCCAGGAGATGGGCAATGTCGAGCATGGGGATAATGTGACCTTGGGCCAGAAGAGGGACTAGCACAAAGTGAGGCTGATTTTGATTGTTAATCATGGCTATGTTTGGTTCTCAGGTAGGAGAGCCAGGATGGAGAAAAAGAGTTTTTCTAGCTACTTAGTAGGTGAAGCACAGATCTAGTCGTCTAGAATATAGATGAGCTTCGGGCAAAAATTATATATATTTTAGGGTAATGCTACACCTACAACCTTTTCTTACAACCTTTCTTTTACAATCTTAAGTGACACAATTTCATTGGAATGTATTGTAGATTAGGTTGTAGTGGGTTATACACATTAAAACGTTATTTTGACTAATACCAGTTATATTACTATTGGATGTTTTTACCACATAGTCTACAATAACCTCCACTAATAGTGTGCCACATAATGAAGTAAAAAAAAAAGTAGTAGATTTGGTAGTAGATGTAGCAGTACCAAAAAAAATAGATTACCTTTTTAAATCATAAAAATACTGTTTTTTAAGATTATTTTTATCTCAACAACCTCAGTCAACTTTTTTACCTAAAAATTGTTTCCCCCTATTTCTTTTCTTTTCTCTTTTTTTGGGAAGAGAAAGTTAGAATGGTGTTAGTTCTTGAAGTGCACAAGAGGTAATTGAAAATTATAGTCAACTGAGGGGCTCAAAGGAAAATTCTAGTGTGTGTTTTATATGATTTCACATGTCTATTTAATATATAATATATGTGTGGCTATCATGTGCTGAAGTATAGGACTTCAATTTTGTTTTTGCTTTGGTCAGTTTTTGAAAAAGACAAGTGCCTACAAGTCGCATATATTATTATAATCATAGTGGTGGTTAACAATGACGCTGAAATTTCAAAGTCTCACAATGCATATACCCACACCTAGGGATGGCGAACGGATCCAGTGGGCCGAACCGGGCCCAACCCGTACGGGTTGGCACGTATACTTAGCCGATCCGAGTCGGGTTGTACTCTTATCCGGACCGAGCTAAGTTTTCATTTGGGTGACCCGTCCAATCCGTGAACCCTTTAGGGTTCAACCCGGGTTGGGCCGGATCGACCCACGGGTTAGCCCGTTTAATTATTATTATTATTTTTGTTTTTTTTGTAGCTTAAATTAAAATAATAATAATAATTATTATAATACTAAGTAAGTAATAATACTAATTAACAATAAAAATCGTAATAATAATAATAAGATTGAAAGAGTGAAATTGACAACAAATTTTGAAATATTATTCATATGAATTTAAGTTATACAATTTTAACAATTTATAACGAAATGAAGAATTCAATTCACAAATAAGTTTTATACAATAACATATTTCTTATATACAATTTTAATTGAGTACAAGTTTTCTAATTTGACATAACAAGCAAAGCTATTGTTGTTGTTGTTGTTGTTGTTCTTCGGGCGAGTTGCTCCCACTTGTGGAACTTGATAGTGCTTTCCCTTGCATCCTATCTTCAGCCTTCAGCCAGTCTTCTGTGCAAACGAGCATCTCTAACGCCTCGGGCTTCAACCGATTCCTGTAATCAGATAGAACTCTGCCACTTGTAGAAAATGCACTCTCAGAAGCAACTGTAGAGACAGGAAGAGTTAGTAAATCTTTAGCCATAATTGACAGAATACTAAAAGTGTATTCATGTTTTTTCCACCATTGTAAAATATCTAGTGCAGAAAGAGTAGGCTCAGTATCCTGTTGGTTATACCAATTTAATTCATTTGGTTGATTAGTCCTAGGTTTTTTAGATTGGATTTGTTCAAGTAAACTAAATGTTCTATCGCCAATTCTACTTTTACCCTTACCTTTAGAACTACCAGAAGAAGAACTAACTACAGAAGTTGTACTACTAGAAGCAAAACGTCTATCATAATAATCATAGAAGTTATTTAACGTAGATTCAAACTGAACTAAAAAAGTAGCGCAATCAATTATTAATTCTACATTTACCTCTAAATATCCAAAAATTATTTCTATCAACCTTCTAATTTGATACGAGGATCCATAACAGTAGCAACACAAATCAACATAGGAGGAGGAAAATAATACTTCAAAATTTTTTGAAATGCAGGTTTTACAATATCACTAATATAGGGATTATTTAACATTTCGTTAAATATTTGCATCATGCTAACTAATTCAATAAAAATGCTACTAGAAGTAGATTCATATGTTTTTGAAAATTTTAAAGTTGCGGTTTTAAAAGATTCTAAAAATTTCAACAAAGATTCGGCAAAAAACCAATCGGGGGGAGTCATTTCAAAATTGTGCATATTTTTTGCGATACCAAAATCATTTACAACTGCTTTATAATCGGTGACAACATTTAGCAAATCAAAAGTAGAATTCCATCGGTGTCTAACATCCTTTGGAAATTTTCTAATAGGAACATTTCTAACCCTACACCAAGCTTTCCATTCTTGTAAAATGCTTGGACATAATGCAATGAAATGTACACAATTTCTAATTTTAACTATATATGGATCGACTATTCTTAATGCATCTTGAACACATAAATTTATAATATGACATGCACATCTAACATGAAAAATATTGTCAGATGGAGGGTTTAATACAGATTTTAAAGTAGTAATTGCTACATTGTTGTTAGATGCATTATCAAAACTAATAGCTATAATTTTATCGCGAATATGAAAAACATCACAAATTTCTATAATACGGTTTGCTATTTCAGCGCCACTATGGGGATAAGGCAACGCCGCAAGTGATATGATTCTTTTTTGAAGAATCCAATCATTGTCGATCCAATAACAGGTTATTCCCATCGTTGGAATATTGTTGACACCCGTCCAACAATCCGAAGTTAAACTAACCCTACAAGTTAAACTCCATAAAATTGCAATCAACGCGTCCTTCATTTCAACATACATTTTAAAACAATCCGATTTGCAAGTATTTCTCGGAATTCTTTTAAAATGAGGGTTTAAGGCCGTTTGATTAAAATTTTCCAAGTTCCTACTCTCAGGATAGAAAAATGGCAACTCTTCCTTAATGACTAATCGGGCCATTTTCCGACGAACAAGTTCGGGATCATAAGGGTGGCTATCTACTTGACCGGTCCTATGGTTGATTTTTTGTTGGCCTTGTATTTGATCAAGAAGTTCTTTATGATTATGTTGGATGTGCCTACTAATTGTACCAGTGCCGTCACCCCTCTTGAATTTGTATGTTTTACTACATGTTTTACACAATTTCAAACTTATACCCGAAGTATGTTCGTCCGGGATATAATCATAAAACTTATGCCAATCGCTAGTTTCTCCTCTACTTTTCCTACTACTACGGGGTTGTGTGGTTTCGGTTTGTTGTTGTTGTTGTTCTTCTTCTAATTGTATGTCACCTACAATATCGTCGTGTGTACCCCATTGTTCCATAGTAGGTTCAATGTAATCTTGGGCGGGCTCACTAGTTGGGACAATTGGTGGCCTACGTGAAGAGGAGGATGAATCTTGTCTGCTACGACCGCTACCGCGTGATCTAGACATAATGTAGTAATGTGCTAAAGTATGTAAAAAAAATATACAATGTAGGAGCGGTTAATTACACAAAGAAAATCTAAAAAACAAGAGGGTTGAGATAAAGAAGTTCAAAAAACGAACAATAATTTTAACTACAACGCAAAAAAAAATTAACGAGAGAGATAGAGATATTTTGATACCGTTCACCGTGGAATACGCGTATGTAAAAAAAAACGTTAAAATAAGAATAGAATAGAAAAAATGGAGGAGTACTTTGCCGATTCCGCAATTGAAGAGTTGAGAAGAGGTTGAAGTAGATTTGACGAAGGTTGAAGAGAGTTGAAGACGTTGAAGATGTTGAATTTTGATTCCGATACAACCGAAATTTGATCGTGTATATGCCTCCTTGTAGACTTGTTTGATGAATACTACAATTGTTCAAAAATTCTTTACAAATGATGTATAATAGTAGAGAGAGTAAGAGAGTGAGGTGTGATTTTTTATGAAATTTTTGGGGATATTTATAGGCAAAATATGTGGGAAAAAAAAAATACCCCAACGGCTCAAAGAGCCGTTCCAAACGGCTCTGTCCCAGACAGAGCGCAGCGCAAGCAGCGGAAGCGGAACATTTCGACCGTTCGACCCACGGGTCAACGGTCGACCCGTCACGGGTCGAACGTTCGACCCGTACGGGTCGAACGGGTCGAAACCGCGGGTCGACCCGCGGGTTCGACCCGTATCGACCCGCGGGTTAGCGGGTTGAATTCGCGAATTGAACGAGTTCGTGGGCCGGGTTTCGCGGGTACAATTCAGGTTATTTGCGACCCGGATCGACCTGGTACTGTTCACCGGGTTTGACCCGAACC
The DNA here is from genome assembly GCA_017893485.1 of Hemerocallis citrina. NCBI lineage: Eukaryota > Viridiplantae > Streptophyta > Magnoliopsida > Asparagales > Asphodelaceae > Hemerocallis > Hemerocallis citrina. The sequence goes on along the minus strand of CM030363.1, from coordinate 276,437,814 downwards.
CGCCAATTAGCTAACCGGGCCGGGTTCGCGGGCCGGGTCGCGGGTGGGTCGCCGGTTGACCCGGCCCAGTTGCCATCCCTACCCACACCATAGCAATCTTGTCTACTAGTCCACACCACAAACCTTTTTTTCCAAGTGTACTTTTGTGCAATATTACACAAATTTATATATTATAATATAATATACTAATATTGTACATAATTTTTTTTAAAATAAAAAATTAATAAAAAAAATTCATCTAATAACATCTATATGTGATCATCTCCAACTAAACTAGTCATTCCTCAATTTTAATCGAAATAGCTAATTTAGAGACAAAAATATGCTCCAGCCAAACTAGCCAAATCACTCGCCAAAATAGATTTATCAGATTCACTCGCTAGATCCGCCGAGTTTGTATCGCTCGGTAAACTTTTCCTAATATTGTACATAATTTTTTAAAAAAATAAAAAATTAATAAAAAAAATTCATCTAATAACATCTATATGAGATCATCTCCAAGTAAACTAGTCATCCCTCAATTTTAACCGAAATAGCTAATTTAGAGACAAAAATATGCTCCAGCCAAATTAGCCAAATCACTCGCCAAAATAGATTTATCAGATTCAGTCGCTAGATCTGGCGAGTTTGTATCGCTCGGTAAACTTTTCTTCCATCCCCCCCCAAAAAAAAAACAAAAACAAAAAAAAAACAAGACAAAAAACAAAACAAAATCGAAATATCTATGATGGCAAAATTCGTGATTATCGCGCGAAATAGCGATCGCGAACTTACAAGAGATCACAAACTCGCGAGAAGCACGACCTGTGGTCGCGAAAGGAATATATCGATTGGGCTTTTTATATTTATATTGGGTTTTTTTATTGGGTGTCGGCTTGGATTTTGTAATTTAATTTAATTAATTTTGGGATTAAAATATATGTGACTAGCCAAAATAGCTAGTATGGTTGGAGTGTTGACTTTTTTACTAGCCAAATTATCCAATTGTTATTCATTTTGGCTATTCTCGTAAGCCAAAATGGTTGGCGTGGTTATAGATGCTTTAATAATGAAGATTCTAATTCCAATTTGGATGGAGTGAGAGTGAAGAGTTATCTTCTACATTTGCCCTCCTTTTTTTTATTTTAAAAGTGCAAAATGAGAAAAATCATAGACAAAAGTTGTTCGGCATAATATATTGTATAGATTTCAAAATTTTAATTGTTTTTCAGAATTTCTAATTAAATTTTCGTATTTAATAATAATTTTTGGAATTTTAATTTAATTTCCTAATTTTAATTATTTTCTGTGATTTTTTATTGATTTATCAAATTTGCGCAGTTTTTGGAGCGATTCGGATCGTCCATCTAGCTTGTGCTCGCCTGTTGAGTGGAATAAGGTGTCATGATAATGTGGTGACGTAGCATGACCAGGGATGTTGATCACGTGATGGGCTCGCGCCGCTGAGTGAATTAGACATGCGTGATTGGGTGGTGACGTGGCCCGATCGGGAGCCTCGATTACGCACGTCTTCGCGCATCTGGACGTTTAGACGGTCGAAAATTGAGCAGAGGTAGTGGCTGGGTGTGTACGTGTTAAAATATGTATGAATTTCTATTTTTGCTTTCCTTTCTCTATTTCAAAATTGAGAAAAGAGGGGGTACATTCTCTTTCTTATTAGCATTATATAAAGATATAATAATTAGGGTAATGCTACACCGACAACCTTTATAACCTTACAATCTTAGGTGACACAATCTTATTGGAGATGTGTACAACCTACTACAACCTACTCTATAATACATTTCAATAAGATTGTGCCAAATTGTAAAAGAAAAGGTTGTAATAGAAGGTTGTAGGTGTAGCATTACCGTAATAATTATTTTTATCTTCTTATTGAATCTTGCTAATACCAAAGCAATCTTGTCTACTAGCTATTTCACTAACATTTGTTTAATATATCTTGATCTTTGTAATGTTCTTTATTGATTCTTGCAATAATTACACCGGATGTTTCTTTCTTGAATATATCTTTATAATCAATCACATGACAATATAATTTTATTTTTATTTTAATTTTAATTTTTTATATCAAGTGACTCTATTTCAATTGAAACAAAATTAATGGCTTACATTCACCATCTCAAAAGGTATTTTTTTTTCATAAGTTTTCCTCCCAAAACTAATTTTTTTCTCCAAAAATAAAAATTTTCTTCACTTTATTAAACTTTCTCATTTCTTCAAATTTTCAGATCTCTCTCTCTTTCTCTCTCCACAGACATTTAGATTTCCAGATTTCAGGTTTGTAAATTTCCGAATTTTTCAGATTTTTTATGCTTCTTTTGATTGTTCATGTAGAAAATTTCACTAAATTCCATAATTGATATCAAATGCTTTGAAAGAATTAAATGGATATTCATTTGAGTAAATTTTAACCTCTAAATTTTATACTGAAAGTAACAAATATATCCTCCAAAAGTTAAATTTCATCATTTTACACCGTCCAAGTTCTAAAAAGTTGGGGCTAATGTTGTAGTCTCTATTGTTAGTTCTATCGGCTTGTAGCTATTTTTTTGTATCTATAACTATAATATCTTATTTGATTATATCTGTTGTTAGTTCTATATAGATGTGTTGGCTGGAGAATTGATGGCTCTTTCCGTATGACATAAAAAAAGAATTTAGAGATACATATATGATTATTTTTACGACACTCTAATTGTTTTTTATAACTTATTGTAGAGTTTCTAGCCTGGTAGTATTGCATATAAATGTTGATACCTATGTGATTTGTTAGTCAAACATGATTGCTTATATTTTACTTTTCACATGGCTTTTTATATGCTGCATCGCTCTAAAGACGTGTCGTAAGCACGTGCCCACATGCAAACATAGTATATATATATATAGTAGCACTAATATGAGATGTTGAGATCGGTAAGATGAGCAATTTGAATCATCCGAATTTCGATTACATCGTTCACATTGAGCCTCATAAGTTGCTCCTGAGCATCGAGCCTCATAAGTTGCTCCTGAGCATCGTTAGAGAGGCTTCCTGTGAGCTCCAGTCTCAGTCTTTTGTTCCTCCATACGTCTACAACAAGAGTTTTGAAGTAAATGTTATACTTCCATGTAGTGAGAGAACACATTGAACACTTGAATGAAACAGATTTATTCAACTCTACGAAAATCATTCAGCAAATATACCACAGTGACATAATTACAGATACACATTCATTTCCATATTCCAGAGTCATTAATCTGCATACCCTAGTGAAGATTATAACTTTTATTTGCTACTATAGAGAAAGATTATAACCGATCTAACAACATACATAACAAAGACATCAATATGTAAAGAACTACACATCATAAACACTCTCAAAATAAGGCATGTTTCTCTGCTGAAGCCACAAGCATTCCTCCGGTGTGGCTGTCATTGGATCAAAACCCTCCAAACCTTGCTTGACTCGCCCTAATTTCCGTGCATGCAACACTTGTTCCGAGACGACAGGGAGCCGGATGGACTGGAACTTGGCTAGAGCAGGTCCCAGGTTGTGTGGTTCGCATCTGGCAAGGCACCGCCCTAGAACTCCAGCATCGAGAATCGACATGTTGGTGCTTCTAACACCATGAGGAGTTGTAGGGTGCGCCGCATCTCCTACTAATACAACTGCATTTTGCCAGCAGAGTTGGGGCAGGGGGTCTGCATCGTAGATGACGTTAATAAAAGGTTCTGGGGTTTCTCGCATGAGTTTGGCCAGTTCGGGAACCCACACCTTGCCTGCATCTTCGTGCATCTTATAAAGCATATCTTTGCTTACTTTCATCGTCACCGAGTTTCCCTGCAATGATTTTTTTCTTCTTCAAATTATATAATTAAATCACGAGGAATAATAACTTCAAAAGTAGTTTGACTTAATTTTGTATCTCTACATGGAAATGATTAGATCCAAGAAGGATAATATATTTGCAATTTCATGGGAAACAAATCTAGTAACTTTCAAAACTGAAGCAACTGTAATTATCAGAGATAATGAGCACATATCGGTTATCACCTTAAGTTCTGGTTCAGGTCCATTGATGAACCAAACCCAATTGAGCCTCTTGCCTTTAAGCTCATAGAACACAGAATGTGTTTTCTGGGCAAGGTCAAAGTACAAGCAATCCCCAAGTTCAGGGTAAGCTCTAAAAATCCCAGCTACAGTTTCGGAATTCTCTTTCCCTGAAAAATCAAAAATCCCTCTCCACGCATAGTAGCCAGCATACCTGCAGTTCATCATCATTATCATCGTCATTTACTATTGCAAGTATATAAGTGCAAAAGAATGCAGTGCATTGTTGCCTTTTACGCACTTTCATTTCACATGCTCATAACTTAAGCTATGGCATAAGCCTTGCTCTATGAAATTAAACAAGGTATAGGCATAAGTCTATAACAAAAACCAATGTCTGTTCCATGCAATAACACAATAGATAAAAGAGGGGCTTTCCATAGTCGTAAAGCAGCAGTTAGCCTCCTACAAATTATCTAAGATTGACGAAAAAATCTTGGAAAGGGAGGGGTCCAGACAAGAGCATAACTTGGAATCAGCTATAAAATGTAAGGGGGGGAAAGTTGTAAACCCTTACGGGGTATAGCAGATAAAATAGAAAATGAGGTAGGAGCTGTCGGATCTTCTCAAAATCCACGAATCTCCTACATGATCTACAAATTCGATGAGTCATGCATAAGATTGATGCCCTAGTGCAATCCAATATCTCCCCATATATTTTATATGCGATCATATTTTATGTGACATTTTTTCCCCTATAAAGTGGATATAAGATTCAGTTGACAAACCTCAGCTTGAAATTAGGAAGAAAAGTCTGACGAATTGAAGACAATGACCCATCAGCAGCAACCAGCAGATCAGCTACAAACTGGACAACTTCCCCTGTTGATAAATCACGAGCTTTGATCATGACCTCAGACTTGGCATGGTTGATTTCTAGAGAGAGGAACTGATGACCCCAGTAGAAAACTATTTCAGGCGGCAAGGCATTCTGTAAGATTGAGTGAAGGTCAGCCCAGTGGGCTGCTCTGAAATTGAACTTATCATCTCTGGCCAGTGTCCGGCTGAGCTTTCTCTCGCTATCTGTTGCTTGATTCTGCATATAATAAATAAATTGATTAATAAACAACTAAAAGCGGTTTGCATATATATCTCCTACATGGAAAGTATAGTGTGTAGCCAGCCATCTTCATTTTTCATATATAAGTCATGGTTTATGGTTGATTTGCAAATAATTGAGTTTCTCAAGTCATCTGATCCAAGTATCCAACCATTTGAAAAAAATGAGTTAATATATATCTCTTTGGTACAACGCAGGAGTTAGCAATGCTAGTTGGCCCTACGTTGTACGACAAATCTAAATATGTACATGCAGGCACGTGACAAATGATTTAACCATAATTGAGGAAAATTTTACTAGATTCATCCCTGGTTTACTTGATGAACCCAATATTTACACTTTGCAGGAAAAATATAATCATTGGCTTATTTATTTGTTGTATCTATATGCCAAACTCTAGGATGAAATCTAGCACTAATGTTGACAAATTGAGAGCTTATTCTTACCAATCTGCCTCTAGGATGTATGAATTGAGGGTACTTGTTTACTAAATTGTTCAGGATTAATATTTTTAAAAAATTGTTAAATAAAACAAGTCGATGCGAATATATTTCATTATTGGTTGGCGGCCACGGTATACTTGCAAAATGGTGTAACAATACCTAGATATAGGACTACTTTGTTTCGTTAACATTTCATTAATGAGACAGGTGACATTAGTCACTTTTTCTTCAAAAAAAACCCTAGATATACAAAAGATATGATAACAAATAATATGCATATGAAACCTATGCCAAATTCGTTTCTCCATATGTTGGATTCCCATCCCCCCCCCCCCCCCCCCCCCCCCCCCCCCCCGGCAAAAAAAAAAAGAAAAAAAAAACTCTTGGTCTTTACAAATTTTGTACTGCTTGGTTACTCTCAGAGATTGATACACGAGCATTTGAATTGCTCATTAGCCCCGATTTCTAGCCTCTACTACAATAACGTGAGAGGGTTGTGACCTTGAGGACATGTAATCTTACAACTCTACATGCAACACATACTTGCTCGGTACCTACAATTTTTGTTGCCCCCTTCACATAATACATGCTGAATTCTCAAAGTAATGTGACTTTCAGAAAGCTATGTCTTTTCATTTCTGTTTTTCGCACCCATAATGCAATATTACAGTCCAACAATCACAATTACAATGCAAGACTATAAGCTCTACTGTGAACAATAAGTGCTTTTGCTGAAAAATGTTGATACCAAAATATTGTTAAAAAGAATTATGTTGAACTTCAAATTTCTTCATTTAAGTAAAAACACTTCTTAAACAGCTAAACACATCACTTTAGGAGCTTTCAGAAAAATACTAAAAATAGTAATTTTATATTAATTTTTTTTGATTAAACAGATTTTTAATTGAGTTTGTGGAACACTTGTTTTGACCCTAAAAATAAGGGTAATGCTACAGCTACTATCAAATCTACTACATTAGAGCATCCACAATGGTGTTTTTCATTTTGCCAAAAATGTCTGCTACAGTAATAGCAAATAGGATCGAAGGATGCAGTGGTTGTTTGCTATATTCTGTGCTTTTTAAAAAAAATTCAGTTGGACGGTATATGATATACCGTCGCACAAAAAAGAAAACCTCGCAGACGGTATATGATCTCTTGTCTGATTCAGACGGGATATGATCTCTTGTCTGAGGAGTTTAAAAAAAAAAAAAAAAAAGGAGGGACGGTATATGATACCCCGTCTGACGCGATTAAAATATATTAAAATGGGAGCGATGGTATATGATATCCCGTCCTTTATAATTTGAGAATCGCTATTCTGTTTCTCATATATGAGAAACGAATATAGCATATTTGCTAAAAAATGGCAAAATAGAAAACCACTGCAGCGATCTGTTTGCTATAAAATGGCAATTTGCCAATATAAGAAACCACTGTTGATGCTCTTAGGGTATCAAATCTACTGCATTAGGGGGGCACACTATTAGTGGAGGTTATTGTAGACCAAGCGGTAGAAACCCTACATTAGGTGTAGCATTACCCTAAAAAAAAAAACTTTTAGACAAAAAAAACACCCTCCAAAATCAATGCCAAATGGAGCCCAAAAAACACATATACTGCACTTTTTGCAAAAATTGAAGTTCCATAGGGGGCTTAATGATAAATTAGAGAGAGCACAGATTTACCAAATCGACTGTGAGTGGGAAAGTGGATTCGGTGATGAGCTCGGAATTGGGGATCCAGCGGGCAAGAATATCACGTGAGAGGGGGTCAAGGCCGAGGCCAGCGCCTGTGGGACTACCGGAAGGTGCTGACGTGGACTTCTCTATGATCGACACGTGCCATCCGGCGGCGACCAGAGCGTGGCCGCATGCCAACCCGGCTATGCTCCCTCCCACTATTATCGCCCTTCCTATTTTCTCTTTACTTTTCTCCTCCATTTATTTATTTTATTTTATTTTTGTGTGAAAGAGAGACAAAATGAGAGAGGTTATATTGGGAGTGTTTGGTTGCTGGTGAAAGCATAAAACTTAAACCATTTTTTCAAAGGAAAATAAAAGGTTTATAGCTGCTTCACAAGTTGCGTCGCAAACTTCGTTAGAGCATCTCCAACGGAAAATGAAGGCCCCGGGAGGCCCCAACGGGGCACTTCAAGTTGGCCTTAAAATTACTATTTACATTTTTTAAATTCTCATTCTACCTTCTTTCATCTTAACATTTGTTCAAGAAATTTTTTCATATTCTCTTAATTAAAATGTGTATATATATAATTGATGAATGTATTTTATAAAATACTAGGTACGCCCATGGGCTCGTATTCGGAACGATACAACATATGAAAAATTATGTAAACACTAAGAGATGATTTATATAGATGTTTATTTACTAGTAGACGTTGATGTATTGATGTACTTTGAAGTAGGATTATGAAGTGACCTTGATGTTTATTGGTTTGTATATTGCAGGATTATTGTCAGCAACTCAGGATTCAAAAATAGTATTGTGAATGTACAACATTAGTGAATCGGAAATTCCTTACTATGTGTGACTTGAGTATAAGAGATTTCTTTTTTAATTTGGAGTCTAACATAAGTAGCAATTCATTTTCTAACTGTATGAGTTGCGATCAACGCCTCAAACTGCATGAATTAGTTTCCCCTTGTTTGTTTTTTTATGTAGTTAACCATGTATGAATTTAAAAAAGAAAATTTGTTGTAATGAATACGTGAAGTGAAATTGCAGCAAAACAGATCAAGATACAGTTTTGCAGCTACAAAAATCCGAAATACAGGGATTAAGCATTGATTTGTCCATAAAAGCACAATCAAGCGAGTCAAATAAAGAATTTGCAATAATCTTTCAAAACAGCAAATGCCCAAATATTCAAAAAAAAACATAATCCGAAATTACATAATAATAAAAAATCATTCTAATCAAAATTAACTCAGTGGAGCATTCTAATCTAAAACAATTACTCAGTGAAGTATAATACAATTAGATCAAATATGGTAATTCAAAAGCAATTAAATAGAAGTGAATGTTATTGAGTTATGAAAGCATAATCCCGAAAAAAAAACATAATCCGAAATTGCATATTAAAAAAAACTTTCATATATATATATATATATATATATATATATTGACATACCTATGAAAAAAAAGGAGAAAGAATTATGAAAAAGGAGAAAAGGGGAGGAAGAGAGAGAGAGAGAGAGTTGATTTGTTTTGGGGGAAAAAATTTAAATGAATGAGTTGTTTTGTTTTGGAGGGAAACATTTGGGATGGAAAATATCTTTTGGGAGCAAAAATCTATACCATTGATTTTTTTTCCCAAATGAATGAGAGCCACTTGATAGCTTTTTTGTGTTTTATTATATAGATTAATCTAAATTTTATTATTTTGATACTGTTGGAAAGGTCACCTCGACGATACCTTTAAAATAATACAAAATTTGAATATTTTTTTTATCGTTTGAAAAAAATAATTGATACAATATTCATATTTAAGATTATTTAGTTAGCTCCTGGGCTTTTGAAAAATCTTCCTCTCCGGCTCTCCTCTCCGACCTTCCATCTCCAGATCTGGCCGCCTTTCTCCACTTCCTCCCGTCCTTCCTTCATTAAAGCTGTCCAGCTCATCTTGCACTTCAGACCCAAATCCCCGTTTTCTTCTCCTCCCCTTTCTTGGCGATCCTCTCGCTCCCCCTCGGAGTTTTGTTTCAAGGCCTCGCTGCCACCTGAGCTTGAGGCGTGTCCTGGTCCTCGATCTGCGAAATTTTGGGGCTTCCTTCTCTATTTCCTTCCTCCGTTGTAGGGACGAACCCTTGGTGTCATCCTGCTCGTCTCAGTATCCAATCGCGTCTGTTCCGCTTCCCTTTCCCTCTCGTGTTTGCCCCTGTTTGTGGATCTCCCTTCATTGCGCCTCCCTACGATGGTGCCCCCACTCCCGCCGCTCTCCAGTTCACCCTTTCGCTGTGAGTTTTTCCCTCCGGTTCTGCCCCAACTCCTGCAGCTATCCAGGAACTAACTATTTATCCCATCACTGTGAGTTGTACTGCTTTAATTGTTAGCTTAGTTTTCTGGTAGTATTCCTCTCGGGTGTGTCGTTGGGGCTTTGCTAGTGCCTTACTGTTTCTACTGTTGTGCTGTATCGGATTCCCTGTGCTGAGGTACTTCTGGTTGATCTATTGTATCTTCTTGTAATTGTTCTTCCCTTCCCCCTGCGGCTCAGTACCGTCAGTGGTTGTTTCAGCTACCAGCTGTTCCTTAAGCAATAGTTTGCTCAAGTTCTGTTAGTTCTGTTATTCTTCTCAGATTCAATTTTATCTCCCATCCTTTTTCTCTCTATTCTGAGAGTGTTGTTGCCCCCCTTGTGCGGCGCTGGTTTGTTCTTTGGTGGTGATGTTTTGGTGAATTTGGATCTGTACTGTCTTTGGTACTATTTTCCAGTGCCTAATTCTTTGTTGGTGTATTGCTTTGAGGCATTCTTGGGCGGTTTTCAGCCATAAATCGCATCGAGCCTGAAGCTAGACCTAACAGTTTAGTGACGGTTCAGGATTTGAAGAGTGACTTGTATTCTCCTCTTTTTGCTAACACCTATCTTTCGGGCAAAAATTATATATATTTTAGATCCCTTGTTTGTCACTAATTTCCATAATCTCACTTTGACTTTCTTCTAAATTCAAAAAAAAATGTCATTTTTTTATAAATCCCCTCTTTAAAATATATTTGCTGAAATACACCCCTCAAATTGTATAAAGTTTAAGGGGGCTTTTAATATAAATGAAAATTCAGGAGTGTTTTGCTGTTGGATGAGTGTTAGGGTATATGGTTGGTTTTTTGTGCCTATGGACTCTATATATGGACTAGTAATTTGTACGTGCGGTGCACGTTTTAATAATTTCAAAAAATAAAAATAAAAACTCTGACGTAGAGAGGATTTGAACCGGAAAGCTCTTTTATATTAGTTATGTACGTGCGTTGCAGATGTTGGTAGAATGACAAAATAACAAATAACACTAAGGCCTTCTCCCATTATAATTTTAGAGATTAGAGATATGTATGTCAGTCATATGTAATTTTTATTATGATGGGTTTTTTCTTCTATATATTACTATTATTTTTTTATTCTTTTGCATGCAGCATCTTTATTTCATATGTATTCTTTCCTTGGTGTCTTCAATTCTCGGAATTTTGTAGTGGGTTCCCCATTTTAAGCGCATTAGTCACAAGGGATACAATATGACCATTTTTTGTTCAAAAGTTCATGTAAATACTGTACTCTTTAACAGGTTTAAGAGAAGTGATCTCTTGTTTTGCATAGCTAGGTAAACATAGTTGCAAATACATGTAAATCAAGGGGGTTAAATAAAAACGTCAGTATTATGAAAACATTATTTTGACTAATACCAGTTATATTACTATTGGATATTTCTACCACCTGGTCTACAATAATCTCCACTAATAGTGTGTCATCTAAGGGAATGAAAAAATGTAGTAAATTTGGTAGTAGGTGTAGCATTACCCAAAAAAAAGCTTACCTTTTTTAAATCATAAAAATACTGTTTTTTAAGATTATTTTTATCTCAACAACCTCAGTTAACTTCTTTACCTAAAAATTGTTTCCCCCTTTTTCTTTTCTTTTCTCTTTTTTTTGGAAGAGAAAGTTAGAATGGTGTTAGTTCTTGAAGTGCACAAGAGGTAATTGAAAATTATAGTCAACTGAGGGGCTCAAAGGAAAATTCTAGTGTGTTTTATATGATTTCTTTTTTTTTGATAGAAGGGATGAAGTCCGAAGACCTCAGCCAAGATAACATAAAAAGAAATCAGAGTTCATACAGACTCAAATGAGTGGTGGTCACAAAATACCAAAACATCCTCCCCTAGAGGATAAAACACCAACCAACTCACCACAAAAGTAAACTCCTTAAAGAGTGGAAAGACATAACAGAAAGATAAAAAGAACTTCAGAAAGATAAAAGACATAATCCAACGGCAAGCCCTTTAAGCAAAATTCTCCGAATCTGAACTAGAAGAAGCTTGATCTGCATGAGTAGATTGTATATTATGCACCAACAAAATCCCAGTGACCAACTCTTGATGAAAAGCAGACATATTAGAGATCGCGGCAAGAGTGTTGGAGACCTGAACATCCTCATCATCCTGAACATCTTGAGCTGGAGCATCAATAGGAACTTCTACATCATCATCTTCAATAACAATTGCTGAAACAGGAGATGCCCCAGGAGCAGGTGCTGAACTCATCGCAGGCTGATAAGCAGAAAAAGTTGGGTTGCTATTAACTGGAACAAAGGACTTACAGGCATCAACCAACTTGTTCACCTCAATCTTGACTCTCTTAGCAGGGGGAAGGATATCTATCCAAGAGGAAACAAAATAACAAATGGAATCCAGCACCTTAACAATATCAATAGATTTTTTATTAAAAATTCTGTTATTGCGTTCTAACCAAATAACCCAAATCAAAGCCATCATGGTCATATCCCAGAGCAACAGATTCTTCTTTTTAATCCTCTTTTTTCTCCAAATACTCCACCAAGCCTTAATAGAAGGGGGAAATCCTCGAAATCTAAAGGCCACTTTGAAAATAAGCCACACTTGTTTAACAAAGCTGCATCTAAGGAAGATGTGATTAGCAGATTCATCACCAGAATCACACAAAACACATTTTTGACCCATAGCTAAAAGTCTCTTATTTAAGTTATCGACAGTGAGAAGACGGTTATGAATAGTGAGCCAAACAAGAATTCTAACTTTAAGGGGAGCCACATTTTGCCAAATGAATTTATAGAAAGGACATATCAAACCCCCGGCATTTAGAAAATTATAAAAGGATTTAACAGTGAATAAACCAGAACTGGTCCATCTCCAAATAGATTTATTCTGAGGTTGCCAATCATAATTACTCAGAATATGAAGCAGGGAGTTAAAATCATGATTTTGCTGAAGAGAAAGATTTCTACGAAATTCAATATTCCAAACTTTACCATAACGATTAGTAGAGTAAAGAGAAAAGACAGAAACATTTGGCAAGGAAGCTATATTGAAAAGATCTGAAAATCTAGATGATAGACTACAATTACCTATCCAAATGTCTGTCCAAAAGCGAACATTCTTACCATCACCACATATTTTTTGAATGCCACATTTAAAAGGAGCCGCAGCTTTCCAAATACCTTTCTAAAATGAAGAACCCACAGAAGATGGTAAATCTGGAAAATCGCTGAGAATTCTTCTACGAAAGTATTTTCTCTTAACAATTCTAATCCAAACTTTATCTTCTGAGATAAGTGAATTCCACAACCACTTGCCAAGAAGAGCTAAATTTTGGTGACGAATGTTAATCACACCTAAACCCCCTTCAGACTTATTTTTACAAACCCTAGCCCAGTTCATAAGACATTTTCCTTGATCAGAATTTAATGAAGAGCCAACCCAAAAAAATCTTCTTCTAAAAAGATCAATCTTTTTAATAACCCAAACAAGGACATAAAAGAAAGACATAAGATAAAGAGGAATGCTAGAAATGATAGAATTAATAAGGATGAGTCTACCAGCTCTAGATAAAGATCTACCAGCCCAACAATTAAGTCTTTTTTCAATTTTATCAATAACAGGGAACCAGTCTGATTTGTATAGATTACCCATTCTGATAGGGATGCCCAAATAATTGAGTGGAAATGATCCTTTAGGACAGTTAAAGAAGGCAGAAATTTCTTCCTGTCTATTAATTTTCATACCAGAAACACTTTCAAAACAGTAGAGAAGGAATTTGAGATTTCTGAGCATAATTCCATCACAAGAAGAGAAGAGAATAGTATCATCAGCATATTGTAAGTTGAGAACACCTCTAAAAGAAGGAAAGCCACCAACACCTTCAATAAAACCATTATCCCAAGCCTTAGAAAGCATCCCATTGAAAACATCAGCAACCAGGACAAATAATAGAGGAGAAACATGGTCACCTTGTCTAAGACCACGTTTACAAACAAATTTCCTACCCTCAGAGTTATTAACTATAACAGAAGAAATACCAGAGTGAAGACTACTGAAAATCCAATTAATCCGTTTAGGACCAAACCCTCTAGCAATAAAGACTTTTCTTAAAAAATTCCAATTAACTCTATCATAGGCTTTCTCAAAATCAAGTTTCAGAAGGATCCCTTCAGTGTGTTCTTGGTTAATAGAATGAATTGTTTCTTGAACCACAGCCACACTATCCAAGATAAACCTATCTTTAATAAATCCTGATTGAGTAGAATCAACCAAGGATCCAATAACATTAGCAAGTCTATTTGCTAATACTTTCATAATAATCTTAAAAATAACATTAAGAAGACTAATAGGTCTGAACTGAGTGACCTTATTAGCCCCTGGACTTTTGGGAATGAGGATAATATGTGCATAATTAATCCTAGAAAAATTAAGGGAGTTATCATAAAGTTCTTGAAACATACCAACAATATCCTCTTTAAAATCATTCCAAAAAAGTTTATAGCAAAAAGTAGGAATACCATCAGGACCAGGAGCAGCCTCTAGAGGAAGTCCACAAATTGCTTGATAAATTTCATCCTCCAAAAAAGGACCTTCTAAGCAATCCAGATTTACACGTTGAGAAGGGGGATAGAGCTGATCCCAATTAATGTCTAAGAAAGTTTCACCAGGATTTTCCATAAGATTTTTATAGAAATTAAAAAATTCTTGATGAATCATAGGAGGATCAGAAGTGAGAATATCATCAGATTGAATGGAGATAATATGGTTCAATCTCTTCCTATGGGAAGCAAAATTGTGAAAGAACCTAGTATTACCATCACCCAAAGTAAGCCATCTCACTTTAGCTCTTTGAAACCATTTGATTTTATCAAGTTCCAAAATATGAAGATACTCTTTTTTCAGTTCTGATCTATAAATTCTATCGTTAAGGGAAAGAGGATTCTGTTCCTCCAGCAAATCCAAATTGTTAATCTCATTTTTCAAATAACTTTTTCTTTCTTTCAAAGGACCAAATCTATCTTTAACCCACAACTTACACCCAGATTTAAGATTCTTAATTTTAGCAAGTAGACTTCTGAGTCCAGCTTGGTTACAATTATTAACAGAGCTTAAGCAAGTAGAAATCATTGCTTTAAAAGGAGGATCTTCAAGCCAAAACTTTTCAAATTTAAAAGATAATGACTTAGGAGAAGGGGAAGAGGAGGACAGAATAAGAGGAACATGATCAGAGACAATATTAGGAGAAGCTTGAACAAAAGACAAAGGGAAGGCATTATTCCAATCACAAGAGACTAAAAATCTATCAAGTTTTGCAAAACTAGGAATTAATCTCTTATTAGACCATGTAAATTGTCTTCCAAGAATAGGATAGTCAACAAGATTAAGAGAATTAATAACATTGTTAAAATTGTCAGAATCAGATCTGTGGTGGGGGAAGCCATTTCTTTCAGAAATAAAACGAACCGCATTAAAATCCCCACCAAAAATGACCCAACCATTCATAACAGAATGCCATTGTAGAAACTCTGCCCAAAACTCATTCTTAAAAGATTGAATACAAGGACCATAAACAGAAATAAAAAGAAGTGAGCAGTTGAAAGCAAAACAATATAATTCCACAGCAAGAAAGAATCTCTTTTTGTAAATCTTAGAACACTTAAATAAATGATCCTTAAAACCAATAAGCATACCACCAGAGGCACCCTCAGAATCAAGTGAAACCCATTCAGTGATAATAGAACCCCCTAAAGATCTAAATAAAGAAGGAGAAGGAGAAGGCAACTTCGATTCTTGAATAGCAATAATATCAGAATGAGAAGAAACAATAAAATCAAAGACAGCTAATCTCTTATCTTCACTACCTAAGCCTCTAATATTCCAGGAGGATATAATCATTGGTAACATTGAGACTCTCCTCTAACAATTTCTAAAGCCATAATTTTATTGAAATCATCCTCCGAAAAATTAGACAAACCAGCACAAGAAGTAAAAGAATTTAAATATTCAGATGAAAAGGAATCAAAATGACATCTAAAAATAGAACCAAGACCATTACCTTCTGAAGAGGAAGCAACCACAGGGGCCGGAATCTCTAGGTTCCTGATCTTAGCAATAAGAGCCGCCTTCTGCAGGATAGGCTGATCACCATCATGCCTTTGTTCAACTCTCAGACTCCTTCTGATGGGTCCTTCAGATTTGGAGGAATGTTTTCTCTTTCTATAGACTTTAGAACATGAACTAACACATTTTTGAAGAAAATTAGGATCAAAGGAATCAGAGGCACCAACATCAGAATCAGGATAACAAACAGCTAAAGGAATAGGGGTGTCAAAATCATCCTCAACAGGTGGATCAGAATTCAAAGAGGAAACAACAGGACTGTTGACATTATCATCAAAATCATTTGAAACAACAGGACTGTTGACATTATCAATAAAATCATCTGAAACAGAAGCCGGAATGTTGACAAGACCATCAGGAACATTAAAGTTAGGAACACTAAGAGGCAAACCACACATAATAGAATCATCAGAGCTAAAACTGGACACATCAGGACAAACCCAAGAAGAATCACCCTTAGTCAAAAAGAGCCTTGGGAGATAAAAACTAGGACAATAAGGGATCTTGTTAAAAAGATAGTCCATAGCCGAAGAAGGAGTTACACCAAAAACCAGGGAGTGTAAAAGATCTTTCCAAAAAGAACCTAATGGAAGAGATCGCTGAAGGCATAGAGAGGATCTCAAATGGGATTCATAGGCCAACATCTCATGGTTGCAATCAGAAAACTCCACCAAAGCATTATTTGGATGAGGAAAAGACACAGAGTGAGGCAGAACAACAGATAAACTAAGGTCAGCAATAGGAGCCATAGGAGTTAAAGAAACTGAAACATCAACAATCTCTCCTTCTTCAGGACAAACTTTCCTAACCCAAGAGGAGGACAATGCTTTACCCTTACCACCTTGAAATTTATCAGAACTAGATCTTTTAGGAAGGGGATTGGAAGAAGAAGAAAAACCATGAGGTCTATCGATCGGGGCACACCAAGAATCCCATTTATTATCACCCTCCTTAGCAAGAACAGGATTAGAAGAGGATGAATGTTTCAGATCTTGTTGGGGGAAGTCAAGGTAAGTAACAACAACTTTAAAGGCTCTAAATCCAACCCATAGGATATAGTCAAAGATAAGAAGCGCAGACGGACAACGCAGAAAATCAGCAATAACTTCCAAATGCCCATTGCTAAGTCTATTTTTAGCAGAAAAACCAACAAAATTCCCAATACAACGAGAAACATGACTAAAAGAGGCAAAGGATTCACAATACGGAGGGATACCAGATAAGATAGCTCTCGTCTTAACCAGACCAAGAGAGCGATTCGAGATGCCAAACTGAGGCCAATTTTTAACAGTGAAAGAAGCCCTACCAAACTTAAGTTCTTGTCCTTTGAGATTTTCAAGACATTTGATATTAGGACATTTGCAAATAAAATCTCCGTTGGGAAGCATCCAAAGACCCCAATCCTAACCCGGAATTTGAAAACGACCATCAAGGAAATTAACAAGGTCAGGGGTAGTAATAGAACCAGACAAAACAGAAATGACTCCTTCCGTATTTAACAAAAGACATCTATCTTTTATTTCTTGCGAAAACTCACAGTAAACTTCTAATTTAGACTCACTAACTAAATCATCATGAGATAAACGAGGATTCCCAGAAGAAGGAGGTGAACTACCGGAAAGAGGAACAGAAGAACCAGACGAAAGGGGAACAGATGGGGAAGGAAGAGAAGGAGGAGGACCCAAAAGACTACCTGAACTCACCATCCTGTTGTCCCAGGCCCTAGCCACCACAGCTGCCATTTCCGTCACCTTCTGATCTAAAGATTGAAGATCAGGAGACGCTAATCCAGAAGGTGGGTTTTGATTATAACCACCTCCTGAACCAGATCTACCCGCACCAAAGGGGAAACGACCAGAGGGACCCGATCTACCACCACCCATTCTCCCCCTACCCCCACCAAATTTCCGAGAAGGACAAATATTCTGATGATGACCTTTACCCCCGCATGCATGACAAATAATCATGTTGCGACAATCTTTTTTGAAATGGCCTTTTTCAAAGCAGTTAAAACAACGATTTGAAAGAGAGGAAGGAAAGGAAGATGGAACCCTAGAAGAAAGAGAATAAGGAGCTTCAGAAGAAGAAGAAGAGGAAAAGCCAGGGGAAGCAGATAAAGACTTCAGACCCAGAGAATAAGGAGGCTTCGAAAAAGAATTATTCGAAAGGTCTTTTTTAAAAATATCCACCCAACTGCTGCCTTCTGACGCACCAAGAAACGAGGCGTTTCTTGTTTTGGCGCCAAAAGCATCGAAACGAGGCGAAGTACAGGCGTTCAGTTCCCCAGACAACCACTCATTACCTCTCCTAGGGTTCTGTTCCCTAGACTCACTCAAACCACACACCGTAGAGCTATCACGTGGAGGACACGTGGAAAGGAGATGAAGAGCGTGAGGAGAAAATTCATGAATCTGAATAGGAAGAAAGGGAGATAAGGGAGAGGAGCCATGGAGAGGGGAAGAAGAAGATATTTCTTGATTCTTGAAAACCATTTTTTAAGAAGAAGATCAAGAAATCACTACTTGTTTTATATGATTTCATATGTCTATTTAATATATAATATATGTGTGGCTATCTGCTATCATGTGCTGAAGTATAGGACTTCAATTTTGTTTTTGCTTTGGTCAGTTTTTGAAAAAGACAAGTGCCTACAAGTCGCATATATTATTATAATCATAGTGGTGGTTAACAATGACGCTGAAATTTCAAAGTCTCGCAATGCATATACCCACACCATAGCAATCTTGTCTACTAGCCCACACCACAAACCTTTTTTTCCAAGTGTACTTCTGTGCAATATTACACAAATTTATATATTATAATATAATATATAGTATAACACGCCCTAATACTGTACATAATTTTTTTTAAAATAAAAAATTAATAAAAAAATTCATCTAATAACATCTATATGATCATCTCCAACTAAACTAGTCATTCCTCAATTTTAACCGAAATAGCTAATTTAGAGACAAAAATATGCTCCAGCCAAACTAGCCAAATCACTCGCCAAAATAGGTTTATCAGATTCACTCGCTAGATCCGGCGAGTTTGTATCGCTCGGTAAAATTTTCCTAATACTGTACGTAATTTTTTTAAAAAATTAAAAATTAAAAAAAAATATTCATCTAATAACATCTATACGAGATCATCTCCAAGTAAACTAGTCGTCCCTCAATTTTAACCGAAATAGCTAATTTAGAGACAACAAACTAGCAAAATCACTCGTCAAAATAGATTTATCAGATTCACTCGCTAGATCTGGCGAGTTTGTATTGCTCGGTAAACTTTTCTTCCATCCCCCCCCCCCCCCCTCCCCCCCCCCCAAAAAAAAAAAAAAAAACAAAACAAAACAAAAACAAGATCGGAAAATCTATGATGGCAAAATTCGTGATTATCGCGCGAAATAACGATCGCGAACTTACAAGAGATCACAAACTCGCGAGAAGCACGACCTGTGGTCGCGAAAGGAATATATCGGTTGGGCTTTTTATATTTATATTGGGTTTTTTTATTGGGTGTCGGCTTGGATTTTGTAATTTAATTTAATTAATTTTGGGCCTAAAATATATGTGACTAGCCAAAATAGCTAGTATGGTTGGAGTGTGGACTTTTTTACTAGCCAAATTATCCAATTGTTATTCATTTTGGCTATTCTAGTAAGCCAAAATGGTTGGCGTAGTTATAGATGCTTTAATAATGAAGATTCTAATTCCAATTTGGATGGAGTAAGAGTGAAGAGTTATCTTCTACATTTGCCCTTCTTTTTTTTATTTTAAAAGTGCAAAATGAGAAAAATCATAGACAAAAATTGTTCAGCATAATATATTGTATAGATTCTAAAATTTTAATTATTTTTCAGAATTTCTAATTAAATTTTCGTATTTAATAATAATTTTTGAAATTTTAATTTAATTTCCTAATTTTAATTATTTTCTGTGATTTTTTATTAATTTATCAAATTTGCGCGGTTTTTGGAGCGATTCGGATCGTCCATCGAGCTTGTGCTCGCCTGTTGAGTGGAATAAGGTGTCATGATAATGTGGTGACGTGGCATGACCTGGGATGTTGATCACGTGATGGGCTCGCCCGCTGAGTGAATTAGACATGCGTGATTGGGTGGTGACGTGGCCTGATCGGGAGCCTCGATTACGCACGTCTTTGCGCATCTGGACGTTCAGACGGTCGAAAATTGAGCGGAGGTAGTGGCTGGGTGTGTACGTGTTAAAGTATGTATGAATTTCTATTTTTGCTTTCCTTTCTCTATTTCAAAATTGAGAAAAGAGGGGGTACATTCTCTTTCTTATTAGCATTATATAAAGATATAATAATTAGGGTAATGCTACACCTACAAATTTTATAACCTTACAATCTTAGGTGACGCAATCTCATTGGAGATGTGTACAATCTACTATAACCTACTCTATAATATATTACAATAAGATTGTGTCACCTAAAATTGTAAAAGAAGGTTGTAGGTGTAGCATTACCCTAATAATTATTTTTATCTTCTTATTGAATCTTGCTAATACCAAAGCAATCTTGTCTACTAGCTATTTCACTAACATTTGTTTAATATATCTTGATCTTTTTAATGTTCTTTATTGATTCTTGCAATAATTACACCTGAGGTTTCTTTCTTGAATGTATCTTTATAATCAATCACATGACAATATAATTTTATTTTTATTTTTATTTTAATTTTTTATATCAAGTGACTCTATTTCAATTGAAGCTAAATTAGTGGTTTACATTCACCATCTCAAAAGATATTTTTTTCATAAGTTTTCCTCCCAAAACTAACTTTTTTCTCCAAAAATAAAAATTTTCTTCACTTTATTAAACTTTCTCATTTCGTCACTTTTTCAGATCTCTCTCTCTCTCTTTCTCTCTCCACAGACATTTAGATTTTCAGATTTCAGGTTTGTAAATTTCCGAATTTTTCAGATTTTTTATGCTTCTTTTGATTGTTCATGTAGAAAATTTCACCAAATTCCATAATTGATATCAAATGCTTTGAAAGAATTAAATGAATATTCATTTGAGTAAATTTTAACCTCTAAATTTATACTGAAAGTAACAAATATCTCCTCAAAAGTTAAATTTCATCATTTTGCACCGTCCAAGTTCTAAAAAGTTGGGGCTAATGTTGTAGTCTCTATTGTTAGTTCTATCGGCATGTAGCTATTTTTTTGTATCTATAACTATAATATCTTATTTGATTATATCTGTTGTTAATTCTAGATAGATGTGTTGGCTGGAGAATTGATGGCTCTTTCCGTATGACATAAAAAAAGAATTTAGAGATACATATATGATTATTTTACGACACTCTAATTGTTTTTTATAACTTATCGTGGAGTTTCTAGCCTGGTAGTATTGCATATAAAATATAAATGTTGATACCTATGTGATTTGTTAGTCAAACATGATTGCTTATATTTTACTTTTCACATGGCTTTTTATATGCTGCATCGCTCCAAAGACGTGTCGTAAGCATGTGCCCACATGCAAACATAGTATATATATAGTAGCACTAATACGAGATAATGAGATCGATGAGAAGAGCAATTTGAATCATCCGAATTTCGATTACATCGTTCACATTGAGCCTCATAAGTTGCTCCTGAGCATTAAGCCTCATAAGTTGCTCCTCAGCATCGTTAGAGAGGCTTCCTGTGAGCTCCAGTCTCAGTCTTTTGTTCCTCCATACGTCTACAACAAGAGTTTTGAAGTAAATGTTATACTTCCATGTAGTGAGAGAACACATTGAACACTTGAATGAAACAGATTTATTCAACTCTGCGAAAATCATTCAGCAAATATATCACAGTGACATAATTACAGATATACATTCATTTCCATATTCCAGAGTCATTAATCTGCATACCCTAGTGAAGATTATAACTTTTATTTGCTACTATAGAGAAAGATTATAACTGATCTAACAACATACATAACAAAGACATCAATATGTAAAGAACTACACATCATAAACACTCTCAAAATAAGGCATGTTTCTCTGCTGAAGCCACAAGCATTCCTCCGGTGTGGCTGTCATTGGATCAAAACCCTCCAAACCTTGCTTGACTCGCCCTAATTTCCGTGCATGCAACACTTGTTCCGAGACGACAGGGAGCCGGATGGACTGGAACTTGGCTAGAGCAGGTCCCAGGTTGTGTGGTTCGCATCTGGCAAGGCACTGCCCGAGAACTCCAGCATCGAGAATCGACATGTTGGTGCTTCTAAGACCATGAGGAGTTGTAGGGTGAGCCGCATCTCCTACTAATACAACTGCATTTTGCCAGCAGAGTTGGGGCAGGGGGTCTGCATCGTACATGACGTTGATAAAAGGTTCTGGGGTCTCTTGCATGAGTTTGGCCAGTTCGGGAACCCATACCTTGCCTGCATCTTCGTGCATCTTATAAAGCATATCTTCGCTTACTTTCATCGTCACCGAGTTTCCCTGCAATGATTTTTTTTTTCTTCAAATTATATAATTAAATCACGAGGAATAATAACTTCAAAAGTAGTTTGACTTAATTTTGTATCTCTACATGGAAATGATTAGATCCAAGAAGGATAATATATTTGCAATTTCATGGGAAACAAATCTAGTAACTTTCAAAACTGAAGCAACTGTAATTATCAGAGATAATGAGCACATATCAGTTATCACCTTAAGTTCTGGTTCAGGTCCATTGATGTACCAAACCCAATTGAGCCTCTTGCCTTTAAGCTCATAGAACACAGAATGTGTTTTCTGGGCAAGGTCAAAGTACAAGCAATCCCCAAGTTCAGGGTAAGCTCTAAAAATCCCGGCTACAGTTTCGGAATTCTCTTTCCCTGAAAAATCAAAAACCCCTCTCCACGCATAGTAGCCAGCATACCTGCAGTTCAAAAGAATGCAGTGCATTGTTGCCTTTTAAGCACTATCATTTCACATGCTCATAACTTAAGCTATGGCATAAGCCTTGCTCTATAAAATTAAACAAGGAATAGGCACAAGTTTATAACAAAACCCAATGTCTGTTCCATGCAATAACACAATAGATAAAAGAGGGGCTTTCCATAGTCGTAAAGCAGCAGTTAGCCTCCTACAAATTATCTAGATTGACGAAAAAATCTTGGAATGGGAGGGGGCAAGACAAGAGCATAACTTGGAATCAGCTATAAAATGTAAGGGGAGAAAAGTTGTAAACCCTTACGGGGTATAGCAGATAAAATAGAAAATGGGGTAGGAGCTGTCGGATCTTCTCAAAATCAACGAATCTCCTACATGATCTACAAATTCGATGAGTCATGCATGAGATTGATGCCCTAGTGCAATCCAATATCTCCCCATATATTTTATATGCGATCATATTTTATATGACATTTTTTCCCCTATAAAGTGGATATAAGATTCAGTTGACAAACCTCAGCTTGAAATTAGGAAGAAAAGTCTGACGAATTGAAGACAATGACCCATCAGCAGCAACCAGCAGATCAGCTACAAACTGGACAACTTCCCCTGTCGATAAATCACGAGCTTTGATCATGACCTCAGACTTGGCATGGTTGATTTCTAGAGAGAGGAAATGATGACCCCAGTAGAAAACTAGTTCAGGCGGCAAGGCATTCTGTAAGATTGAGTGAAGGTCAGCCCAGTGGGCTGCTCTGAAATTGAACTTATCATCTCTGGCCAGTGTCCGGCTGAGCTTTCTCTCGCTATCTGTTGCTTGATTCTGCATATAATAAATAAATTAATTAATAAACAGCTAAAAGTGGTTTGCATATATATCTCCTACATGGAAAGTATAGTGTAGCCAGCCATCTTCATTTTTCATATATAAGTCATGGTTTATGGTTGATTTGCAAATAATTGAGTTTCTCAAGTCATCCAAGTATCCAACCATTTGAAAAAAATGAGTTAATATATATCTCTTTGGTACAACGCTGGAGTTAGCAATGCTGGTTGGCCATACGTTGTACGACAAATCTAAATATGTACATGCAGGCACGTGACAAATGATTTAACCATAATTGAGGAAAATTTTACTAGATTCATCCCTGGTTTACTTGATGAACCCAATATTTACACTTTGCAGAAAAAATATAATCATTGGCTTATTTATTTGTTGTATCTATGTGCCAAACTCTAGGATGAAATCTAGCACTAATGTTCACGAATTGAGAGCTTATTCTTACCAATCTGCCTCTAGGATGTATGAATTGAGGGTACTTGTTTACTAAATTGTTCAGGATTAATATTTTAAAAAAATTGTTAAATAAAACAAGTCGATGCGAATATATTCCATTATTGGTTGGCGGCCACGGTATACTTGCAAAATGGTGTAACAATACCTAGATATAGGACTACTTTGTTTCGTTAACGTTTCATTAATGAGACAGGTGACATTAGTCACTTTTTCTTCATAAAAAAAACCCTAGATATACAAAAGATATGATAACAAATAATATGCATATGAAACCTATGCCAAATTCCTAAATGGAGAAATCCAAATGTTGGATTCCAATCTCCCCCCCCCCCAAAAAAAAAAAAAGAAAAAGAAAAAGAAAAAGAAATAAAAACTCTTGGTCTTTACAAATTTTGTACTGCTTGGTTACTATCAGAGATTGATACATGAGCATTTGAATTGCTCATTATCCCCGATTTCTAGCCTCTACGGGTTGTGACCTTGAGGACATGTAATCTTACAACTCTACATGCAACACACACTTGCTCGGTACCTACAATATTTGTTGCCCGCTTCACATAATCTATATAATAAAACACAAAGAAAGCTATCAAGTGGCTATCCTTCAACCCCCCCCCCCCAAATCAAAGGCCCAGATCTAACCTCACAAAACATATTTTCCCTCAAAAAAATTCCCCCCCAAAACTCAAATTCAAATTCTCCCCCCAAAACAACTCATTTATTTATTTAATTATCTCTCTCTCTCTCTCTGTCTCTCTCTCTCTCTCTCTCTCTCTCTCTCTCTCTATATATATATATATAAAGAAACATGGACTTTTATTTACAACTAATTATTGTTATACTATTCAAACTTCAGCTACATAATTGTTGATTTACTGTTTACAAGATTTTTCATATGATGTATCATTCTGAAGACGTGCCGTAGGCACGTGGCCACAGGCAAATCTAGTACATGTACAATTCACATGCTGAATTCTCAAAGTAATGTGACTTTCAGAAGGCTATGTCTTTTCATTTCTGTTTTTTGCACCCATAATGCAATATTACAGTCCAACAATCACAATTACAATGCAAGACTAAAGCTCTGCTGTGAACAATAAGTGCTTTTGCTGAAAAATGTTGATACCAAAATATTGTTAAAAAGAATTATGTTTAACTTCAAATTTCTTCATTTAAGTAAAAACACTTTTTAAACAGCTAAACACATCACTTTAGGAGCTTTCAGAAAAATACTAAAAATAGTAATTTTACATTAAATTTTTTTGATTACACAGATTTTTAATTGAGTTTCTGGAACACTTGTTTTGAGCCTAAAAATAAGAATAATGCCACACCTACTACCAAATCTACTACATTTCTCTTTACTACATTAGAGCATCCACAATGGTTTGCTATATTTGCCAATTTCACATTTTTTGAGAAACAAACTCCTGCAGTGGTTTGCTATTTTGCTGTATTTTGGCAAAATCGCTACAGTCACTTCTCATATTTGAGAAACGAAATTGCGATTCTCAAATTATAAGAGACGGAACATGTTGTTCTGTCTCCATTTTTTTTTCAATTTTTTAATCGGATCAGACGAGACATGTTGTTTCGTCTGACATTTTTTTTTAACGATCAGACGATAGATGTTGTACCGTCTGGAAAAAAAAAAAAAAAAAATCGAAAATGCCTCTAACGAGACATGTTGTCTCGTCCCATGCCAAAATGGCTGGGACGGGACATTGGGACAACATATCCCGTCCAGCATATGGGGGAGATTTAGGTTAGTTTAGGTTAGTGTGTAATTAATTAGGTTTAGGTTATATTATATTATTTAATTTATTTAATTAACCTATTTTAATATCTAATCACTAATTAATTAATTCAAAAAAAAACCTATCGGACGAAACAACATGTCTCGTCTTTCTCAAATTTTAGCAAACAACCACGGCAGACAATTTCCATATTTTCTATTACCGTAGTTGCCATTTTGTAAAAAATAAGAAATACCATTGTGGATGCTCTTAGGTGGCACACGTAGACTAGGTGGTAGAAACATCCAATAGTAATATACTACCTAAGATAGTAAAGAGAAAAATAGTGGATTTGGCAGTAGATGTAGCATTAACCTAAAAATAAAAACTTTTAGACAAAAAAAACACCCTCCAAAATCAATGCCAAATGGAGCCCAAAAAACACATATACTGCACTTTTTGCAAAAATTGAAGTACCATAGGTGGCTTAATGATAAATTAGAGAGAGCACGTATTTACCAAATCGACTGTGAGTGGGAAAGTGGATTCGGTGATGAGCTCGAAATTGGGGATCCAGCGGGCAAGAATATCACGTGAAAGGGGGTCAAGGCCGAGGCCGGCGCCGGTGGGACTACCGGAAGGTGCTGACGTGGACTTCTCTATGATCGACACGTGCCATCCGGCGGCGACCAGAGCGTGGCCGCATGCCAACCCGGCTATGCTCCCTCCCACTATTATCGCCCTTCCTAATTTCTCTTTCCTTTTCTCCTCCATTTATTTATTTATTTATTTATTTTTATTTTTATTTTTGTGTGGAAGAGAGATAAAATGAGAGAGGTTTAGGGCCGCCAGGTTATGTTGGGAGAATGGGAGTGTTTGGTTGCTGGTGAAAGCATAAAACTAGAGCCATTTTTTCAAAGGAAAATAAGAGGTTTATAGCTGTTTGACAACTTTTTTTTTTTTAATTTTATTTTATAAGAAAATGTGGAGTATGACCACCATGTTTCATTAATAAGGAGTTAATAAAACAAATTCAGATTGTTGAGCCAAGTACAAGGTCCTACAACACAACAAAATTACATACCTCCACCCCAAGCATGGTGGATGGAACAAAAGAAGAACATAATGGGCAAAACATACATGTGTCTAAACAAAATACATCAAATCCCCCCAACAAACCCTGGGATGGTGGGGATCTATCAACAGTACAGTACTAACCTGTCAGTCAGTCGATCGTCGGGCCTATCTCGACTTCAGCATCATCATAGTCCTCTACCTAGAAGACACTCGCAATCCTCCCTTTGGGACGTATTGCAGCCACATTAGCCCAAAAGAAAATAAGATGCATAATACGAGTCAAATTAGCAGATAAATTATTACAGGTCCTACGAAAATAACAATTATTCATGTATAACCAAAGAACGTAGGTCGTTGCGGCAATAGCGATAAACCAAGCTTCTCTCAGTGGTGAACTTTGGACCTACCCACGGTTCTTCATACCCACTAGGGTACTGATTCGTCCCCAAGGCACTGAGTACCTCAACGAGTACCGCTTTGCTCCTAGGACACTATAGAAAAAGGCGGTCTCTAGTCTCAGGGGCAGCGTTGCAGAACCCACAACAAGAATCCACATTTGGTTGGGGTTTAGTTAAGTTCACTCTAGTCAAAATTGCATCGTTGAGCACCAGCCATAAGAAAACTTTAATTTTCAGTGAGGCTTTCGGCTTCCAAATAACGGTCGACCAATTTGGGTTACAGCCCCTGATATGGCCAAAAATAGGATTAAATCGGGACCGTTCACATCGGACACGAATCTTAAAGCTCAGGGGTAAAACGGTAATTTCACCTACTAACGGGTCTGAAATGGATACTGGATCTCCTCCCCAAAGATCCAATAACCCACGAACGGATCCACCTCAACTGGGTACGGGTCCCAACCCGAAATGAACCCAGTCCAGCAGGATAGAATTAGGGTTTCTGATTAATACTAATCAACGGCCCTGATTCACATCTATCCTTTCACTGGGGATTAGGGATTACATTCCTTATCCAATTACTGGGATTACATTCCTAATCTGACCCCAACGGCGACTATAAATACCCCACATCCATCTCCATTAAGAGGTAATCAATCTTTTGCCAATTTACGCTCTTTCATAATCACTTCTGATTACTGACTTGAGCGTCGGAGGGTGAGTCGCCGGGATCAACCCCGGTGTCTCGCACTTTTTGCAGGTGAATGGCGGGAGTCAGCGGTCAAAATCCGGCGGAACAGGTTCAGGTTTGCTATTTACGTTTTCCAAGAATCCACAAATACTATCTGTTTGCCCCCACACCAGATTTAGCGGCAACAGATTGGCGCCGTCTGTGGGAAACACCACGAATAGCATCCTTCCCTCTTCCTGTTGGTCAGACCTTCCCCCGTCATGCCTCCAAGGAAACTTAGATCCAGGGGTCCATCCAACCGTGGGCCTACCCCTCCTCAACCACAACAGGAGGTCCCCCTCCAACCCGTTCAGCAGCAGGAGCAACTTCCTCCTCAGGCAGAGGACCCCCTGCGGCTGGACCAACTCCCTCCTCAGAATCTTCAACCCCCTCGAGATCCAACCCGGCCTCAGAATGCTGGCACGGGGGGCTCGCGTCCCAATCCTCAAAAGCAACCTCTCCAACAGGACCGCATCCCAATACACAACCCCTCTTCCGACTCTATGGCATCCCATAACCCCCGAGCTTCCGACCTTCGAAATACCATCCTCAATCGGCAGAAGGAAGAGGATCTTCGCCGCCGTTTGGATGAAAGGCGGGCCCGAGAGGGAGCCTCCCGCCAACAACGTCCAAATGAGCGATCTCCTTATCGCCGAGACTACAGAAGGTCCCCTACTCGAAGAGGGCGAAGGGAGTCCCCTCAGCGTCATCGGCAGAGAACTCATTCTCCAGTAAGCCGAGCTACACATAGGGACCGCCAAGCTGGAGAGGCACCAGTCACAAGGGCAGATCTTCAAGACTTCCAAGAGACAGTCTTACAGGCCCTCAATATCACCCCCAAAGAACGACCAAAGGCTACCTACTCATGAGCCAACTAGAAGCCATCGCCTTCAAACTCTCAGTCCTCGTCCATCTCCAAGCTACCATCGCCGCAGCCCTAGTTCATCCTCGTACGAAGATGAGTCCTGGGGCTCGGCAAGGTATGATCAAAGAGAAGACTCGGTTTACCGCCGTCTCCACGAGATGGAGAGGCACCTCGGCCGAATTGACAGGGAAGAAGAGCAACGAGCGATAAACCTCCGCCCTAGCAGACCTCCATTCTCCCGCACCATCATGGAGGCCCCCATCCCAGAGAACTTCAAGTCGCCTCACTTCGAATCGTATACCGGGGAGTCAGACCCCGCAGATCACATAGAGAGTTTTAAAACTCTCATGATGATCCACCATGCTTCAGACGCCCTCATCTGCAAGATCTTTCCTGCCACGCTGAAGGGGTCTGCACGAGAATGGTACTCTCGACTCGCCCTGGCCTCCATCTTCTCATTCGATTAGTTCAAAGGGCTCTTCCTTACTCATTTCGTGAGTAGCCGCCGGACCAAGAAAACAAGTGTATCTCTGGTGACCCTCAACCAAGAAAAGGGTGAACGCCTAAGGGATTACGTTCGACGCTTCACCGCCGAAGCCCGGTCCATTCTCTCCCTCAACCAGTCAGTAGCCTCTGCCGCATTCGAGCGCAACGTCACTAATGCCAACCTCAGGGCATCCCTTGCCAAGAAGCCTCCTCGGGACTTCTCAGAGCTCCTACTTAGGGTGGAGAAGTACATATGGACGGAAAAGGCCCTCGACCCCCTTGCTCTTGAGGAGACATCTTCCGGGAACAAACGGAAGAACACAAGTGAAGAGGGGACCCAAAAATTTCAGAAGGACAGTAATGGCCAGCGCTGTCCGACTCCACGTTTCGAGAAGTTCACCCCCTTCATTACTAATATATCAGAAGTTCTTATGGAGGTGGATATAAGGAAGGACTACTCCGCGCTCCCCCTAGAATGAATACCCCTGGCAAGAAGAGGAACAAGGATAAGTGGTGCCGCTTTCACAGGGACCACGGCCACGACACGGATGATTGTCGGGCTCTCAAGGAGGAGATCGAAGAACTTATACAGCGGGGACACCTGACCTGGTTCGTCCAAAAAGAAGGAGCTGAGCTTCCCCCTTGAGGAGCCCACAAACGAATAGAAAGGCCCGCCGAGCTTCAAGACTCAGAACCTCTCAGCTCCTCTCAAGAGGTCTTCACCTTATTGTAGAAGTGGGATCTTGATTTTCAATAAGGCCGATGCTTGTAACTCGGCCAATAGCATGTAATAATGGCTCGCCCTATTGAAGCGGCCACTTAGTTTATCTCAATAAAACATTACATTTTTCATTGAAAATTATTACTTTTGCTTCTTCTCTATCTTTCTGAGTCACGACTCGCTAAATGGTGAGTTCAGAGTCCAGCTTCTTCTACATGGCTCCTCCCGCAACTTACTAAGCTTTTCACAACGAGTTCGGAGTCCAACACTTGGCTCGATTCCACTTCAAATAACTTGCTCATAAGCGAGTTAGAAGTGGTTCGCCATTCGGAATTGCTCCCACAACCGTTGAACCTCTCTTAAATGACGAGTTCGGAGTCCAACACTTGGCTCGATTCTGCTTCAAATAACTCGCTCGTAAGCGAGTTAGAAGTGGTTCGCCATTCGGAATTGCTCCCACAACCGTTGAATCCCTCTAACGACGAGTTCGGAGTCCAACACTTGGCTCGATTCTGCTTCAAATAACTCGCTCGTAAGCGAGTTAGAAGTGGTTCGCTATTCGGAATTGCTCCCACAACCGTTGAATCCCTCTAACGACGAGTTCGGAGTTCAACACTTGGCTCGATTCTGCTTCAAATTACTCACTCATAAGCGGGTAAGAAGCGGTTCGCCATTCGGAACTGCTCCCACAACCGTTGATTCTCTCACTTAAGCAGCGAGTTCGGAGCTAAAACTCTCCCCTAGAGTTCCTCCTCACACTTGTCTCACAAATAGCTCTCTTCCAGAGCCGAGCTCTTCACTCTGCTCGCCTCCAAAGCGGACCCCTTCTCGACAAAGTTTGGAGCACAACTCTCTCCTAGAGTTCCTCCTCACACTTGTCTCACAAATAGCTCTCTTCCAGAGTCGAGCTCTTCACTCCGCTCGCCTCCAAAGCGGACCCCTCCTCAACAAGTTTGGAGCACAACTCTCTCCTAGAGTTCCTCCTCACACTTGTCTCACAAATAGCTCTCTTCCAGAGCCGAGCTCTTCACTCCGCTCGCCTCCAAAGCGGACCCCTCCTCAACAAGTTTGGAGCACAACTCTCTCCTAGAGTTCCTCCTCACACTTGTCTCACAAATAGCTCTCTTCCAGAGTTGAGCTCTTCACTCCGCTCGCCTCCAAAGCGGACCCCTTCTCAACAAAGTTTGGAGCACAACTCTCTCCTAGAGTTCCTCCTCGCTTTGTTAACAACCGGCGAGACTCTCCTTCTCAAGCCAACCCCAGGTCGGGACGAGACTTTCTTTGAGCTACTGGGGAGCTACTTTCTACCCTAGATCTACTTGTCTCACAAATAGCTCTCTTCCAGAGCCAAGCTCTTCACTCCGCTCATCTCCAAAGCGGACCTCTTCTCAACGAGTTCGGAGCACAACTCTCTCCTAGAGTTCCCCTTCAAACTCGTCTCCCAAATGGCTCTCTCCTAGAGTCAAGTTTTTTGCTCCGCTCACCTCCAAGGCGGACCTCCTCTCAACGAGTTCGGAGCTCACAACTCTCTCCTAGAGTTGCTCCTCAAACTCGTCTCCCAAATGACTCCCCACGTCCCTCGGAACCATAATCCGAGCGACAGGCGATCCGACCCTAACGACCAAGAGGATAGCTCGGATTCCGAGCAAGTGCCAATCCGAGCTACGAATTGGAGAAAAACGAATTTCCCCTCAAAATTCGCGTATGATTTCGATCAGACGGCCCAGATCTCGCCAGCGCCACTAAACGACAAGATAGTGTTTTCTTAGAAACTGTGCCCGCATCGAGATCCGCGCCGAGATCCGACGGCTCAGATCGCTCCATGTCGCTCGGTATTCCGAGCCGAGCGACTAGCGATCCGAGCCACTCGCGCCCCTTCTCCGCCCCTAGGGTCTTCCTAGCACATCTTCCTACCACATCTTCCTAGCACATCTTACAAGGGTCTTCCTAGCACAAGGGTCTTCCTAGCACATCTTCTCCGCCCCTAGGAGTGGAGCTCCTCTTCCAAAATTCCCAAGACCAAAACACTCCTCAACTTCGTGAAGACAAGGATGTTGCGGGGATATTCTGACCATAAAGGAGGGTGAATCTTCATCCCACTCCTAAAGAAGTTGTAGATCTTCGAATTATCTTCGAAACGAGGGGTCGCATGCCCCGATCGGACCTCCATAGCACCGGAAAAGTGGATCGCAATACAGCTGCGCCGAATAGCTCGGAAATCCGAGCCAAGCCACTCACGCGAGCGAATCCGAGCAACTGTCGAATCCGAGCTCTCCCCTCCGCTCGGATACCGAGCAAGTGCCAATCCGACCCACGAAAGTGAAGAAAAATGTTGCCGAACAACACCAACCGTTGGATCTTTGTGAAAATCGCACCAGAGGTGATGGACGGATCAGATTGCGCCACGTCTCCACAAAACGACAAGATAACGTTTTCTCGAAATTTGAGCCTCTTGTCTCGTGATTCGCGCCACGATCGTGATCAACCGTCCAGATCGAGCCACGTAGCTCGGATCTACCATCCGAGCTACTGCCCTACCAAGCTGCAAAATGGCCAAAAAAATTGCCTCAAAATCCGTGCTCGGATTCGCCGAACAAGACGCCAAAAAAAAGGGGAAAACGGGTCGGTAGTTCGGGTTCGGACCCGTTAAGGATCCATACCCGAACCCTACTGCCATGTCACCCTCCTCTCTTTCTCCATACCCCTGGCGCCAAAACAGAAACCAAACAAAACCAAAAAGAAGAGAACCCAAACTCTTCTCCGAGCTTCAGACCTCGCCGAGCTCTGTCGCCTCTTCGTCAGCCTCCGCCGAGCTCACCAACCCCATGGGCGAGCTCCAAGCTCCTCTCCGAACCCATCGTTGCCGAGCTCTCTCTCCCTCACTCCGAGCTGCGCCACCGAGCTCCACAATGCCGAAGACGAACCCATGCCGAACTCTCCACTGCCGAGCTCCTGCGGCGAGCTCCTCCATGGCGCGAGCTCCGATCGCAACCAAGCTCCGAGCTCCGCCATGGCCGAACCCAACGCCATCACCAGCTCCAATGAAGAGCACGAGCTTCTCGAGCTCCTCCTTCGTCGATCCCCGAGCTCGGCACCACCCCGTCAACGTCGAGCTTCGAAGCTCCGACGACAAAGCTCCACCATGGTCGAACTCCTCCATCACCTCAGACGAGCTCCATTGCCGAGCTCCGTCTCCTTCGCCTCCGCTAAGATCACGCTCCGACGAGCTCCAGCGCTGAGCCTCGACCAAGCTCGTCATCGCCCTCATCGACCTCACCCACTCTGTCGTCAAGCTCCGTCATCACAAAGCTCCTCTTCTTCACCACTTCCTCCGAGCTCTACTCCCCCAAGCTTCGTCGAGCTCCCCCATTTTTGAGCTCGCCACTGCGTCGAGCTCTCCCACAATCGAACTCCTCGCCGTCACCCTCGACGAGCTCCTCCCCCTCCAAGCTCTACCTCTCCACTGTGCCAGACGAGGTCAAAGAAGGCGCAAGGTTGGGAGCATGGCGGTGAGGCCAAAGTTGAAGGGGGCGAGGCGGAGAATTCGAAGACGAAGAAGAAGAAGAAGAGAAGAAGGAAACAGAGGAGAAGAAACTGGGCGTGAAGAAAAAAAAAAAATTTGCCACGTGGCTTCACCAAATTGGTCGGCTCCGAGGTCGGTGGGCGAGCTACGCGAAATGTGCACGAAGTCGCTCGGAATCCGAGCAAGTGCTAATCCGAGCTCAAAATTGGAGAAAAATGTTGCCGAGCTACACGCGCCGTCCGATCTTTTCAAAAATCGCGTCACGACACGATCGACGCTCAGAAACGCGCCATGTGTCCAGGTAATATTTAATTAATTAATTAATTAATTTAATTGTTTTAATTATTTAAAAATTCCGAAAAAATATT
The DNA here is from genome assembly GCA_017893485.1 of Hemerocallis citrina. Taxonomy (NCBI): domain Eukaryota; kingdom Viridiplantae; phylum Streptophyta; class Magnoliopsida; order Asparagales; family Asphodelaceae; genus Hemerocallis; species Hemerocallis citrina. The sequence continues at coordinate 276,403,972 of CM030363.1, read as the reverse complement.
TTAAAAATCGAAAAAAATTAATTAAAAATTCTAAAAATAATTATTAATTCAGAAAAATTATTTTAAAATTCTGGAAAAATAATTATTAAATTAGAATAATTAATTAATATTTTCGATAATTAATTATTTAATTCGAAAAATAAATAAAAAATTCAAAAAAATGAGAAAAAATTCAAAAAAATCTGGAAAAATCACCAAAAATCCAGAAAATTCTGAGGACATTTTTGGGTATTTTACAAGCCCAAAATAACACCGTTACACCCCGAGCAAGATTCCAAACTCCCTTAAGAACACCGATAAAATCCCGTACGCCATTAGAACAACAAAACTACTCCTCGAAGACTGTAAAACTCAGTCTCCAAGAGTAGGGGGCTCGTGATATGACCAAAAATAGGATTAAATCGGGACCGTTCACATCGGACACGAATCTTAAAGCTCAGGGATAAAACGGTAATTTCACCTACTAACGGGTCTGAAATGGGTACTGGATCTCCTCCCCAAAGATCCAATAACCCACGAACGGATCCACCTCGACTGGGTACGGGTCCCAACCCGAAATGAACCCAGTCCAGCAGGATAGAATTAAGGTTTCTGATTAATGCTAATCAACGGCCCTGATTCACATCTATCCTTTCACTGGGAATAAGGGATTACATTCCTTATCCAATTACTGGGATTACATTCCTAATATGACCCCAACAGCAACTATAACTACCCCCCATCCATTTCCAATAAAAAGGTAATCAATCTTTTGCCAATTTACGCTCTTTCATAATCACTTCTGATTACTGACTTGAGCGTCGGAGGGTGCGCCGCCGGGATCAACCCCGGTGTCTCGCACTTTTTGTAGGTGAACGGCAGGAGTTAGCGGTCAAACTCCGGCGGAACAGGTTCAGGTTTGCTATTCACGTTTTCCAAGAATCCACAAATACTATCTGTTTGCCCCCACACCAGATTTAGCGGCAACAGCCCTTAAAGTGAATGCGGTTATACAGGGAATGAACGGTGAATGTGCCGTTCTTTTCCAGTTCCTAAGACTTCCTATCGGGACCTTGAGAGCACTTAATTCCAGTGTTGGTGATATAGGTCTGAAGTTCCATGAGTCTAAGCTGGGAGCCTGAGTCCAGTTTTTGTTTAAAGACCGGTTTCCATGCGTTTCTTTTTCAGGCTGCGGCCACCGTGCAGTGTGATTGCGACGCCTGATCATAAAGGTCAAGGAATAGAGCTCTAAGTGTGTGGTCCCCACACCACTTATCTCACCAGAATCTGATGAGTCTGCCATTACCAATAACTGATGTCACACAACTAATGAAGGATTCGTAGGCCTTAGCAATACATTTCCAAAACCAGGACACACATGGGCCTACCCTGAAGCCCAAATTCTTCATTCCATTCCCATGTAGATATCTTTGAACGAAATCTTGCCACCCTTCTCCATTAGGGTGAAAATCTTTCCACCACCATTTACCCAGAAGAGCAAGATTCATATCTCGAAGATCAATAATACCTAGACCTCCGTATATCTTCTTCATACAAGCTTTCTCCCATCTGTAAGGTGATATCCGCTTCTATCCCAGTTTGCCCCTTTCCATAAGAAACGTTTACGAGTCCGGTCAATTCTCTGAATAACCCATCGTGGCATTTCAAAGAAGGAAAAATAATAGGTTGGCAGATTTGAGAGGACTACATTAATAAGCATGAATCTCCCTCTCAAAGATAGAGCTTTACCTTTCCAGCCTACCAAACGGTTCTCAACCCGGTCAATGATGGGTAACCAATCAATCTTCTTTAGTTTCCCCGATCTCAGTGGCAGCCCGAGGTACTTAATTGGGAAACTCTCGGTGGAGCAATTGAGAATCGTGGCATGTTCTAGTGCTTCCTCTGTAGATATGGCAATGGGGATAAGCGCACTTTTGTAGAAGTTAACCCTGAGGCCAGACCAAGCTTCAAAACTATACAAAATTCCTTTGAAGGTGGTTGTATCCCCGATGATGCCATTTTCAAATAGGAGGGTATCGTCTTCATATTGAAGGATTGATCAGCCTTGGCAATTGGCTCCCTTGGTCACCGGCGAAATCCAGCTTGCTCTACTGTAGTTAGCCATCATGGATCGAAGTACATCTACCACAATGGTGAAGAGGAGGGGGAATAGCGGATCTCCTTGTCCGAGGCGCCGTTTGCATGAAAATGGATGTCCCGAGATCCCATTCACCAAAATTGCAGTTCTGCTAGTGGTAAGACATGTGTAGATCCAGCTGATCCATCTAACCCCAAATCCTCTTCCAGCCAGCGCTTCTAGAAGACAGTCTCATTCCACCAAATCGTAAGCTTTCTCGAAGTCCAGCTTTAGGAAATAGCTTTTAGCATTTGACATGTGGCATTGGTGGATAACTTCTTCAGCCGTGGCTATACTGTCCTGAATACATCATCTTTTAATGAGCCCGTCTGATCGTGACTAATGAGTCCATCCATCACCTTTCCCAGTCTATTAGCGAGAGTCTTGGTAATGATCTTGACTGAGCAGTTTAGGAGACTAATAGGGCGAAAGTCACCCACCTACAGAGTGTTTTCCTTCTTAGGGATCAGCACAACCTCCGCAAAATTAGTTCTACCTAATTTGAGGTTATGGTTGTAGAAATCAGCAAACAACTTCAGCAGGTCGTTTTTGATTTCCTCCCTGAATGTCTGGTAGAAAAGGATTGTGAAACCATCTGGCCTTAGGGCTTTATCCTTTCCAAGTTGCTGGATTGCCTCCGCAATTTCCTTCTCCATAAAGGGTGTTTCTAGGGCTCGAAACAAAGGGTCTGAGTTGCCCGCCGGGTCCTGCCAAAACTTGTATTGTAGAGGGACTCTCAAACCTGCTTTGTGTCCAAAAAGGAGTTTGAAATGAGATTGGAATGCCACTCTAATATCCTCGTCACCTTAAATCATTCCCGAATCCGAGTGGATCGAGTGAATGAGATTAGATCTACGTCGGGCACTGGCTACTCGATGGAAGAATGTCGTATTCGCGTCTCCCTCTTTGAACCACGAGATCCTGGACTGTTGTTTCCATTTAATTTTCTCAAGCCTATAGAGTTGGTCAATTTCTTGTCGGAATTGGAGCAACCTATTCCACTCATCCTATAGCAGGTCTATAGTTTCTTCAGTTTTCTCAAGTTCCTTGATACTCTAAAGAAAGGAATCTTTTGCCCTCCAAATCAGTGCAAATCTGGTCTGATTCCATTTACTGAGCTTTGCCCGAAGTCTTCTTGTCACGTCCCGCTTCCTACTATATGGAAATACAGGCACGCAACTGAGGTCCAGCGAATGATATATATCATCCATAAGCTGTACAATTATAAGCTCAACAAGATCTTTATAACACATTCACGCAGGCAAATATAATAATCACATGAGCTGAAAATAGAATAACCATCATTTGAATAATACATCAACATCGGGTCAAGATGCCCGGGAGTACAAGGTGCCAGAATTAAAAGAGTATGATAAGCAGTTCGCTATAACAACTAGATAAAATAGCGACTGAAAGAAAAACAACATGAAGTAGTAAGGAAGCAGCAATGATCGTCTAAAGAGTCTACTCGTCGGGTCCATTAGTACCTGTATAATTATTAACTCAAAGAAAAATAGAAAAGTTCCCGTTAGAGCAAGTTTCGGACAGCAAGTAGCAACAAGCAGAAAAAGGGGTAATATAACAAGATATAATATGGAAGAAACAAGAAGTAAAAGTACAAATACAATATGAAAGTAAGCAAGGAACTGGGACAATATGATCATGTAAGTAATAACTGTAACTAGTGTATTCTAGACTTCAAGATATAAGCAATTAGTAACCTAAGCGTAGTTAATCGATAATCATGTAATCAAGGATCGAGAGTCATGTAATCAAGAGTCATGTAATCAAGAATCATGTAATCAAGAATCAAGAGTCATGTAACGAAGAGTCATGTAATCAACAATCATGCTTAGTAAAAATCTCGAGTTTATCTGTTTTATTAACTTATCTAATGCACGCAATCGTGTATCTCATACCACAAGTTCGGTGCATATCAATCATGTGACGTTTAGACTTAAGTAGAGAATTCTATAGGATTATGTACTCGGGTCTTCCAGTGATAATATCAAGACATGTAATCATGAATCATGTAATCGAGAATTATGTAATCAAGAATTGTGTAATCAAGAATTGTGTAACCAAGAATCAAGAATCAAGAATCACTATTTCGGGAAACACGAGCCCCCTTCCGAGTATACTCCCCTATACTGTCCACTATTAAGCCGTACCCTTATAACCCCGGCTTGTTATTCTTTTATAATTAATTATGAACATACAGTTGGTACGACTAGTGAAACGGTGTAATCAAATAGTTTAGTCAAGAAAAATATCAGTAATCATGGTATGAGATATATCGGGTACATGTATCGAGAGTAGTTATTATAAATTATCAAGTGGTATAAAATACATGCTATCAACCTATTATATCTATGCAAGTTATTATTACAAGAACAATAATACACTCAGTTCATTAAATATGAAAAATAAAGGGTTTATATGCAAAAACGGATAGATGAATTTTTAGACAACTTGCCATATATGCATTCAAATTCACTTTCCCGTTGTTACAGAAAAGCAAATCCGATTCCGTCAGAGATTCTAGAAAGTAGACTCTCTTTCGGTTCCAACTCATATTCACACGATACATTCTAAAGACGGTAGCTATGCGTACAAATTCATTCTTCGCTGGTTTCGATGTTTCGCGCGCATTCTGGAAATTCGGAGTCACAATACTAAAACTGCGATATCTCACAATCTATACATCGGATTGAGAAACTGTAGCATGTTTTGGATATCTAGACTCGAAGGGCTACGATGTTCATGTAGAAAGTTTTTCGATCCAGTATCGGGAACATAGTCAAATTCTCAGTACAAGATACCGTTCGTAATCCCATGCAGGTTCAGAAATTCATAATATGTCAGTACTAAAATCGCGATATCTCACAATCTATACATCCGATTGAGAAACTGTAAGATGTTCTGGATTCGGAACTCGATGGGCTACGATTTCCACGTAGAAAATCTTCAATCAAGTATTGGGAACATGGTCGAATTCTTAGTGCAAGGTCAAAAAATTTTAGAGATAGTACGGTTGAATATTCGATATTCGATAACACGATTCAAAATGTGTTAACGGTTCACTCTTGAGTTGATATAGCATGGAACCAGTGACTAGAATGGAGTTTGATAATAAAATATGATGATAACTAGACCACTTGCCACGAGTCCAAAGAAAATGCTTGTACGAGAACAAAAATAGTGTACAAGGTACTTGCTTAATAACGTGACGATTTCGGTGGTGGTATTAATCACGGAAAGAAGAAGCGACGGACGGCGGCACAACGGCGGTAAGAATGGCGGCAGGACGGTAACTAGCAAGCAACGGTAGCAATGGTGAGCGACGACAACAACAAGGTGGCGCGGCGTCGGGTTATTTTTCAGGGTTCACGGGATCGTAGAAGCGGAGTTGTTGGCTCGAAGGTGGAAGGTAAAGTAGAGCTTGGGTGTTGCTTGAGCTCTCGAGTATGAAGAAGGCAGAGAAAGAGAAGAAGGAAAAATGAAGAATGTAGATAAGAGAAGAGAAAGAGGTAGGAGCTCTGCATGTGTGTGTGTGTATATAGAAAGGAAGGGATAGGAGGGGTGTAGAAAATTCAAAGGAGGGGTGTAGAAAAATCAAAGGATGTGTGGAAAAATGAGAGTTAGGCGTAGAAAGAGAAAATGAGGGAGGAGAAAATGAGAAGTTAGGCGTAGGATTAGGCAGGATTAGGATTAGGATTAGGATTAGTATTAGGATTAGGATTAATCGGGGTTTAAAATTTGTATTTAAACTCCGGTCGAAAAATCACAAAATTATAGAATTGATCAGAAAAATATTCTGGCTTTAGATAAAGAGTCCAAAGAGAAAAATAAAACTGATCTAAAAATTGAAGTACAAAAATTCACGTAATAAAATACGTACAACTGGGACAGGGAGTTACACTTCTAATTTTTTCGCACCAGATAGCGGTCACTTCGGTCCCTCTAGTCGGGCGGGACCAATTCTCGCAGACCATGTGATGGAAGCCCTAAATTTCTAACCATGCTTTCTCGAATCTAAACTTTGGAAATTTCCTAGGTTGCAATTCACCGGAAGACAAGATAATAGGGATATGATCCGAGGTTGGTTTAGGTAGGGATTTAGCTGAAGACGTCGGAAATTTGGTCTCCCAGTAGTGGAGACCAAGATCCTATCAAGTTTAGCTAAAATGGGCGATGATTTCATGTTAGACCAGGTGAAGAGCCTGTCAGTGATGGGAATGTCAACCAGATCCAGGTCTGCGATAACCTCATTAAATGCTTCCCTATCAGATTCACTAGAACCTCTACCTCTGTGTTCTGATGCGAACCTGGTGATGTTAAAATCTTCCCCCATCACCCAGGGGTGCGGTCAAAGTGTGTGAATCGCTCTTAGTTCTGACTAGAAAGCCATCCTAGATGCAGAAGTGTGCGGCCATAAACCACCTGTAACCCCTGTTCCCATTAATACGTATTTCTTTTCATGTATTTTTCCGTATTTCAAATTCTTGGTATCTTGTAACTATTATTCTCAAATGATTATCAAATTTCAACCATAATTGTATTTCATTCTATGATTTTTGGATATGATACCCAAATGTTGAATCTATTATTTTGATTAATTATTTAAACCAATTTATTTATTCGATTACTTGTTACATTCTACAATTTTATTTATTCTTTTCATTTAATTATTACTTGAAGCCTAGGCCCAGTCTAATATTAATATTATTCAACTATTTAATTTGAAGTCCAAGCCCAATTGTTTATCATAAGCCCAATCCTATAACTAATTTGTTTTGAGCCCATAAATCCAAACTCAGTACTCATTTATATTTCTGTAAGCTCAATCCTATATGATTGTATTCAACCCCCATATTTACTATTCGCCCGCTCACTTGGTCCCCCGTTCTCAACTCTTCACCTCCTGTAACCCAATAACCCTCACTATCTCTCATAACTACCCCACGTTCTCACCCCCATTACTTTATTTTTTATCTTATATAAACTCTTCTCTCCCCCTGTTCACTCTCTCTCTCCCGTACTCTTTCTCCCGTCTCCTTCTTTCTCTCGCTCTCTCACTTTCTCTGTTTCCCAAACCCAACACAGAGCTCCCGCTCCTTCAACCTAATTTTTGTTCGCCTCTCTCCCTCGTCCCCTCCTCCTGTTGCCAACAACCGTGGTCGACCTCCGCTCCACCCACCGGTCACCCAGTCCACCGAAACAACCACCATCAACCTCGCCATCGTCTCCCCTCACCATCCAGTCGAGCACCTACTTTCGAACCCATCCCCATACTCCTTGTCCCTGCCGACCCATCTCCTCGCCACCGAAACTCCCCTTCGATAACAACCCTTGCCTTCACCATCCAAAGCAGCCCATCGCCTCGTCTCTCCACCTTCGTCGACTGCCAAACCCATCTCGCCATTGCCCTATTTTTCCTACCAAGAACAGAGCAGTCCCCGCTCGATGCTACCACCAGACTCTGTCGTCACCGCCCGCCGTCATTACCCCGCTGCTACCGGTCATCGACCCCATCGCTCTCTCCGCTCGAGACCCTAGAAGCTCCATCCTCGATGCCCCGGTGCTTCTTCCATGCCAGCAAGCACTCGAGCCTCCCTCCGTTCGCTCGTCGTCACCCAGCACCGTCCAGTCACTGTCGCCAGACCCCATCGCCGTCCCCTCTCTCGCCGACTCTCTCTCTCCGTCACTGTTGTGATCAGAGAAGGAGGGAAGAAGAAGTAGTGATCGATTGAATCCTGGCCGTCCGATTCCATCGTGATTGGATTTTAATTGGCTGTGTGCTGTTTGGAGGGAAGAGGAGATCCGGGGTCCGCTGTTAAGGTTGTTGTTTGTGTGCCTTGATTGCTATGAGCTGTTTTGCACATGTATCGCACGTGCTTGCGTGTGTCCGTGTTTGTACTTCGTTTCTCGGCATTCTCATCCCGTTATTTGTGTTAGGGTTATATACTAAAAGCATCACTTTTGTATTAACTTTATTTCCTTTTTTTTTTTGAATGAGAATCATATGGGCATATGTTTGCATATTGTATTTATTATAATATTAATGCAAGTGTCTGATATTCTATAAGGTTGATAATATGGTGTGAGGTGACACACAGAAGATCATATTATCAGTTCCCTATGGAATATATAAATAGTTCACAACCTAGACGGACTTGGACAATCCACTGAAAAGGTTGTAGTGTAATCTGGTATTAGTCTGTCTTGACTATAGGTTTACACTAGTACACTTTGTGTGTATTGAACAGGACCACTTGAGGTTGTTCTCTTTGTACTGACTATAAAAGAGAACAAACACCTCTGTTATTATGGATGCTTATGCTCTTAATCCAGATATAATAACAGACATGTATATGCAGTGTGCATTACTTTGACTCATAAAAGAGTGAGATTCATTATGGATCAACAACCTCTATGAATTGGGTAATAGCGTTGTATGTATGATGGGCTGTTGATTGTAAAAGGAATCCATGTCCCGATACGTCGGGTTGATGATGTCCCCTTAAGGAGTTCATAAGGATTGTCATGTAAACCCTGCAGGTGGATTATATCCGACATGACAAATAATGTTGAGTGGTACTACTTAAGGATAAAAGATGTTGATCAATATAGTTGTCAGTAATTTAATTTGATCGATGGACATTCGATATCTTAACATGGGGAGCTCAACGAGCATATAATAAAAGGAGCCCATAAATATAATTTGGGATTAGGAAGGTAGTGCAACAATAGCTCCTTAGTGGACCGAGCTATTGTTAATGGGCCTGGGTTGTGTGTTCGGGCTGAACACGGGATACCCAGATTCGTTAGGAGACCTAACCCTAATTTCTCCTCATGGTCCCTACCGTAGCCTTATATATATCCTCTATTTCTCTGGTCGTCATCGATAATCTGAAATATAAGATTTTTTTCTCAAAACTCATGATTCACGTAAGGAGCGAAAGAGAGGTCAGCCAAGGAGAAGAAAGGTTGGGAGATCGTCGCCCACACGATGTCCAACCCGAGGAAGGAATACGTGCAGAAGATCTTGGGGTCGCTGTCGTCTTCTTCTCACCGCAGGTATAATTTGTGAACCCTAGATTCCGCTATATAGGGTTAGATCACATTTTTAATCTGTTTATATTTAACGATCGATACGCACACCAATCCGTAGTCCTGGGAATCATCTCAGTTCCATCAATTGGTATAAGAGCCGGTATTGGATCTGCGTATTGATTGTTACATCCATGTTGTCCAATAAAACTTGTGTTGTATGATAGTCGGTATATGTAGATCTGTTCTAACTCCGTTTTGCAGGCATCTTAGATCCAACTATTATGGTCCAATGCATGTTTTGTTTGTGTTGTTGTTATTTTGTGGATGTAATTATTGTGTTGTTGTTGTTTTGTGGATGTAATTAATATCACGAGGGTTGATCGTGCTTAAATTTTTAATTTTTCAATCTAGATCATGTGTGAACTCCTTCGGGAGGCATAGGATTGATGTAATTTTAATTTTTCAATCTAGATTATGTATGAACTCCTTCGGGAGGCATAGGATTGATGTAATTTAAATTTTTTTTTTTTGATCGATCGTGATGGCGGTAGTGGCTGTTTCTGACGCCGGAGGAGATGCTGTTTTAGGGTCATATTTGGGATTCGCACAGTCGGGGAAGAATAAGGAAAGATGGCCATAATAGTTGGATATTTATTTTCAAATTTATTGCCATTATTGCTTATTCTGATTATGCATGTTTATTATTTTGTGATGTTTTTTTTGAAAAACTAGGATCACATTAATAATGGACAACATGGACATAAATTAACTAGTAGAAAAACCCTCATTGTTAAATAACTAAGTGGGAGAGGGAATTCATTTAACATGAATCCCACGGTCTCCATTGCTGGTTTGTAGGTGATATAATTATACTTGCGTGTTGGCTTTAGTGCTTTCCTCCATATCGGATGAGTATAATTATGGATCACCAGTACAGACTTTCTTAGGGATAATTGTAGACAGTTACCTAGTATGTGTTCACTTCTCCATCTGAAGGAACCCAATACAAGATAATGGACTTAGTATTAAGCAATGGTATACACTTAGATACAAATAATGGTATCCTCCCCATCGGAGTCACTGCTATTATTTGTAGGACCAGAGCAAGACCAACAGATTAATTTTATTTGTCAAAAGTTGTGTTGACATGATAGTAAAATTAATAGGAAAAACCTACTTGAACAAATATTGAATTTGTATACGTCCACACTATCGTGGCATGCTAAATTCATGGTGTTTAAGGTGTTGGTGAATTTTTATTATTATTGTTTTGAGGGAATCAATATTTAATTAATTCAAAAAGTTTTGCCCTACATAATTTTTTTTATATGTGATTCTCAGGATTTCAAAAATGGGTTCTTTCAGTCCACTTATGGTGATTCTTAAAGAAAACAAACTTACTGACCCTAATTATATTGACTGGAAACATAACTTGGATATTGTCTTAACTGCTGAAGAGTACAAATTTGTACTCAATGAAGTATGCCCACCTAAGCCTGATGCTAACTCTGATGAAGAGGTCAAAGAGGCTTATAAGAAGTGGAATAAGGCAGATGAGATGGCGCGGTGTTACATTTTGGCATCTATGTCAAATGTACTGCAGCATCAGCATCAGGCCATGCCCACAGCTTATGATATGATGTACAACCTTAAGGAACTCTTCGGACATCAGAGTAGAGCAGCTAGGCAACTTGCTATGAAGAGTTTGATGAATGCATCTATGGCTGAGGGGACACCAGTAAGGGATCATGTTCTCAAGATGATGGGTCATCTAAATGAGATGGAGATCCTTGGTGCTGAAATCGATGGGGAAACCCAGGTCGATATCATTCTCGGGACTCTGCCTAAAAGTTTTGACTCGTTTTGCCTTAATTACAACATGAACAAAAGGTTGTATACTTTGTCAGAACTTGCAAAAGAACTACAGGATGCTGAAGCTTTCTTCAAGCAGAATGCCCATGTTTATGTGACTGAAAAGGACTCTACTTCTAAGCAGAAAGGTGGTAAGAAGAAAAAAGTTCAGAAACAAGTAAACTCAGCAAAGAAGGGCATGGGACCTCAAGGCGCTGTGAAAAAGCCAAAAGGCAAGTGTTTCAAGTGCAAAGGGTCAGGACATTGGAAGACTGACTGTCCACTTCTCAAACAAAAGAACAAAGAAGGTATATCTCATTTACTAGTTGTTGAAACATGTTTAGCGGTGTTATCTACCGGCACCTGGTGTGTAGATACAGGAGCCACTAATCATGTCTGCAATACATTGCAGGGGTTCCAGGAAACCAGACGGCTCAGTGATGGAGAGATATGCTTGTTTATGGGTGACGCTACAAGAGTAGCGGCTGTTGCAATAGGAGATGTTATTTTATCTTTTGGTAGAAATAAGTCTTTGACATTGAGAGATTGTCTTTATGCACCTTCACTTAGAAGGAATTTAATTTCTGTTTCCATGTTAGTTAAGGATGGATATTCAGTTTATTTTAATGACAATATTGTTATTAGAAAAAATAAGCATTTTATCTGTTCTGGTGCATTGGTTGATAATCTATATGTCATTAATCCTATTTCGCCTACAATGCAACTTATGAAAATGAATAATATGTCTTCTAACATAAATAAGAGAAAAGAACCTTCTTGTATGAACCAAACATATCTTTGGCACTTGCGATTGGGGCATGTTAACCTAAGAAGGATTCAAAGACTGGTTAAAGATGGACCTTTGAGTTCATTGGAAGTGGAGGCACTACCAGTCTGTGAATCCTGCTTGGAAGGTAAAATGACCAAAAGGCCTTTCAAGGCAAAGGGGTATAGGGCCAAAGATGTGTTGGAATTGGTTCATTCTGATTTGTGTGGGCCCATAACTGTCCAGGCTAGAGGTGGCTTTGAATATTTTGTCACATTTACTGACGATTATTCAAGGTATGGATATATTTATTTGATGCGCCGTAAGTCTGAGTGCTTTGAGAAATTCAAAGAGTACAAGGCAGAAACGGAGAAGCATCATGGAAAATGTATCAAGTCATTACGTTTAGATCGTGGTGGCGAGTATCTCTTTGGGGAGTTTAGGGACTATTTGTCAGAGGCTGGGATTACATCCCAATTATCAGCACCTGGAACACCCCAACAGAATGGTGTAGCAGAAAGAAGGAATAGGACTCTTATGGAGATGGTTAGATCAATGATGAGTTATTCAGATTTACCAGATTCGTTTTGGGGATATGCCTTAGAAACTGCAGCTTATATTCTGAACTTGGTTCCTTCTAAGTCAGTACCAATTACTCCCACAGAACTGTGGACTGGGCGTAAGCCTAGTCTGAAACATGTTCGGATTTGGGGTAGTCCAGCACACGTGCTGAATGGGAAAGCCGATAAGTTGGAATCTCGTACAGAAGTACGCTTGTTTGTAGGCTATCCAAGAGGAACGAAAGGAGGTTTATTTTATAGTCCTAAGGATCAGAAGGTCATTGTTAGCACCAATGCTCGATTCTTAGAGGAAGACTATGTGATGAACCATAAACCCATAAGTAGAGCTGTTCTAGAAGAACTGAGAGGTGAGACACCAAATACTTCAGTACCAACAGTACAGCAGGATGTACCACCAGTAACTGCACAACGTGTCACAAATGTTGCACCACAACCGATAGTGCCTCGTCGTAGTGGGAGGGTTGTGATACAACCTGATAGATATATGTTCTTGGGAGAGTCGTTAGACTTTGTCCCTGAGGAACAAGATTATGATCCCTGTACCTACAATGAAGCACTCCAAGATAAAGATGCAGAGTCTTGGCAAAAAGCAATGATATCTGAAATAGAATCTATGGATTCTAATCAAGTCTGGGAGCTTGTAGAACCACCTATTGGTGTAAAAGCCATTGGATGCAAGTGGGTCTATAAGAGAAAAAGAGGATCAGACGGTAAGGTTGAAACCTTTAAAGCCCGACTTGTTGCAAAAGGTTTTACTCAAAGAGAGGGTATTGATTATGAGGAAACCTTTTCGCCAGTAGCCATGCTTAAGTCTATCCGGATTCTTTTATCTATTGCAGCTCATCTTGATTATGAGATTTGGCAAATGGATGTCAAGACAGCTTTCCTTAATGGAAGTCTTGAGGAAGACATCTATATGAAGCAACCAGAAGGGTTCATTGAAAAGGACCAAGAGCATCTTATTTGTAAGCTCAAGAAGTCCATTTATGGACTTAAGCAAGCTTCCAGATCTTGGAACATATGTTTTGATCAGGTTATAAAATCCTATGGATTTGATCAATGTCAAGATGAATCGTGTGTATACAAAAAGTGTGACGGAAACGTAGTGGTATTCCTAGTACTTTACGTGGATGACATCTTGCTCATTGGAAACAATGTGAAGGTATTATCTAACGTAAGGGTATGGTTATCCAAACAGTTTGATATGAAGGACTTGGGAGAAGTAGGTCACATCCTTGGGATCAAAGTTCTACGAGATCGCAAGAAAAGGATGTTGGGCTTGTCCCAAGCTTCCTATATCGATACTATACTAACTCGTTTTAGCATGCAAAATTCTAAGAAAGGTTTCTTACCTTTTAGGCATGGAATTGCTCTATCAAAGGAGCAGTGTCCGAGGACACCTAAAGAGATAGAGAACATGAAAGCAGTTCCTTATGCTTCAGCAGTAGGAAGCTTAATGTATGCAATGCTATGTACGAGACCAGATATCTGCTTTGCCGTTGGCATGGTTAGCAGATATCAGTCTAACCCAGGACAAGAGCACTGGACTGCCGTAAAGCATATTTTGAAGTACTTGAAAAGGACTAAAGATTACATGCTAGTTTACCAGGCAGATAGTTTAGTTGCCTTGGGGTATACAGACTCAGATTTTCAGTCAGATAGGGATTCTAGGAAATCAACCTCAGGTTATGTATTTACTTTGGGAGGTGGAGTCACTATATGGAAGAGTATCAAGCAAAAATGTATTGCTGATTCTACCATGGAAGCCGAGTATGTGGCAGCCTCTGAGGCAGCCAAAGAAGCGGTTTGGCTCAGAAACTTCCTATTGGACTTGGATGTGGTACCTAATTTGCCTAAGGCTATTACACTTTATTGTGATAATAGTGGTGCAGTTGCAAATTCGAAGGAACCACGAGCCCATAAGGCAAGTAAACACATTGAGTGCAAGTACCACCTGATACGAGATTTCGTAAAGAAAGGAAAAGTTGCTGTGATCAAGATAGCATCAGCAGACAACCTAGCTGATCCCTTCACTAAGAGCTTACCAGCTAAGGCTTTTGATAGTCATGTTGAGGGAATGTGAGTCAAATGCGTAGCAGCATGGCTTTAAGTATAAATGGGAGATTTGTAACAGTATACTGAAAAGCAATGCTTTGAGTATAAGTGGGAGATTGTTAGGGTTATATACTGAAAGCATCACTTTTGTATTAACTTTATTTCCTTATTTTTTTTGAATGAGAATCATATGGGCATATGTTTGCATATTGTGTTTATTATAATATTAATGCAAGTGTCTGATATTCTATAAGGTTGATAATATGGTGTGAGGTGACACATAGAAGATCATATTATCAGTTCCCTATGGAATATATAAATAGTTCACAACCTAGACGGACTTGGACAATCCATTGGAAAGGTTGTGGTGTAATCTGGTATTAGTCTGTCTTGACTATAGGTTTACACTAGTACACTTTGTGTGTATTGAACAGGACCACTTGAGGTTGTTCTCTTTGTACTGACTATAAAAGAGAACAAACACCTCTGTTATTATGGATGCTTATGCTCTTAATCCAGATATAATAACAGACATGTATATGCAGTGTGCATTACTTTGACTCATAAAAGAGTGAGATTCATTATGGATCAACAACCTCTATGAATTGGGTAATAGCGTTGTATGTATGATGGGCTGTTGATTGTAAAAGGAATCCATGTCCCGATACATCGGGTTGATGATGTCCCCTTAAGGAGCTCATAAGGATTGTCATGTAAACCCTGCAGGTGGATTACATCCGACATGACAAATAAAGTTGAGTGGTACTACTTAAGGATAAAAAATGTTGATCAATATAGTTGTCAGTAATTTAATTTGATCGACGGACATTCGATATCTTAACATGGGGAGCTCAACGAGCATATAATAAAAGGAGCCCATAAATATAATTTGGGATTAGGAAGGTAGTGCAACAATAGCTCCTTAGTGGACCGAGCTATTGTTAATGGGCCTGGGTTGTGTGTTCGGGCTGAACACGGGATACCCAGATTCGTTAGGAGACCTAACCCTAATTTCTCCTCATGGTTCCTGCCGTAGCCTTATATATATCCTCTATTTCTCTGGCCGTCATCGATAATCTGAAATATAAGATTTTTTTCTCAAAACTCGTGATTCACATAAGGAGAGAAAGAGAGGTCAGCCAAGGAGAAGAAAGGTTGGGAGATCGTCGCCCACACGACGTCCAACCCGAGGAAGGAATACGTGCAGAAGATCTTGGGGTCGCTGTCGTCTTCTTCTCACCGCAAGTATAATTTGTGAACCCTAGATTCCGCTATATAGGGTTAGATCACATTTTTAATCTGTTTATATTTAACGATCGATACGCACACCAATCCGTAGTCCTGGGAATCATCTCAGTTCCATCAATTTGTTCATGTTCGGTTTCATCGTCTACACCCCCAAGGCAAGTATTCTCTTGTACAATTTTTTTGTTCTCGTACAAGCTTCCTTTGAAAAAATACCGCAAGTATATTCTTTACTCTAATTCGTGTTCTTCGGTCGAATTGAAATTTGTTGCTATACATAATCCGTCGATCCCGTATTCGCATATGATTGTGAATACTTTGTTGCCACATGCATTACATGAACACGATTGATACACACATATGTACTCTTAGGATTATACATGATTATGTACATAATTGTTTTACCCGTGATAGTAGTTTAAATGTGATATCCTGTTATTGTTAATTAAAATTAATAAAAGTAAAAAGTCGGGGTATAAGGGTAAAGATCTAGTAGTGGGCAATATAGAAGAGCGTACTCGGATGGGAGCTCGTGGTTTTCCGATGCAATTACAAGTTTATTTTTTGAAGAAAAGGCAGAATCTGGACATCCTGTTTCATTAATAAATGATTAATAAAACATACTCAGAGTATTGAGCCAACTGCAAGTTGCAAGTTACAGGTTGCAAGTTGCAAATTACACGTTTACATGTTCATGCTACAAGTTTACACTCTACATGTTTCACATTGCACGTATCTCGATACAAGATTGAATGTACATATTTTTCCCGAGTACGTGACCTATAGAATCCACTACTAAGTCTAAACAATCACTTGATTTCGTGTATCAAACATGTGGTATGGGATGCATGATTGTTGCACTAGTTAGGTTAATAAAAGACATGAGATTAATACGTGCACTTGCATGATCCAATTACATGTACATGTTCATGTTAACTTGTTTACTTGCTTATTTGTTTACATGCACATCTTGTTCATGATCCTATTTACTTGTTATATTTCTCCTATTACATGATTCTTGACTCCATGATATTTTTCCTGCTTCTTGTTTCATTTTATACTTGTCCCGTTAGCTTGTACTATTTGCGGTCCGTGACTTGCATTAATGAGTATCTTCTTGTTTCTTCTTTTTGTAATAATGTACTTGCAGACCCGGATGGAGAGTTACCCGAAGGTGTTGCTGAGTAAGTATTTTAGTCTTATTAATTATCATGTTATCTTTAGTTCGTGTCTTATTCATGCTACTCTTTATTGTATTCCGGGTGTGTTTTGACCCATAACTACTTTGTTCTTTCAGCTGTTGTTTATGTTATGGATTATGTCATGTACTTTTGTTATCCTATTGTGATTTTATATGCCTGCGTGATTTTGTTGTTATCTTGTTATTGAGTTACCTGTACAGTTTATGAATGGTGTATTCCCATCATTCGCTGGGCCTCAGTCATGGACTCGTATTCCCGTATTTTGGAAAGCGGGGCGTAACAGGATTTCTACTGGTATCAGAGCCAGGTTAGGATCTAATTATGATTGGAGTTTAGCCAGGTTAACTCAACAACACGTGCACCACGTTGATCACATAGATAATGAATAACCAACATATAATATGGATGCTAACCATTTGATTTTATTACAGGCCATGGCTAGAAAAGGTATCTCTCCCCCCGTGCTGGGGATGATCAGTCTAATGAGCCCACTATTGTACAGATTATGCAAATGCTTAGGGGAGGTGTTTTTCTTCCGGTCAGCCAGAAGAGCTCACTATTGCTCAAATGATGCAGATGCAGTATGAGCAGAATGAGCTGCTGATGCAACAGATGATGCAGATGCAGCGGGAGCATAGTGATTTGATGAGGGTGGCTTTGGGAGCTGCCAACAGGGAGGCCATCATACCTGCGCCCGATGTGTTACCACCGAGACCTGTCAATGTAGCATACTTCATGAGGCTACGCCCAGACAAGTTCTCGGGCACTGAAGGTCCGCTTGAAGCTAAGCAATGGCTTATCCGGACTGAGAAGCTATTAACTGCAGCACGGGTGGCGGATACTGATCGTGTGGATGTCGTGAGCATCCAGCTGGTCGACCTCGCCCACATCTGGTGGCGAGCTAAGCTGGAACAGCCTGGGTGCCCTATCGCCTAGGCCATTTTCAGAGAGAGCTTTCTCACGAAGTTCTTTCCCGATGTCACCAGGAATGAAATGGAGCGGTAATTTGTTACGCTAACTCAGGGAGTCTCACACCCCTTTGCTGCTAGATCTATTGGTCGGCCAATTCAGATGCTAGCCCCCGCTACTGCTGCAAGGCCAATGCCTTACACACTTGCTGCTCCAAAGAGGGATGTGATCTGTGACTATTGCCAGAAAGCTGGTCACGTACGTCAAGACTGCCGGTTGGCGAATCGCCAATGCTTTGCTTGTGGATCTCGTGACCATGTACTTCGGAAATGTCCACAGGAAAGAATTAGTCCAGCCGCCGGAGGGCCAATCCAGCAGAGAGCACCAGTTCGAGGACCACCGCTCTCACCGCAGCAGCAAGTCTATGGTCCGAGGTCCGTAGCTCCTGGGAGAGGGCAGGCCTACAGCTTGATTGCAGAGGAAGCAGAGACAGCTGAAGGCATTGCCGCAGGTATATTGCAATTTGTTATTTTGGCATCTTCCTGCCTTTTTCCTTGCATCACTTATTTCTGCATACTTTCTTGTACATGTACAATTTCAGTTATATTTTTAGACTTAATCTTAGGTATTATCTTAGTTAACTCATTCCCTGCTCATGTCTTATCTGATCCCAATGTCATCACCACTTGTTTCTCTCATTGTTTCCTGCTTCTCATTCTTTTGTGTGTTACACTTACTATATCCTATGTACCTCCTAAGCAAATTTCGAGGACAAAATTTTGTTGTAAGGTGGGTATGATTGTAACCCCTATTCCCGTTAATACATTTTTTTTTCATGTATTTTTCCGTATTTCAAATTCTTAGCAAG
This sequence comes from Hemerocallis citrina, assembly GCA_017893485.1. NCBI lineage: Eukaryota > Viridiplantae > Streptophyta > Magnoliopsida > Asparagales > Asphodelaceae > Hemerocallis > Hemerocallis citrina. The sequence continues at coordinate 276,385,323 of CM030363.1, read as the reverse complement.
ATGTCTTCTTCTCCAATATGGCAACTTCTTGCTGTCACTCCTTACCCAACGTTCCAAAAGTTACCATCTTGGTCGCTTGCTCCTGTGGCTCTTCCTCAAAGCTTTCTCTTTTCTTGTTTGAAGCCAACTCCTTAGCTTCGGACGAGCCCGCATTTGTCTTCTTTGCCAAATTAGCCACCTTTTTCTGACGCTCCTTTCCCCAAGTTCCCAAAGACTCCATCGCAAACTTTGTTACTTCAAAACCCCCTTTAAAATGAGGGAGGACTCTGAGCCTTCATATTTGAAGGCTTTGGAGTTAGACCTTCAAAATACTATTTACAATTTTTAATTTTCATTATACCGTCTTTCATCTTAACATCTTTTCATGAAATTTTTTCATATTCTCTTAATTAATATGTGTATATATATATAATTGATGAATGTATCTTATAAAATATTAATCTAAATTTTATTATTTTGGTACTGTTGGAAAGGTCTCGACGATACCTTCGAATTGAGATCAATTTTGAATATTTTTTATCGTTTGGAAAAAAGATAATTGATACAATAATTATTTTTAGATTTTTTATTTATTTTGTATTAGCTTAACATATTTTCAAAAGACTACTAAATATATTGCACCAACTCATAAAATGAGATCTTTAATTGGAAATAGATAAACGACAAATATTGGACATTGAAATACGTAGAACTGGATCATAAAAAATATTTAAAATATTACATTGATAATCACCAACCTTTATTCCATTTCATTGCCATGTCTTGCCCACAAATGCTCTATTAGTACATTTTTAAGTGCAATATGAGCATTTTTGTCTTTGGGTTGCTTGTGTCGAACAAGGAATCGTCGGAATTGCTCAGTTTTATTGATATCAATCTCTTGAACATTATGAATAATTGCATGAGTAGACAAAACAAGTCCTTCAGAGTCATCGCGTTCTTTCTCGACGATCATATCGTGCAGTATAACACACGCATACATGATGTCATGTAGTACACATTTATTCCAAAAATGCAATGACCCTTTGATGATGGCAAATCGTGCTTGAAGAAATCCAAATGCTCGTTCCACGTTTTTACGGCATGATCTTTGCTTCATTGCAAAATATTATTTCTTTGGACCTTGGAGTTGGGAAATAGTTTGTACAAGGGTTGACCATTTGGGGTATATGTCATCTACTAAATAGTAACCGTCATCATATTCTTTACCTTGAATTGTATAGCAGTAATACCTTGATGAGTTAGGTTAGCGAACAGATTTGATACATGCTACACATTGATGTCATTGTTCAAGCCTGGTAATCTAAAGTATGCATGCCATATCAGAGATGGAATGTTATTTCTCCGATGAGAATTCTACACAAAATTGTGGTTTTTTTTTTCTCCCTCACTTTCCTGCAAGGGATAGCATTAGCGCGCAGTAGAAAGATTGAAAGGTATATTTTCATTCACTACAGATCCCTGGGATTTGACCCTTTGCCAGATAACCACCTAGGATTTTTTTTCTGATGCAAATGCAATTTCTATGTGATTGAAAGTTTGTTTTGCTGTTGTGGAGGTTTAGCGTGTGTTTGGTTGGCTGTAATATGTAGGAATTAGTCTTAAAAAAGTAATTTGTTTAGATAGAATTTTATTGTAGTATAGAGATGAGAGATAAAAGAAATTGAATGCAAAGGAGTATGTCACTATGTTGAATTATTTTATTGGAAATTGTAAAAAAATAAGAGAGAAACAATTTTTGTGATGTCATTAATCTTTCATTAATGAGATCGGTGGCCGAAAGGTCACTTTTTATTTCAAAAAAAAAAAAAAAAAAACAAATCACGTGCACTTCCTTGAATTTCTTTTTCAATAGCAATCCTATAGCTAATGAAACAGCCCCTTAGAGCATCCACAGTGGTTTCTTATATCGGCAAATTGCCATTTTATAGCAAACAGATCTCTGCAGTGGTTTTCTATTTTGCCATTTTTTTAGCAAATATGCTATATTCATTTCTCATATATGAAAAACAGAATAGCGATTCTCAAATTATAAATGACGGGATATCATATACCGTCGCTCCCATTTTAATATATTTTAATCGCGTCAGACGGGGTATCATATACCGTCCCTCCTCTTTTTGTTTTTTTTTTTTTAAAACTCCTCAGACAAGAGATCATATCCCGTCTGAATCAGACAAGAGATCAAATACCGTCTGAGAGATTCTTTTTTGTGCGACGGTATATCATATACCGTCCCACTGATTTTTTTTTATAAAAAGCACAGAATATAGCAAACAACCACTGCACCCTTCCATCCTATTTGCTATTATTGTAGCAGCCATTTTTGGCAAAATGAAAAACACCATTGTGGATGCTCTTACTGTCAAAATACTTTTACTAAGGCTCCCTTTAGTATTACCTTTATTGATACCCTTTTTAAAAAAACTGATTTTTCTTTATCTAGTTTGTTCTTTTAGTTTGTTAGAGCATCTGTAGTCTTTTTGTTAAAAAATGGATATATGAAAAATATAGAAATAATTTTTTTGGGTAGCGTTACAGTCATCAATACTAAAAAATAGCTTTTTTTTTATCAAACAGGACATGATATACCGTCTAAACAATTTTCGTAGAAACCGAAAGAAAACAAATTGAAAGACGGTAGAATATCTGTCGTCTGATGAAAAAAAAATTTGAAGGACGGGTGATCATCTCCCATCCGACACATTAATTTTTTAAATAAAAAAAATCTCAAACGGCATATCATTTGCCGTCTAACCATTTTTTGTCTAATTTTTATTTTATTTACTCAAACGTGCAGTGTGTGTGATTAATTTTAAAAAAAAAAAAATTGAAGGACGGGATCTCCCGTCCAACACCTTCGCACTATTTTATTTTTGTTTTTTCCTCAAATGTCGGCATCTCAGTTGACATTGTTTTTTTAAATATTTTTTTTCCAAACGGCAAATCATATGCCGTCTCAAACTTTCACAATTAAAATATTTGTCTCAGACGGCATATCATATACCGTCCGACACTAGAACGGTAAATCATCTTTCGATTTCTAAAATATGCATAATGCCATTTCCGCTGCCAGATATAGACGTCTCATGTTCATCCGAAATTCAAAAAATAGATATATAGACGACGACTACAAAGATTTTTCCCCCAAAATATCCATAAAATGGATATATAGCCAACAACTACAGATGCTCTTAGACACTGTTTCTTGAAGTGTTTGTAATTTTTATCATTGCGTTCCTGATCATTTCCAACAAAACCAAACGGTTCTCATCAAATTGAAAATTTTGGAAAATTATCATTAGTCATTACAGATGACAGACAAAGATATAAATAACTTTAAGATAATTTACAGAGAAAGTTACAAACATTTATAATATCTCAAAAGACAACTGCATATGTTGCCCAAATCTTATTCATAGATCACCGAATTATTATTTGGTGCCCTCAATGTTGACCACCATTTACGTTCACTCCATTTTGTATGCCAATTCACTCCAGGATCACCTTTTACACGAGGTTTCTTCATCGGGGGAGCTGATCCTGATTGCATTCTTTTTCTGAATTTGATGCCGCAAGCATTACAAGCAGACTGATATAGATTTGCAAAAGAAAATATCAACAACAAAAAAAAAAAAAAAGAAGAGGGAGAGATTTTCCCAAAAGAATTAAAACTCAATGTTAGAACAAAAAATTATTTATAAAGTTAGACTTAATAAACATTAGGGGGGCATTTGGTCTGTGGGAATGTGCAAGAGAATCTCAAATTTTTCTTTAGATTATTTTGTTTAGTACGTGGCAAGCATAATTTTAAAAGAAATTATGGATTCGCAAAGGATTCAAAATCTTTTTTTGGGAAGGATTTCCATTTCCAAAAAAATCATGGAATTTGAGGATTCCCATAAAATTTAACTAAAAACAATAAAATAACCCAAAAAATTAGAATTAAAAAATATAATAATAAAGAATTATCAGAAATGCAATGCACTATATTAAACATGATAATGCAAAAATTGATGATGAAAGTATTTTTATTAACTATACAATAAAATGCATTGTTAATGTGAGCCTGTGGTAAAACTCTTTGCAGGTGAGCAAGAGGTCGACAGTTCGAACACTGCTTGCTCCAAAAAAATAAAATATATATTCGGTGTAAAGTATGGGTGTATGTGGCTACAGCCTAATTCCAATAAAAATTTAAAATGAAAAAAAAATTCTATACAATATAATGATAAAAGTTTATAACTTTGTTTTTTAGGGAAAACAAGTTAAGAATTACAATGAATCAATATTGATTTTAAAATAATTGGCATCACTAAAACTCGTTACCAATATTACAAATGATCAAATATCTACTATGTTGCAGTTTCGATAATTTATTTAATTTTACCTTGGGTCCGTTAGGGCCATTCCTCCAAAGTGGAGTTTTGGTTGTTCCGCACATGCTACATTTCTGGACTGCGGATATCAAAGGACTTAAAACAAAATTAAAATTAACATTAGAATTCTCAAAATTAGAATTTGATAAACAAGTAAGTCGATCTTTTGCTACTAAGACCATGGAAGATGAGGTAGAAGATGAGGAAAAGGAGTATGGAGAAAAGGCGGAGGAAGAGGAAGAGAAGAAGGAAGAAGAGGAAAATGAGGTGGAAGAGTATGGCAAAAACGCAGAGGAGGAAGAGAAGATGGAAGAAGAAGAAAACATGGTAGAGGAGTATGGCAAAAAAGCAGAGGAGGAGGAGGAAGAGAAGAAAGACGGAGAGGAAGATGAGGTGAACAATGAGACGGGAAACAATGATGAATGAGTAGAGGATGACGAGGAGGACACGAGGATGAAAATGAAGAAGAAGTGCAAAGCAATGTAAAATCCAATTTTTGAAAGAAAACTCTCACAACTTCTATCTCTGAATAATTAGAAAAATACGATTAGAATTTGTTCAAGAGAATGGGAATAGGAGACCCAAATATATAAGAGAGTGAAAGAAAGAGAACAGAGGTCATGAGATTCCATTCTCAAGGATTGGTATAATTGCCAATTAAAAACGACTTTGTTGAGAAATTAATTTAGTTTGTCTTTCTTCAGGCAAAATTGCCGGAGAGAAAATATATTTTGTTACTTCTCGGGAAGGAAAAAAGATTTCTCCACATGAGTTGTTAGCCTTCGAAGAACCAAAACCACAGAAATTGAAAGATCATCATGTATCAAGTGCATCAAGAAACGAACACTAAAGTTTAAAAAACATGAAATTTTGAACACCATTTGAAAGAAATCGAATTTTTGATGCACAACTATGCAATTTGCTCTCTAATTTTAAACTTTTAATAATTTATTTTTGGTAACATTTTACATATCTTGTAAAGTGTTTTTTCATAACATAGAACTTTTATATTAAATGATTACAACACAAGAGGGTACACCATTCTTTATTGTGCACAATAATGAGATATGAGCACCTTGCAAAACACCTACACCTTCTATTGTCTCTAATAACTAAATTAATCACAAAGCCTTGTACAGCTAATGTACTCATTACCTTTGGCATTTTTGTAGTATAGATTAATGCGTTTGAATTTGAATTTGACTCTGTTAAGAGCATTATCTAATTAGCATCGACTCATATTTTCCCTGTGAATATTTGAAACCTACTTAATTTGCTGCTATTTATACTTCTGGCACTATCTAGGAAACATGATTAAATTGCGCTCCCTTTTCTTCCTCTATAACTTGACTAGTATGATGCACGTGCGATGCACGTGGAGGAGGAAGGAAAAGGATAAAAAAGAAAAAATCTAGTATGATGCACGTGCGATGCACGTGTTTGCACACATACAAAAAAAAATAAAAAATTGTTTATTTATTTGGAACCCCATCTCTCCCATTATAATAGTTATAGATGTTTTATCTTGTTGTCTTCTGATTAAGAAATCAATGGAATGTATGTTGCCATTCAAAGAATAATGTATGCATGAATATAAATTACATTCATATTTCCTAAATTGGAAGCAAAGGGGCTAAATGGTGTACTTTTCAACCGATTAAAAGTAAAATGAGTAGTGCACAATTTTACACAGAAACTATACTTCATTAACTTTTTTGATATATCGGATAGAGCCAAACGGCTCCAGCCATCAAAAAATATATTAATAAAAAAAACAGTTAGGTTACAGACAATAATACAATGGTTTTACAAGTAGTAAAACAGAAAGATAATTACAAAAAATAATACAATAAACGGCTATAAGGCGCGCCGAAAAGAGAAGAGCAAATCTAATGAGGCATCGTGCTGAGACAAAAGGGGGGCGGCACAATCTGCTGAGAAACACCAATCAAACGCTGGAGCGAAACAAAAACTGCCGCACCCGAATGAGGAACAAGATCGAGCGACTATGCCAAGATACAGAAGGCCAATCCACCCCACAAGACATCCAACTCCACTAGCAGTCCAAGGGAACTCTAGCGGCACAAAGTAGTCAAAAGCTGACTGCCTGCAACAAAGATGGCAAGGAGGAGCCAAAACTCAACAGTGCTCAATTTGATGCGCAGACACAGAAGCTGCTTTCCTCGCCAGAATAAGGGCACTCACTCGAGTCTGCGCATAATTAAAGACTTTCTTATTGTATCTCCGCTTCACGGGGGGAGGGGCAACCTCCTCCGATGGGGACGAAATAGCCGCAAGGTCAGATGATCCAGCTACGACTTTGAAGCGGCAAGAAGGGGAAAAGAGAAAACTGGGATCAACCGATGAGGATATAGGGATGGAATTAGTAATAGAGGAACCACGGGGGAAAGAAGAGTCATCAATAAGCAAAGAAGACTTAAGGTGAAAAGAGTGCAGGCTATGTTTCATCTCCATCAGGATCTGATTGATCCAAGATTGAAACCCTAAATGATGAAACAATAAGAATAAACATCCTGGAAAATGAAAAGAGATCATAAAACCTATGGGAGAATAAATCTTCACAGCGCAAGGAGGATAATAAACTAAAGAAGGGGCCATCGAATGAACAATAGCCTTGCCAGTATGCAGTTGGGGGTCAGAACTGCGGCAATGCAGATTGTTCCCCTTCGCACCACTAGACCAAGAATGAGAATAAGAATAGGATTTAAACGAGCCAAAATTTTTGTCCAACTTACTACTCAATGAAGTTGTCACTGAGATAGAACGGGGACGAGCCCTGTAAGAACCCACACGAGGGTAGGAGACAAGTTTCGAAAAAACCTTCCGATCCTTAAAAAGGTTAGCAATATTAGGAGGTTGAAGATTAGCAATAGAATCACAATAAGGAGAGAAAGAAGTAGTGAAATTCTTATCTGGTAGAGATCCAACAACCGAGGATTGGAAATCCTTACTAGTATCAATTTTGAGCTTTCTAGCCAAGCCGGCATGCAGCTTGCGCTTTAAGAGGGGGTAGTTAAGAAAAGAAAGTAGCTTGGCCGGTAAAGTATGGCCTCTGGGCAAACCAAGGAATTTTTGAAGGGAGAAGCATCGACTGCGAGGGTGACCAAACTTATCACAGAAAATGCACTTAATTTTATTCGCACACTCCCGTTTAAAATGACCAGGAAGAAGGCATCTGAAACAAACAATATGAGAATCGGACCTATGAGGGGGAGAAAAATTAGGGAAGATGGGGAGCACCGAGACTGATGGGTGTTAGCCAAAAGAGGAGAAGGCGAGTCCCACATCAACTCTTGAACCGTATCTAAACTGGAAAGGCTAGCTTCGGATCCGATGATGTTCATAGAGGAAGCCAGCACACGATAGGCTTAAAGCAATACTCCAATAGAGGAAAGGTACTGGACAGTGGGACCACTAACAGAATAGATCAAATCCCACTGAAACAGCACCACCAAAGAGCAACCCAATGCTGCACAAAGAGGGGCAACTTCACCCTCCAAGAAGAGAGAAAAAGAATGGAGATAGAATTGGATTGGAGAGGATAAACAGATCAAACGAGCTTGAACAAGCTCTAGATAAGAAAATAGCTACGAGCTGTATAAAACACTGACCGAACCTATCCCCGGGGGAAGGGGAGCACAATGCCAGCATAAAACAAAGAGGCAACCCGAATGAAACCTCAGTTCGGGGGAAACCACACAACGCACAGAAGACACAACAAAGCACTAAAACAGCCCTAACAACTCACCCAATAAGAACTCTACCAGAAAATAAAGCTAACTACAAAGCGGTCAAAACTCACAGGGATCGGATAAAGGATGGACTGCAGTGCTTCGGGAGAGGGAGCGTCACTGGAAGGATACTCACCGTGAATGGAATATCCGGGGAGCGGGGGAAGAACGAGCGTCCCTGAGAGAGGCGCAAAAATCTGATCGGGGACCACCGCAAAAAATCTGAGAGGCCCTGGGGAACAGGATCGCCAAGGGAGCTCCGGTGGGCGCTCGTAGTGAAGCTCAGTGTCGGGGAGCACGGATCGACTCTCCGAGCAGGAGGAACCGAACAGCGAAGGAAGAGGAGGAGCGGAAGTCGATGGGGGGCAGACGAATCAAAGCAGTCGACGACGCCGAAAAAAGGGCGTCACTAGATCCTGGGAGCGCTCTACTAGACACCGTCGCAACGGGGAAGAGACTGAAGGGGCGAGAAAAGGCAGTGGTCGAAAACGGTGACGCGAGGGATAAAAATGAAATGGGTTTGGAGAGCTCGGAGAGGCGAATAAATTAAATGAAGGGAGGTGGAGGAGGAAGAGAGAGGAGGCGCCGGATCTGAGAATTGAAGTTGACGGAAGAGGGGAAGACCTTGTCGCCAGAGCGTTTCAAAAAATTTCCAGGATCAATCCTGCTAAAAAGATGAAATGGGTCGAAAGGTGACTATACTTCATTAACTGATGTGCCAATCTTGGATGAACATCCTGTTTTTAAAAACTAATGCAATAGCTTATTTGAAGTACTTCCAAGATAAATTGATTTTTTTCCCCATACTGACCCACTTTTTTAAAATATTAACCAACCTGATCCACTTTCGAAAATATTTATCCAACCGATCCAATTTTGGACTCGTCAGCATAAAACACTATTGGCAATAATAGCATCTATTATTTTGATGTCGTTGTTGCCAATAGCGGCACCTGTAAAAAATTAAAAAAATCGTTGCCGCTATTGGGAGTAACGACATTAGTATATCTTGCATTCACTTTCAAATTCTATGGCTTGAGAAAAAAATTATAAGTGAAAATTACTTATAACCGATGTCGCTATTCTCAATAAAGGCATAATTAGCCTGATGCCGCTATTGGCAATAACGATATCAGTACAATTCATAGTGTACTCAGAATTTGGTGCATGTGCGTCAACTTTAAGTCCGATTTCAACCTTGATACAGTCAGTATCTCTCAAAACTCGAAATATGAAAGTTGTAGATCATTTTCTTGGCGTTCCATAGAATTTTGAATAATCTCAATCGGAGTTCGGATGATAAAGTTCTGCCCATATTACATAGCAATGTCGAAACTGTCCAGAAAAAATTGTAAGTGGAAATCGCTTATAATTGATGTCGTTATTCCTAATAACGACATAATTAGCCTGATGTTGCTATTAGCAATAACAAAAATAGTATAATTGTAACACCCCGAATTTCAAATATAAACTGAATTCGAAGTTCCACGGGATCTTTACAAATCTTTTCGTACAATTTTACAAGAAAATTTAAGACTTTCATTACATCAGAGTTACATCTTTAAATTACATTTAAACAGTGGAAGCAAATTACAATAATTACATGAATAAAATGTACAACACTTGAAACATTCCTTAAGCAGCTTGCATACTTATTCTTGTCAATTTCTTTACCCTGCATAGAAACTGTGGGCTCGTCAGTTGATTCAACTGACGCAAGGACATAAAACATCAATTTTCTCTTACTTGAAAACACACACTTGTCACAAGCAAAACTACGGGGACTATCCTATAGATGTCGTATTGTGTTGTGCACTTAGTCCTTAATGCAGTTGTTATGTTATATGACACTAATGCGTACTTGTTCGGATTCTATGCATCCCAAACTACATAGGTCCGAGGGCAAGCCCTTAATCGTACTTCATCTTATAGGGTTCAATCCCCCGCCATGACTTAAACTACTACGGTAACTACGGTAAGTATTCTAGATATTCTATGATCTACGAGCCCATATCCAGGCAGTCTGAAGGGGAATCCCACGCACTGACATGACGCATCAAGCAGGCAGACTATGGAACTTTCAACCTCCGCCATGGAACGATGGCACCACCCGCAGTTACCAAACACCCCACAAGTGTCGCCACCGGGACGATAATTCCGGAGTAGTGCTTACGCCATGTCATGACGCATCAAGCAGGCAGTCTGTGAATCACTCTCACACCGCCAATCCGATGGCCCTCATACTTGTGTTTTACTCTCACTTTCGTCACATCACCACTATGTATCTAAATCCTTAGTTTATTTGAATCATGAATAAAATCAACCCCTAAAGTTAGCTCTTTTCTCTATACCGGTCACAATCAACAACATGACCAACCTGGTCTTTTATCTCAATAATTCAACTTTACAATTTAATTCGTTCAATTGCCAGTAATAGGATTTTAGCTACCCTCTAGTTCAAAAATCTCATTTCATGTCCATAGCATTTGTGTATTCATATTCATAAAATCTTTCATAATTCACTTTCATGTACAATTTTCATGCATAAAACAAATAAATTCATTTTTTTCTAATTTGTCACATTCAATCTTCATTCTCTCCATTATCAAATCTCTTTTCAAAACTTCTTTAAACAGTACATTTATTTTTATCAAGAGACAATTTAAAACCCGAGAAATCAAAATAGTCTGGACAGTTGACTCTTGAAGCATAGCCGGTCGACTGTTCAGTGAGGATTTAAAAGACTCGAAAAAGAAAATAGTCGGGACAGTCGACTGTTAAAACTTGGCCATTCGGCTGTTCTATAAAGATTTAAAAACTCGAAAATACAAGGATCAGGGCAGTCGACTGTTAAACATGACCAGTCGACTGTTCTGCGATGCTTTAAAACTCGAAAATAAAATGGACAGGGCAGTCGACTGTTAAACATATACGGTCGACTGTTTTGCGAGAATTACAACTCGAAGAACTAGATATTCAGGACAGTCGACTATCTACGCCTATTCGGTCGACTACTTAGCAACGAAATCTAAAAATTTGAATCCTTTCTTCTTTCTTTTTGATTAACACACAAAATGTTCATTTCTAGAACTTGGCCTAAACTACAAAATGATCATGTTTCCGATAACTAACATACAGCTTTAGGATTATTTAACATCAATCACAACAAACATAATTTACTACCCAATAGGGAGGTTCTTACGATTAGCATTTTCCTCATAAACACACAATTTCTAAAATTTCACTTTTCCCATAAACACAAATATTTCGACATGGATAAATATTTAGTCTAATTTAGCATGCAAGATCAATATCCAAAATATCAAAACAACAAACATATCATTCAATCAAGTTCACTTAATCATTTCATACAATTTCACATATACTCCATTTTCACCTAAATCATGGTATTATCAAAGAGCAATATTTTCATCTATTTAGTCTAACATGATTAGCACAAAATCTAGCATGGTACTACTTAGAAGTAGAGAAAATTTCTCACCTTATTGGAGAAAAACGAAATGAACTCCTAAGAACTCCTAGATTGATCAAAGAGGTCTTTTCCTCCTAGTTTGAGCCATCACAAGTCGTCTCCTCCTTGTCTTGAAGCAAAACCCAAGCTCTCCTTGCTTCCTTGATGATTGGCCGACCACCTCTAGATTGGAACACACACAATTTTGCACACTCTAATCTTTTTCTATTGTATCTCAATCTTTTGCTCTCTCTTAATGAATTGTGTAATATACTAATGAGAAGAATTATAGGGGTATTTATACACTTTTAGGATGAGAATAGATGGCTAGGATTTAATCAAGTGGTTTAGGATCAAGGGCTTAGTTGAAATAGGGAGTTGCTATAACTTCCCATGATGCAAATAACCACTTCTCCTCCTCATCCACTCTCCCTCTCTCTTGATTCCATCCGGCCACACTCCAAGGGTGTGTTTTGCACACTCTTGTGCATGCACGTGTTACCCTAGTGTCCCCCACTCATAAGTTGTACATGCTAATTATTTAATTGTCTATTATTTGAGTCTACACTACAAGTTAGACTAAAATAAAGATTAATTAAATTACATGGGCTCACTAATCGACCAAAAGACTATGGGTTCTACTAATTTAATTAATTAATTAACTAATGTGGGCTACAAAAGGGACAAATTAAGTTTAGGATTAAATTAGGCTTCTAAGAATATAAATGGGGATTACTAATTCATGAAATAATTTAGGAAAATACATGCATAAATTTTTACGTGTACTACACGTAAAAAGAAAAATCAAACAATTCCAAATATAATTAGGATTTGAAAAATCCAGGGTGTTACAATAATATACAGTGTACTCCAAATTATATTTTTTTGTTACCGATCGGGATGGGTTATGTGTTATCTCTAATCGTCATGCAGGTATTTTGGCCGTCATGGAAATGCAAAACGGAGCATGGAACGAACCAAATGCATATCATCGTTATTGTATGCGATATTACGCTACAAATTTCTTCACCAAATTTGGTAGCAAAGCTATGAGGATAAAAGTTAAAATTTAGTATGTCAAAACCAACCTAAAAAGTTTCATAGCAAACTCGCTGAACTTGAAACTGACAACGCGGAGGCATCTACTTGGTTGAAAGATAAACCAGTTGAGAAATGGGTTATTTATGATGAAGGAGCTCAACGGCATGGTATAATGACTACAAACCTATCAGAAGTTTTCAACTCAATTTTGAAAGGTGTGCAGAGTTTACCCATAACTGCAATTGTGGTAATGATCTTTTACCGTCTCAATACTTAGTCACCCGTCACCAATTAGTCAACATGCTTATAAGTGAAGGAAAAGTTTTCGCTCCAAGAGTTCAGGATTTCATCGATTTCTGGCGTGAGAGAGCAAACTTGTATGAGGTCATAATGTTTCATCATCGACCTGGAGGTCTTTTTTAGTCAAAACAGGTATACGCAAAGTAGGTGGGAATTTAAAAGGTGGGAACTTGCACAACGTTAATTTTGGTACTAATGTAACACCCCGTGTTAAGAATATATATATATATATATATATATATATATATATATATATATATATATGCAAATGGCCCCATAGAGATTTGTATAGGGGAGTTGTATGGATTTATTTGGAGTTGGGGTGAGGGCCTTCCCGGTTTGAAGGGGCAGCATTTGAGTGTTGTGCACGCTGTCACGTGGTGACATGGCGGCGTGGGGCCTAGGAGAAGAGAGGGGGGGTTTGCACGTGGGGGTGTGTGCTGGCTGACGTCAGCTTACACAGGGTGTGGAAATTGCTTATCCCATATCGGGAGTGTTTGAGATTAATTGTCTATATATATATATATATATATATATATATATATATAATTGTCTGGAGTTAGAGGTCACCAATAAGCTATAACACCTTTTATGAGGCAAGCCTGTGGTAGGCAGTTGTTAGAAAAATCACTGAGTGGGGTTGTGGGTGTTACAACTAAAACATGCACTTATAAGAAATTTCAGATGTATCATATTCCATGTTCCCATGTGTTGGCAGCTTGTACATATCGTGCAATTGATTACAAGCCGTATATCGACACATTTTATTCTATTAGTGCCTTAGCAAAAACATGGGTGTAACACCTCGAATTTTTAAAATATCGAAAATGTCTGTTTTTATATATTTTGAGTGGTGAAAATTATTTTTGATATATTTTATTTAAATATTGATATCGGTATGGATATTTATGGTAGATTGGTATTATTGCTATATATTGAAGCCATGAGTTGAGATTTTATGTGAATAAATATTGATTATTTTATTTTATAATTTTGAAGGATTATTGCGAGATAATTGCCATGTATTTCATATTGTTGGTGCTATTAAAGAAAAGAGTTGGGGTTTACTTGAAATATTTTGGAGGTCTAGGGATCTATTTGTAAATATCCATTTATAAAAATATTATTATTATAATTTTATCTCTACTACTATAATGGGAGAACACCTTAGTGTAATTTATCCTCAACCCAAATATCTCCTCAACCCAAATATTTTCGAAAGTGAACCAGTTATGGACTAACTTTGGGTAAATATTTTCGAAAAGTGGATCAGTTTGGTAAATATTTTCCACAGTGGATCAGTTCGGAAATTATTTTCTATTAAAACCCCCCATTCTTCTTCTTCTCGGTTCTTTTCTCTCCCGATCGAAGCCAGCCGAACCCACCATTCGGCCTCTCTCTCTCTCTCCTTAAATCCACTTCGTTCCTTCGCAAAATCCAAATTAAATTGGGGAATAGGCTAATTGAAGGGTTCTCTACAACGTGGTAGCATCGGATTTTCGAAAGGATTCCGAAAAGGTATACCCTATTTTATTTATTTGTATAAAATTTATTGTGGTTAGTTTTATTGAGTAGGATTATGATGGTAGAGAGATTTAGAAGTGTTGGAAGTGGTAGATTTGGGAAATTAGTGGGTTGTTAGAGAAATTGCAATTTGTTAGTAAATGAGGGTTTTGGGTTTGTAAAATAGAGATATATATATATAAGAATTATCTCTGGTATGGTGGTAAAAATTTTAGTGAGCCATTAGAATAAAATGGGGAGTGGTGATTTTGACATAAACTCGAATTATGGAGTTTATGAAATCGGGTAGAAAACTCGATCCAAATAATTGTAGAAAATGCCTGTGAGGGTGTAGAGTATTATGGAAGTATTAATATAAATTTAGGATGATTTTTATAGGCTTAAGCTCAATTAAATTGAGTGAAATAGACTATAGGTGAAAAGTGCACGCCGGGTGTTCGATGAAATGCCCGAGCAAGATTTAGTGAGAATTTGATGGGTTCGGAGGTGTAGTTAAGTCTTATTATTAGTATTAATCCTAATATATGAGATTAGGAAAAAGAGGATTAAAGAAATTAGAAAATATGAATTCTTCTTATTAGAAAGCCTCCGATCAATAAGGGAATATTTGTATGGGGACCCAAATTCGAAATCCGTCGATGTAGCTCGGCTACTTAGGTCATTTGTAACGTGTGGGTGAAGACGGATTCAAATTTGGAGATCTGTAGGTCGAGTTTTGAGCTTTAAACTAATCGGTTCTATAATTTTTCAATTAGGAGGAAAAAGTCAAATTTCGACTGGCTACAGGACGGACGTGGGATATCGTTTGCTCGAGTCGTCAGGTGAGTACGTTGTGTTTATGAATATTTTACATTGTGGCCAAATTTCGTGGCCTTTTGATATGTTTTGTGGGTGTTATGCCAAAAAATGAATTTTCGTTGAAAATACGGATTTTTAAGGATCCAAAATGGATTTTTGAGACATGTGATGAAATTAACTATTTTAAGTATATAAAACCTATATTATGGGTTAATGTGACGTGTTGAAGTATAAAAACTAAATATATTAAATTATTTTTGCATATTTTTACCCCGCGCATGTTTTGTGCATGTTTTTGGGGGTATATAGGCCGATATAGGCAATCGGGCATATGCGGAGCCTGGTGTATGGGCTAGCATGTCATGGATGGATGTTATAAGATGTAATTAGATGAATTTAGTGATTGTGATCATGTTTTGAAGATCTGTGTAATTATAGTACACGTTTGTGCATGGTTTGGGGCATATAAGCCCTTATAAGTGATTTTACTTATATGAAACAGGATGTATGCGCTAGTATGCTATAATTAGATATTATAAGACTTAATTAGGGGAAATAAGTGGTTTGGGCCCCTTATGATGGGAAACCCGCATGTGTGATGTTTATTTGTAATATATAGAGATGATTATGATGTGTGATGCAAGAATTGTCGAAATTAAATAAGTGGGTGCATGTTTACATTTTAATTATGTTTGAAATGAATTAATGGGCAATAATATGACATGTTGGTTTATATGATAAATGACTTGGTGTATGTTCATAGGGGATTTAATGAAGTAGCGAATAGCATGGTATTCATAATGGGTGATGTTATGGTAAATTAAATAACATGATGGTTTCTATGTTAAATGACATGGGGTATGCATTATATATATGATACAACGAGATGATAATCAATATCGTGGACATCAGATGTGCATCAAATGCAAGATAAAAGGTGAGATGGTAAGTGTTAGTAAAATGTGTTATTATTCTTGTGGTTAAAGTCAAGGATGTGGCTATTGTTGAATTAAAAGCTATGATGCCTTATGTTGATAAAATAAACTGGAAAGATGAAATGATTAATGTTAATAACAGATGGCTTTGTTGACCAGTACCTACAGCAATCCTGGGGGTTTGGGCTAGACCTCCTAATACCCAAGGACCGGCTTGGGGTAAGTGGACCCAAACTATGTTTGGGGTAAGTGGATTTTATCGCCCAAGCTATCGGCTTGAGGCCCGGCTTTCCCTCGATGACAGCTGTCGTGAGGAAGTACCCAGTTTATCTGGGGTAAGTGGTTTTTCCCTCTTGGCTTTGGCTGGGAGGAAGTACCCAGTTTATCTGGGGTAAGTGGTTTTTCCCTCGATGACAACCGTCGCGAGGAAGTACCCAGGTTACCTGGGGTCAGTGGCTTTTTCCCTCTTGGCTTCGGCCGGGAGGAAGTACCCAAGTTCTACTTGGGGTAAGTGGTTCCCTCGCTAGTTCGGCTAGGAGGAAGACGTAGCCTCGGACGAGTAAGACTCTGTGTGAGCATCGGGCCGCGTGTTTACTGGGCTGTCGGCTTTCAGTATGTTGGGATACTGTGGCTCACTGGTCGACAAACTAATAAAATAAATAAGTGTTAATAATAAATGTGGTAGTAAAGAAAGTGGTAAGTGGAATGTGAATTGTGTGTGGAAAAGAAAGTGGATAGTAAATTGTGAATTGTGCGTGGAAAAGAAAGTGGCTAGTAAAATGTGAATTGCATGTGGAAAAGAAAGTGGATAGTGAAATGTGAACTGTGTGTGGGATAGAGAGTTGTTGTGAATGAAGTAAATGTGAAAGTGAACGTGCTATGAGTTAGTGTATGAAAAGAAGTGATAAATGCAGCTTGTGATTAATTTAAGATGAAAATAATAAAAGAGATGTGTTATCATGAATAATACAAAGTAATTGCATTATGGGTGTGATCATTAAAGTAAAATACAGTTGATATGAGTTGTACCTTGGAATTGTGTCGAGGAACTACCCGCCCGCAATTTGTGTGGAAATTGTGGGAACTACCTGCCTTGGCATAATTCGCAGGGTGAGTGGATATAATAGTGGTAATGATTGATAGAAATGAGAAATAAAGTGAAGTGAAGATGATAAGTGATTGAAGTGAAATTAATAATCAAGCTATCGGCTTGAGTTGTGATGTGATATTACCCAAACTGTGTGTTTGAGGTACAGTGATTATTACCCAAGCTATCGGCTATGGGATGTGATATGTTGTTGCCCCAGACTGTGTTGGGGATTAAGTGAAAATAATAATAAGATATATTACTTATAAGAATGAGAATTTCTAAAGTGGAATAATGAGATGGAAATGAACCCTAAAGCATGTCTTTGATGTAATAAGTATAAGTAATTGTAAGAAATGATACTGGATAGGGCATAATAAAATAAATACCCGCATTATGGGATTGGTTATGAAATTGGTTATTAAGAGAGTATGTGTATTATGAGTTGTATTCATACAAATTGCTATTAATGAAAAGAGTAATAACATACAAATGGTTATAATGCTATTATGACGATACTCGTGGAAGAATGACTATTGGGTTAGAGTAGTTAAATTGAAAAGTAATGGATGGTATGTGTATTCGTACTATACGGATGTCGAATAAGTATGTATATATATATATATATATATATATATATATATATATATATATATATATATATATATATATATATATATATATATACGAGGTTGATGTGAAGTATATGATGAAATGTGGGAAGTTATGGATAATTAAATAGTTGAATGCAGGTTTGGCAGAATATTTGATATGTCATTGTATTGACGATGTTGTTGTATTCAAGATTCAGGTTGCCTTATTTTAATTTGGCATTCGTAAGTTTAATTTATTTTCTTTATACTATTTAAATTTGCTATTCGATTAATAACTATACTCACACCAGAAATGGCTAACCCCTTAATGTTTGGGGGGTTAGGGGAGTCTGAGGACTACCCTAGATCCCTCACTGTTGCAGGTTCTCATCAGTGCAGAGGTGAGGCGTGGAATGATAGTATAACTTTTTATTTTAAAAATTTGTATTATTTAGTTATAGGAATAGTGAAATTTATGATTTAAATTGTATTATGAGTGTATAAGCCTGTATATGACGATGATGAGTATAGTATGAGGTGGTGTGGTATGTTTGTGACCCGTACCCATCCCGTCGTGGAGTACCAGACTCTGTGGTAAGTTTTACAATGATTTTTCTAAGATTTTACCTCGTTTTTCAAAGAAATTTATAGTTTTTAATTGATATTTGATAATCCGTTATGAGTTTGGCCCCCAGAGCATTATATTATATTGCCTGTGTGTATCTGCTCATTTTGGCCTGGGGAGCCCATGAAAATATTATGTGGTTTATGAGCTACGGAATTTTGAGCAGAATTCCGTAAGCTTTTTGTGTTTCGGGGCAAAATTTACAGGGGAGACTCTGTCAAAATTTTTCCTGAAATATAACTTTCTTAGTTTATGATTAAAGTGATATAGAAATTGAAAGAATTGAATTTGGAGACTTAGTTTCCAAAAAAAAAAAATTTGGGGTGTTACAAGGGGCTCTTACCTTTCATCTGACACTAGATCCAACATATTAGTCTATTTTTAGTGGACCACGCCTCATAACTGATACGAGCCTACATCATTCTAGGAAATGGCGGCCGAAGAGTACGAGAATTCGTAATAACATGGATGTAAGAGATGGGTCAAGCACGGGTATGGGGATGACTTGTTCCAAATGTGGTTTGAAAGGTCATAATATGCGCTGATGCTGGAAAAACTTAAGCCAAAATTCACAAAGCCGTCAAAGTAACTAAATTTTGCATTTAATTCAAACACATGTTTCGAGCTATTGTGTTATGTATTATTTTGGTTAATGAATTTTGTTATGTATTATTTTGGTTATGGATTTTGCTAGTGACCAAGTCGTCACAATTGTGGACTTTTGTTATGTATGAAGAAAACAATTTTAGGGGGAAATGATTCTTATTCTTCTTGTTTTATTCTTTACAGTATACATCTATATATAAGGATTACAATCTTGGAGGAGAAGAAAGGAGATTGAGAGGAGATTGAAGGGTGGGAGATTTGGGGAATCTGTTTCCTATAGATTAGGAAACATGATATACATATTACTACTTACTACATTTCAACATTATTTTGGTTGATTGTGCATATTTAGTTGAGTTTGAGATATAGCCACTTTATTTCTACTTGAGAAATTATATGGCATCATGTATATGTGTTTAAAGCCGAGTCATTATGTACACAGGAAAAATCTGAGATTGTTAACTGTTGTGAAAAATAAAATAACTAGGCTCACTATCTCAGATAGCAAGAATCAAGCTCGCTATCTCAGATAGACTGTGAGAACTTTAGATTTTCCAGAGATTATGAATCTCTGGAAAATCTAAAGTTCTCACAGTCGCTATCTCCTGGTTGAACCAGACTCGCTATCTGAGATAGCGACTGTGAGGACTTTACATTTTCCAGAGATTCATAGTCTCTCATACTCGCTATCTCAGTTAGCGAGTGTGGTACAAACACAGTTGCTATCTGAGATAGCGAGTCTTAACTTGGTATTTTTTTTCAAATTTTTTCTCTAAGTGGTGGAGAAACAACTCAACATACATTCGCTATCTGAGATAGTGATGATGTTTTCACCAAACTCGTTATTTGAGATAACGAGTCTAAACTTGATTTTTTTTTTTCAAGTTAAAACACCTCAACATACACTCGCTATCTGAGATAGCGATGATGTTTTCACCAAACTCGCTATCTGAGATAACGAGTCAAAACTTGATTATTATTTTTTTAAGTTAAAACACCTTAACATACACTCGCTATCTCAAACAGCGATGAGATTTTGACCAAACTTGTTATCTGAGATAGCGAGTGGTTGCTTTGATAATTAGTTTCGAAAGTGGGTCGGTTTGGTAAATACTGTCAAAAAGTTGGGGTGCGTTTGTTTCACTTTTTTTTTTCTGAAAAGCTTATCCTGAGTTGGCGTTTGTTTTGAGTGTTTTTTCCAAACACTATTCAGAATACTGATACCCCCCTCTTTTTCGAAAACAACTCCACCCTCTCTTCTCACATCACTCACGAGACCTTCGATCTCTTTTCCTCCCGTTCGTTGTCTTCTTCCTCCGGATTTTCCCATTCCAGATCTGGTCTCCCTCACTATCGGCGACACCTCCTTCACTCTCTTCTCGCCCGTATCTCCCTTCAGGAAGCTACCCTGCTCCTTTTTCCCCGTACGGCATCTTCCTCCTCCCTTCTTTTTCAGAACAGATCTGATCTACCCCCCCCCCCAATCAACATTTTTGGAATGATTCTACTGTGAAATCGAGCCCAAACGTCTGATTCTCTCTCGCTGGCGACTTCAATACCACTCTCTTTTTCTGTCGATTTGGTGAGGGGTTGAGGGGTTTCGGTTGAGGGTTTAATGGTCTGCACTACCCGTGCTGCATACAGGAGAAGAGCTAGGGAACGACGGGCAAATCGAATCAAAAAGCTACTCAAGGTTGAATCCTTTGCTGACAATTTCTTCCTTGTTCAATTCCAATCGAAGGTATGATCCGTGGGGCACTTTATTTGGTTGTTTTTCTGTACGAATTTTCGCAAATTTTTAATACGCTTTTGGACCAAAAAAAATTTCTGATATGCGGTCCAAACTGCATCTTTTGACGAATTCTCTGTTGCCAATTTTTTGTTTAACCTGTCGCTCCTTGCAACCTACGGTTATCCGATCACAAGGACTAATTCATGGAATTTGGTATTTTTTTTATTTTTATCGGTATTTCTTCAATATAGATGAGTAGTATGGGTAGGGGGAAGGAGAAGGCAGTGGAGGAGGATTATGGGAAGTGGCCTCCCCATATTGTGCATTGTTTTGTCAACCTTATGGAGGCTGCAGTTGACAGTGATTGCCTAAAAAGTAACACATTTGACACAAAAACTTGGAGTAATTTTGCTGTACAAATGCAACTCGCGTGTGGCCGTTCATTCACGGTAACACAATTGAAGTCAAAATATCAGAGACTTAAATCAGACTGGAAGGTGTTTTCTGATATGAAGAAATAGAGCGGTTTTGGTTGGGATGAAGTCAACGAAACCGTTACTTGCGAGAAACCAGTTTGAGAACAATATCTTAAGGTTAATATATATAATCTCAAAGTTTGATTTTTGTTTGTGAATCCTTTTTATTATACTTCATCTTGACTCTAATACTTGCATAGTAATAACAAATTCTATGATTAGATACATCCTACCGCCAAAAAATTTGAACATAAGGGGTTGGCAGATTTTGATGCTTTGACCAAAATAATGGAAGAGTCTACTGCCCAGGGCAATGTGACAAGGGCTTCCACCCAAAGGGTGTTGGATGATGATGAGGAGCGGAGGATGAATTATGAGTTTGGCCACCCTCATCAGTCAAACGTACATGTACTTGATGACGATGATGATGTACCATTAGGTTCGGGGTCGGGCTCTCGTAAGAGAAAATCCGGTACCTCAAGTGGTCGGGGATCAGCTATGTCAGTTGTGAAAGATTATATTAGCTCCTGTATAGAAACTCGGGAGGTAAAAAGAAGCAGGCTGAAGAAAAAAATAGAGGTGGAAAGTAATGTCTCGGCTGACCCTGCTTTGGCCGAGTTGGATCAATGCCAGGATATAATCATGTCGATGACATGGATTGATCCCAACGAAGCTGTGAAAGCAATAGACCACCTAATACAGCATCCTCGTGCTTGTCATAGTTTCCTCCGTATGATCCCAACACATCAGGAGGCTTGGGTCAGGATGTATGGTCGGCAGTAGCCATCCCATTCGGTTGAATGGGATGAAGAAATCATAATGTGTACTATTTTTTACTATTATTTGCGTATTTGCATGAGATATAATGTACTATGACGGTCTGATGGTAAAACATTGTGGTACTTATTTCATTTACATTGAGTTTTATTTTTTTACCAAAAGCGATTTGCTATTAGTAGTGAACTTTATTACTTTCTCCATTTGATTTCTATCTTTTTGTCATAGTGAGTTACTACTACAAGTGCAACCTCTGTTATGGACACTTCTTCATCCAGTAGTGACGATGTTGATGAGTTGATGAATATAATCTTCCTAGCTGAATTATGTGAAGAACTTGACAATGAAGAAAGTACAACGTCCTCTCAAAAACAAACAGGACGTGAATATCTGAATGAAATGTTAGAGGGTTCCCAGTCCACGTTTCATGGAATATTCCGTATGAACCAAGATTGTTTTATGGCCTTGTGTGCTTTTCTAAAAAATGGGAACTACCTTGACGAAACAGAACAGTGTTCAAGACGCAGGCGCGTGTCTTTCGAGAAAAGTGTGGCAATTTTCCTGTATATTGTCGGTCACAGTTCAAGAATGCGACTAGTCGCTAATAGGTTTAACCACTCACTTCAAACAATCGAAAAGCATTTTACACAAGTATTGAAAGGTTTGGTAAGAGCGGCAACAACACTTATCACCCCCCCCCCCCCCGACACTACACAAGTACATCAAAGGATCCTCAATAACCCAGACTTTTATCCGTGGTTTAAGGTATTCTGTTACCTTCACCCATCATGCACTATTAAAGTTTTTTCAACGTTTGCACGTAATATTTATTATTCGAATTCATTAATGTAGGGAGCTATTGGTGCTGTTGATGGCACATTAATCAAAGCTACTGTACCTGCTATTCGAAGCAATGCTTGTCGGTCTCGAAAGGGTTTTATTAGCCAAAATGTTCTGGCAGCATGTGATTTTAACATGTTGTTCACATTTGTTTACGCGGGATGGGAAGGCAGTGCTAACGATTTCCGTGTAATACAGAGTGCATTAGCACAAAGACTGTTAGAAATCCCACCAAACGATAAATATTACCTAGTAGATTGTGGTTACACAAATATGTCTAGTTTTTTAGCGCTTTACCGTGGTGAGCCATACCACTTACAGGACTTTCAAGGGGCCAACCATGCACCAACTCAACCAAGGCAACTTTTTAATAAACAGCATGCTAGGCTACGGAATGTGATTGAGAGAACGTTTGGTGTATTCAAGAAGAGGTTTGCCATCTTTGAGAACATGCCAAACTACCTGTTTACAAGACAAGTTATGATGGTCACAGCCTGTTGTGCACTCCACAATTTTATATGTATGCACTCACAAAACAATGCTTTTTTGGAGGAACTTGACGATGAACAATTAGTACATCACCAACACACTGAAGATATCGCCTCCACATCTCAGGGGTTGGATTTATCATCTTCCCAATTGAATCGTATGAATAGGAAAAGAGATGATATTGCCATGGCAATGTGGAATGCAACACACTAATGTAATTTGAATGTAAACATTTTCATTGCATCCTTTTTTCGAACTGTTTCGAATGTAATATTTTCTGCAAGGTGTGTGATTTCATCTTGACAATTTATGGATGTACAGGTATTGCACGCGGATTCAATTTTGTGCACATGATTGGTCAGAAAAATGGATGGAATTGTCGGTAGTAGTATGCGATTTGAAATACAATTTTTTTAAAAACTAACAAAGATGAAATGATGTAATGGGCAATGATGATAGGTTTTCATTCAATGTGGAATGTGTCCCCCCCCCCCCACCCTACTGCCGCTTTCTGCTTGGTTGTATCGACAAGCAACTGATATTGAGATTGGGGTATATGATTGAATAACCACTGAAATGATGTATAATACCCTTTAAACTGATCTGTGGTTGATATTTGGAATGAAAGGTTAAGTAAGAATGAATCCATTATGTTAAACAATGATGATGAATTCAGTTCTTGTTGACGGTAATGTGGGAAGGGGATGTGGGGGGGGGGGTGAACATTGTACTTAGTGGCAGTAGGCGTGGCATTGTAAAAATGCAGCCCTATTGTGAATTTTTTATCATTGATTTGAACAATCTGAGCCTATGACAAATATGATTTTCTTTTTCCTTCACAGCAAATATCAAAGGGATTCACAAACCCTGATAACATCATATTACAAGTGCAGAATTAGACAACACAGCAGAATCAGAGAATACTGCCCAGTTCATCTGAACAAATCAGATGCTCTCCAACCCATGAAAACATGGTCTGTTTGTTCCAGGTTTTGTTTTTTTAATTGCCTGAAATAATATCCTGAGTTGGCCTTTGTTTTAAGTGTTTTTTTGAGACACTATTCAGAATACTGATACCCCCCCCCCCCCTTTATCGAAAACAGCTCCTTCACTCTCTTCTCATAGTTGGGTATGTGCAGTATGGGTTTTGCTTTATGATCAGGTTTTGCAAAGTCTTCTCATACTTGGATGACTATATAAACTTTTGCATTTGTATACAGTCAGCTTACATTGGCTCTATACAGTCTGTTTGTGGCTTTTCATATAATTAATGTGTTGTTAATACTTTATTCAGTGGCCTATCATATCAATTGTTGATGTGCCGTATTAAAAATTGGGTATGAAAGGCTTCTCATACTGATTTGAGGATGAATTATGAGTTTTCGGCCTTGCACTGGCCTTGAATTTGTTTTTAAACCTAACGAAGATGATGTCGTTATAGTCAATGATGAAAGGTTTTTAGTCAATGTTGAATGTGTCCACCCCCCCCCCCCCCCCGAAACAAGTATCCAAAATATGAACTATATGTGTGACTAACCACGGAAATGATGTGTAATAGTCCTTAAGCTGATCTGTGGTTGATGTTTAGTCTTATGTGAAGTAAGAACGAATCCGTTATGTCAATGAAGAATGCTGAAAACAAGTATTTTTGAAGACAATGTGGGAGTGGGGGAAGGGGGTGGGGGGGTTTGGCATTGTGCTTTGTACTAGTAGGCGTGGCATTGTAAAAAATGCAGCTCTAGTATGGAGTTTTTATCATTGATTTGATGAATCTGAGACTACGGCATTATGTGGTTTTTTGTTGGCATTATGTTGTTTTCATGGTTTTGGGCAGCATCTGATATGTTCTTATCCAATTTTGTTGGTATTTTGAATGCTACCCTGACTTTCAAAATATGGATTATGTTGTTTTCATGGTTTTGGTCAGCATCTGATATGTTCTTATCCAATTTTGTTGGCTTTATGAATGCTACCCTGATTGCAAAAACATGGATTATGTTGTTTTCATGGTTTTGGGCCAAATCTGATATGTTCTGATGAATTGGGCAGTATTTGTTGATTTGTTTTTTCAAAAATATGGGCTGTGCATACGGTTATATATGTGGGGTTGTGCATTGAGATGCTTCATATGTGTTCTGATGGCTGACACAGTGAGGGGGGGTATCAGTATTCTGAATAGTGTTTCCAAAAAACACTATAAACAAAGGCTAACACTAAAAAAGAAAAAACCTGGAACAAACAGCCCATGTTTTCATGGTTTGGAGAGCATCTGATTTGTTGAGATGAACTATGTAGTATTCTCTGATTCTGCTGTATTCTCTAATCATGCACTTTTAATATGATGTTATTAGGATTTGTGAATCCTACTTTGTCAATACATTCTCACAAAGTAGGATATGTTTTCGGCAAGGGGGGTATCAGTGTTCTGAATAGTGTTTCCAAAAAAACACTATAAACAAAGGCCAACCCAGGATATTATATCAGGAAAGTAAAACGGAAAAAAACTGGAACAAACAGAGCATGTTTTCATGGTTTGGAGAGCATCTGATTTGTTGAGATGAACTGGGCAGTATTCTCTGATTCTGCTGTGTTCTCTAATTATGCACTTGTAATATGATGTTATCAGGATTTGTGAATCCTACTTTGTCAATACATTCTCACAAAGTATTGACAGTTTTCGGGAAGATTGATGGTATCAGTATTCTGAATAGTGTCTCAAAAAAACACTTAAAACAAAGGCCAACTCAGGATATTATTTCAGGCAATTAAAAAAAACAAAACCTGGAACAAACAGAGCATGTTTTCATGGTTTGGAGAGCATCTGATTTGTTGAGATGAACTGGGCAGTATTCTCTGATTCTGCTGTGTTCTCTAATTATGCACTTGTAATATGATGTTATCAGGATTTGTGAATCCTACTTTGTCAATACATTCTCACAAAGTATTGACAGTTTTCGGGAAGATTGATGGTATCAGTATTCTGAATAGTGTCTCAAAAAAACACTTAAAACAAAGGCCAACTCAGGATATTATTTCAGGCAATTAAAAAAAAAAACCTGGAACAAACAGACCATGTTTTCATGGTTTGGAGAGCATCTGATTTGTTGAGATGAACTGGGCAGTATTCTCTGATTCTGCTGTGTTCTCTAATTATGCACTTGTAATATGATGTTATCAGGATTTGTGAATCCTACTTTGTCAATACATTCTCACAAAGTATTGACTGTTTTCGGGAAGATGGATGGTATCAGTATTTTGAATAGTGTTTCCAAAAAACACTATAAACAAATGCCAACTCAGGATATTATTTCAGGAAATACAAAAAAAATACCAATAACAAACAGACCACATGTTTTCATGGTTTGGAGAGCATCTGATTTGTTGAGATGAATTGGGCAGTATTCTCTGATTCTGCTGTGTTCTCTAATTCTGCACTTGTAATATGATGTTATCAGGATTTGTGAATCCCTATGATGTAACTCTGCACTTCTAATATTTTAGTTGTGAAGGAAGATACAAAGTGGGAGATGATGATTTCTGATCCCGAATTTTATTTTGTGGTCTATGCTTCCGTATTTTATTTTGTTATCTGCTTAAGAATGCTTTCAAGTCTTCTCATATTTAGGTCTCAGTTTGCAAAACAAAGAGGGTAACTGGGAGATTTCTTAGCTGATTGTATCAAAAGAGGGTTCCTGCAAATGTTTGGTTCATCTTCTTTCCACTTTGGTTTTCTTGTTTCCTTTTTTTCCTATGATTAATGTTGCTTTCATATTGACTACAGGTACTAGTTTCTTATATTGTTTCTTTGCTTCTTGATCTACCTACTGTATATTTTTTAAATCAAATTTGTACAAGGAGTTAAGAAGCAGCAAAAGCAGCTCCAGGCATCAGCAGTGACTGTCGGCAACAAATGTTGATTATTTGTATTGGTAACTTGGTTGTATTGAATATTTGTAAAAAATTGTAGAACCTGTTTTCAGAATATAAGTATCGAGCCCTTTCTATTGTTCCTCAGTTTACATGGGATTGTTTAACAATGTAAACAGCAGTAATGAAGTAAGCTTGTTTTCTTGAATAAATTGGGTGAGAATGTTGATTTTGTGAATACAAATTTATTTTGATTATCTACTGCTTATTTTCTTGAATAAATTGTTTGGCTCAGCTTTCCGAAATTTTCTTTCATATAATCTTCTCAACAACTGCAGCCTGCAAGGTGAGCATACTCAGTTTATCTAGATATAGTTATCCAAATACTGCATGCAATCCAGTAAATCCAAATACTGCTCAAATTATAAAAAAAAAAATACATCCTATTTGATCTCACATGCAATCTTCTATCCGACTACTGCTACTACTTGCTCTCACATGCAATCTCAACAAAACAAACTCAAAAATACTCCTCATTTAAGACTGAAGAACTGCAATTACCGAAAGAGGCAATGATAACATCAAAACATTTATCCAAATAGAATAACATTTGTTGCTTCACAAAACCTCACTGAATCTATATTATGTACATACAAGATTTTGAAATAAATTTTGTACTCTAACGTGAAGAATCAACCGTGGAGATGATGGCGTCTGATTTTTGCTCGATTCACATGCTGCTCAGGTTTCTTGTTCTCATACTTGTACAACATTGCAATCTAACTGCAACAATTAAAAAAAAGTCAGCAAATGATGAATGCAATTTGATATTCAAAATTGCCAGAAATATAACCAAAAATAGCTTCCAAACTCTCTTTTTCAGAAAAACAGCTTTCAGAATACAGTTTTCAGCTAGAAATATAACGGAACAGCTTTTAAACTCTCTTTTTCATTCAGATAACAGTTTTCAGTTAGAAATATAACGAAACAGCTTTTAAACTCTCTTTTTCAGAAAAACAGCTTTCAGGTAACAGTTTTCAACTAGAAATATAACGGAACAGCTTTTAAACTCTCTTTTTCAGAAAAACAGCTTTCAGATACCAGTTTTCAGCTAGAAATATAACGGAACAGCTTTTAAACTCTCTTTTTCAGAAAAACAGCTTTCAGATAACAGTTTTCAGCTAGTAATATAACGGAACAGCTTTTAAACTCTCTTTTTCAGAAAAACAGCTTTCATATAACAGTTTTCAGCTAGAAATAGAACGAAACAGCTTTTAAGCTCTCTTTTTCAGAAAAACTGCTTTCAGATACCAGTTTTCAGCTAGAAATATAACGGAACAGCCTCTAAACTCTCTTTTTCAGAAAAACAGCTTTCAGATAACAGTTTTCAGCTAGTAATATAACAGAACAGCTTTTAAACTCTCTTTTTTAGAAAAACAGCTTTCATATAACAGTTTTCAGCTAGAAATATAACGGAACAGCTTTTAAGCTCTCTTTTTCAGAAAAACAGCTTTCAGATAACAGTTTTCAGCTAGAAATATAACAGAACATCCTTTAAACTCTCTTTTTCAGAAAAACAACTTTCAGATAATAGTTTTCAGCTAGAAATATAACCGAACAGCTTTTAAACTCTCTTTTCAAGAAAAACAGCTTTCATATAACAGTTTTCAGCTAGAAATATAACCGAACAGCTTTTAAGCTCTCTTTTTCAGAAAAACAGCTTTCATATAACAGTTTTCAGCTGGAAATATAACCGAACAGCTTTTGAACTCTCTTTTTCAGAAAAACAGCTTTCAGATAATCCTATTTTCAGCAAGAAATATAACAGAACAGATTTTAAACTCGCTTTTCAGAAAAACAGCTTTCAGATAACAGTTTTCAGCTAGAAATATAACAGAACAGCTTTTAAACTCTCTTTTTCAGAAAAACAGCTTTCAGGTAACAGTTTTCAGCTAGAAAAATAACAGAACAGCTTTTGAACTCTCTTTTTCAGATAAACAGCTTTGAGATAACAGTTTTCAGCTAGAAATATAACCGAACAGCTTTTGAACTCTTTTTTTCAGGAAAACAGCTTTCAGATAACAGTTTTCAGCTAGAAATATAACAGAATAGCTTTTAAACTCTCTTTTTCAGATAAACAGCTTTCAGAATACAGTTTTCAGAAATAAATATAACCAAACAGCTTTTAAACTCATTTTCAGAAAAACTCTATTCAGAATACAGTTTTCAGAAAACTCTATTCAGAAAACTCTTTTCAAAACAACAAAACAAATGCACCCTTGGTCATCTTGGGAAAAAAATCGTCAAATTATGTGATGATACTTGTGCTTATTGCGCACCTAATAATTATGACCTTGAGGTTTGTGCGAAGCTAAATTCGAATTTCTTTCTTTAGGGGCAAAAAAGATTGTTTCACTGTTGTACGATAAGTTATGTTTCAGAGCATGTTGGTAGCAACTGGCATCTAGTAACCCGCAATTCTTTTTTTAGGGGGGCGTTTGGTACGAGAATCTTTTATTTTTTATTTTCTTAAAAATCATAAATCCTGAAATTTATGATTCCTAGGAATCATAAAACATGTTTGGTAGGTGTTAAACAATTTTGGGAATGTTAGTTGGAAACTTAATTTTCCATATTTGGTTGAGCTACATATTTTCTGGGAATGTTAATCTTATTGTCTAAAATATCCCTCTCATCCTCAAATAACAAAACAAACTATTTGATGAAATACTTGAGTAAAAAAAATGATGCAAATCTGGGCCACAAAATGCAAACAACTGCAATTCCGCTAACCCATCTCATCAACATCTTTATCACTGCATCTATAATAGAATATTCCCTATATCTAAATCACTATCAGGAACTGAGATTGCTTTCTTAAACAACAATTTTTTGAGATTCAATCATTAGTTTATTAAAACATGTTAATTAACTTTATCTGAGATATGAACAGGGCCCTCAACCCTCCCTTCGATTGTGAACTAAAGTGTGTTCTTTACTAATCTTAACTCGTTGATTGCAACCCAAAAAAGGGTGTTCGATTGCGTTTTAGCGAAGTCATGTTGCACTTTGAATTCTACAAGATATGGTCTGGGTGCTCAGGGATCAACGGTGCGAGAGAGGCTTGGGATCGACGGCAACGAGAGAGGGTCGGGGTGCTCGGGGATCGACGACGACTAGTGGAATCGACGACGCGACGAGTAGATCGACGGCACAACGAGAGGATCGACAGCGAGAAGTTGGTCGAAGGCGGCGAAAAAGTTGATCGACTGCGGCCACTTGGGTGCTTGGATTTTTGGTGGAGAAAAGGGGGATGGGCTTTTGGAGAATAAAGAGGAGAAGAAATATGAAGAGACAGAGAGATGGTTTTTTTTTGGACAAATTTGTAATTTTAAAGAAGTAACATTTTTCCAAACTATTGGGAATCTAAGAATCTCACCCCCCATGGGAAAATTTTTGTGGGAATTGTGGCAAACAAAATTCCTAGGAATCTTAGTTTGCTGGGAATTTGAAATTAAAAATTAGCATACCAAATATAGGAAACTAAATTCCTAAGCTAAGATTTTCAGGAAACAAAAAAAAATCCTTGTACCCAATGCCCCCTTAATTATAATATGACTTATAGGATTTTATATTGTAACACTAACTCTAACCCTAACTCTAACTATATACTATAATTAACTCGTTCCTACTTAAGTAAAATTGTGATTAACATTTGCAAAATCTTTTCCCAATCCTCTATCGTGAATTCCTATCACGGTGACAAATACTCATAACCCACAATTAACTCGACGACTCACTTCAGCTACAAAAGAAATTAAGTTTTTAATTTTAGTTAAACTTCTAGTTCTTGTTTTATTAGGTTCTTTTTGTTTGAGTTCAAGATGACTTAAAAGTAAGGTTCGCAATTTGTCAAAATTGTTCCCCCAAAAAAATTTTGGGCTCAACGAAGACTTTGCTTTTGAGGCCCACACATAAACACGAAGTACGTGTGGACTTAGCTTTTGAGGCCCAAACAAAGTGCGGTCTACTTTAAAGCTAACAAGGCTAAATCTAAATGACTAGGAAAAAAACCCAAAGCCTATATTTCAATACAAAAAGTTATCGATTTTTTTTTATATGCCAATTTTCGAAACTATTTGTCGAAAGATGACAGTTGCCAAAATATTTGCACTCGTGAACTCAACAACTAAACTCGCCGTTTCCAACGGCGAGTTTAGTTGTTTCATGCTCGCCGTTGGGACACGGCAAGTTTGGTGCTATTTTTTTTTAGAATCTCGTTGTTCCCAACGACGAGTTTAATTCAAATTTTTCAAAGAAGACTCACCGTTTCTAACGGCGATGATATTTATACTAGAGTAGTTTTTGGGAACAATGTGTTTAGTTCAAAATTTTCAATGAAACTTGTCGTTCCCAATGATGAGGACATTTATACTAGACCGCTGTTGGGAACGGCGATGAGGTAGGAAATTTCATTGAGAGTGAAACACTCTGCTTATTGAATTTTCAAAAAAAGCTCCATAGAAAATTTTTTGAACTAAACTTGTCGTTCCCAATAACAAGTCTAGTATAAATATCATCGTCTTTGGGAACATCAAGTCTTCATTGAAAAATTCGAACTAAACTCGCTGTCTCAATAGTGAATCTAATATAAATGTCCTCACCATTGGAAACGGCTAGTCTTCATTGAAAATTTTGAACTAAACTCGTCGTTGAGAACAACGAGTTTCCCAAAAAAAAAATAGCGTTAAACTCGCTGTGTCCTAACGACGAGAATGAAACAACTAAACTCGTCGTTGGGAACGACAAGTTTAGCTGTTGAGTTCACGAACACAAATACTTTGGCAATAGTCATCCTTTGCAAATAGTTTCGAAAAGTGGCGTATTAAAAAAAAATTCAAAGTTTTCTTTCTTCCTTGTTAATGTACTAGGTTTGTCCGTTGATACGTGCCTACGGCACGTCTTCGAAACAGTGCACTTGGTTTGATTATATAAAATAGTTTTGGATGTCCAGCAAATTAATTAAAGTAGTAAACATATTAAATGAGGAAGCAGTAAATCTACGTTTAAGCTCAACCATCGCTTGAAAAATTAATTGAAGTAGCAAACATATTTATTTTTAAATTTTTTTTAGAATTTTTAATAATTTTTTTACAAAAAATTATATATTTTTTTTTATAAGTTTTTGTTTTTTTTTGAATTATTTTTGAAGTTTTTTAAAGTTTTAAATTTGTAAAATTTTTAATTTTTAAAAATTTTTTACATTTTAAAAATAAAAAAATTTAAAATTTTTTAATTAATTTTTGGCAAAATTTTAAACTTTTTTTAATAATTTTTTACAAGTTTTTGATTATTTTGAATTATTTTAAAAGTTTATAAATTTTTAGTTTTTTTAGTTTTTTTAGTTTTTTAGTTTTTTATTTTTTTTTAATTTTTGAATTTTTTTTAATTTTCTTAATTTTTTGAATAAGAGAGAGAGAGAGAGAGAGAGAGAGAGAGAATAATTAAATAAATGAAGGAGTTGTTTTGAGTAGGGGATTTGAATTTGAGTTTTGGGGAAAAACTTTTGGAGGAAAAAATGTATTTTATGATGTTAGATCTGGGCCTTTGATTTTTGAAGGATTGAAGGAGAGCCACTTGATAGCTTTCTTTGTGTTTTATTATATAGACTAGGTTTGCCCGTTGGCACGTTTTCGGAACGGTACACCTTGTTTGATTATATAAAATTGTTTTTGAGGTCCAGCAAATTAATTGAAGTAGCAAATATATTATATGAGAAACTTTTGGGGGTCCAACAAAAAACATATTATATAATTTTAAAATTTTTTTGAATTATTTTTAAAGTTTTTAAATTTTTAATTTTTTTAGTTTTTTAATTGTTTATTTTTTTAAAATTTTTATTATTTTAATTTTTTGAATAGAAGAGGGAGGGAGAGAGAGAGAGAGAGAGTGAGAAAGAAAATGATTAAATAAATATAGGAGTTGTTTTGGGTTGTGGATTTGAATTTGGATTTTGGGGGGAAAATATATTTTGTACGGTTAGATCTGGACCTTTGATTTTTTGGAAGATTGAAAAAAAACCACTTGATAGCTTTCTTTGTATTTTATTATATAGATTATTATTAACTATTTATTTTAAAGAGTTGTGACCTCTACCGATAATTATTTCCATCACAATCTTGTCGTTGCACAAGAGAGTCATATACAAAATAAATGTCATGCTAGTATAACCTTCACTAGTTCAATAGTGCCATCACTAATGTAAGAGCATCTATAGTCGTTTACTGTTAAAATATCCATATATGGATAAATAGAAATTGGATTTTCAATTTTGCTGCACCCGTGCAAAGCTATTTTATAGCAATTTATAATAAAATATTAAGCGACGGCACATTAAGTGCCGTCGGAGTGGAAAAAAATTTAAAAAAAAATAAATTTTCGATCTTCAAGAACGGACGGCACATGAAGTGCAGTCGGAGAAGGGAAAAAAAAAAAAAAAAAATCAAAGCATGTGGGACGGACGGCACATGAAGTGCCGTCCAAGAGCCCAGTTGCCATCTTTTTTGTCATCTTCCTTTTTTCGAAAATTACAAAAACAATTCGTTAATTACAAAAAATTTTCAAAAATTACGAAAACATTTCAGAAATTGCAAAAAAAATTAAAAAATTGCAAAAATATTTTCAAAATTGCAAAAAAAAATTAAAAAATACAAAAAACTCCGGACGGCACTTCAAGTGCCGTCCGAGGATTTCGGGAGCGGCCAGCCTTTTTTTGCGATAATTAATGCGGAAAATTAAATATTTTCCAAACGGACGGCACTTGAAGTGCCGTCCGACGAATAAAAAAATATTTTTTTTTGTGGGACGGCATTTCGAATGCCGTCCCTCAGTTATCGATAAAAGCTATATCGATTCTCATTTATAGCAATCGACTGTAGCGATTTATCGATAAAATGGATATTTGGCAAACGAGTGCAGCACGTTCGTTTGCCAAATATCCATTTTATCGATATTTGGCAAACGACTACAGATGCTCTAAATAGTGACTTACACCTGCGATGCACGCCTTTTAAAAATAAAAAAGTAATTAAAATAAAAAAATTCTGACTTAGTGATGACTCGAACATGAGATCTCTTTCATATTAATTATGCACGGACGTTGCACATATTGATAGATTTACAAATGAGACTAAGATCTTCTTCCATTATATTATTATTATTAGAGATAGAGATAGAGATGTGATAAAGGATAATAAAGAAAAATAAATTTCGCGACTCGCTACTATCATAATTACCTTAGGGCTGGTCGACAGGCTTTTTTCTTCGGTCTATCAGCACATACAACACCTCTGAAAGAAGATATTTAGGGCTCAATGTTAGATTCAATTAATAATAACAAAATTCTCAAAAAGAAAAAAATGCAAGTAAAGAAAATGTAATTTACTTGAAAATACCTACAGGAGTCCAATGGTCACTCACCTCAGTGTATGCTCCCTTTGAGCTTGACGATAGGGAACTCTGTTTCCATGAAATAGTGCAGCGGCGCAAACTACTCAGTAATACATGGGTTATATGTGGAGACTTTAATGTGACCATCTCCAACCAAGAATGAAACCGAGGCTCTGGCTCTAGTAGAGACATGAAGAGCTTCCGAAGTTGGATACAGCAGCTACAGCTTATTGATTTGCCACTTGCAGGGAGGAAATATACATGGTCCAACCTTCGCCAAACTGCTTCTTGTGCAAGGCTAGACAGATTTCTTATTACAAGTCAGTTTGATCAAGCATTCCCCTCTTGCATCCAACACTCCCTGCCCCGTATCGCTTCGGACCACTGTCCTCTCATTCTAGACTCTCAGGCGATACAACACCAAGTTCATTACTTCAGATTTGAAAAAGCCTGGGCTTCTCATGAGGACTTCAATCACAATGTCACACATTGGTGGAATAGTTTTGTTTGTACAGGCTCCAAAGTAGACATCCTTGCAAAGAAACTTAACCTCCTCAAGAGAAGGATAAAACGGTGGAGATACGAGGTCTTTGGCCATATTCCTAAGCGTAAAGACTCTCTGCTACAAACTATCCATAGCTTGGACGTGCTCGCTGACTCTCAAACTCTCAGCACCACCCAAGTGGCTGAGCTCAACTCTGCTCGCATAGAATATCACAAACTCATTCAAGCTGAGACTACATATTGGAGACAACGTTCGCGCATCACTTGGCTTCAAGAGGGGGACGCCAATACCAAGTTCTTCCACTCAATGGCTAATGGGCGACGGCGGAGGAACTTCATCTTCTCTCTGCTCCAGGATGGTAGTCTGATCACTGATCAATCGGCTATCCGATCCTGCTTTGACGCTCACTTTCATGAAATATGTGGCTCCGACACTAATCCAGACTTCAGAATTGAGTGGTCTACCCTGTATCCTTCATCAAATGTTGATCTATCTGCTCTCGATGCCGACTTTAGTAGAGATGAAATCAAGAAGACAGTATTTGGCATGAATGGTGATAAGGCGCCGGGCCCTGATGGGTTTCCTATGTATTTCTACCAGCAGCACTGGGAAACTATCCAAGACGATCTCTGCAATATGCTCTTAGCCATCCAGCATGGTGAAGCCTCATTGGATAGGTTAAACTATTCCACGATTGTGCTCATTCCCAAGTGTGATGGAGCCTCCACTGTTTCTGATTATCATCCGATCAGTCTGCTAAACTGTTCGATGAAGATCTTCACCAAGATCCTAGCCAATCGACTGAGCCCACTTCTTCACTCTCTTGTTTCCTCATCTCAAAGTGCATTCCTTAGGGGCAAATCTACAGTAGACTGTTTTCTAGTCGCGCATGAAGCCATCAATTTATGTTGCTCAAAGAAGTCGGACACTATTATGCTAAAGATTGACTTTCGCAAGGCCTTCAACATGCTAGATTGGGACTTCTTGGATCAGCTGCTGATTGCCAGAGGGTTCGGGCCTCGGTGGTGCACCTGGATAAAGGCAATGCTGCAGTCCACCAAGTCTAATATCCTAGTCAATGGCGTTGGGGGGAAGACCATAAGCTCCAAGAGAGGTCTCAAGCAAGGAGACCCTCTCTCTCCGATGCTTTTTATCCTTGCTGTTGACGTCCTTGCACAAATGCTTCGAGTAGGCAGGAATAATGACACCTTCTCAAGATTAGACCTTAGAGGTTCGCTTGCAGACCTCTCTATATTGCAATTTGCAGATGATACTTATTATTCTGCAAGGGGAATGAGCAGGAAGTGTTGCATTTGAAGGTACTATTGCACCTGTTTGCAAATGTCTCGGGCCTTCATATTAACTTGTCCAAAACAGCCATCACTTATTTTGGTCGATCTAAAGCAAAGCTCCACGCCTTTTCTCACATCCTTGGCTGTAAGCAAGATACCTTGCCAACCAAATACCTTGGAATGCCTCTTGCAAAAGGCAGGCTAAAGAAGAGGGACTGGCAGCCCTTATTGCTCAAGATTGAGCGTAGGCTTTCAACATGGAAAGGCAGGCTACTATCTCGTGGGGGAAGACTCATCCTGATTAACTCTGTGCTCAGTGCACTTCCAACCTACTTTGCATCCTTTTTCATGTTGCCGCGATGGGTGATTGCTCGTATTGATCAAATGAGAAGTAGATTCTTCTGGGTTGGTGGTGACAAGCAAGTAACGGGAATCTCTTGCACTAGTTGGAAGCGTATCTGCCAACTAAAACAGTAAGGAGGGCATGGGGTGCTTGACCTTCAGCAGTTCAACCATGCACTCTTGATGAAATGGTGGTGGAAGATTTATACCGATAACTCCCTTTGCACCCAAACTTTAAAATCTCTATACTTCCAAGGTGACAGCGACAGCTTTCTATGCAAGGCCAGTTCGTCTGACTTTGGAAAAACTTGTGCAAACTCAAAGAGCAATTTGATCAAGGGATTTCATGGGAACTTGGCGATGGAGCTTTACTCAAGTTCTGGATATCGAAGTGGATTGACAAGAGCTGCATTGCTTCTCTCTATCCTAACCTTTTTGATGCCGCTTGGAACAAAGCAGCTTCCCTAAGGTCACAAGGGTGCTTTTATCAGGGACAATGGACTTGGCGTCCAAGTCTACATACATCATCCAATAGTATCATCTTAGCTGAAAAGCGACTGTTGCTTCAAACCATCTCCTCTATTCAGCCATCCACTCTTCAGCCTGATAGGGCTACATGGAACCATGACACCTCTGGGTGTTTTTCAGTCAAATCAGCCTACTGTTTCTTTACCAACTCTGGCTTACTCTCTCCCTTCTTTCGAGCATGCTGGAATAACTGTGCGCCCCTTAAATGCAAGATATTCACCTGGCTGTTGTGTGGGGAGAAGCTCAACTCCAGGGACAGACTTCATTCCAAAGGCTGGAATGGAGATACAGCTTGTTGTGAATGTGCATTTCATACAGAGACCACCTACCATATCTTCTTTGAGTGCCCAAAGACTACTCAGACATGGCTTCACTTCTCACGAGCTTTTGATATATACACACTGCCTGCTTCTATTTCGGAATGTTTCTCCACATGGTGCTTTGACAACACGAAACACAAATTCACTCATGCATGGCATCTCATAACTATTGCTATCTGTTGGACAATTTGGAATGCTAGAAATGATAGAATTTTTTCCAACAAACAGACATCGGTGGTTAAGTTGATTTCTAACACTAAGTTCTGGTTTTCTCAATGGCTAGATTCAAGTGATGCTTCGAAGAAGAAGACCAGAATCATGGAGGAGTTGGGAAGGACAGGCGACAGTGATCTAATACGGCCTGATCATGGCGAAGCATCTGGTGGAAATGCACCCTAGGGACTTCGGTTGCACTTATCTTCAGCTTTTGTGTTTCTATTTCTGTATTTTGGGACTGCTCTTAAGTCCGTAGACTTGTACTCTGTTAACTTTATTTCCTGCTCTGTTTTTTCGGCTCGGGGATTTGAATGACTCAGGTGATTGCAAGAGAGGGGACGGGGGATGAGATCATGTTGGTGGCCCTAGTAGAGGAGTACGACAGACGTCCGCTGCCCTCTCTACGGTCCACTGCCATGCCATCTCGAACTCAACTCCTCTCACAATCTGAGCATCTCCCCCCAGCAGTTTTTTGTACTCTATACTTTTGCTTATATATGTATATACTATCTATGAGGTAGGACTGTCCTACCTTTTTCCAGTCAAAAAAAAAAGAAAATGTAATTTTTACAAAGCAAACATAAATAAATTTGATAAACAAGTTTTAAAAAAATGCAATTTCTACAAAGCTTAGTGTTAGAGTTGATTGCAATAGATTATTTTCAAATTGGGTATGCTCCCTTTGAGCTTAGGTATTTTAATATAACCCTTCCAAAAATTGGTAATTATATACAACCCCCAACAAAATACCAAGTTACTTCCAAAGTCCCCCGAAACCTAAAAATAATTTTGTTAAACCTAAGCTACCCCACTCCATTCTCCTCATTCGACCTTTCTTCTTTTAGGTAGTCTAGTTAACGTCTTTTTCTTCTTTTCCAAAACTATAAATAAAGTTTAAAAATATTAAATATTATAATTTTCTAAAAATTTTAAATAAGATTCTAACTTGTTAGATTTGACAGATCAAGATGGAGGATGTAATTGATACAATAGAAAATTAGAAATCTATCCACGAGGGAGTTCACTGAGATGGGAGGTGGTGTCGTGGTGGATGATATTTAGGATGTATTTTAGTAGAATTTGTTGGATAAGAAATCTAGATGAGAGACACATTATGACATAGTTAAGAATTTAAGTGAATGAGAATAAGAAGCAGATAAGGTGATTATGACAGAAAGAAAGCATAATGGAAGGGAAGGAGGAGGAAGCTCAGGAAGGAATTAGGAAAAATGTAAAACAAGGGGTAAATTGAGTTTGAATAAAAGTGTTTTAGTTGAGATGAAAGCGAGGGGGTAATTTTGCCATTAAAAAATTTTATTTTAGGCTTTGGGAAATTTTTGAAGTAACTTAATAAGGTCATATAGAATTATTAAGTTTGTTGGGGGTTATATAAAAATACATATATTTTATGGAGGTAATTGTCTAAAAATCTCTTTCAAATTTAATAAATAAAAGAAGCTATACTTGTTAGAGAAAAAAAAAGTACAAAAGAAAGAAAGAAAAGAAATTAATTCTACGTGCTATATACCTTGATTGTGAATTTGTGATGGCGCCTACTAATTTGCTCAGAAGATTTGGGATTCCACACATAAGGCAACTCTTAAGACAACATAAATAATTGTAGGCAACTATCTTTGGTTGTTAGTTCATCAAAAGATTGAACTTTTAACAATACTTCATTCTAATTGAAGAGTGGGAAGGAACCCCCTTATTAACCAAAAAGGGGAAGAAATTAGCAAGAGCAGAAGGAAGAAAGTATAGGTTATATAGGGAGAGAGAATAGGTTAAAGGGTTTAAACGGGATTTGGAAGCTCTCCAATATTTCTTTATTGAACTCCAAAGTATTTGATTCAACCATCCATTAATGCTTTGAGATATGTATCATAATTTTTTTTGTAACAGACTTTCAAATATTAAGAACGACTCTACCTGTCTAAAATGTGGGGTGAATCACTGTATTTGTAAGGAGCCACGCTGGAAACAAAACGGACGTTTCTTGGTACTGCTTAAAGAGCTGAGAAAATTAATGGGAAAACGCCCACCAGTCGGTATATGTTTTTTTTTTTTCCTGAGAAAAAATTATGGGTATATGCTACAAAGAACTACATGGAACAAAACTGTGCCAATATTGTGCTCTAAATTCTCATAGCTTTACACCTTGAACAGAGCATGATAGCTGCTTGCTTATATCTTGAATGAGTGTCACAAGAGTTTTTTTTTATTTATTTTTATTTTTATTTTTTTATTTTTTATTTTTTATTTTTTTAAAGGAAAAGGTGGAGTCTGGCCACCCTGTTTCATTAATAAGTGATTAATAAAACAAACTCAGAGTACTGAGCTTACACAAAATCCTACAAACAAAACAACAAAACATAAACTCCACCTCGAACATGGGGGGTGGGACAAAAGACAAAATATAGAGTAGCCCTGAGGAAATACATCATACCACCCAACAAACCCTGGGGTGGTGGGTATCAAAAACCATCGAACACCGTGCAGGCTATCACTCGATCGTTGGACCAATCTTAATCTCCTCGTCATCAAAGTCCTGTAACTGGAAGATGCTCTCGATCCTTCCCCGGGGACCTGCTGCTGCCGCATTAGCCCAAAAGGAGATAAAATGCATAATATGAGTCAAATTTCCAGAAATACTATTGCAGGTTCTATGAAAGTAAAGATTATTTCTGTCTAGTCAGAGAACCCAGGTCATTGCGACGATCGCGATATACCACGCTTCTCTTATAGCACCCCTCTCTGTAGCGAACATAGGACCTACCCACAGGTCCTCGTATGTACCAGGGTATTGAGATGTCCCTAAGGCACTGAGTACCTCTACAAGTACAGCTTTGCTCCTGGGACACTGAAGAAGAAGATGATCCCTAGACTCCAGGGCATAGTGGTAGAATCCGCAGTGGGGATCCATTGTCGGTTGGCGCCTAGCGAGGTTTTCTCTAGTAAGGATCGCAAAATTTAGTACCAACCATAAGAAAACTTTAATTTTTAGCGGGGCTTTTGTTTTCCAGATGATAGCAGACCATTTTGGGTACATCCCCTAAAATGTAAGCGTTTTACATGGAGCGAACCGTGAACTTACTGCTCTTCTCCAATCCCCAGGATTTCTTGTCGGGGCCCTGAGAGCAGCCGATATTAGTGTTGGAGATGTAGGCCTGAAGTTCCGTTAGTCTGAGCTGTGAGCCTAGGTCGAGCGATTGTTTGAAAGATGGCTTCCAGACACCTCTTTTCCAGGTAGCAGCCACCGTGCAATGTGGATGTGTCGCCTGGTCATATAGGTCGGGGAATAGGGTTCTGAGCGAGTGATCAGCACACCACTTGTCCCACCAAATTCTGGTGAGTCTGCCGTTACCGATAGATGATTTAACACAGCTGTGGAAGGGATCATATGCCTTAGTGATACCTTTCCAGAACCAGGAAACCCGAGGGCCTATCCTGAATCCCAGATTTCTCGTTCCATTCCCATGCATATTTCCCTGGAAAAATAGTTGCCATCCTTCTCCATTCGGGTGGAAAACTTTCCACCACCATTTTTCCAGTAGCGCCAGATTCATATCTCGAAGGTCAATTATGCCTAGGCCTCCATGTCTCTTTTTCATGCACGCCTTCTCCCACCTAATTAGATGATATCCTCCTCGGTCCGAGTCTGCTCCTTTCCATAAGAAACGTTTTCTAGTCCGGTCAATTCCTAAAGATATAAAAATATCCCTAAAAGCTTTTCAAGGAATACTACCACCAATCCAAGTATTAAATCCCTTAAGGTAATTTTAGTTCGCCTTAATATGGTCTTCATAAATCGTAGACCAACACAAAGGGCCACAACAAATGAAAAACTGCTTACAGAGAGGAAAATCTTATACTGGCTCGCTGAAATGTATCATGTTAAACTCAAAATTCATAAGAATCATGCAAAGCCTCGTTACTACAAAATTTACTATGATAGTATTTTTATAAGGAAATACTATGATAGTTCCCAAATTATCCTCTTTTTCAAAACTTCGTGGATAAGATGTCTGTGCATCTTTCCTTTTACAAATTCAAATGCTAATTGCTTTTCCAAACATTGTAACTCATATACTGATACATGGTTAGATGGGTTATTGAAGGGATGAGGCCCAACGAGAAGAATAGAGTGGCCTAGTCATTTAGAGGATTATGTGTTGGTGTGAGCTGCACATGCTTTCAGCTGTGAGTTTGAATAAGAACAAAAGCGGGAGAAAAAAGGGACATGTGTATGGTGGTGATTGATTGAGATTAGAGGCTGAGTTAATATCTCTACTACTATAATGGGAGAAGGCCTTAGTCCATAACCCAACTCGTGCAACGCACGTGTTGGTAAAAAAAAATTTTTTTTTTTGCCCTTTTCATTCCCCCCCCCCCCCCAAAAAAAAAAAAAAATTCCCCACATGCAATGCACATGTATAATACTAGTAAATAAGAGAGCTAGAGTAAAAGAGATAGTTAATTAGAACTTGTAACTGATTCTTCTCATCTTTTTCTTGATTCTTCTGTTTTCCCCTAATTCCAAACCCCAGTTTATTGTGTACCTCAAATTCTTTCAATATAAAGATCATGATTGCCTTCAATTCTTGGATGATTCTTGGTTGTATTTGTGTTTAATGAGAGCGACTCCTAACAATTTGTACTTTCACTGATTCGAGCTCAGTAATGGCGGATGCCACGAGATTGCGATCGATGGACGATGCAATTAGTGCATGAGAGAGATGACGAAGCAACATGGCAAGCAGTTGCAGACGTTGTCAAAATCAATGGCGGAGCAGAAGGAATTGATGTCGGAGAAGAGAGGGTTGATCTCGGAATTGGTCCATAAATTGACGGTTCTTGACGGTAAGATCAGCCATCAATTCAATAGGAGAGCAACGTTGGCAACCCGGGAGTCGCAAATCAATGTAAGGAATTCACTTAACTCCGGTACTGAGTCTCATGTGCGAAACCATAAATTGGATTTTCCTAGGTTTGATGTAAAAAATTCGACTGGGAGGTTGTTCAAAGCCAATCAATTATTTGCATATCATAAGACACCAGAGAAGCAGAAATTAACTATTGCATCACTCCGTATGGATGGAAAAGTACTGGCATGATTTCAATACAAGTTTGATAATGAGGAATTCTTGAATTGGGAAACCTTTGTGCAAAAATGAGATACTAGATTTGGATCTTCGGTGTATGTGGATTACGCAGGAAAGTTGTTCAAATTGAACCAAACATCAACTTTGGCGGATTATTTGGATCAATTTGAGATGATAGTCAACAAAACAAAGGGGTTAGCTAATAAATATGTATTGAGTTGTTATATCTCTGGGTTGAAGCCTGAGATCAAGGAGGATGTTTTGGCTCATGAACCACAGAATTTAGCTGATGCTACTGGTTTGTCAGAGTTATAGTGTAACCCCCATTCCCGATAATTAGTATTTTCCGTGTATTTTCTATAATTTGATTTTTTGTAAATTTACTTTTGTTTTAACTCGATTTGAACCTTCTATTAAAATCATTTTCAAATCTATAAAATAAAATACAAAGAAAGCTATCAAGTGGCTCTCCTTCAATCCCCCCAAAATCAAAGGCTCAGATCTAACCTCAAAAAACACATTCCCCCCCCGGGGCCCCCCAAAAGGTTCCCCCCAAAACAATTCTTTTATTTATTTAATTAATTCTCTCTCTCTCTCTCTCTCTCTCTCTCTCTCTCTCTCTCTCTCTCTCTCTCTATATATATATATATATATATATATATATATATATACACACTTATGGAAACATGAACTTTTGTACTCCAATTTATAATTATTTTTCAACATATACTAATGAAAGCATGAACTTTTATTTAGAACTAATTATTGTCATACTATTCAAACTTGAGCTATATAATTGTTGATTTACTCTTTACAAGGCTTTCTGTATGCTATATCGTTCTGAAGACGTGCCGTAGGCACATGCCCACGGGCAAATCTAGTAATAGTATAAATTAACTTTATTTTCTATTTTTACCTTATCGACTATTTGTGTTATTAATTTTCGGATTTTAATAAATTTGTTCAACTCAAATCCTATTTTGATGCATATCATTATTATTATCATTATTATTGTTGTTGTTGTTGTTGTTGTTGTTGTTACTATTTTTTATCCCTATTATTATCATTATTATTATTATTATTATTTTGTTTTAAGCCCGAGCATGCTCAATTTATATGCAGTTCACTATTTTACTTAATGTGTATATATATGTGTGTGTGTGTGTGAATATTTTAAATACCCTATTTTTCTTTCTTGATTATTTTATTTTTGTTTGAATTTGTTCATGAAATTCTTCGTTCTTCTTGATCGGGGCATTCTTGTTGATTCTATTAACTTTTATTTAATTGGGGGTATTTTTATTTAAACCCAATTGATTTTGATCTATCTCTTAATTGAACCCTAAAAACCAATTTCATTTGTTCTTAACCCTAATCCGCTATTATTGGACCCTAATTCGCCAACCCAGTACCCTAATTGTACCCTATAAATACAACTCTACTACAAACCCTAAAAATTGCACATCTTCGAAACCCTAGCCGCTTATTCTCTCTCCTCGCTCCTCCCGTTCTCTCTCTCTCCCGATCTGTTTCCCGCCCAA
The DNA here is from genome assembly GCA_017893485.1 of Hemerocallis citrina. Classification (NCBI taxonomy): domain Eukaryota; kingdom Viridiplantae; phylum Streptophyta; class Magnoliopsida; order Asparagales; family Asphodelaceae; genus Hemerocallis; species Hemerocallis citrina. Next base: position 276,340,735 of record CM030363.1, on the reverse strand, counting down.
ACACCCCAAACCCACTACTGCTTCTTCCTCGATCGTCTTCTCCGGCCACCCTCCGGCGACCACCCCTCGTCGCCCCTCCCGGCACCGCCTCCTAGCGCCACCCCCGAAACCCCCTTCTCCCTCCCTTCCGCTCTCATCGTCAGACAGCCAAACCCCCATCGCTGCTGTCCTTCCTCTCTCCTCGACGACTATGCTGACGTCGTTCGCGCCGCCCACCGCTGTCGTCGACGTCAACCAGTGACATTGTCGACCACCCCCTTGCCATTGCTGACCTTGGTGCTGCTGTCTCTTCTACTTGTGTTGGTGTTCTTGTTGGGTTCATCTTATTGCACGTATATTGCATGTGCTATTTTGTGGATTTTCTAGTTCGTGGGTTCGTTGCTTCGGGATCCTTATCCTGTTATTCTTTGTATTCGTTTTCACCGTTTATAAGGCATGTCACCGTCCTCTTGAATTGTACATCGTATCAAATTCAAGTTTTGTTGAAACTCTTGCAAGTTGATATCTTTGTTATCGTATTATCCATTGTTCATCTCTGCGTTGGGTCTATTGAGGGTTTACACGAGCTAACCTCAATATTCTTAACATCATGTCACTTTTGACTCTAAAGTTTGGATCTTTCATGAGTTCATAAAGAATTGATAATAGGGTTGTTCATATAATCTTCACACAAATAAATTATTGTAGAGACAATTGATAGGTTGTATGTTGTTTTGATCGATTGATGATTGATTGATGATAAATTAATGTATGAGCATGTTCTAATTTTATTTATCATGTTTTGACACCCATCATGCTGATTACACAAATTATTGACTAAAGAATTGATACCCATCACGTTTAATTAAGTTTTATTTTATGAAAACTACCCAAAATTTGTATATCGCTTGCTGACCTATATATTGACTGCTATTTTTGAACCAGTAAACGATCTTAAAATGAAATACTTCCTTAATATGAATTGTAGCCTTATCTTTGTAGTTTCCAGAACATCTTGAATTTTTGAATTCCGAGTTGTGTAGCAAAAGTTATACCCATTTTACTACCGCTATGTTTTTACTTTCAAATTTTCAGATTCTTATATCTTGCATGCTTAAACAGTAAAAAGGCTGATCAAATGATAAAATTTTGCACTGAAAATTTCATATTGTTAGTGTTACCGCTGATTTCGGTGTGGGGGTAAACAGATAGAATTTGTGAATCCGAGGAAAACCTGAACAGCTGACTCGGCCTTCTTGCTCCCGCCGCAACCTGTAAGGAAGTGCGAGACACCGGGGTTGATTCCGGCGACGCACCCTCCGACGCTCTTGTCAGTAACCAGATAAAGATTAAGAAAGAGCTTAAGTGGTGAAGAAGTGATTAACCTGGTCTTGGTGGTAGAGGGGTTGTATTTATAGTCGCCTTTGGAATGATTTGGGGCCTGATTTCCTGCCTAACAGTCAGGAGAAAAATCCCCTTATTCTGTTTTTGGGAAGTTAGCCCCTGATTCCCTGGTGAGAGCCAATCAGGTTTATTGATTTGATTTGATCAAATCAGTGGCCTGATTCTCCTCTTGGTGGACCGGGCTTGTATCGGGTCGGGACCCGTGCCCAATTGAAGCGGATCTATTCACGGGTGGTTGGTTCTGTGAGAAGGAGGCCCAATACCCGTTTTTGGATCCATCTGTATGTGAAATTACCGTTTTACCCCCGTGCTTCAGGATTCGTGCTCGATCTGGACGGTCCTGATTTAACCCCATTTTTAGCCATATCACGAGCCCCCCACTCCTAAAGACTGAGCGTGATCAGACTTTGAGGAGTAGTTCAGCTGTATCAGTGGCTGGTGGAGTTGTATCGGAGTCCAAATGTGGGATTTTGAATCTAGAAAGGGGGTAGTGAGGTAACTTTTGACGCTGTGTGCTGTTCTTGAGCTGCATCGGGTATTTGACAGTCTTTTATCTACTTTTTTCGAAGTATTTGTTTAATTCTGCGATGTGTTTGCCAATCGTTCGGGGGCTTTAGCGGTGCATTCGGGGTAATAATTGTTCGCTCCGGGGTCCGAAAGCGTGTCCCCGAATTTTCAATTATTTCCCAGAATTTTTAGCTAATTTTCCCGAATTTTTAGCAATTTTTTCGCAATTTTTAAACAAATAAAACGATTAAAATAAATAAAAAACGATTTAAATACCGATTAATGGCGTGGCATGATCTGAGCCGTTGATCATGGACGAGCACAAATTTCGGAAGGATCTGACGGCTGTTATAGCTCGGCAGCGTTTTTCTCCATTTTCGAGCTCGGAAAGGCACTTGCTCGGCTGCCGACCGGAGACTAGGGGGTTCGGCGTTCCGAGCGACGTGGCACAATTTGAGCCATCGGATGGTGGCGTGTTTTCCCAAAAAATGCTATCTTGTCTTTTTGCGCACGTGGTGCAATCTGGACCGTTCATCGTAAGGAGCACGAATTTCTGAGAGATCGAACGGTCGCGGTTGATCGGTGTCTTTTTTTCTCCATTTACGAGCGCGGAAAGGCACTTGCTCGGATGCCGACCGAAGGCAGTGGTGTTCGGCAGGCCGAGCGACATGGCGTTATCTGAGCTGTTGGATGTCGGCACGCATCTCGAGACGGGCGCAGCTCCCAAGAAAACACTATCTTGTCTTTTAGTGCTCTCGGCGAGATCTGGGCCGTCTGATTGAGATCAGACGCGAAAGTTGAGGGGAAAGTGATTTTTCCCCGTTTACACGCTCGGGAAGGCACTTGCTCGGCAGCCGACCGAGGACCTGTGGTTTTTGGCAATCCGGGATGGCTCTGTTCCCAATGGTATTAATGGTGCTCGGGGCTTGTGCGGCGTTCCACTTTCCCAGGTCATTATGGATAACCCCCTCAATAAATGCGTGGCGTTTCGACTTCCGAGGATCATAATGACTGGTTCTTGGAGGTTAAGCTATAAGTATCCCCTTTCCCTTGCCATTTCAGTCGCAATCAATATTGAGTTTCAGACCTCGGAGGCTTCTGCCTTGGGTAGCTTCTCTCTTGAGGTCCGGAGAGGTGGTCGCTCTTCTGCCTGGTTTTCCCTTTGTTCCTGACGGCCCCAAAGTGGATGTCAGGAGAGAGGGGGGAACGAGGTAGTAGTGGCGGCGACCGTAGTCCGAACTCATCGATGAGTTACTTCAGAGGGACGGGTGGTCGCCCTTTTGCCTTTTCCTTCTCCCGTTCCGGACGGTCCCTAAGTGGGTGTCGGGAGCGGAGGAGAATAAGGCAAGAGGGGTGACGACCATAGTCCGGACCCGAGGGATGAGCTGTCTCGGGAGGACGGATGGTCGTTCTCTCACCAAGATCTTCTGCTTTCTTTGGTTGCTCCAAAGTGAGTGTCAAAGTGAGCGGAGGTCTTGGCGAGAGAGTGATGATCCATGTCCGAATCCTACTTCCGTACCATCTGAGCTCGTTGTTTGCATCTGTGAAGGCACGGTTGTCAGAGCCCTCTGACAGGCTGGGCCTTCCAGCTGCAACCAACTAGCTCGGAGTGGTGCGCTTCTCCTCTATGAGTCGTGGCTCGGGCTTCCGGACCGTCCGAGCCCGTTGTTGGCAACTGTGAAGGCACTGTTGTCGGAATCTTCTGACGAGCCGACCCTTCCGGTTGCTACCAACTAGCTCGGATCGGTGCGTTTCTCTTGATCTCTGAGTGTTGATGGGTCCCCTCCCATCTCTGTCTTCCTTCCGGGCTGATGGCTTCTGATGGATGTCAGCCCGGAGGAGTTAGAGATGAGGGGAGTGCCGATCTATTTCTGACCGGGGCCCGTGGGTCGGTGGAATACCAGCCGAGACACGGGACCTGGGGGGCGCTTGCCGAAGTCGGCGCCTCAAAACTGAACCAAAATTTTTCCTGCCTTCCCTGGACGTAGGTGAGGCATCCGAAGGTTCGATCGTCCGAGCGACGTGGCGTAATTAGAGTCGTTCGATGCTGGCACGCATCTCGAGACGGGCGCGTTTCTCGAGAAAACACTATCTTGTCGTGTAGTGTTCTCGACGAGATCTGGGCCGTCTGATTGAGATCACGCGCGAATATTGAGGAGAAAGTGAGTTTTCTCCGTTTACGAGCTCGGAAAGGCACTTGCTCGGATTCCGACCGGACCCTGTAGCCGGCATGTAAGTTTTGCTTGTAGCTCGGACTCTGATCTCCTGGTGCCGAGCTAGCTGACTTGGTGATGGAGACAGTGGTGGTGGGCCTTCGCGACGTTTCGAGAGCGGCCCAAAAGTCGCTTTGGAAGTCCAAGGGACGTCCCATTTTTACTGTAAATCTTCACCCCCCCCCTTAGACCAAGTCTCACTTTTCGTTTTTACTCTCTTTCCTTAGTTTTTACTTTGCTGCGAAGTTTTCTGCTCTCTGGCGGTGTTGCTGGCTGTCGCGGTAGCGTTTATAGACGCTGGTGAACTCTCCGACCGTACACATCACTTCAAGGTCAGTCTCTATCCCTTCTCTCTTTGAAATGGTTAAGATCACTGAGACCCCCGCCTCGGAACAAACTGTTGGCCGAGGGGATAAAGGGAAGGGTGTGGTGGAACCGAGCGAGCAGGAGGTCGTTCGTCCGGACCGAGAGGGCGATGTGGCCGAGCAGCCTAGGGAGGTTGAGGCGGCGTCCCGGAAGGACAAGGGCGTGGTCACCATCGTGGAGACGCCGAAGACGGCGGGGGCGTTCGGTCGGCAGCCCATTGTCTTGTCGAGTGTGGGTGGTGTTCGGGACTACGCCGATGACATCTTGGGGAAAGTGACTCAGGGTACGGCCCCACTGGTGGAGGAGAATGAGCCAAGGGAAGTTTCCGAGGTGGACCATGCTATCTCGTCGCTCACTGAGGATGACCTTCGGCTGATCCGAGAGGGATTCTGGATCCCGCTTGAGTATGTCCTGCTTCTCCCCGGGCCGGGTTTTCGAGCCAACACGAGCTGCTCGCCAGACGTGTGCGTCTTCCCGGTCGATTCCCTTATCGCCGGACTCCGCTTTCCCCTCCATCCGTTCATGGTTGAGGTCCTGAGGAAGCTCCTCGCTCTGCCAACCATGAGTTGGAAAGATATTACAGAGGAGGATCTGTTCCGTGGGGGTCTCAGTCCGATCGACCCTCGTATGCTTCTGGTATTTATACTCATTGTTTAAAGCTCATGAAAATTTATCTAAGTTCTTTCATTCGGCTTGTGCAGAGACGATGAAGATGGATTACAGGGCCCTGATGGCGAAGGGTCGTTCGGAGCAGGAGAAGAAGAAGAGGTCGGCGGCGGAGACTCAGGAGAGCCGGCCAGCAAAGAAGCCTTCGGTCGCGAAGGCTGCCGAGCAGCCGAAGGTCATGGTGCTTGACCATGGGGAGGTCCAGGTCCTCGACCCGCCCGCCCCGGATGCGCCGACACCGACCCCAAAGGGGGACGCTCCTGGTTCGTCGAGCGGCACGTTCGGCGTGACGGAGGTGCTGTCCCTCCAAGTTCCGCCCCTAACTGCCGAGGCGGAGAAGATCCTGACCGAGCGTCACAAACAGATCTTCGTCCCCGACTGGCAGGTCATGCAGGTCGATGGCTTCTTGGGTGATGGCAACATCTGCATGGAGGCTGTGAAGCACCTGCCGACCCCGAAGGACCGAGCGACCCTGAAGGCCGGGCAAGCAGGGGACGCCGTGATGCAGATTGCTCGGAATACTATGTCGGTAAGTTGGCCGGGCTCTTTCTCTTTGGCTTTTCTTCCCTTGAGTTTTTTCCAAGTATTTGGGTTCGAATTTTAATCCGCCACTCTTTTCCAGACCCTCTGCCACTTCAACTTCCTGCTCGAGGAGATGGCGAACAAAGAGCAGGAGAAGGAACGGGAGAGGGCGGAGCGCGTCAAGGCTACGCAGTGGCTTGATGCCGAGCAGCTCCTCTCGACGAGGAGGGCTGACGAGGTGAAGGGGTTGGAGGGGCAGCTGGCCAAGTCCATTCAGCTGTCGAAGGACACGGCGGCTAAACTTGAGGCCTCGGAGAAGGAGGTCGCCGAACTGAAGGAGGCCCTGGCCAACGCTCGGTCGGAGGCGGAGAAGGCTCAGAAGAGGGTCGAGAGGACCCAGGCCAAGCACCTGAAGAAGGTGAAGAGGGTGAAGAAGGCCGTGCAGGAGGAGGCTGCTCAGCATATGCTCCAGAACATGGAGGAAGCCTATGGTCGAGCGCTGACCCACATAGCCGCCAGGAACCCGGGCTTCGACATCTCCTCCTACCACTTTTACGACCCCGTGGAAGGGGAGGAGGGTGTGCCCGTGGGGATGCTCGGGCCTGCGGGAGAGACGGAAGTCGTCGAGGGTCCCGGGGAGTCCGAGGCCGAGGACGAGAAGGTGGACGACTCCGAGGAGGAGAGCTGGAGCGAAGGCGAAGGCGAGGACGGTGGCGAGGACAAGACCGGGGGGTCGACGGACCCGAACGGCAAAAAGGTCGACCCCTGACTCGGTTGTCTTCTTTTTTGTCTTTTTTCTTTTGTAAGCCTAACTGCGGACTGGCCACCGCTAGTGTAAAGCTTTCACTTTGATTTTGAAATGAAAATATTTTGTTTGGCCAAAATTTGCCCAAGTGTTGAACTTCAGATTTGTGTGTGACTAGCCGTAGATGTTTCCGAGTGTTGGGTATCGGATTTATCTCTGCTTTTCAGGTGAAGTTCGGTCCGGTCACGGAGCTCGTCTACCTTCGGAAGGAGTTGGCCAAAATGAAGCGTGAGCTCAAGGACAGCCGACAGAGGCGGTTTCTTCTGTTCGGCCAGGCGGAGGAGGTGAGGGCAGTTCTACGGAGGCAGTGCCGCGAGCTGTATCAGCTACGGAAGCACTACCAAGCCCCTTGTCCCGAAGGGGAAGTCGAGCGGCTCCGCGGGGAGCTAACCGCTGTCGAGCGGAGGAATGCCGATCTTTTGGCAGAGGTCCAACACTTGGAATTGGCGGAGAGGGAACGCTCGGCGGAGGCAGTGAAGTTGGCGTCCGAGCTGGAGAAGGCATGGGCCGAGCGCAAGAGGTTAGTGGCCGACGTCGACAGGCTCAGAAGGATCACGATAGATAGGGGGATCGAGGTCACCCACTTCCGCCGGCTCGCTGCCGATGGCACTAATGCCTCCGGCTCGTCAAGACCCTCCCGTCCGAAGAAGTCGGCGAAGGACGACGTTCTTAGAGACAGGATTATCGAACTGGAGGAAGAGATCGCGTCGCTCAAGCCTGCGCCGGAGAGGGCCAACGTCCGCAGTACTTCGTGCACCCGCGAAGAAAGTGAGAGGGGGATTACGTTTTATGAGCTTGCGACACGCTCGCCTATGACCAGGCAGAGTCCGGCTGACGCGCAGAGCAGCGCGGCTGTCTCGTCGAGCGGGGCCTCGGCTGGCGCCGTGGTTAGAGCTAGCAGCGAAGGGGGGTCGCGCTTCGTTGGTTTAGGATCGAGTTCGGAGGGCAGACCTCGTCGTTCTCGCGTATCCCTAAACCGAAGCATTTCCCTTCCGAGGAGATCTTGACCTTGTTGTTTTTCACTTCCGTTGGTTGTTGTAAAGTTTAATTGTAGGGTCGGTTCGGCCATCTGTAACACCATTACATCCGAATGTGAATCTTGAAAGTTTCCTTAGAACGTTTTGAAATTGTGTTGGACTTCTGCAGTGTATCGAAATTGCGTTATTCTCTTTCCCTTCTTTTCAGCTCGTGGTGACGGTCCATGGTTCGGACTCCGAGCATTCGAATGGAGACTCCGAATCCGAGGCCACTTCTGGAACGGTGGTTCTGAGCCCCGGGAGCGCCGATCTGAAGTTACGCCGAGCCGAGAGTGAGTGGGCCCACCTTTCGTTGGTCCTCAGTCTCCGGGAAGCCGAGATCCAACGTTTGGAGAATAGGATCGTCGAGCTGAGCCCCACAGGAGAGGATGAAGACTCGCAGACCGCATTCAGCAACTCTCTGCGGGTCAAATGCATTCGGAACATTCAGTCGAAGATTATCGCCGAGCGGGATGACTTGCTCTCGGAGATGCGGCACTTGCAGGGTATGGTAGCGAGGCTCCGGGGTGACGCAGAGGAGCTATCAGCGGAAGAGGACGAACAGTCGGCCGAAGAACCCAATGAAGATATTCTTGTTTGAACGCTAAGTGTTGTGGGTCGGCATCGCATCTTGTTTGCGAACGCTTTGTAACTATGGGACAGACGTGCTTTGTATTTCAGCCTGGCTGTTTAATAAAATATCTTTTATTGTTCTGCGCTTTTGTCTTGTTTATAATTGTGTTTTCCGCGCGGAGGTTTTTTGAACTGAGCGTGTCTGTTTAGCCGAATGGATCCCCAGGGGTACGGCACTTTGTCGTTTAGTGGTTCTGACACGGTGCGGCACGACTCCCTAGGCGGCTCTGTACCCAAGAAAGCGCCATTTTGTCGCTTTGAGCAGATGGCGAGATCTGAGCCGTCGAACGTAGGCGCGAATCTCGAGGCGGCTCAATTCCCAAGAAAATGTTATCTTGTCGTTTTGTGCAGGTGGCATGATCTGAGCCGTCTGATCAAGATCACGCACCAAAGTTGAGGGGAAAGTGAATTTTCTCCGTTTGCGAGCTCGGGAAGGCACTTGCTCAGCTGCCGACCGAAGACAGGGAACTTTAATAAGCCGAGCGACGTGGCGCAACACGAACCGTTGGATGAAGACGCGCATCTCAAGATGGGCACACTTCTCAAGAAACACTATCTTGTCGTTTAGTGTCCTTGGTGAGATCTGGGCCGTCTGATTGAGATCAGGCGCGGAAGTTGAGGAGAAAGAGCGTTTTCTCCGTTTGCGGGCTCGAAATGGCACTTGCTCGGATTCCGGCCGAGGAGTAGGTCCATCCTCCTCATTTTCTCCCGTTTTCGTGACGAGGATCGGACTGAATGTAAGCCGAGCGCTCGCCACAACGTAGCGGATTTCCGGAAAGCAATCTTTAGGGCAGGATTTTAACCAAGTGTTTGCCCTCGGGGTTGTCGCGGAGTTCGACGGCTGTGGGAGCAATTCCGAACGGCGATCTACCCCTGGTTCGTCCGGGGACGAGCCGAGGAGGTAAAGTTCGAGCCGAGTGTTGGACTCCGAACCATCGGTATAGTTCAACGGCTGTGGGAGCAATTCCGAACGGCGATCTACCCCGGGTTCATCCGGAGACGAGCCGAGGAGGTAAAGTCGAGCCGAGTGTTGGACTCCGAACCATCGGTATAGTGCAATGGCTGTGGGAGCAATTCCGAACTGCGATCTACCACCGGTTCGTCTGGAGACGAGCCGAGGAGGTAAAATCGAGCCGAGTGTTGGACTCCGAACCATCGGTAAAGTTCAACGGCTGTGGGAGCAATTCCGAACGGCGATCTACCTCTGGTTCGTCCGGAGACGAGCCGAGGAGGTAAAGTCGAGCCGAGTGTTGGACTCCGAACCATCGGTATAGTTCAACGGCTGTGGGAGCAATTCCGAACGGCGATCTACCTCTGGTTCGTCCGGAGACGAGCCAAGGAGGTAAAGTCGAGCCGAGTGTTGGACTCCGAACCATCGGTATAGTTCAACGGTTGTGGGAGCAGTTCGGAACGGCGGTCCGCCTCTAGTCCGTCCGGAGACGAACTGAGGGAATGAGGCCGAGCCGAACGTGGACTCCGAACCATTGGTTGAGATCACAACATAAAATGCAGGTGATAAGAGGGGAGAGTGACATACATATTCACAAACATAACAGAGCTTTCTTTATTGATACTTGACGGCGAACCGTTTTACATAATACAATTTGAGAAAAAATGGGTTACAAGTTGGAGGAGAGGAATGGTTCGACACCTCGGATTACTTAGAGAGGCGCCGGAGCGCTCTCTTGGCATTTCAGGAGGTGGTCGGCATTCCAGGTCCTCGGAAGCTCTCTGCCATCCATGTCTTCAAGTCGGTATGCCCCAGGCCGGACAACTTTTGTGATCCGGTACGGCCCTTCCCAATTCGGAGCTAGCTTGCTCTTCTGACTAGGGAGGGATATGGCTAGCTTTCTCAGTACTAAATCTCCTTGCTTAAGGTTGGCGGGTCGGACCTTCTTGTTGTAGGCCGACTCGATTGTTCTTCTGTAGTTCTGCTGCCGAATTGACGCCCTCTCCCTCAGCTCGTCCACCAAATCTAAACTTGCTCTGAGGTCTCGGGCGTTCTGCTCCTCGCTGTAGGCAACGAGGCGAGGAGAGGGTATCCCGACCTCGAGGGGAATCACGGCCTCGGCCCCATAAGTAAGGTTGAAAGGCGACTCTCCGGTGGGCGTCCGCTTGCTAGTGCGGTAGTTCCACAACACATTAGGGAGTTGGTCGACCCACAAACCTTTGGAGCACTTGTCCAACCTTTTCTTGATCCCCACGAGGATCTGCTTATTAGCATTCTCGGCCTGTCCGTTCGACTGAGGGTGCGAGACGGACGAGAAGCGCTGCTGAATGACGAGGTCATCGCATAGGGCTCGGAATGCTGTGCCAGTGAACTGAGTCCCGTTGTCCGTCACGAGGATGCGGGGGACACCGAATCTGCATATGATGCTCTTTCAGAAGAACTGCACCACTTTGTTCTCGGTTATAGTGGCGAGAGGCTCGGCCTCGACCCACTTGGAGAAGTAGTCGATGGCTACGACCAAGAACTTGAACTGACCCGGAGCCGGAGGGAAGGGCCCAAGCAAGTCCATTCCCCACATCGCGAAGGGGATAGGGCTCGACAGGGAGGCGAGGTTGGCCTGAGGGAGACGTCGGATGCTGGAGTGTCTCTGGCAAGTGCTGCATTGCCGAACATGTCGCTCGGCATCTTGGAGAAGGGTTGGCCAGAAGTACCCGTAGTTCAAAGCTTTCCGGGCCAAAGACCTAAATCCGGAGTGTGCCCCTCCGATGCCTTCGTGAAGCTCCTGTAGGGCATATTCGGCCTGATCCGGAGAGAGGCACCTTAGATATGGTCGGCCATCTATTTGAGAGAAGGAGCGCTTGTATAGGATGCCCTCGATCAAGACATAGCGCTCGGCCCGGGTTCTGACTCGGCGTGCTTCCTTGGGATCCGAGGGCAGAACTCCATCCCTTAGGAATTCTACCAGTGGCTTCATCCAATTGTCCTGCAGCATGACCGGCAATGACTCCACCGAGCTAGGTGGCTCGTCTTCGATGCTTGGCTTAGAGAGGACTTCAATCAGTACGGTCTGTTCGAGGCCTTGCAGAAAAGACGAGGCCAATTTGGAGAGAGCATCGGCTTGCGAGTTCTCCTCCCAGGGGACCCGTTGGATGATGGCCTCTTCGAACCGGCCCATGAGATCCCGGACTTTGGCGAGGTACTTCGCCATTCGCTCGTCCCGGGCCTCATATTCGCCCAAGACCTGGTTCACGACTAGCTGGGAATCACTGTGAATCTGGAGGTGCTGCGCCCCGGCACTTCGGGCGAGTCCGAGACCAGCTATGAGAGCCTCGTACTCCGCCTCGTTGTTCGAGGCCTTGAAGTTCATGCGGATTGCATACTGCAGGACGAAGCTGTCAGGACCGTTCAGGATGATGCCGACACCGCTTCCTTCACTGCAAGAGGACCCGTCCACGAAGACTGTCCAAATGGGGGGCCCATTCGGGACGTGGCCGACCTCAGGGATAGTGGACTCTACGATGAAGTCGGCGAGAGCCTGTGCCTTAATTGCCATCCGAGGCTGATAGGAGATATCGTGCTGACTCAGCTCTACGGACCATTTCATCAGCCGACCCGAGGTCTCTGGCTTGTGGAGGATCTGCTTTAGGGGTTGATCGGTGAGGATAACGACCGAGTGAGATTGGAAGTAGGGCCGAAGCTTTCTTGCTGCCATGACCAGAGCGTAGGCTATCTTCTCTATCCTCGGATAGCGGAGCTCGGCGTCCCGAAGCACCTTGCTCACGTAGTAAATGGGCCTTTGGGTCCGGTCCTCTTCTCTTACCAAGACAGCGCTCAAGGTCTGCTCGGAAGCGGCCAAGTAGATGAAGAGAGGCTCGCCCGGGACCGGCTTACTGAGCAGAGGGGGGTTCACCAGATAGGCTTTCAGCTGGTCGAACGATTCTTGCTGTGCTTGGCCCCATTCAAATCCTTTAGCCCCCCGGAGTGCTTTGAAGAAGGGGAGGCACTTTTCCCCTGACTTGGAGAGGAAACGACCGATGGCTGCGAGCCGACCGGTGAGCTTCTGCACCTCCTTGACGTTCCGAGGCGGGGCCATGTCTAATATGGCCTTAATCTTCTCGGGGTTAGCTTCGATTCCTCGCTGGCTTACCATGAAGCCGAGGAATTTTCCCGAGGAGACCCCGAACGCACACTTGTTCGGATTCAGCCGCATATTGTACTTCCTCAATACACCGAAGGCCTCCTGGAGGTCGGCTACATGATCGGTGCCGTGGATGCTCTTGACGAGCATATCATCAACGTACACCTCCATGTTCCGGCCGATCTGATTCTGGAAGACCTTGTTGACGAGGCGCTGGTAGGTGGCGCCCGCGTTCTTCAAACCGAATGGCATGACCCGGTAGCAGTAGAGGCCTTGGTCGGTGACGAAGGAGGTCTTCGGGATGTCCGGAGGGAACATCCGGATTTGGTTGTATCCCGAGAAGGCATCCATGAAGCTGAGGAGCTCATGGCCCGAGGTGGCATCAATAAGGGTGTCGATGTTCGGGAGAGGGAATGGATCCTTCGGACACTCCTTGTTTAGGTCGGTGAAGTCGATGCATATCCTCCACGAGCCATTGGACTTCTTGACCATTACAACATTCGACAGCCACTCGGGATAATTTACCTCCTGGATGAACTTGGCCTTCAGTAGTTTATCCACATCTTCCTTGATTGCCTGCTGTCGCTCGGGAGCGAACTTTCGCCTCTTCTGCTGAACCGGTTTGCACCCCGGTTCCACGCTTAGGCGGTGGACGAGCAAGTCTTCGGAGATGCCGGGCATGTCCGCGGCTGACCAAGCAAATAAGTCGCGGTTATTCCGGATGCACCTCACCAAGTCTGAGAACAGCACGGTCGGCAAGGACCTGCTGACGAGGAATTTTCGGCTCGGATCCTCATCCGAGAAGAGTACTTCTTCTAACTCGTCCGCCGGCTCGGACGTTGGGCGGGCCTTCGGCTCGGGGATTTCTAGTGTCTCGAGCGAGAGCACAGGTCCCCCTGTGGAAGTCATGTAGCACTTCCGAGCTGTTTCCTGGCTTCCCCTGACTTCCCCTACTCCCGACCGAGTGGGGAACTTCATCTTCAAATGGTATGCCGAGGGGACAGCCTCAAGGGCGGCTAGGCCGGGGCGGCCTAGGATGACATTGTATGCTGCCGGGACGTCGACGACCATGAAGTCCATCGGCTCGGTCCGGGTAGTAGGGGTGCTTCCCGCAGTAACGTCTAGGGTTATCACCCCTTCGACGGTTACTAGGACCCCCGTGAACCCGTGGAGAGTGTAACCGGCCGGCTTGAGACGGTCTCGGGACAGCTGCAGGCCTTGGAAGGCCGAGAGAAAAAGGATGTTGACCGAACTCCCGTTGTCCACCAAAATCCTCTGCACCTTGAAGTTGGCCATGCGGAGGTCGATGACGAGGGCATCGCAGTGGGGGGTTCGGACTCCTTCGAGGTCGGCATCAGAGAAAGACACAGGGACGCCGAGTCCTTTCGGGGGAGGGGCACTATGAACCGAGTTGACCTCTCGGACGAAGGCCTTCCGGGAGGAGTTAGAGGAGCCCCCCATGGGACCTCCGTGGATCAGATGGAGAACTCGTTCCTCCTCGAACTCGGGTGTTTCCTCGCGCCGCTCGGAGCGCTTGTTAGCCCCCCGAGGGGAGGAGAGTTCCGATCTGTCCGATCGTTAGCTTTTACGAACTTGGCCAACTGCCCCCTCCGAATGAGGGCTTCAATCTCATCTCTCAGAGCCCGGCAGTCATTCGTGTCGTGCCCGTGGTCTCGGTGGTAACGACACCACTTATCCTTGTTTCTCCTCTTCGCCTGGGTGTGCATCCTCGGGGCTGGAGGGATGATTCCCTCCTTCTCTACCTCCATGAGGATAGTAGAGACATTAGTGGTGAGGGGAGTGAACTTCTCGAACCTGGGGGGAGGGCGGCGCTGACCGCCCATGTCCTTCTGAGCTTTCTTGGACCCTTCTTCTCCCGTCGCCTTCCTCTTTGACCCCGCGGCGGGCCCCCCGAAGCTCGGAAGGGCTTCGGCCTCCTCTGCCCGGATGTACTTCTCGCACCTCAGGAGGAGGTCGGCGAAGTCATGCGGGGGCTTCTTGGCCAGGGATGATCGGAGGTTGGCGTTAAGGACGTTCGACTGGAACGCCACGGTAGCCACGGACTGGTCTAAGGAAGCAATTGACCTGACTTCTGCGGTAAACCTTTTCACATAGTCCCGCAACTTTTCTTGCTTCTCCTGCCGCAGGTTGAGCAAGGAAAGACTCGTCTTCTCGGCTCGCCGGCTACTCACGAAGTGAGTGATGAACAGTGTCTCGAACTGCTCGAACGAGAAGATGGATGAGGGGGCGAGCCTGGAATACCATTCCCGAGCCGACCCCCTGAGGATGGCAGGAAAGGTCCTACAGAGCACTGCGTTGGAAGCTTGATGGATTAGCATCAGGTTCTTGAAGCTCTCGACGTGGTCGACCGGGTCGGATTCCCCTGCGTATGTTTCAAACTGCGGCGGTTTGAAACTCTTCGGTATGTGGGCCTCCATGATCGACCGTGAGAAGGGGGGTCGGCTGGGACGGAAGGTTCCTGCTCGGGACTCTTCCTCCTTGTCCATACGGCCGATGTGCCTTTCCACCTCATGGATACGGCGGATGAGGGCGTCGTCCCTCCGCTGGTAGTCGTATGACCCTCCGGACTCCTCTTCATAGGAAGGGGAGCGTGGACTGCGGCGCCGGTAATCCTGGGACCGGCGTGGGCTTTGTTCCCGCTGCTGGCGGCTGGGAGCCGGGGAAGGGCTCCGGGTCCGGCGCCGAGGACTGGGATCCCTGGGGGGCGTCGGAGCCCTCTGAGCATTCTGGGCGTTCTGCCGAAGATTGAGGGCCTGCAGAACGGTCTCCTGAAACTGGAGGAATTCGGCTCGGCTGATGGGCACATCCCGATCCCTCGGATGACGTCGATCCCTGGGGGAGCGGGACCTCCTCCTTCGGCGATCGGGGGACGCTGCTCGGCCTCTGCGTTCCGGGGTCCTTCTGCCGTCCCGACGACGTGGCGACCGCTCACCTTGACGCTGGCAGGAGGCTCCCTCTCGGGCCCGCCTCTCGTCAAGATGGGTACGGAGGTCGTCGTCTTTCTGACAGTTCAGAAGTGTGATGCGGAGGTCGGGGTGATGAGAAGCCATCGAGTCCGAGGACCCGTTGTGGACCGAGACATGGCCCGGATTGAGAGGCTGCTTCTCCTTCCGACCGTTATGACCGGACGGACCATTGTTGGGCTGATGCTTGGGAAGAGGAGGAGGTGGGACCTGCTGAGTCAGCGGAGGGAGGTCGGACTGAAGGATAGGATTGACCGGAGCTTCATTTGCCGGGTCGGTGAGGTTGCCCCCACGGTTCGACCCTCTGGATCTGTTCTTCTTCGGCGGCATGGCTGCAGAGGACGACGGAGAATGGGCTGAGACTGTTCGTGTTGTTTTCCCACAGACGGCGCCAATCTGTTACCGCTGATTTCGGTGTGGGGGTAAACAGATAGAATTTGTGGATCCGAGGAAAACCTGAACAGCTGACTCGGACTTCTTGCTCCCGCCGCAACCTGCAAGGAAGTGCGAGACACCGGGGTTGATTCCGGCGACGCACCCTCCGACGCTCTTGTCAGTAACCAGATAAAGATTAAGAAAGAGCTTAAGTGGTGAAGAAGTGATTAACCTGGTCTTGGTGGTAGAGGGGTTGTATTTATAGTCGCCTTTGGAATGATTTGGGGCCTGATTTCCTGCCTAACAGTCAGGAGAAAAATCCCCTTATTCTGTTTTTGGGAAGTTAGCCCCTGATTCCCTGGTGAGAGCCAATCAGGTTTATTGATTTGATTTGATCAAATCAGTGGCCTGATTCTCCTCTTGGTGGACCGGGCTTGTATCGGGTCGGGACCCGTGCCCAATTGAAGCGGATCTATTCACGGGTGGTTGGTTCTGTGAGAAGGAGGCCCAATACCCGTTTTTGGATCCATCTGTATGTGAAATTACCGTTTTACCCCCGTGCTTCAGGATTCGTGCTCGATCTGGACGGTCCCGATTTAACCCCATTTTTAGCCATATCAGTTAGTAATCATGTTTAAGATTTTAGAAAATATTTTTAATGAATTTAATATCGAGTTTTTGATGATTCTAAAAATAAAATAACATGATATCGAATTTCTGTCTGAACATGAATTCTGTAAAGAACAATGTGTTTGACCTTGCTACTATTGTTGAATTTTGAACTTTAAATATGCGTTGGAACCGTGTGGGAGTCTAGTTTCTAGAACTTCTGACGGATTCACTTTTCGATTTCTGAAACAGCAGGAAACTGTATTTTTGTACAGACTACTCTTGCTGTCCAGAATTTCACTTTTCAGTTTTTAATAGATTAATTATCCCTATATCGTATTATTGCATGACTTAATGTATGTATATTGCATTGCATGATCCTAATGAGTTATTGTCATCATTCTAATTGCCCTACTTCATCTTACCATCCTATTGTTCCCCTATTGTTGTCATCGTTCATCTTATGTCTCATATTTGCATATTGTATTGTTGCATTAATAAAATAATTAATAAACCGGAGTTTAAGAGATTGACTGGAGTAGTTGATAACATAGTGACTGTACACTGAAGTGTGGGCCTTGTTTCCCAAAATATTGTATGTTGGCAAAAGTTATTGTTATCGGTTTATTGTTGGACTACTGATACAGTATCCCTAATTGACCGTATATTATTTATATTGAGCCAACTAGTGTGCACCAATGCTGCAAATACCGTTATCGTGTCGTGTACATGATCTATAGAATCTTTCACTTAAGTCTAAAACAAAATTGATTGTATGCATCGAACCTGTAGTATGGGATACAGTAATACATGCATTAGTTAGGATTAAAATGAATAATAGACTTAAGGATTAACACAACACCGACATTGCATATTGTTCCTCATTGTTTTTAGTGATATTGAATATTGGCTAAGTGTTACCGTTATTGATCATTGATTACTGTTACCGAATATTGCATCATTGTTTATAGCCAATTGCATCGATTATCATGTTTGTCCCATATTATTGATTCCTATTGATCCATTGCCTTCATTGCTATACCGTTATTCCATTGTTCCCTGCTTTCTCTACTTGCTGTCCATGACTTGCTCTAAGGACAATTTTTCTCCTCTTTTTAGATGAAGTGTTTACAAGTGTTGATGGAGAATTGCCTGCTAGAATTGGAGAACAAAGATTCTGAAGATTTAATGCTTTTTAGTTGCTCATTATTTCATTGAACTATTGTATTGAGAATTTTTACTATTGTGTTTGGGATTTATTATTATATTGGGCTTATGTCCGAGATTTTATTATTGTTTCCAGACGTTGGATTATTATTATTATATTTGGATATTTTTATTGTTTCATTCCAAGTATTATTGTTCATGAGATTATTATTATTGCCAGCGCAATTGTCTGTATTGATTATATTGTTGAGTTACTCGAATAAATAGCTTATGGGTGACATTAGTAATTCGCTGGGCCAATGTTACGTGCTCGTATTCCGTATTTTTGGGAAGCGGGACGCGACATATAGGAAGAGAAATATACTGAGGAAATATCAATGAAGGAAAAAAGTATTTACTATAAGCAACCTTGGCATCTCCTCCTAATAATTTACCTCCATAGCTGTCAAGCCCACTTCATACATCTCAGACAAGCAACACCCAACCTGGTACAACAAAGAGACCCTTTATTAAATAACTTCATGGGCAATGAGGAAAGAGAAAGGGTTATGCTTCAAATGTGATGAAAAGTATGTACTTGGGCATAAATGCAAGAAATAGTTTCTCATGATGATTGCTGATAGTCATTCTTCATTGATTTTTATATCATGCCTCTCCATGGTGCTGATGTGGGGATTCAATGATTGGGATTGTTAGGGAAGATAGTCAGTGATTATAATGATATGACTATGACTTTCACTCACGAGTTGCAAAGGGTAAATTTGATGGGAGATCCTCAACTACCTATGCCAAAACAGATGAATTCTTTGAGAAAGGAAGTTCATGGGGACAGTATGTCATTGCTTTCATTTGGTTTTGCAAGAAGAGAAGGAGCAAGATGACTTACCTAAGTCTCTACATGAAGTTTTACAACAGTTTGCCCATGTATTTGCCGAACCAATTGGTTTGCCTCCATCCACGTAATTTGATCATCCATTACACTTACATCGTGATGCTAAGCCAACCAATGTTAGACCATATAAATACCTTCATTTTTAGAAGGAAGAGATAAAGAAGCGGGTATCAAAATTGTTGTTTGATGGTATTATTAGGCCAAGTATTAGTCCATTTTCTTCACCAGTGCTGATAGTAAAGAAGATAAATGGTATAGGGATTACAGGGATCTAAATGCGATTATTATCAGGGATAAATTTCCAATTCCAACAGATGATGAGTTGTTTGATGAATTACATGGTACACAAGTTTTCTCTAAACTGGATCTCAAAGCAGGGTATCATTAGATAAAGGTGCAGGCTCAAGATATTGGCAAGACTACATTTAGAATACATTAGAGGCATTATGAATTTTTAATTACTAAAGCCTTTTGGTCTTCTTTGGTGATATACCGGTATATAGCCTGGATATGCATCAACATGTGGACCACTTGAGAATAGTTTTAAGGATTTTAGAGTAAAATTTGTGAAGATATATAAATGTGATTTTGGAAATAAAATAATATTGAGTACCTTGATCTTTTGGTGTCTGTTGAAGGGATAAGAGCTGATACAAAGAAGTTGGATGCAATAAATGGTTGGCCAACTCCAAGAAATGTAAAGTAAATGAGAGCTTGAAATATAAAGTAATTGAGAGCTTTTCTTGAGTTGACAGAGTACTATATTGTAAAGAGATATGCATCAATTGTGGCTCCCTTGACTGACTTGCTTAAAAAAGCTAGCTTCTGTCGAACTAATACTGTTGATACAACATTTGAAAAACTCAAAGAAACTATGCAGAAATCCCTTGTACTCTCTCTTCCTAACTTCTCCCAGCAATTTGTTATAGAAACTGCTACTTCTGGGGTATGAATAGGTCCTGTCTTGTAGCAGAATACTCATCCAATGGCCTATTTCACCAAGATAATGTCGCCAAGGATGCAAGATGCTTCCACCTATGTTAGAGAGATGTTTGCCACTACTGAAACTGTGAAGAAGTGGAGACAATATCTCTTGGGTAATGAATTTTTTATTTACACTAATCATCATAGCTTACATCATATGGTTAATCAGGTTATCCATACTTCTAAGAAACAAAAGTGGATACACAAGTTAGCAGGATACAATTTTAAGATTTTATACAGACCTCGTAAGAAGAATCAGCTGCTGATGGGCTCTTTGGAAGACCTCATGTGGAGTTCTATTTGTTTTCAGCTGTATTTCAACCTCAGTTGCTATTACTTAACAGAATCAGAGAGGAATTGCATAAAAATCCACATTATAGAGACTTTATGCATCAATCTTCTCTTTTACTGCCTGATTACACTTTCAAGGGAGGACTACTATTGTTCAATGGTAGAATTGTGGTGCCTGAGGCTTTGCATACTGAGATTTTGACTGGTTTTCATTCCATTCCTATTGGTGAGCCTGCAGGGGTTGCAAAAACACTGGCAATACTAAAAGCTTCTTTTTATTGGCAAAACATGCACAGATATATATGTACATGGTTTTGTATAGAAATGCAGTGTATGTCAGCAGACCAAGTATGAGACATCCAAACCTGGGTGTTTGCTTCAACCATTGTCAATTCCAAATCAAATTTGGGATGATATATCCATGAATTCCATCATTGGTCAACCAAATAGTCTGGGCAAAACAACAATCATGGTGATTGTGGATAGGCTAACCAAGTATGCCCTTTTTTTCTTTGCCTCCTAAGTTTTCTGCAGCTAAGGTAGTTGTGGAATTTGCACATAATATTTTGAAGCTGCATGGTCTTCCTAAGTCTATTGTATCTGACAGAGACACTATTTTTGTGAGCACGTTTTGGAGAGAGACACTATATATAATATGATTATCAAAAGATAAAAGTAATTCTAAAAGAAGAAAGGTTCTCTTTAAGAGAATTCTGGATCTATATATGAAATGAATCATAAAGAACGACCAAATTTTTAAAAAAACAAAACAAAAACAAAATGTTACTTTTTAACGCCTCGAAATTTTTAGTCACTTTTAGTCACCGTGAACGTAATAAAATAATACGATTTAGTTTGTACTTTCTACTTGGTGAGGTAGGGTTCCCCCTACCTTTTGTTAGTCCAAAAAAAAGGTTCATACTTTATATATCAAATAACCATGAAAAGCAAACTTGCCAAAAAGTTAAGAAACCCCATAATATTTGCACTTTAATTAAGAAATAACCTAACGAGTTGTTCGAGAATATTCTTACATTAACGAATGTTGTGACCCAAGTAGTCAATTGACAACTTATTAGTGTTCTTTTCTTGCTACTCTTTTTGTTCATGGAAAAAAAAATATTTTCCCCATCTAAAAAATATCACATATCTAAAAAATTGCCACGAAATCTTTTCCATATGTTTGTGCACATACGAAATATTTTTGTTAATCCCCCCCCCCCCCCCCCCCCGGGTCTCTGGCCATTTGATTTTTTTTTTGCTAATTATTAATGGTCAAATTTGTGCACAAGGCATTGATATTTCCGTGTGCTACAATACCAAATTTCCCCCTACCTTTTGTCAGTCCAAAAAAAATGTTCCTACTTTATACATCAAATAACCATGAAAAGCAAACTTGCCAAAAAATTAAGAAACCCCATAATATTTGCACTTTAATTAAGAAATGACCTAACGAGTTGTTCGAGAATATTCTTACATTAACGAATGTTGTGACCCAAGTAGTCAATTGAAAACTTATTAGTGTTCTTTTCTTGCTACTCTTTTTGTTCATGGATGTCATGCCCCGCTTCCCAAAAACACGGAATATGAGCGCGTAACAAAATCCAGCGAATGATTTTTCATCATTCATGAGCTGTAGGATCGACTCAGCATCATAACAAGCATATAACAAAATGTACATAACCACGCATGCATGAATAATTTATTAATTAACAGAAAATAATTGAAACAAAATAATAATATCTTAAATAGTTTTCAAATCTGGTTCAAAGATAAACCTCGGGACAATAAGCTCGTTACAAGATTCAAGTAACAAAAGAAATGAATAATTCAAAAACAAAATATTTTAAAGCCAGTCTTTTCTCCAAGCAAAGCCTAGAATGTCTGCTCACCAATTCCAGCAAGCAATTCGTCTCCAAAGTTTGTATATATAAATATAAAAAGGGAAAAAAATAGAGAAAACAAGATAAACGCCCTTAGTGCAAGTTAGGGCTGCAAATAGTACAAGTAAGGGTATGAAAATAGTGCAAGAAATGTGGAACAAGATTTGGAATCAAGAATGTATAACATAATATAATAGGGATGCAAGAAGTAGTGGGATTCAAGAAACTAGCTAGCAAGAAAGACAACTCGAGTGACAAGATTAGGTAACAAATACTAGTAGTAGAACAAGTGGCTAGTGAACATGTAATGGTATCATGCATCAAGTAACAAGTATCACGTATAAGTGTCAAGTAACAAGTAACAAGTCTCAAGTAACAAGTCTCAAGCTAAGGTATCTAGTGTGTACAAGTAACAAGTTAATCTTAAATCTAATATTTAATTCTATCTAGGTAGCACTTCATGCATCCATATTTTTACTACATGCTTGCTACATACAAGCAGTTACGTTTAGGCATAGTGGTGGAGTCTATAGGGCGGTGTACTCAGGTATCAAGTACCAAGCACGCATGGTTCATGAATACAAAATAATGTAACAAGTTCACGAACCAAGGTCGTGAATACACTAACAAGTTTAAGAACCAACCGCAGTGTTCATGAACCAAGTAATGGGTTCATGAATGCACAACAAGTTCATGAACCAAGTAATGGGTTCATGAATATGATCAAGATACAACAAGTTCATGAGCCAAGTAGTGGGCTCATGAATACATTCAAGATACAACAAGTTCATGAATCAAGTACTGAAAAACACACGCCCCCTTTCGAGTACACTTACCTATATTATCCACTACTATGGTCTTTCTCTTAAACCTCGGCTTATTATTCATTATTATTATCAACCAAGCATGAAAGTGTGCGAAACAGGTCAAGTAAACATGGTCAAGAGCATGGAACAAGTCTAGTCTAGGTAGGATACATGATCGAGGGTCAAAACAAATTAAAATATCAAGAACGACGAGAATTCCAAATCTGGATAGCATGACGTTGCTACACCAAAACTGCGATTCCCGTCACTACAAGAATGCAAATGTGGATCCGTCAGAAGTTCTAGAAACTAGACTCCTTCCTAGTTCCAATGCATATAATTAAGACACGTAAAAGTTGAAGCAATTGATGTCAAAACAGCGAACTATACAGCATTTGTGTTAAGCCAGAATTTGTAAAACTGACTTTATATACATGAAACAGAGTTGAAACTCCATTAATTAATTCTGAGGAAATTAGAGAATGTTCTCTAGAGTGTCTAGTATCAGCATGTAAAATTTCAAATCATTTACTTACTGGTATCATAGTTAAAATAATTGTAACCCAAAGAGGCGCAGCAGTTTTTTATGAATCTGCGATTACCGACACAGGAGCAGTAAAACTGCGATATCTCCTAAACCGTAACTCGGAATTCAAAAATTCTAGATGTTATTGGCACTAGACACTTGGGGCGACATTTCATATTCAGGACTCAAGTTTAGATTTTGGTTTTACCGAGGTCAAAACAGCAAGCCAAGACAGAACAGAAACCAAATAAAACATTTTTTTTTGTATGAAATATATCAAAATTATACTAGTTGTGAACAAGTGTATCAACGAAAGGTTGTGACTCTTAGACCATTTGATAGATAAAGTGAAACATGAGATCATCAACGATAAACAAAGAGGAGTCACATTTACAATCTACTTGCAATATTTTCAAGGAAAAGCTTGTACTAGAAAACGAAATGTACAAGAAGATACTTACCTTGGGATGTAGATAATGAATCTGACGAAAGAGTAACAGGAACGGATCCCGACATAGATCTTGATGGCGATCAAGATCAGACCAACGGACGGCTCAGTTCGGATCTTAATCAGATCTGACGATGGAGGGCTGAGATCCAATCAGGTGCGATGATCATATCAGATCAAGATGGCCATGATCTTGATGAGATCTGATGGCTGGGATTAAATCAATCAATCCCCCTCTTCCCACCTTCTTCTTCACAGTGACAGAGAGAGGGAAAGCTCCGACGGCGGTGACTGTAGGCGGCAGAGGCGGTGACCAGTAGCAGGGGGTGCACGGGATGACAGCGACGATGACACTGCGGTTGGGGAGCAACGGCAGTGTCGGAGGTAGTGGAGCTCGAGCGTTCTGTTTCGCTTCTGAAACAGGGGAGACGAGCGACGGGGTGCGCTCGGGGCTAGGATGACGACGAAGAGGACGGAGGGTTTGCAGTGGATGTTAGATGAACAGAAAGGGTGAGGGCGATGCGGTGGCGGCAAGGTGATGAGTAAAGGGGACGGCGAAGTTAGGTTGATGGGTTCAGTGGAGAAGAAAGACGAAGGTGGAAATTCGATGAGGGTGGCGACTCAACAACGGGATGTCGAGGAGATGGGGATGACGAGGCGACGAGCACAGGGATGGCGAACTGGCGAGGTGATGGAAATGGCGGAGGGAGAAGCGATGCATTCAAGAGTGAGGTAAGGAAGATGATGGGTAATGGCAGGTTGATGGGGAAGACGATGGGTTCACGAGGGCGACAGGGATGGTGGTGAGGGCAGAGCAAGGGGACGATGGCGAACGTAGTGAGGTGATGGGTCAGAGCTCGAAATTGGGTTTCGATTGAGAGCAGAGGAAGAAGGAGATGGGGGAGAAGGTGGTAGGCGGCTGTGTTGGGGTTAAAACAGTATTAGGTTAGGGTTAATTAAGTTAGGGGGGGTGAAATAGTAGGGTTATGGGTTTTTTGGGTTATTGGATAGCGGGTTTGAGTAGGATTCAAAAGGAGAGTGAGTCAAAATTCACTATAATTAGGAAAAATGAGATAGATGAGGTGAAACAGTCCACTCTTCATGAAGAACAACAAATCAGAGCAGATAAGAACGATGCAATTGCAATAAATATTAGCACAAAATTCAGTTGAAACAAATGAAATGATTTTATTAGAACTGGAACAAAACACAGATCTCAATTTGATGGACAGAGTACAAGGAATGGAAATACAGTAAAAAAATACAAATACGGGGAACAAGAGTTACAATGGAAAAAAAAATCCCCATCTAAAAAATTGCCACGAAATCTTTTCCATATGTTTGTGCACATACGAAATATTTTTGTTAATCCCCCCCCCCCCCCCCCCCCCCGATCTCTGGCCCTTTGATTTGTCTTTGCTAATTATTAATGGTCAAATTTGTGCACAAGGCATTGATATTTCCTTGTGCTACGATACCAAATTTCCCCCTACCTTTTGTAAGTCCAAAAAAAAAGTTCGTACTTTATACATCAAATAACCATGAAAAGCAAACTTGCCAAAAAATAAAGAAACCCCATAATATTTGCACTCTAATTAAGAAATGACCTAACGAGTTGTTTGAGAATATTCTTACATTAACGAATGTTGTGACCCAAGTAGTCAATTGACAACTTATTAGTGTTCTTTTCTTGCTACTCTTTTTGTTCATGGAAAAAAAATATTTCCCCCATCCAAAAAATATCACATATATCTAAAAAATTGCCACGAAATCTTTTCCATATGTTTGTGCACATACGAAATATTTTTGTTAATCCCCCCCCCCCCCCCCCCCCCCCCCCCCCCGTGTGCGCGGTCTCTGGCCATTTGATTTGTCTTTGCTAATTATTAATGGTCAAATTTGTGCACAAGGCATTGATATTTCCTTGTGCTGTGATACCAAATTTAACTCAAAAAGTATCGATCGGAATTATTAAATATGAAAGTAATTAATTAATTCAATTAAATTCGATTAGATTAAATAACAAGTGTAGAAGTTTACATTGTACAATAGAATAATAATTGAAAATCTCTAATATTATAATGGGAGATTTGGAGTTGTCGTTTGTAAACATACAAACTTATGTGTATCGCTCCTATATAACTAATATGAAGGAGATCTCATGTTTGGGACCGGACTAAAAAAATTAAATTACTAGTATAGAGAATTAGAAACGAAGAACTACACTTTTATGAAGGAGGCAAGATTAATAAGAAATCCTTCACACTCTGTAAGAGCAAGGCCAATGGAACCCCATCTCCATGCCCATTTTGGGGTTCCATTTTGGCATATTCCTTAGAATATACCATTTTGATTTGGGGTTTCAATTGAGGTGCTCCAATGGTACCCCATTTTGGGGTTTCATAAAAAATTTTTGTAATTTTTTTTTTGCACAAAACTATTTTTTTGAATGCAAAAAAAAGATAATACAACTAATTAAATAGTTATAATACAATTAATTGGCAATAAATAATACACTTACTAAGAAATAGGTAATACAATTATTGATGGCCTCGTTAAAAAACCCGTAGGAAAAAGAGTACTACAGTATTCAAATTACAAAATATTTAAACACTTGATGTACTAGCACCGTGTCGTTCCCACAAATGAGCAATTTATCTGTTCCGGAGTTCAAAATGAGCTTCCTTGTCCTTAATTTTTTTGTGTCTAGCTAGAAACTGACTAAATTGGGTTGCATCATCGCCTACCATCGATATCTCAGGGGGAGTTGTATGAATAAATTCCCTAATTGGCCCATTTATATCTCGCTCATCTTCAATGATCATGTTGTGCATTATTATACACGAAGTCATCATATCATGTAAAACACGTTTACTCAAAAAATGAGCTAGTACTTTGATGATTGCCCAGCGTGATTGAAGAACTCCAAATGCACGTTCGACATCTTTCCAACATGATTCTTGCTTCATAGCAAAATACTGCTTAGCAGGCCCCTGGGGATCACAAATGGTCTGAACAAATGTCGACCATTTAGGATATATGTCATCGGCTAAATAATAACCTGCATCATATTCCTTTCACATAATATTATATTTAAACGGAACCGCTTTACCACCAGCAAGATCAGCAAATAAGTGTGAAGATTCCAACACACTGATGTCGTTATTAGAGCCTGGTAGGCCAAAATATGCATGTCATATCCAAATGTCATAATCTACTACTGCCTCAAGAATGATAGTTGGGGATCCACTCATGTGTAAGTATTGGCCTGTCCAAGTAGTTGGACAAATTTTCCATTCCCAATGCATACAGTCCAAACTACCCAGCATTTCAGGAAATCCACGTTCTTCATTTATGCGGAGGAGTCTAGAAACATCATTGGCATTAGGTATTCTAAGGTATTCCATGCCAAATACCTCTACGACAACGCGACAATATTTTTTCAAGCAAAAAACTGCGGTTGAGTCACCAATTTTTAGATATTCATCTGTAGAATCAGCCGCAACACCATACCCGAGCATTCTAAAAGCAATTGTTAGTTTCTGAAAAGTTGACAAACCAAGTTTGCCCACACCATCATGCTTTTGCACAAAGTAATTATCATGATGTTTGACAGCGTCTGCAATCCGATGAAATAATCTGCTACTCATCTGATAACGTCTGTGAAATTTTGCTTCGCCATATCGTGGTTGTGGTGCAAAATAATCAACCCACAAATTATGTACAGCTGCCTCACGATCACGATTGATAACACAATGTCCTGGAACTGAGCCTCTTTGGGTTGACTGAGCGTCATCTTCTTCATCACTTGGATGAACCGCCAAAAATTGATTATTACTAGCAATCATGCCAAGTAACAATTGCTGTTGTTGTTCATGCGCATCCAAAATATCTTCATAATAATTGATGAGACCGCTAAATGTGGATGAAGATGGAGGAATTTCATTTCAATCCATTATGGCTAAAAGAGATTGATGAAGAAAGAATGAGTGAAAAAGATTATAGATGTAAATGTAAGATATCAGGTATTCCCTCTTTTTTATAGGCTTGGATGGAATATGGTCAGGAATATGGTCAGGAATCTTGGCAAGAATCTCGTCAGGAATCTTGTCAGGAATCTCGTCAGTGTTTTGTCAGGAATCTTGTCAAGAATCTCGTCAGGAATCTTGTCAGTGCTTTTTCAGGAATCTGGTCAGGAATCTTGTCACGAATCTAATCAGAAATCTTTATAAACCTCACTATAAAAGGAGCGGAGGTGTTACATTACACTTACTAAAAAAAAGAACAAGTTATGGCATCTGTAAGAAAGGGAAATTACTCAGAATTAGAGGATATAGAATTATGTCATGCGTATCTTGACACTTCTCAAGATGCTATTATCGGTATAAATCAAAAAGGAGATAAGTTATGGCAACGAATTACTACAAAATTTAATTATGGTAAGCCTCTAGAATCTCAGTGAACGCCAAAGTCTCTTTCCAACCGTATGTCCAATTTGATGTCAATAGTTAGCAAATTTTGGGATGCTCTTCGTCAGGTGGAGAATATAAATTCAAGTGGTGCTTCTTAAGCTGATATTGTAAGTAATTTTTTTACATATTTTTAATATTTTGTTATAATTAAAAAATATGCAATCTCACTATTAGTTTATTATTTTTTGTAGTTGGAGATGGCACATAAAACTCTCCAGATGGATGTCACTTTCAAAAGAAAGACTTTCAAATTTATGCACGTGTGTCCGCTTCTAAAGGAGGAGGAAAGATGGAACGATCATACTGGCGCTCCACCTGCTAAATTACGTAGGGGAAATAGTTCACAAGAAGGATCTCAATCCGGTTCTCGTACATCCAAATCAGATGGATTATCTTCCTTCCGAGTAGATTTAATTCCAGACGAATATGAGGTTCAACCTGGGCAACAAACTGAAGTTTCTTCACCCATTAGACCTACGGGAAGAAAGAGAGAGAAGGCAAAAAAGAAAGAAAAGATTGACAGTAAACGGATCAATGAGGAAATTCGAGAACAGAATTGAAAAATACAGGAGTTGGTTGAACATAATCAACAGTTAATGAACACTAGGCAATGTAAAATTGAAAGTATGCATCGTGAACGTGAAGATAACAAAATCATGCTGACCAATTTGGAATCCATAACTGATCGGATGACCGTGAATGGTTGCGAAGCAGAAAGAAGGAAATTCGGGCGAGAAGGGCTTGTGAATCCCAACAAGAAGGACCCACAAATACAACTGGATATTTTCAGGGTCTCTTACGTGATTTAGATCCCATTTTCTATTTGGGGGAGTTCGGTAGTTCGACCCATTTTTCCAGAGAAAATAATGATCATCCAAATTATTAAAAAAAAAATATTCGTTCTTCGTTCAGTATTATGTTTTTTTAATTTCCGATCTTTCGTTCGGTATTATGTTTTGTAATTTTCTATGAATATCAATGAATTCGTATTTCTCTTTAGTATAATTATTGATTGGTATGAATAATTTCTACACTTAAAACAAATCAGGACTAAATTTAATATTGATTTCATATTAAAGATCTTGTTAAAAATTTAACAATAGTATAAATTTTGTCTATAAATAAAATATATAAAAGAAATTTAAAAAAAACAAATCCAACAAATAAATATATACTAATATATTCCATAAATATATTGTGTATGCAAATTTTGGATTAAAGGAGGGGGTTTTTGCAAAAAAAAAATGCGGTTCCAAAAATGGAGCCGCATATATGAGGCTCCATTTAAGAATCGGCAAAAATTTGGAGGAAGGGGCCCACCTTATGCAGAACGGTTGGGGAGGGTTTTTTGGTGAAAATGCCGATGGGGGGATTTTAAGGAACGATTGGCCTTGCTCTAAGACGGTAGATAATAGATATACAATATACGTACGCTAATTATACATGCCATAATTCTGACAATGAATGATTTAGCCTGCATATATATACGAATACTCCTGATAGAGTTAGATGAAATAAATAAATAAATAAACAATTTGCCTAAGGATCTTCTTTTATGGAATAGAATCCAAGTTGTGAGGATACTACCAAATACATGGCGACGGAACTCAAGAAGGAAGGACCATATATAATACACTTAATCATTAATTAGATCCAAACTGATACACACACACATTAGGATTGGTCCGCACTGTAGCCCTACCATGTTGTTGAGATTAGAGTTGTCTGGCAACAATAATATCCAAAATTAAAATGATGGTTTCATTAAATCACCTGAAATTCGCTTTTTTCGGGTTATAAATATTGTTTGGAACTCTATAAAAACACTACTAGTATGGTTTTGTTTTTTTGTTTTGGAACGAATACCTACCAAGTTGTTCATAGATCTGACCAGCACAAACAGAACTTTTTTTTTTTTTTTTTTTTTGGAGAAAAGGCGGAGTATGACCACCCTGTTTCTTTAATAAGGGGTTAATAAAACAAACTCAGAGTACTGAGCCAAATACAAGGTCCTATAATCAAAACAAAAGTATATGAACTCTACCCCAAACGTGGGAGGTGAGACAAAAGACTAACAGAATGGACGCAACATACATGCGTCTGAACAAAATACATCATATCCTCCTAACAAACCCTGGGGTGGTGGCGATCAATCAACAGTAATAGGTTAAGCTAGCAGTCAGTCGATCGTTGGGCCTATCTGGACTTCATCATCATCAAAGTCCTCAACCTGGAAAACGCTCGCAATCCTCCCTCTAGGACCTGCTGCGGCCACATTCACCCAAAATGAAATAAAATGCATAATGTGAGTCAAATTACCAGAAATATTATTACAAAATCTGCGAAAATAAAGATTATTCCTGTCTAGCCAAAAAATCCAGGTCGTTGCGGCGATAGCAATATACCACGTTTCTCTCATAGTTCTTCTTTCGGTAGCGAATTTAGAACCTACCCACGCAGATCCTCGTACACAGTAGGATACTGATTCGTCCCCAGGGCGCTGAGTACCTCAACGAGTACCTCTTTGCTCCTAGGGCACTGTAGAAAAAGATGGGCTCTAGTCTCTGGGCAGCCTGGCAGAACCCACAACAAGAATCCACATTCGATCGGCGTTTAGTGAGTTTTGCTCTAGTCAAAATCGCATCGTTCAGCACCAGCCATAAGCAAACTTTGATTTCAGAGGGGCTTTCGCCCTCCATATGACACATGACCACCTTGGGGCACAACTCCTAAAGTGAATGCGGTTATACAGGGAGTGCACGGTGAACGTGCCGTTCTTTTTCAGTCCCCAAGATTTCCTGTCTGGACCCTGAGAGCAACTAATTCCAGTGTTGGTGATGTAGGTCTGAAGTTCCTTGAGTCTAAGCTGAGAGTCCGGGTCCAACGATTGTTTAAAGGCTGGTTTCCAGGCGCCTCTTTTTTCAGGTTGCGGTCACCGTGCAGTGAGGTTGAGACGCATTATCATATAGATCGGGGAACAGAGCTCGAAGTGTGTAATCACCACACCACTTATCCAACCAGAATCTGGTTAGTCTGCCGTTACCGATAACAGATGTCACGCCACCAATGAAGGGACCGTAGGCCTTAGCTATGCCTTCCAGAACCAGGAGACACGAGGGCCTACCCTGAACCCCAAATTTTTCGTTCCATTTCTATGCAGATATTCCTGAACAAAATCTTGTCACTCTCCTCCATTAGGGTGAAAAAATTTCCACCACCATTTACCCAATAGGCCAAGATTCATATCTCGAAGATCAATAATACATAGTCCCTCGTGTATCTTTTTCATACATGCTTTCTCTCATCTGATAAGGTGGTAGCTGCCTCTATCCGGGTCTGTCCCTTTCCACAAAAATTATTTTCGAGTCCGGACAATTCTCTGAATCACCCATCGCGGCATTTCAAAGAAGGACAGATAATAGGTTCGCAGATTTGAGAGAACTGCATTAATAAGCGTGACTCTCGCTCCTAATGAAAGGGTTTTACCTTTCCACCCTGCTAGACGGTTCTCAACTCGGTCAATGAGTTGAGAACAAGCACAAACAGAATGTTATCTTTACAGTTTTATGAACCAGGGCCAGCCCTGACCTTCAGGCCGGTGAGACGGCCGCCTCAGGTCCCCAATTTTCTTGTAGGCCCCAAATTTATATTCTCCTTGTAAATATAGACACGTGTTTTGTGCGTAAAAAGTATATTATAATTAGGGGCCTCCAAAATAATTATTTGGATTTTTCGCCTTGAACATCCGGGAACTTAGAGCCGGCCCTGTTATGAATGAATACTGCTAGGTAATAGTGCATTCTACTATTCTTTCTGATCGGAGAATAACAGGTGCAGGTGCACAGTCTACTAATTCCGACATAACTAAAGGTCTCTATTGCCATTGTAGTTCTCTCGTATAACTAACTAGTCATAAGCATTACTAGTACAAGTTCACGGCCTTCTTCGAAAAAATGAATTTAAAAAAAGAAAAAAATTTAAAGTATTCTATATTTGCCTCTCCTGCCTGCATTGTAAACCTACCCTATAATTAGTTTCACCCGTGATCTTAATTATATTCTCTCACAAACCAGAGTACCGACCCAATTCCGAAAACAGTTAGCGATCTGATCTAATTTTGAACACGTCAGCATAAACTGTTATTGAAAATCACGGTATAGGTTATTTATATGCCGTTGTTTCCAATAGTGACATCATTTTACATTTTTTTTTAGCATGCCATTATTTGGAGTAACGGTACCAGTATATTTCTCATACAAGTGTGAATCTTCTGACTTGAAAAAAATTCTAAGTGTTGAAATAACTTATAAATATTGTCGTTATCGTCAAAAACGATATTCGAATTACTTCAATTATCACAAAATGAACAGTTGCTGCTGTTCCGAGCAAATGCAAGTGTTCATTTTAGTTATCACGACTGTGGATGCTCTAACCTACCCTATAATTTCACCCGTGATCATAATTATATATTCTCTCACAAACTATCTCCATTACAAGCAAGGAAAGAACCCCTATTAACTCTCACAAGTGGGTTCTATCTACACTCTCTTCCTATTTTGATAGGACCATGACACCCTCCACAAAATCCCCCACCCCCTCCTCACCTACCACCAACACCACCACCACCACCACCACCACCTCGTCGTTGGACCCGGCCACCTTGGACAATGCATGCATTGTCGACATCCACCACTTCACCACCACCCTCTCCAACATCAAATCAAAAAACCTCAGTCCCGACCTCCTCCCTTCCATCATCACCCACTACGCCTCCAAATGCCTCCCCGAACTCTCCTCCTCCTCCTCCCCTGTCTCCACCACCACCTCTGCTTGGCTCGAAAAGCGGGTCCTCATCGAGAGCCTAGTCAGCATCCTACCAAAAGAGAGAGACTCGATGCCACCAACTTTTCTACTGAGACTGTTACGCACTGCAAGCATGGTTGGCGTTGGAGCTGTTTACTTGGATGAGATTGAGAACAGAGTGGCTTGGCAGTTGGAGAAGGCTTCTCTTGAGGAGGTGCTGATACCGGGGTTCGGGCATACTTGTAGGACTTTGTTGGATGTAGGGTTGATGGTGAGGTTGGTGAGCAAGTTCTTGGCGGTGGAGGAGGAGGAGGGGGCGAGGAGTGGTGTTGCGATGGTGAAGGTTGCAAAGCTGGTGGATTCGTATTTGGCGGAGGTGGCGATAGATGGGGAGTTGTTGGTGACGGAGTTTGAGCGGCTTGCAACTTCAATGCCTAGCCATTCGAGGGCCACAGATGATGGACTGTATCGGGCAGTTGACACATACATTAAAGTGTTGGATGTATAGGTATATTCTCATTATAATAGGATAATATTGTGTATATTATTCTATGGGGCAACACGGGTTTACACGTGTTATGTTTTAATATTGGAATGGGTTGAGTGGGCTAAAAGCCCAGTACCCTAAACCCAGTCTAATCTCTATATAAGCTGGTCTAGAGGTAGTGCCCTGCGATATTCCAATACTGATAAACAGGGTATAATATCTTAAGCGGCTAGAGATTAACCTAACCCTAATTTCCCCAAATCAGTACTAACAATCTTAAGATATTAATCATCTTCTACCTCTGGACGTCGCCGTCTCCGACCAAGACTGTCGACGCCGTCACCGTCGCTGATCCAGATCACCGTCGTCGATCCAGATCACCGTCGTCACGATCTCGAAGGCTGCCGCCGCCGCTGATCCCGATCTTAGCCGCCGTCGAGGATCTTGATCGCAGTCGCCGTTGAGGACCTTGATCGCTGCGCCGTTGCGATCCCGCTCGCCGCAGCCGTCGTGATCCAGTCGCCGCCGTCGCCGTTCTGGGGCTTGATCAGATCGATTCGATCTTCCATTGCTGTTGGATCTAGGGTTTGATCAGATCGAATCAAAGGGGCTGTTCTTCTCTGCTGTTTGAGTTTGGGGGTTTGGTCAGATCAGATCATTTTCTTGATTCGCTGTGTGCTCTCCAGATTTGGTCCATTCTAAACTCAGTTATTTTTCTGTTTAATAAATTACATAAGTAGTAACTGTTTAGAAAGAACTCTCTATTGTTGGGAATCTATTGTTTATTCCTTTGTGATGGAAAAACATAGTCGTCCGTACGAGGTTCCCAAATTAGAGGGATTCAGTAGTGCTGAGTTTAATAGTTGGAAAAGAAAAGCCCAATACGGGATGAAATTCATGAAAATATTCTATACATGTCAAACAACATATGATGAATGTGTTGAAGATGTTGACGATGCAACATGGGTAACTGATGAAGACTTATGTAGAGAGTTCTTATTGAACAGCATATCAGATCGCCTTGCAGACGTGTATATGAAATATGAAACTGCTAAACAAATTTGGGATAATCTACTAGATGAATTTAAGAAAGAAGAGAAAGTTTCTAAGGCACATCTAGTTGATAAGTTCATGGGTTTCACCTTTAAAGAAGAAAATGCAATCCTTCCTCAGGTAACAGACTTAGAAAATCTGGTAGGGAAACTAAAAACTGAAAACATTACTGTGTGTGATGAGTTCCTTACTGGAGCAATAATCTATAAGTTACCTGCTTCGTGGCTATCTTTTAAGACTGAGATGTATAGGTTGCCTGAACAAATTAAACTTGCACATCTAAAACGTTGCATCAAAGTTGAAGATGAGACTAGAACTAGGATGAATTTGGAATTGGTTAATAAACAACTTTCTACTGCTAATCTGTTAACCAATACCAAACGCACTCCTAAGTTCAAGAAGAACAAGTTTAATTTTAAAGGTGAACCAACTAAGTTAGAAGTCACGAAGAAAATTGCTAAAAGGAAAGGGAAATGCTACAACTGCAGAAAGTGGGGACATCATGCTTCTGAGTGCAGGCTACCCAAAGTGGAACAACCCAACATGGAAAAGGTGAACTTGTTGGAGGGGAAAACTGAGCCCACCAATTTTCTTTGTGTTGTTGGTGATGTAAAGGCCAGTACCTCTGCTAGTTGGTTGTTGGACTCGGGAGCCACCTGTCATGCTTGCAACGATGAGACCCTACTATCTGATCTGAGAGCTGCAAATGAATCAGTTTCAATGGCAAATGGAGAATCAGTGAAGGTGCTTCAGACCGGGACAGCGAATCTCAGTCTCTCCTCAGGTAAAACTTTAATTTTACAAAATGTTAAATATGTACCTGCTTTAGCTAAGAACTTGATCTCTATTAGCTTACTAAATCATGCTGGTATGGTTGTTACTATGATTAGTGGTAAAGCTATCTTGTCTGTAAATTCTTTTTATTTTGGTTGTGCTTATTTAGTTAATGGCATGTTCAGAATTAGTTTAGCAGATGAAGTAATCAACAATATTAGTTCCAAATTGTGTAGTCCACATACATGGCATAATAGGCTGGGACATGTGAACTATGTTAAGATTCTTAATGTTGCTAAAACTTTTAACTTGCCGATTGACACATCCATTAAAGGTGACAAATGTGAAGTGTGTGCTCAAACAAAGATAACTAGAAGACCTTTTCGTACCGTCTCTAGGAGCACACAACTACTTGAGTTGATACATTCTGACATATGTGATTTCAAGAGTTTTATGACACAAGGAGGTCGGAAGTACTTAATCACCTTTATAGATGATTACTCTAGATATTGTCACATTTATCTGTTAAAAACAAAGGATGAAGCACTAGAAAAATTCAAAGAATTTAAGGACCGTGTTGAGAATCAGTTAGATGCTAAAATTAAAAGATTTAGATCAGATAGAGGTGGCGAATATGTTTCATTAGGATTCAGAGAATTTTGTAACTCACATGGAATCATAGCAGAAACTACAGCACCCTACTCACCACAGTCAAATGGTATCGCCGAAAGAAAGAATCGAACACTCACAGAGATGTTGAATTCTATGTTATTGACTGCTGGATTACCTTCACAATTTTGGGGTGAGGCTGTATTAACTGCTAATAATATTTTGAACATGTTGCCACACTCTAAGTTACCTGCTACACCGTATGAATTGTGGCATAAACACACACCTAATTTTAATAAATTAAGAACATGGGGCTGTATTGCTTTTGTTAGGATACCTGACCCTAGAAGGCCTAAAGTGGGACCTCGAACAAATACGTGTGTGTATTTGGGTAGTGCAGTTGATAGTGCTGCAGACAGATTTTTAGATCTATCTCTCAACAAAATAATAGAATCAAGAGATGCAGAATTCTTTGAAGATATGTTCATCAAAGATAAAGGCATCTCATTATCTGAACCTGCAGACACAAGGAATGATTCACAACAGGAATCTAGATATACTTCAACTGACACTGAACCCTCACATAATGTTGAATTAAGAAGACTCTCTACAAGAGATAAAACACCTAGAACCTATGGTGATGACTTCGTGACATATGCACTAGCAGCTGACCCTGTTAGTGTTAAGGAAGCCTTAAGGTCTAGGGATGGTTTGCTTTGGAAAGAAGCAATTGATGATGAAATGGATTCTTTATTGCAGAACAACACTTGGGAATTGGTTAATTTGCCAGTAGGGGCTAAAACTATAGGAAGCAAGTGGGTTTTGAAGAAGAAACTTAATCCTGATGGAACTGTAGCTAAGTATAAAGCACGCTTAGTAGCTAAAGGTTATACTCAACAAAGTGGGGTGGATTATTTTGATGTTTATTCACCAGTTTGCCACATTGCTACAATAAGGATTCTTCTAGCCATAGCATCTATTGAAAAATTTGTTATTCATCAAATGGATGTTAAGACTGCTTTCCTAAACGGTGACCTCAATGAAGAAATCTATATGAATCAACCTGAAGGTTTTGTACTTAAAGGTTCAGAACATAAGGTCTGCAAATTAATTAAATCTTTGTATGGTCTAAAACAAGCACCAAAATTGTGGCATGAAAAATTCGATAAAACAATAAAGAGCTTAGGTTTTGAATCTAGTAATTCTGACAAATGCCTTTATTATCGTGATGAATCGAATAAAATTGTCATTATTTGCTTGTATGTTGATGACTTGTTAGTTGTTGGAAGTGACCTCTCTATTGTTATAGAAGTCAAAACCATGCTATCCAAACAATTCAATATGAAAGACCTGGGTGTTGTGGACACCATATTGGGTATGAGAGTGGGCTTTAGAAGGCAAGGAATAACCCTTAGCCAATCCCACTATATTAAAAGTGTGTTGAAGGACTGGGGATACAGTGATTGCAAAAGGTTTAATACACCTTATGATAATACCAAAAAGTTGACACCTAACGATGGTGCAACAGTGAGACAGTTAGATTACTCTAAACTTATTGGGAGTCTCATGTATGCAATGACATGCACCAGACCTGACATAGCCTTTGCGATAGGCATGCTGAGCAGGTTCACTAGCAATCCTAGTCAATTACACTGGAATGCCCTTGAGAGGCTACTGGGATACCTAAACGGTACCCAAGAGTTTGCTTTGTGCTACTCTGGTTATCCTTCAGTACTAGAGGGATACTCTGATGCATCGTGGTGCTCAGGAAATGGTGACAGTAGGTCCACTAGTGGTTATGTGTTTACACTAGGAGGAGCAGCTGTGTCATGGAAATCTAAAAGACAACCTGGTCTTGCCTTTTCATCCATGGAGTCAGAACTCTTTGCGCTATCTTCTGCTAGTGAAGAAGCGGAATGGATAAAAGAGCTATTGTTAGATATTCCTTTGAGAAGGTTTAGAGTAACCACTCTCAGTCTTTATTGTGATAATCAAGCTGCAAATATTGTAGCTAACAACACTCTCTACAATGGTAAGAGACGTGTTGTGAGCCTTAGACAGGCCAAGTTGAACTATCTCATTAAACAAGGGACAATTGCCCTTATTGATGTACGATCAGAAAAGAATGTGGCTGATGCCTTTACAAAAGGACTAAGTAGAGATCTAATTATCAAAACTGTGGGGGAAATGGGGTTAAAAACTTTTGAGGATAAGTTTTAACACCCTAGTTATTTTGATAAATTAGAATCCAAAGTTGAGAGCCATAGAGTAGTTCAAACTTTAAGCATCAACCTTGACAGTTGACATGCTTTAGATAATTAGAAAAGTTCTATGTATTTATTGTTGATATATAACTTCATTCCAAATTTGATGATGTTATATATGTTTCAAAACTTACATAAAATTATCTTTTATTCCAAAAGAAAGCATGAAAATTTGTCGATGTGTTTCCGATGTTTAGAACTGTTGTTATATCATTCCAACTTTGATGATATATCTCTTTTATGGGGTTTATGTTTCATTCCAATCTTGATGATTCAGAACTTAACCATAATTGATCTAACAATTCTATCATTCCAACATGAAACACAGTATAGTTCTTGTGTAGAAACTATAATAGTTCTTGTACTTTATTTTGATAAAGATACTTGATTGTGATGCTTATGATGTACCTTTGCATATCTATGTTGAATTGTACTAAGTTCTTTAGCATGAACTAGATACTCTTATACATTTCATTTGAACTCTAAGAGAAGCGACTCATGAGATTTCTATGTGTTATGTTTAAAACAGATGGCAGCAAAGGCAATGGAAATGAATCAGTCAACTTTGATTTTGAGAATGATGATTTGCTCGATATGGAGGAGTAGACACAAAAGAACTCGCAAGATTTGTTTGTCAATTGCTTGGAGAAACTTCTATTTCAAGTTTAAGACTCTTTATTTGATTGAGCTTAAAACTTTTCGTTTATTTTGAAGTTTATTGTTTGGTTGACTTGAGATTATGATTTTGCTTTGTTGGTTTAGTCTTTGTGAACTATTCATTTATGGTTTAGAACTATTTGATTATTTTGGTTTAGTCATATTTGAACTATTCAAGTTATAATTGATTTAGTCTATGATCCATGTTCTTTATGATTCAATAATGTTTGAATTTTTGTGATCCAATATTATAACATTGCTTAGCCTAATATACTGAGAATATAGGAGGAGATTGTTGGATGTATAGGTATATTCTCATTATAATAGGATAATATTGTGTATATTATTCTATGGGGCAACACGGGTTTACACGTGTTATGTTTTAATATTGGAACGGGTTGAGTGGGCTAAAAGCCCAGTACCCTAAACCCAGTCTAATCTCTATATAAGCTGGTCTAGAGGTAGTGCCCTGCGATATTCCAATACTGATAAACAGGGTATAATATCTTAAGCGGCTAGAGATTAACCTAACCCTAATTTCCCCAAATCAGTACTAACATAAAGTGAGCTTAATTGTCTTAATACAATTCACAATTTTATGATCCATTGTCAACCTGCAGATACACAACGTACTGTTAATATATCTATATAATAAAACACAAACAAAGCTACCAAATGGCTCTCATCCAATTCCTCCAAAATCAAAGGCCTAGATCTAACCTCACAAAACACATCCCCCAAACTCAAATTCAAATCCCCTCGAAACAACGACTTTATTTTCAGCATATACTAATGGAAACATGGACTTTTATTTACAACTAATTAGTGTCATACTATTCAAATTTGAGCTACATAATTGTTGATTTACTGTTTGTAAGGCTTCTCATATGCTGTATCGTTCTCAAGATGTGCCGTGCCCACGGGCAAATCTAGTATATATATAACTCGCAAAATTGTTCCCAGAATTCTAATTCAGGTCTAGAAATAGTTGAGAGAGCTCAATCAGAGATTTGACAAATTTTTACCTGACATCAACCTTCAACTGTCAAAATTGTTACCCAATTCCTTGTAGTTCTTCATAGCAAATCTGTCTTCTATTTAATTTTACTCTAAAAGAATTTGGAAAAATCTGATTAAATCGTTTGTAATTAGAGCAAGGATACGTTTGTGATTACAGCAAGGATATTTCTTTTGTTCAAGTTTTTCAACAAAAATCCAGCACTGTTACGGTGGCAGGTCCACCAAGAAAAATGATGTGTAGAAGAAGCATGACAGCAACACATGCCTCTCAACTGATCTGTGATGCAATGCTAAATATTTTTTTTTTGTTCATTAGATTGATTCTCAAACAGCACTGTCAGCTATTCATCTCTGAACCCCAAAAGCTTCACTTTGTAGCATAACAGGCAATAGTTTGAAGTTTTTTAACCCCATCTGTGAGATCACAAGTATAGCAGACTTCTCTTTTTCTTAATTCACACAAACCTTTTTCATTGATGAGTGTGCCATCAAATTAACAAAAAATTACTTGCAATAGTAATACAGTATTAATTAATGTATGCCAGAATATAGAACTCACTTCAATAATCATCAATTTGAAGTACAATCAATGTATGCCAGAGAACATACAACTCAGTTAAATTATCAGTCATCTCTTTCCTCTTTTCCATACATGGTTGTTTGCACCTACAAACTAATAATGCACAGTACCCACCATTCTATTGCCTACACCTTCCCTCCAATCTATTTGACTTCTTCCTTAGATTAGAGTCCATGCTATAATTAACAGGGGTATCTCTACCTACATCGAAAAACTTGGAAAATTAGGGTATCACAGATCATGTACCGTCATACAACTAATGCACTCCGTGTTGTTGTCACTGTTCATCCGTGAATGAATTTTGTAATCAACTTTCTTCTATGCTTGGTTAGTTTTCACGTGCATTGAATGTGCATGTACCTTCCTCAGGCGCATCCGTGCATGACGAAGCAAGACAAGGCGGCTATCATCAGACTTATAGACCCCCGTAAGCTTTCATCGGAGGCATCCCTGCATGCCATCCACAACGACCGCCTCCCTGTCCGATCAGTCATCCAGATTCTCTTCTCAGAGCAGTCTAAGCTGAATAGGATTAGTGATTGGAGTCTCGGGTCTTTCACTGGGCCAAGAAGTCTAAGCCCGGCCCTTGATGGACCAGGAAGGTGTCCATCCAAACGTGAGCTGGTTATGGCTCAACACCACGAAACACTTCAGCTGAAGGAGGATGTGGCTCGGCTCCAAACTCAATTTCGGGCCTTGCAGGCACAAATAGATAGGCTTGGCCCTGAGAAGAAGCAGAAGAAGAAGGGGCTCCTTAGATGGACCAACTTCTTGTTACGGAATAGCGACTCTGTCGTCGATAGGTATGAGATTGGGCACGAGCATCACACACCTAAGACGACGCCCTTGGACGTGAAGAAGGCTAAGATGGTAAATGGAATTCCCAGGTGGAGGAGGAACTCCATGTCCTGAAGTAATTAAAAGGATTTTACAGGGCTTCTGTAATTAGAAGTGTGTTTGAGTTAATGTAATATTTTATGTCAATCCAAATCCTATCTATAATATTGTAGGTTCTTGAGTTCAGGGAATCTGATCATGTTATTGAAACTCCAAGTAGATAAATAATTTTTATCCAAAATTTGTGAAACATACAAATGCATACACATTAAAACTATCATTTATAACTTCTTTTCAATTATTCGGAAGAATTTATAATGCAGCCATGCATGTAGGTACACTACACATGTCATTAATTTGAATTGTAAAATTATCAATCACCATATGATCATTATATACACAAATCATTTTGCTAATATTGTAATATATTCTTGACACATACAAATACATGTGAATAAATGAGTATATTATTGAGTTATATCTGCAAAAAGTTGATAGTCGAAATATTATTCGGACATGCTGAATGTATATGATTGATTAATTAGATCCAACCACTCAAGACATTCAATCTTACGAAGCATAGATACTTCTATATGGAAGTTGTCTCATGTATGACATGTGTCAGATATATGTATCTGACATGACACTACCTATTTCAATGATTTTTTTATATAAAAAAAAATTATGATGATGTGTTTGTGTTTTGTCCATGTCAGCGTGTTTGTATTCGTGTTTCTTGGCTTTCACCCATTTTATATCCTTTTGGAGCTATAATATATATAAAATTTGGCATATGTATAGTACATGTGAAGTTATATCATGTCTGACAAGTGTTGAATACTTATACTAAACATTGAAGAGTTAGATACTTGTACTTAACACATGTATCCGACACAACACTAGCTATTTCAATAAACTATATTTTAAAAAAAAAAAAATCTCTATTCTGGTATGTCGTGTCGCATCGTATTTGTGTCAATATGTCTATGTTCTTACTTCTTGGATTTTACCAATTCAATATCCTTATGGAGATAATAATCTACTAAAACATTGTCATATGCAATACATGTGAAGTTGTGTCATGTTTGACTTGTGTAAGATACTTCTATTAAAAACATGTATCAAACACGATACCATCTATTTTATAGGTTTTTAAAATATCCTATTTTTTGAAATATCATATGTTAGTATATCGTGTTGCATTGTGTTTGTATCAATATATTTGTGTCAGCGTTTTTTTTCTTTACCCCTTTATATATTCTTTTGGAGTTAGAATATACTATGTACTTGACACATGTATCAATTATCAATAAATGTTTGTGGTGTTGTATCCGCAAAGGATGGGTTTAAAGAAATTATCTTCACAAAGTTTTTCCTTATTTTGAATCATCCACCTGCTTCCTTTTATTCCTCTTCTTCACTTGATTATGCTCAGGAAAATTTAGAGGATGTGATGAAAATTCTCACATGTATATAGAATCAACACTCTCAAATTTTCGACATCTTCATTTACTAAAAATTAATTTAACACCTTAGAACATGTGAAATGTGTTGGATTTATCACTCTTTCTCTCTATCAATATTTCTAACTAAGGGAAGAAGCTACTTCTCTCATGTTTTTCATGATCTTTGTCAACAGACAAAAACAAAAGTCTGATGACGATTATAGTCATCTTTACTCATAGACCCATCGGGAAGCTATTTCTCCTCCTTATACAGTTTATCTTTTTGGGTCTTCATATATTTTATTTACCTTCCAAAAAAATAGAAATTGAAAAGTCTAGTCCATCCATGTTTTTCACTCTCATTCTATGTTCATTTAGTTAACGAAGAGATCTAGAGAGTTTCCAATCAAATATGGTAGGTTGTAATTAGTATAGTTATTGCCTAATTAATTCCCCCGAAGGTTTTCCATATTTACCCCATATAACTTTATATTAGTCAAACAATTCATACATTTCATTTTCAACCAATCTTATTTGCATTCTCACTTGATACTTGTGCTGGATATACAACTTTCACCCGTTCAATATCCTTTGGAGTTATAATATATTAAAACTTTGGCATATACAATACATGTAAAATTGTGTCATATTGTCTGACATGTCTCAGATATTTATATTCGATGTATCCAATACAACACTACCTATCTTAGTGCATTTTTTTAAAAATTTTCTCTGTGATGGTATGTCGTGTTGCATCATGTTCATATCAGCATGTTTGTATCTGTGCTTCATTTGCTTTATATTATAATCTTTTGAAGTTATAATATATTATATATATTTTACATGTGCAATGCATATCAATAAATTGTTTAATTATGAGTTATACCCACAAGAGATGGTAAATAGAATTTTGTACATGTATATAATTGATAAATGATATTTGACGTACGGTTACAAAGCTTTGCCCCTTCCATATGAAGAAAATAATTTTGGAAAAAATAATTTTTATTCTTCTTGTTGTCCTTTATTCTTTACTGTATACATCTATATATAAGGATTACATTCTTGGAGAAGAAGAAAAGAGATTGAGAGAAGATTGGGAAGATGAGAGATTTGGGGAATTTGTTTCCTATATTAGGAAATAGAATATACAATTACTATATTTCAACACTTCCCCTCAAGTTGGTGCATAGATATCGAGCATGCCCAACTTGTCAACAAATTTCAAGAAGAGCCAAGTCGAAACAGCCTTGGTTAGGATATCTGCAAGTTGATCTTCTGACTTCACTTTGGATATCTCAATAACTTTCTCATCTAATTTTTCTTTGATGAAGAATCTGTCCACTTCTACATGTTTCGTCCTATCATGCTGAACTGGATTAGCCGCAATATCACACGCCGCTTGACTGTCACAATACACCTTCATAGGTTCCTTTGGACCATAGCCCAAGTCCTGCAACAGGAGTTTTAGCCATAAAGCTTCTGTTATACTTAAAGCTACTCCGCGATACTCAGCCTCTGCACTAGAGCGTGCAACAACATTTTGCTTCTTGCTCCTCCATGTAACTAAATTTCCTTCAACAAAGGTGAAATATCCTGAAGTGGAGCGCCTATCGATTGTAGATCCTGCCCAATCAGCATCAGTATATGCCTCAACCTTCAAGTGACCATGTTTCGTAAATAAGACTCCTTTTCCTGGGGCTGAC
This sequence comes from Hemerocallis citrina, assembly GCA_017893485.1. Taxonomy (NCBI): domain Eukaryota; kingdom Viridiplantae; phylum Streptophyta; class Magnoliopsida; order Asparagales; family Asphodelaceae; genus Hemerocallis; species Hemerocallis citrina. The sequence continues at coordinate 276,296,864 of CM030363.1, read as the reverse complement.
TTAATGTATCTCATAATTTTCATTACCGTGTCCATATGTTGTTCCCGAGGTGCATGCATAAACTGACTCACCACACTTAAAGCATATGACAAATCTGGTCGTGTATGTGCAAGATATATTAGTCGTCCAACCAATCTCTGATATCTTTTCTTATCACAAGGCACTTGATCTGCTTCGTTGCATAGTTTCAGTCCTTCTTCCAATGGTGTACTAATCGGTTGACAAGCGGACATTCCAGTTTCCTTCAATAAATCCAGAGCATATTTTCTTTGAGAAAAAAATATTCCCTTTCTTGAGCGAGAAACTTCAATCCCAAGGAAGTATCTCAAAGGACCAAGATCTTTCATTTCGAACTCTTGTGACAAGTAGTTCTTTAATGCCTTCATCTCCTCAGGATCATCTCCAGTTACTATCATATCATCAACATAAATAATAAGAGCAGTAATTTTACCTTCTTTCCTTTTTTGGAATAGGGTATGATCAGAATTACTCTGATCGTATCCGAATGTCCTCATTGATTTTGTAAATCTCCCAAACCAGGCTCTAGGTGACTGCTTCAGTCCATACAATGCTTTATTCAGACGACAATACTTTGTTGCTGTGTTGGACTGGTCTGTTCGACCCTGGTGGAAGATCCATATAGACTTCTTCTGTCAATTCCCCATACAAAAATGCATTCTTCACATCAAATTGCTCCAACGGCCAGTCAAGATTTGCAGCAAGTGACAGTAGAACTCGAATAGTGTTGAACTTTGCCACAGGTACAAATGTTTCTTCATAATCAATTCCATAAGTTTGAGTGTATCCTTTGGCAACCAGCCTTGCCTTGTACCGCTCTATCGAACCATCCGATTTATATTTTACTGTATAAATCCATATGCATCCTACTGGCTTCTTCCCTGCTGGCAGCTCGACTATCTCCCAAGTCTCATTCTTCTTCAAGGACTTCATCTCCTCATCCATAGCTGCTTTTCACCTTGGATCGGCTAAGGCTTCCTGCACACTGTTAGGAATAGATACAGCAGATAATTGATTTACAAATGACTTATTTGATTCAGACAATCGGTGAGTGGACACAGAATGACTCATGGGATACTTGACTTTACTAGTGGGATTAGGCTCGTAAGTGGGTTTTGGGATACCTCTAGTAGTACGGTTTGGGAGTTCTCTTCTTGGAGCTTCGGACGGTGATGACGATTGGTTTTAGGGTTCTGCTGGGAGTAGAGATAGATCTGATGGTACTGGTGGTGGAGATGGTTCAGATGGTGCTGGTGGTGGAGATGGCTCATCTTCATGGAGGTTCGGCACTAACTGCAAATCTTCGTGGAAATTTTTTTCCTCAACCAAGTCTTCATTCGAGTGATCGTCATTACTTACATCCTGATTTTCTTCCCTTATATCTGATTGTTCAGTTTGAATAGTAACCACTTCATCATAGGCAAGAGTTTGAACTTCACTTCGGTACTCCCCCTGAAGTTCAACCTTAGAGGAAAAATACATCTTATCTTCATGGAACACAACATCCATAGTCACAAATATCTTTTGAGTTGGTGGGTGATAGCACCGATACCCTTTCTTATTCTGCGCATATCCCACGAAAACACAGCAGACAGCTCGAGGAGTTAACTTATTGCATTCATGTTGATGAAGATGAACAAATACAACACACCCAAACACACGAGGTGGCAAGTTGACGACTTTTGGTGCATTCACAGCTTCAGTTAATGCTTGGAATGGTGTGAGGAAGTTTAGGATATTAGAGTGAACTCGGTTGATTAAGTATGCAGCAGAAGCAAGGGCTTCTCCCCAATAAATGAGTGGCATATTTCCATGGATGAGAGAAGCACGGACCACTTCGAGCAAGTGTCTATTTTTTCTTTCTGCAACCCCATTCTGTTGAGGTGTATACGAGCATGTAGTCTGATGAACAATTCCGTGTTCCACCAAATATTGTTGCAGATTTGAACTCAAGTACTCTCTGCCATTATCACTCCTAAGAACTTGAATCTGTGATTTATACTGAATCATAACGTGCTTGTGAAATTTCTGAAACAAACCACTAACTTCACTTTTTGACTTCATCAAACAAATCTAGGTCATACGGGTACAGTCATCAATAAAGATCACAAACCATTTGGCTCCTCCAAATGTAGTGGTTTTGGATGGACCCCAAACATCAGAATAAATAATTATAAAAGGAAGGGAGCTTCTACTTGGACTTGGAGGAAAAGAGACACGATGACCTTTTGCGAGTTCACACACATCACACCGAAAGGAAGATATATCCAACTTCAAAAATAAACTTGGAAATAATTTTTTCAAATAACCAAAAGAAGCATGCCCTAGACGTCGATGCCATAGCCAAATATCTGATTTCTTCTTCTCATCTTCGGATCCTTCCACACTTAGAGCTTGAGTCAACTTGCTCGAACATTCAGATTCTAAATCTAGGTAATAGAGCTTCCCGTGTCTAACCCTATAACCAATCGTCTTGCGAGTCCGAATATCCTTAAACACACAATGTGAAGGCCAAAAAACTATAATACAATGTAAGGCAGTGGTTATTTGAGCAACAGATAATAGGTTGAAATTCAAGGATGGCACAACTAGGACAGTATCTAAAGTTAGGTTGTTTGTGAGGTATATGGTACCCTCGCCAGTAATAGTGGCAGGATCACCATTGGCAGTGGACACAGTTGATTTAGTGGATAGTTGAAAATTTTGAACTTGTCTAGAATCAAAAGTCATATGGTCGGTAGCACCCGAATCAATTATCCGTGCACTATTCATAACAGAAGCAGAAATATTAAATACCTTACCATCATTACCTGCAGCTGTGACTAATGTAGAGGCGAGTCCAATACTCTTCTCAGCTCTATCAGTTTGTCCCATGGTAGCGGCACAAAAGGAAAAAACAATGGATCTGATCTTCAGCAACCAATAGCACACAACACAACTTGATCAAGAACAGCTCCAAGTCTTCAACAACCAGCAAAAACAGCAACAATCCAACACTCAAACCACAACTCCACAGCAGATCAGAACACCAAACACCGAGATCCAAATGCTAAACACAAGATCAAGATCACTCCTTCACAAAAACAAAACAGCAAATCAACTCCCCCCTTCTTCTTCCACACACCTATGAGGGTCGGGGTGTTGAAGACGATGGCAGGGAAATGAGGGTCGAGGTGTGACTCCTTGGTCGCGGGCGGCGTCGACGGGGGTTCGGCGGCGCAAGGGGTGGCCGGAGAGGCCGGGGAAGGAGCCGGAAGTGGGTCTGTGTTAATGTCGAGGAAGGAGAAGGGCAGTCGGGGGTTGCGCTGGGGGTGACGAAGTGGTGGCGACGAAGGGGATTGTTGCCGGAGCACCGTTGGAGAAGAAGACTTGGTTGGCTTGGGGGTTTTGAAGCTCTGCTAATGGCGAGATTGAAGGAGGGTCGGGGGTTTGTCTGGGTTGCTGGCGTCGCAGACGGGGTACGGGGGAGCGGCTGACGGAGGTTGGGGTCGCCGGAGGTGGTAGTTCGCCAGAGAAGGTGAACGGGGAAGATGGGTTCCAAAACCGAGGAGAGAGAAATTAGGAGGAGATTTTCAGTGACGGGATCGAGGTCGATGATCGGTGACGGGATCAACAACGGGATCAGATCAAGATGGAGGTGATCAGCCTCTTCTTCTTCTTCAGTTGGTCTAGATCTGATTAGGCTCTGTGACAGTGTAAAAATGGCCTGAGGCCCATCCAAGGCCCAATACAATTTCTATTCAGAAAAGCAAGAATACCGACCTGGCTCGGCTCCGGACCCCTTCAGGGTCGGCGCCGAACCTCGTGTTTTGCCCCCACAGTGCCTGCTTCCTCGTACTGACGAGCCTCAGTATCCCCCGGAGTCCGATCCGGAGCAGTCCCTCATGCCGTCCCCCCTCTCTGGCGGGGCGGAGGGGTGACCTGGCGCAGCCTAGGCCCTCCGATTCCCCCAGAGGCTCAGAGGACTCACGATGGGCCACGTCAGCTCCAAATACCGCCAAGGGTTTCGCCACGTCAGCCCTATACCACTCCTGGTATCACCGCAACCGCCCTAAACCCCCTGGGCCTTCTGCCACGTCAGGCCCATGGGCTTTCGGAACCAAACCCGGTTGGGATTCTCTATAAATACTAGACCCTCATCCACCTTTTGAAAATAATCAATCTTTGACCACTTAAATATACCTAGTTATTGCTACTCTCTCACAGAGACTGACTAGAGCGTCGGAGGGTCCGCCACCGGGACAAACCCCGGTGTTTCAGGACCGTCTGCAGGTACACAAGACCTCGGATCCGACCCTTCCGATCCGAGCCCAACCTTCAAACGCCTTTCCAAGCTCATCGTAGGCCCCAGAAGGTCAACCGAAGGTCGGCAGACGAGCGGCAATCTCCTTCAATACAAATTGAGTTCGAACTCACACCTGGTGCTTCCACACGTGCCTCAGAAATAAACAGCATCAGGTTGGCGCCGTCTGTGGGAACAGCTGCTCCAGAAGCCGAATCTTCATGACCTCCAAAGGCAAGGGGGCTGCTCCCTCCGTCAACCAACGGGACCCGCCCCCACCCTCTGATGAAGCCGGGCCCCGCACGTCGAAACACAAGGCTCCCCCTCGGGAGTCCCAAACGAGCGTCGGCGGGACAGCCCGGCCCGACCTACAAAGAGTAATCCTCAGCCGCAAGGTTACCCACAACTGGGGAAGGGCCGCTTCCAACTCGGCCCCGAACCATCCGAGGAGAACCCACAGGGATGACGGCCCACGGGGTCGGCAAGGTGATAGGAACCGGGGATCACCAACACCGAAGCCTGACCCAAACCGCACCCAGGGTCAGGATCCCGAATACGAGGTATCCCTGGATACGCCCTTCACCCTACACAACATCCACGGGGGACCGGTGAGGGGAGAAAATGATGCTCCCCAAAGAACCTTCACCCAGGGGACGAACGCCATTCGGTACAGCCCCTCCCCTGAGCTACAACCACGGCCAGTCTCCTTCTCAGGAGAGGGCCCCGAAGGAATTCACCTCCCCCACAGCGGGGGCCTCGTCGTTAGCCTCAGCATGGCCAATTGCGAAGTTCGCCGAATCCTTGTTGACAGCAGCAACCCGGTAAATATTCTCTTCCTCAGAACCTTCGAAAGCCTCAGATTGCCCAGAGGGAAACTCAAACCAGCGGGAGGCACGTTGCTTAAGCTTGCGGGCGTCCCGATCATGGTGAAGGGAATTATTACCCTCAACGTCACCACTGGACCGGATCCTGTCAAGAGGACCGAGTCCTTGGATTTCATGGTCATCCACGCCAAGGCGGCCTACAACGCCATCCTCGGCAGACCCGGGCTAAACTCCATCCAGGCGATACCTTCGGCCCACCATCGGAAACTCAAAGGGAGAAGGGGCGTACCCCCCCTCAGCACGGGCGTACTCCCCCTCAGCGCCGTTGAACTCGAACCCGAGAAAGACGGCCCCGCCCCCGAGCCCGTGGACGAGCTGGAGGAGATCCTATTCGACGCTGAAGATGAGTCCAAATGGTTCCGGGTGAGCCGCTCACTTACCGAGGACCTGAAGACGGGCATCATCGCTTGCGTCCGCCGCAACGTTGATCTCTTCGCTTGGAAGCCCTCCGATATGCCCGGAATCTCCGAAGACTTGATCATGCACCGATTGAGTGTCCTCCCTGACTCTAAACCGATCGTCCAAAAGAGGCGCAAAGTCGCCCCGGAGAGGCAACTAATTATAAAAACAGAAGTGGACAAGCTCTTGTCCGCTCGATTCGTCCAGGAAGTCACCTACCCCGAATGGTTGGCCAATGTCGTCATGGTGAAGAAAGCTACGGGGGGTTGGCGAATCTGCATTGACTTCACGGACCTTAACAAAGCATGTCCAAAAGATCCTTTCCCCCTCCCGCGCATCGACGCTTTGATAGACGCGACCTCAGGGCACGAGCTACTGTCCTTCATGGACGCTTTCTCGGGGTACAATCAGATCCGGATGTTTCCGCCAGACATCCCCAAGACCTCATTCGTCACCGACCAAGGTCTTTATTGTTACCGTGTCATGCCCTTCGGGCTGAAAAACGCCGGTGCCACGTACCAGCGACTCGTCAACAGAATCTTCAAGGACCTGATCGGCCGCAACGTAGAAGTTTACGTCGACGACATGCTTGTCAAGAGCCGGGCTGGGCCGGACCACGTCGCCGACCTCGAGGAAGCCTTCGGTGTCCTCCGACGCCACAACATGAGGCTTAACCCGGCTAAATGCGCCTTCGGCGTCTCCACGGGGAAGTTCCTAGGGTTCATTGTCAGCCAGCGCGGCATCGAGGCAAACCCCGAAAAAATACAGGCCATCATCAACATGTCCCCACCCCGGAATGTCAAAGAAGTTCAGAGGCTCACGGGTCGGTTGGCGGCGATCGGCCGTTTTCTCTCCAAGTCGGGGGAGAAATCTCTTCCCTTCTTCAAGGCCTTGCGCGGGAAAGGGGGCTTCGAGTGGGGTACCCCTCAACAAGAAGCCTTCGAACAGCTGAAACGGTACCTCGCCAACCCGCCTCTCCTCAGCAAGCCCGAACCAGGCGAGCCGCTTTGGCTCTACCTGTCCGCCTCGGACCACGCCCTCAGCGCCGTCCTCGTCCGAGAGGAGGCAGGAGTTCAGAAACCCCTGTACTATGTAAGCAAAGTGCTACACCCGGCCGAGACGAGATACGCGAAGATAGAAAAGGTAGCCTATGCCCTGGTTATGGCAGCCCGAAAACTCCGACCTTACTTCCAGGCCCACTCCGTCCGAGTTCTGACCGACCAACCGCTGAAGACCGTCCTCCACAAGCCCGAAAACTCCAGCCGATTAGTCAAGTGGTCGATCGAGCTGAGCCAGTTCGACATCAGCTATCATCCCAGGGCAGCCATTAAAGGGCAGGCCCTCGCCGAGTTCATAACTGAATGCACTGTCTCCGAGCAACCTGACGTAGAAGAGCCGGATCTGACCTGGGAGGTCTTTGTTGACGGCTCATCCTGCGAAACGGGGAGTGGGGCGGGCGTCATCCTTCGTGGCCCCGACCAATTCCTACTTCAATACTCCCTGCGCCTCAACTTTCCCGCCTCCAACAACGAGGCAGAATATGAGGCCATGATCGCCGGACTGACCCTCGCCCACCGAGCCGGTGCCAAGCGAATCCGGGCGTTCAGCGACTCTCAACTCGTGATCCACCAGATCAACGGAGAGTACGAAGCCCGCGACGACCGAATGGTGAGATATTTGGCGACGGTCCGACGGCTCTTGGCGCTCTTCGACAACACTGCGGTTGTCAGAGTCCCCAGGGAACAGAACGCCCAAGCCGACGCGCTATCCAAACTCGCCTCTTCTTCCTTCGAAGGCCTCGATCGTACGGTGCTCGTCGAGGTCCTCTTGGAGCCAAGCATCCTTAGCCCAGAGCCGGAAGCAATGTGCGTACAAGAAGGAACCGGCCCAGACGACTGGACCACTCCCATCCGAAAATTCTTGAGCCAAGCCGAGCTTCCTGAAGACAAAGCCGAGGCCAGGCGAATCAGAATCCGAGCGGAAAGGTTCGTCATAATCGATAACATCCTCTTCAAACGCTCGTACACCCTGGCCGACGGCAAACCCTACCTCCGCTGCCTCGCCAAGGACGAGGCCAGCTACGTCCTCAAAGACCTGCACGAGGGGATCGGCGGATGCCACATGGGGAGTAGGACGCTTGCCCGAAAGGCTCTGAATCAAGGGTACTATTGGCCCACCATGCTCCAAGACTCGCAAGACTTGGTCAAGAGGTGCGGCCCCTGCCAAAGGTTCTCTCCCATCAAAAGGCTTCCTCAAGCCAACCTCCGATCCTTGGCGAGCCCTACGCCCTTCGCCATGTGGGGAATGGACCTTGTGGGGCCCTTCCCCCCGGCGGTAGGACAGAAGAAATTCCTGATTGTCGCCATCGACTACTTCACCAAGTGGATCGAAGCCGAACCGCTGTCCAGCATCACCGAACGCCAAGTGCAACAATTCTTCTGGAAGAACATCATTTGTCGATTCGGGATCCCCCGAATCCTCGTCACGGACAACGGAACCCAGTTCCAAGGGCAAAACTTCCAATCTTTCTGTCAGGACATCGGCATCCAGCAACGTTTCTCCGCCATTTGCCACCCTCAATCCAACGGCCAAGCAGAAAATGCGAACAGGCAAATCCTCGATGGCCTCAAAAAGCGCCTTGACAGTTCCCCCAAGGGGCTCTGGGTGGAGGAGCTGCCCAGCGTACTATGGGCACACCGAACCACGCAGAGGATCCCCACAGGGGAGACACCCTTCAATCTGACCTATGGGACTGAGGCAGTTATCCCCGTCGAAGTCGGATTGCCTTCCCCCCGGATCATAGCCTTCGATGAAGACGACAACGCGTCCGCCCTGAGGGCTAACCTAGACTTCGTCGCCGAGGTACGAGAAAAGTCCGCGGTCCGAAGGAGCATTTATCAGCAACGGATCGAGAGATTTTACAACAAGAAAGTCCGCCCCACCAGCATCCAGGCAGGGGACCTAGTGTTGCGAAAGCTATCCGTCTCTGACCCGACCAAGAAGAGGAAACTGGCTCCCAACTGGGAAGGCCCGTACCGCGTAGTCGAGGCGGTACGCCCGGGTACATACCGACTGACGGATATGAATGACCGACCCATCAGCCGACCCTGGAACGCTGAGCACCTCATGAAATTCCGGGGAGAGCAAGCTTAGGCTCCAGCGTGGCTTAAGTAAATTAAAAGTTTTTGTAAACATTCATGTGTAAAGGGCCGCTTCGGCGACCCCCCCCCCCCCTCAGTCTGGTATAAAAGAAGTCTCTTCTGTCAAAAGTTAAAAACCTCGGCAACGCCGACCCGGTACCGGGCAAGGCGGGCGGCATCAAGGTTCTCCCTCGGGTCTCATCCCCAAACGCCTCGGCAGGTGCGACCCAACAACGGGCAGGAGGTCTCCCTGTCGCCCCGCATCGATTCCTCACGAATCAGCGGAGCCCGACCTCACCTAAACCACCCTTCACCACCCCGATAACCAGAGCAAAGAAGGAAATGAAAGCTTTATTCATACTCTTTTATTTTTTGTACGGAGAAAACAAGCAAATACCGTTACAGAACCACTCCCCTCATCTCAAACTAAAGGGGATCTCCGACTTAGGGCCCCTCGGACCCGGTAAAGGGAGGAACCACTCCGACCAAACGACTGGGGACTCTCTCCTCGTCGTGACGATCCTTCGGTTCCGCCATCGTCGACACCCCGGCCACGGAGCTCTGGGCATCCACGGATCGAATGCGCTCCATCAGTGGCAACGCCGAGGGAGCCCCCTCTGCTCGCCGATCCCTCGAGGAAGATGTCGAAACACCCAACATGGTCCTATAACGGTGTATCTCCATCTCCTTTTCCACTATCACATCGCGAAGAAGCTTCTCGGAGGAAGGCCTCTGCACCGAAGAACTTGACATGGTGTATCCAAGACCAACGCCCCCTAGCTCCCGATCCACCATCGCCCTCCTCAGCCGGCTCGCCTCCTCACTCAGGGCTTCAGACTTGTTCCTATAATAATGGAAGGCCGCATCAGTGTCGCGAGCCCTCTTTCGGTACCGAACCAAGGTGGCCTCTAAAGCCTCGACCTTGCCTCGAAGCCACGCCACGTCGGAACGAAGGGGGTCCACCTCAGGAAGGGGAGCCGTGACCTACAAGAGAACCAGCCCGCTCAAGACATATATGCAAGGAGGTTCAGAAATTTTTCAAAGTTGGAACACTTAGCCAGCCAGAAAACCCTCTTTTTATAAATTCAGTTTCCCCATACAAAAAATGCGGTGGCCAGTCCGCGGAAGGCAAATACAATCGAGAGAAGGAAAGAGAAAGACAAAAATTATACAGCGGGTTTTCCCACCTCGATATCAGCCGGATCCGTTGGAGGGTCGGTAACCAATTTGTCATCTGACCCTTGTCCGCCAGGAGTCTTCGGTGTCCCCTCAATCTCCATATCATACTCGAAGTTGGACAGGTCGATGGTCGGATAAAAGTGCCTCACATGGCTGAGGGCCTTCGCATAACTACTATCCTGGGCATTGATCACCAGGATCTGACACGACTTAGTCACCTCATCCTTCTCCTTCTCCGACCTCTCCTCCAGAGCCGACCTCGCCTTCGCCCATTCCTCCTTCTCCTTGTCAAAAGCCACCTTCGTCTCCGCCTCCCTCTTACGAGAGCCTTCGAGCTCTCCCTTCAATTCCGTCACCTCCTGCTCGGCCTTGTCAGCCCGATCTCGCTCTCGCTGCACCGCCGCCTCGTAGAGGCCCTTCACATGGGCCCCCTGCACGGTCGCCTGCCAGGACCAGACACTACTAAGAAATCTTCCTTAAATAACATCACCTGAAAGCTAGGAGGTTCGATCGACTTACCAGCACCGTGGCCTGCGCAAGACGAACATACGCCTCGTCCAGGGTCTGGGACTTCATATCCGAGCGGTCCCGAGGGGTCGCCAACTTATCTGCAACCTCCACGGCCTGGCGCCCCCGGACCAGGCAATCACCCTCGCGGATCGACCAATCCGGCACCCACCTTCGCCGAAGCCTCTCCTCAAGTCCGGGATCCACCGGGGGACCCTTCCCCTTATCAGGCGCGGCGGCCGCACCCTGATCCGAACCCCCCTGGACCACGACGTCCCCACCCGTCTCTGATCGAGTCCTCTTCATCCTCGGCTGAATGGGGACCTCGGAGACGACCTGGGACAACTCGGTGGTCTTCACCGCGACATCCTTCTTCTGGCCCTTCGTCTTCCTCATGGCGAGCCTCAGCGCCTTAATCGACTCCTCATCCATTTCTGTAAAGAGATCCATTAAGAACAAATGAGCAAAAAAGTACAAGAAGAGTGTGAGGAAAGAAACAACCACGTACGAGGCACGGCCGGGCTGGGGCTCAGTCCGACGTTCGCCAGGTGGGCCTCCGTCACCTTCCCCCAATTAATGCTATGCGACAGACGGAGGCGCTCAACGAGTCTCCACTCCTCCGCCGTCAAATCCCCTGGCCCCGGTGCTGGGTAGCTCGGCTTAGTATGGTTCCACCGAGTAGGGATAGCCCAAGGGTCCTCACTCCGGATCACCAGATACTTCTTCTTCCAGAACTTAATGGAATCCGGATGACCGTGGACAACCTTCGCCTTACCTCGAGGCGAGATATAATATACCCCTTCTGCTGATGAGCCAATCAATAGCATCGCTCGGAACACGCCCAGCCGTAAGGGTACCCTCCGTTCCTCGCACAACAGCACGAAGCAGATGATCTGCTTCCAGGAGTTCGGCCCGAACTGCATCGGCGCCAGGGACGACCAATTTAACACCTCCCGAACGAAGGGGTGGATGGGCAGCCTCAGGCCGGAGATAAAGGCGTCCACAGGGAAGATACAATACCTGTCCGGCAGGGGATCGGTCGGTCGAAGAGAAGAACTCGGCAGCATAAGCTCATAACTGGGCCCTATGTGGTAGGCCAACTGCAGAGCCCCCAAGTCGCTTGCCTCCAGAGCGGTCGGGGAGGCGTCCACCATCAACCTCTTCCGGCTTGACGACGACGGCTGGACCCCCGAGGACTCCTTATCGGAGAGATCGTCGGGGTAGCAACGGAAAGGCCGGGGTTGGGCGGACGACCCTATCCCCAAGTCGCTCGGGCCGCCACTCTTCGATTTCTTCTTCTTCGGAACCCTCCTCCTCTTGGTCCGTTCCGGCGAAGGTGTAGACAAGCGCCCCAGAACGGGCGGATTCGGAGACCCCGCGGAACCTTCTCCCTCGGAGCCACCCTCCTCTCCGGAAGCCGACCCTAATGTTTGGACTTCATCTGAGCTGCCACCCCCCTCCTCAGAGTCGCTGCTTTCTACCACGAAATGCCTCCGAGATCGCAATGGCTTCACGCTGTGTACGACCTCCTCCTCGCCTACCGGCCCCTCCCCAGAGGTCGACGCCAACGAGCCGGACTGAGCCCTATCCATCCATGCCTAAGTTAAAACAGGATTACCAACTAACCTGAAATCACCTCGGAAACACGACCTTGCTGCCGGAAGCTGAAGGGGCGAGCGCTGAAGAGTTGAAGGATTTTTTCAAAAAGTAAGAGGCAGGAGAGAAATGGGCGACGGGAGGAGAGGGGGGAACATTTATAGGGGATTAGAACAACTCCTCGATTTTCGCGGTCACTATTCACCGATTGACGTACAACTACCGCCTAGAAAATCACGCCACATCCTCGAAACACGTGCTGCTGACGTCACCCAGTGCCAGGCTGGCAGCACGATACGGGGCCGGTTCGGGCAAAATAACGACTCGCTTTCGCCAGCACTAAAGTACTCTTCTTCAGAAGATCCACCGGCGGGCCATCACCCTTACCAGCCCGTAATCCCCCCTCGTCTCGAGGTTCGGCTTGGCACCGGGGTACTCTTCCCAAGAAGAAACTACGGCTCGCCTTCACCCTCACCGGCCCATAATCCCTCGCCAGCTCGAGGTTCGGCTCGGCACCCGGGTACTCTTCTTCGGAAGATCCACCGGCGGGCCATCACCCTTACCAGCCCGTAATTCCCCCTCGTCTCGAGGTTAGGTCTGGCACCCGGGTACTCTTCTCAGGAAGAAGCAACGGCTCGCCTTCACCCTTACCAACCCATAATCCCTCGCCAGCTCGAGGTCCGGTCTGGCACCGGGGTACTCTTCTTCGGAAGATCCACCGGCGGGCCATCACCCTTACCAGCCCGTAATTCCCCCTCGTCTCGAGGTTCGGCCTGGCACCGGGGTACTCTTCTCAGGAAGAAACAACGGCTCGCCTTCACCCTAACCGACCCACAATCCCTCGCCAGCTCGAGGTTCGGTCTGGCACCCGGGTACTCTTCTTCGGAAGATCCATCGGCTAGTCATCACCCTTACCAGCCCATAATTCTCCCTCCTCTCGAGGTTCGGTCTGGCACCCGGGTACTCTTCTCAGGAAGAAGCAACGGCTCGCCATCACCCTTGTCGACGCGTAATCCCTCGACCCCTCGAGGTTCAATCGAACACCAGGGTACTCTTCTCCGGAAGAGACAACGGTTCGCCATCGCCTTCACCTACACCTTGACCCTCGACTAGCTCGAGGTCCTATCCAAGCTTCAGGACAGCACTTCCAGAAAGGCCCTATGATCCGCCCTCCCATTTTTGTACAATCATGAACACTCCTCCACGGCTAGCTCCCGCACCCCCTGCAGGAGTGGGGGGCTTGTGTGACAGTGTAAAAATGGCCTGAGGCCCATCCAAGGCCCAATACAATTTCTATTCAGAAAAGCAAGAATACCGACCTGGCTCGGCTCCGGACCCCTTCAGGGTCGGCGCCGAACCTCGTGTTTTGCCCCCACAGTGCCTGCTTCCTCGTACTGACGAGCCTCAGTATCCCCCGGAGTCCGATCCGGAGCAGTCCCTCATGCCGTCCCCCCTCTCTGGCGGGGCGGAGGGGTGACCTGGCGCAGCCTAGGCCCTCCGATTCCCCCAGAGGCTCAGAGGACTCACGATGGGCCACGTCAGCTCCAAATACCGCCAAGGGTTTCGCCACGTCAGCCCTATACCACTCCTGGTATCACCGCAACCGCCCTAAACCCCCTGGGCCTTCTGCCACGTCAGGCCCATGGGCTTTCGGAACCAAACCCGGTTGGGATTCTCTATAAATACTAGACCCTCATCCACCTTTTGAAAATAATCAATCTTTGACCACTTAAATATACCTAGTTATTGCTACTCTCTCACAGAGACTGACTAGAGCGTCGGAGGGTCCGCCACCGGGACAAACCCCGGTGTTTCAGGACCGTCTGCAGGTACACAAGACCTCGGATCCGACCCTTCCGATCCGAGCCCAACCTTCAAACGCCTTTCCAAGCTCATCGTAGGCCCCAGAAGGTCAACCGAAGGTCGGCAGACGAGCGGCAATCTCCTTCAATACAAATTGAGTTCGAACTCACACCTGGTGCTTCCACACGTGCCTCAGAAATAAACAGCATCAGGCTCTGATATCATGAAGAAAATAATTTTGGAAAAAATAATATTTATTCTTCTTATTGTCCTTTATTCTTTACTGTATACATCTATATATAAGGATTACATTCTTGGAGAAGAAGAAAAGAGATTGAGAGAAGATTGGGAAGATGAGAGATTTGGGGAATCTGTTTCCTATATTAGGAAACAGAATATACAATTACTATATTTCAACACCATATTCTTTTGGAGTTGATACATACAACAAAAGTAAATAATAGTTGGATTATGAAGTTGAATTTGCAAAGATAAAGAGAATTATTACAATAATAAACAACACAACAAATAATAGAACAAAGATTACAACTCATAAGAAATCTTTACATTAACATGAACTATCTATGAAGTGATGAAACATGCAGCTATCTCTCACAACAATCTCCTTTGCATAGACCTTAACAAACATCTTCCATGGCACTCACTGCACTGCACGTGGCACATGCCGAGGTTCTTCACAACTCGAATCAGTATCCCTGGCCCCACGCTGATGAGACTATAACCAACAGAAAGCTTCTCACTTCGACAGCAATGCAAAGATCCATTTTCCTCCTCATTCATGTCAAACATCACTTGTGATTTGTTGGCAGTGTAACCAAAAAGCCTTCAATATCTACAACACTTCCTCTACCATTACATTGACCCCAGATGATTTAGAATGTGATTCACATCCTATAATTAAGAACTCATGGTTTTCTTCCCATTACGTTTCTAATCCAATCTGATTCATTCAAGTTCTCTAGAGACGCATATATATTCAACAAGAGAACCTAAGCTGAACTCCATATTTTGAATTGCTATTCTCTCTGTAGCCTCATGGTTTCTATGAATTCCACAGGAACTCCATATTTTGAAATGCTATTCTGTCTGTAGCCTCATGGTTTCTATGAATTCCACAATCATCCAGAGCAATCCAGTGTCATTAATCACATCCCGGGCTATGTCTATGGACCAGTTCAAGCCAACATATCCACCGTACACCTATAATGTTCTATAGTTGGATATACTGTAAACTTTTAACACTAAATCAAAGTAGCCTAGTTCTTTGTCGACTACCCTGGGATGGATGCAAGACACTTATAAATCAGACAAATTCCAGTTCTATGTAACTCTTCTCCATTTTCTCAAACAATTGATGTGCACTCTCCCCATTACCCAGTTTTGCTAGGCCTCCGATGTGGGCAGTCCATGTCGCTACAATTCTACACGGGATTTCATCAAAGACTTTAGAAGCAATATATCTCTATACATCCATATTTGGCACACATGTCTTCTTCTTTTTTGAATAAAATGTGGAGTATAACTAACATGTTTATTAATTGAAATATAACAAAACATGCTCGGACAAGCTCGAAGGACATATATCAGAAGAAAGTACAACTAGAAGAAAAGAAATACAACTAGTGGAAGAGAGATACAACCAGCAAGGCAAAGTACAAATAATCTCCAACAACCCTGAAGGGACAGGGGCTAATCTAAGGAAAAGACACAGGAGTACCAGTAGGCCACCTACTATCCTGAAGGGTTGGTCTACACCAAGGTTGGGCCAATCTCAACCTTCTCATCATCCATATGCCGGCTCGGGAATGCACCTCCTATACGATCCCTCGCATTAGCTGCTTCTGCAAATGCATAATCTGAGTAAATTTGCTGAAAGTACTATTACTCGACCCACGAAAATAAAAGTCATCTCTTTCTAGCCGTTGTTGTGATTGTGATATACCATGCCCCTCTCATTGATATCCTCAACCACACAAAATGTTGACCAACCCATAAATCATCATAGGCGGCCGGGTAACCATCTGCCCCAAGGGCTTTAAAAACCTCAGATAAGACCGCCTTGCTCCTCGAACATTCAGCACACATGTCAACAAGGGCAGTCCATGTACAACATCCACTTCAATACCCTCATATACAGAATGCATCAATCTCAATCGTACCCAGATAAGTGCATGCAAGAAACAAGTTCTTCACAGGTATTTCATCAAACAACTTCTTACCAACTGAAATCTGATATGACTTGCAATACACTTCCAAAATCACTAGCCACAAAACAAAATTGGATTTCACAGTCTACAAATCCTGGCTTTCGCGAAACCAGTCAGAACATTCACCAAAACAATGGATGTCATGATCAAGTAATGGAACATTATCCATACATACACCTTTAACTATCGTTAACGAAAAAATATCAATTCATCAAATTGAATTAATGGGTATTAATAATTAAAAATTACATTAGCAACTAACAAAAATATACAATATCACAAGAGACAACTGCATATATCACAGTTACAGAGATTTTGACGCCGAAGATCTCATTCATAAGAGCTCATAAAATGTCTTCTGGAGCTCATTCACAGATCTCACTCCTTTTCTGATTGATGCTGCAAGCATTGCAGATGGACTGCGTGAAAAATACAAAGAACCGAAAGCACTAGGTTAGGATTCAAAAGATCACCAAATTAAACTAATACGTACTATGTAGAAGTGACATACCCATCGATCAAGATGTCGCCAATGTACCTATAACATGCACAGGAACCATGCCAATTTTCGTCCCAGCCTCCAGCTAATTTGACCCTTTCCCTTTCATCTTCTCCACTGTGAAATAGTTGGCAAAACTACTTAGAGGCAACTAATTAAAAGAACACTAGCGTTATCCTGTGCCAATTGCAGAGACGAAAAAAATTGTAATGAACTAATAAAATTATATGGAACTTTAAAAAAATGTGAGAGAATTGAGAGAAATTAACACTTCAAGTGTATAGTTTAGTGAAATTTATCCTAAAAAATGCGCTCGGCTTTTGTATACATCATGACCGGCAATACTCAAGCTTTGACCCGTCTCATTTCAACCCTCCCCTTCCTCCCCTCCCCCTCCCAAATTCACACCTTATCCGATACTTTATTCCTCATCTCCCGTGTCTTCGCTGTGTTCGACCGCAATGACGTCCCCCTCTCCAACATCCTCCTCCACCTCTCCGTTCACCTCACCCTACACTCCGCCATCTACCTCCTTACCAAATCTCATTCTTGGGTCCGATACTACAGTCATCTCCATCTTCAACCCGTACTCTTCCTCAAATTCAAATTTCATGATTTCAAAGACACAAATTAGAAATTAAAAATAAAATGAGGTAGTAAATCCGGGTTTCAAAAATTAGTACATACGCCATACATAGATACAATTGATTTAGTTAAACAATTTTTTTCAAAACTATTTTTTTACAAACACATTGTGTGATACATAGACATTTCATCAAACACTTAATGAGCAAATTACAATTCTAGTAATTAAATTCCAGATTTTATATATTTTTTAGTGAAAATGTGTATACTACACGTGTTAATAAATATGAATTTATCATTTTGCTCTCCTTGCTTTATTTTAAAATAGAGAAAGGAGAGAGGTTGATTCTCTCTCCTATTAGTATAATATATAGATATAATAATATAATATAACATATAATATAATGTGGTGCTCACGTGTTTAGGAAGTGTGAATCCCTACTTTTGCTCTCCTTTCTCTATTTCAAAATGGAGAAAGGAGAGGGATATACCTATTAGCTTAATATATAGTATAATATAATAATTCCCTACAAAAAAAAACTAATTAAAAGAAGATCTTTACTTTCTTTGTCAACCGAATTATTCTTATCATCAGAGCCGGCCCTGACTGTCCGGGGGCCCGAGGCGAACTCCCGAAATGGGCCTCCCATACTTTTTTTAAAGAACATGCATACAAAAAATTGCATATTATTCAAAGCAAAATATGCAAAATATATATCATCGAATAACTAAGAAGAAAGATCCAAAGAGAATTTATTTTAAATGTGGGTCGAGTGTTGAGGGATGAGGGTAAGGGTTTTGAGTTTGAATTTGAATGTGGGTTGAGGGTAAGGGTTCGGGTTTGAGTTTCTATTGATTTAAATGTGTATTTATTTTTAAATCACCCAAATTTAAAACCTCAAATTCAATCAAGCCCAACCCAAATAATTTAAACAAAATTCTAAAGGCCCAAATATTTATTTTTGGGGCCCCTAATAACAATTTTTTCTTTTAAGCGCAAAATACGTGTTATTATTTATAAAGGGAGTACGAATTTGGGGCTCCTAAAATTGCTAATTATTTGGGGCCTGAGACGGCCGCCTCACCGGCCTTAAGTGTGGGGGCCGGCCCTGTTTATCATATGACAATAAAGTAAACATAAATGTTGTTGGATATATTGGTATATTCTCTCTATATAAATATAGCACGTGCATATGTGTAACACGTGTAATGAACGTACAATTGATTGGATATTGGAACGCGGGTTTGTGGGCTTATAACCCGATACCCAAACCAGTATTTAGGAATAAATACTTGCTTGAGATATTGTTAGAACCATTAGAGAATGCAAATAATTTTTGAAAAATGTGATAGAGTAATTTTGTATTAACTCTTATAAAGTGCATATATTGTCAATCGTATGTATAAGTTGAGTTTAACAAATGAGACAATTAATAATAATAGTTCTAATTGTGTTCTTGAACATAGCATAATTGGCTAAGATTTGAGAACTATATATTCAATTGTTTGTGAGGAAATGTGATCTAATTATCAAAACTGTGGGGAGATGGAGTTAAAAGCTATTGAGTCAAAGTTTAACATCCAAGTTATTTTGAAATTTAGAATCACTATGAACTATATATTAAATTGTTTGTTCTTGTTAAAACTCATAACCCTACTAAATGACACTTCATTAAAATATGACAAATATGAAAGTTGTGCTCAGATTATAATCACTAGAAAATCATTTAGTATGGTCTCTAGGAGCACACAACTTCTTGAGTCAATACATTCTGATATTTGTGATCTCAGTAGCTTTGTGACTAGATGAGACGATTGTTGGTCAGAAATACTTAATCTCTTTTGTAGATTATTAATATAAGTCTGTCATATATATGAAGAATGAAGCACTTGTTATTCTCAATGAATTAAAAATTATAGTTAAATGCTAAAAATTAAGGGTTCAGACTTAGTAGAGGTAGTGAATATGTTTTGACAACTTAGAGAAGTTTGCATTGGGCATAATCTCTAGTGCACTCTACTTACAACAGTCAAACGGTATTGATAAAAGTTAGAATCAAACACTTAGTGAAATGTTGAATTCTATATTATTGACTGTTGTTTGTCTTGTGTAATTATGAGTGATGTTGTATTGTTAATCATATCTCTAATGTGTTACTACACTCTAAATTGAATACACCTTGTAAATCATGGTATGAAAACACAAATAATTTTGTTAAAGTGAAAATTTGTGTTGTGATACATTTGTTAGAGTACATGATCCTAGAAGGCCTAAAGTAGGACCTACAGCAAATATTTGTGTGCTTAGAAAGTGCAGAATGTAGCTCTGTGGACAGATGTTGGATCTATCTAATTTGTGTTAGAAGAATCTAGACTTGCAAAGTTCTTTGAAGATATGTTCATCAAAGATAAATGTATGAAATAATCTAGTCCTACAGACATGTTCAATGATTCACAGTTGGAATCAAGAACCAGCCTTACTGACACTTGAAAACTTGAATGACAAATGAGCTAAGAAGAGTCTTTAGTAGACAATGAGATGATTCTGTGTCATACAATAATACTTTAATTTAGTTGATCTGCCGAAAGGGGCTAAAACTATAGTAAGTAAGTGGGGTTTTGTAGAAGAAACTTAATTTTGATTGTTCAGTAGCAATTTTAATGTTTTTTAGTAGCTAACAGATTGACTGAGAAAAATGGGGTAGATTTATTTGATGTCTACTCACATGTTTGTCATATTGCTACAATAAGTATTCTTCTTACCCTTACATCTATTGAAAATTTTGTCATTCATAAAGGATAATTAAAAGGCTTTGTACTTGATGTTTTGTACTGAACAGTTTTGTACTGGAAAGTTTTGAACTAATATGTTTAGTGAACAAGATTTACAGTATAGTAAAATTATTGTATGTTCTTAAAACATGTATAGCCAACAGATAAATAATTTGACAAATTTTTTGAAAGAGCCTAGTATATGAATCAAGTGATTCAGATCAGTGCCTTCAACTTTGTGGTGTGTCAAATATAGTGGCTATTATTTACTTGTTCTGTTGACATGCAAGTTCTTGGAAGTGACCTCTCTATTATAAATGAAGTTAAAATTATGCTATCCAAAGAATTCAACACGAAAACCTAGGTAATCTGAACACCATAGGTATAAGGGTGAGTTTTCAGTTGGCAAGGGATAACTCTTAGCCAAACTCATCAAATCAAAATGTGTTTCAAAAGTGGGGATATAGTGATTGAAAGTGTGTTTTGAAACACCTTATGATTATAATAAAAGGTTGACACCTAATGATGGTGCAACTATGAGACAGGTAGATCATTCTAAAGGAATTGACAGTCTCATGTATACAAAGATCTGCACTAGAATAGACATAGCCTTTGAGGTAGGTATGATCTGCAGATTCACTAATAATCCCATACACATTTGAGTGCCCTTAGGAGGCAAATGAGATAGCTGAGTGGTATTCAAGAGTTTGCTTTGTGCTACTATAGTCATTCTTCGAATGAATGACTGACCTGATGCATTATGATGCTCAGAATTTAGTGAAAGTCGATAACTAGTAGATATGTGTTTACACTAGGAGAAACAGAAATGTTATGGAAACAAAAAGCAAACAGGCACTGTGCTATCATCCATGAAATCAGATCTCTATGTGTAATCCTCTGCAGGGGAAAAGGCTGAGTGGATTGAAGAAATTGTTGCTAGTTATCCATTAAGAAGTTTAAGTAACTCTCTAATTCTGTTATGCGACTATCAAGCTACAATGCACTGTAGCTCATAACTCACTCTATAATAGTAAGAGGAGTATATTAAGGCTGAAAGAAGCCTAGTTGAACTTTCTTATAGATAAAGTGCAATTGCGACAAGTATGGCTAATGCTCTTGCTAAGAGACTTGAAAGTGATCTAATTATCAAAACTGTGGGGGAAAATGGAGTTAAAAGCTATTGAATAAAAAGCTTTAACATCCAAGTTGTTTTGA
Source organism: Hemerocallis citrina (assembly GCA_017893485.1). NCBI lineage: Eukaryota > Viridiplantae > Streptophyta > Magnoliopsida > Asparagales > Asphodelaceae > Hemerocallis > Hemerocallis citrina. The sequence goes on along the minus strand of CM030363.1, from coordinate 276,275,757 downwards.
AATTTAGAATCCAATTGGAGCCATAGAGAAGTTCAAACTTAAGCATCAATTTTAGGCAGTTGACATGTTTTAGATAATTTTGATGATTCGACATAAATTCCACAAATATATAATGTCATTCCAATTTTGATGGTATTATATATCTAGGAATTTACTTAGAATAATCATATTATTCCAATACGAAACATGAAAACTTGTCGATGTGTTTCTGATGATTAAATTGTCCTAAATATCATTCCAATTTTGATGATATGTCTTTTATGGTTACATGTTTCATTCCAATTTTGATGATTCAATGTTAAACCATGATTGAAACGGCAGTCTTTTCATTCCAATATGAAACATAGTATGGTTCTTGTGTAGAAACTATAAAGTTCATGTACTTTACTTATTAAAGAAACTTGATTGTGATGCTTGCGTTACATTTTTGCTAAGCTAATTATGAATTGTACTAAGTTCTTTTGTGGAACTAGATACTTTGTGAAATTGTTGGAATTCTTAGAGATGTGTCTCTTGATATCCTTGTTTTCAATAAGCTAGCAAAGATGGAGGAGTTGAATCTGTCAACATAGATTTCAAAAATAATGATTTGCTCAAAATGGAAGAGTAAACATAAAGCAGTGTGCAAGGATAGAATTTCAATTTATTTCTTTTGAGAATAAATTAGTCACTTGCTTGGTAAAAACTTCTGTTGAGTTTAAGACTCTTGTGTTCATGAGCTTAAAACTCATATTTTGTTCTTGAAGTTTATTTGCTTTGTTTGATTTTGAAACTATGACAGATTATTCCAGTTGGTTTAGTCTTTGTGAACTATTCTGAATTGGATATGGTTTGGAACGAGTTAATTATATTGGTTTAGTCTTTGATTGAACTATTCAGTTTTATAATTCTATTGGTTCTTATGAAACTATACCTTTATGATGCTTTTCCTTTATGAACTGCTATCAGCCAGTCAGTTGTATACTGATCTGATGAGATAATCCTGTACTTTATATATTGAGAATATAGGAGGAGATTGTTGGATATATTGGTATATTCTCTCTATATAAATATAGCACGTGCATATGTGTAACACGTGTAATGAACGTACAATTGATTGGATATTGGAACGCGGGTTTGTGGGCTTATAACCCGATACCCAAACCAGTATTTAGGAATAAATACTGGCTTGTGATAGCAGTCTAGGTATTCCAATCTTGATACCTAGGGTGAATATCTCAAGCAACTTAGATCTAGAGATAAAACCCTAATTTCCAATTGTTAATTTCTCACAAAACCTAACAAATGTAACTTTTATATGTAGGTGAAATTTTACGATGAATCCAGCCCCCTACGACAAAATAGAACTATAGATAATAGCACAAATGGTGAAAAAACATTTAAACGAGGAAGAAGGTGTCTGGTTCAGGTTGGAATTCTCTACAAGAACGAAAGGAAAAACAAACTCTTACATGCAATATTCGATCTATTTATTGTAGTTTCGCGACAAAAAATAGAAATAAAAGAAACCTGATCTCAAAATTAAAGTATGTTTAATAGGTGAAAATTCAATAGGGTTAATTAATGAAATTTATCCTATTTAACATGGAAAAGTAGTACGGTAAACAAATATATATAGTACAACTTTGTTATTTTTACCTTGGGGCCATTAGAGCTTTCGCTCCTCGAAAGCAAACGAACAGCTGAATTGCTTTGAAGACATGGAATCCCACACATAAGTCAACTCTTAATATTGGATGACCAAGTTTGATCACCGAATCATCGAAAATTGGTTCTTTAAAAGATGGGTGATGATACTTCATTTCATTCTAAAGGAATTGTTGAGGAACCCCTTAACAAAGAAGGAGAAGAAATATGCAAGTGCAGTACGAAGTAAGAGGTGGTTATATAAGGAAAGAGAAGAGGTTAAAGTGTCTAATTCGGATCCGGATTCACAAGCACTAAGGTCATACAGCTGCATAATGACAAATTATGCTAACAGAATGTCAGTTTTTGTTATTGTAGAAAGTGCCTAGAAAAATAAATTGAGACATGTCCTCTAATGTCCTCGGTAATATAATTTTATGTGTAAGCAATGCGGTCACATGGTCTGCATAGAGACAAATACTAGGGCCGGCCCAACACTTACTGAGACCTAAAGCGAACTCCGAAATGAGGCATTTTAAAAGCTTATAATAATATTTTGTTAAAATTAATATATTTTTATTTAAATGTTATCTTTCTGGCTTTTTTAGATGCAAAATCATTTATTATATTATTGTAATCAATTTCATTCAACATTTCTTTTTCAATTGATAATAAAGTCAATCCATTTAATTTTTGTTGAGACATTGTTAATCTTAAATAAGATTTTATTAATTTTAGTTTTGAAAAACTTCTTTCCGCCGAAGCAACAGTTACGGAAATCGTTTCTTTCTACAAATAACACGTTTTTCACGAAACTTGAATTCTATATCCATTCCAATAGCAATTTCTTTAGTTTCCAATCCATTTTCTCAGTCAAAATTCTTAAAATGGATAACAAACAAATAACAACAATCTACAAACACAGCATCCATCGCAAAAGAGTAACCATAAGCCAATTACAAAACTAAAAACAGACCTAATGGAAAAGCAGCAGTTTTGAGCGCTACACTACCAAACTAAACCTCAAAAACCTTGGCATTCGCAAAATCAAAATTCGAAATTTATAGAGGGCTTTATTGCAAGATCGGGAAAAGGTCGAACCTGCAAGAACTGAAGCGTTGTCTCGGCCGATTGGCCGGCGGCGATCTCGCAGAACGAGGACACCATCTCCTGCTGCTCCATCGCCGATGGAACCACCACCTCAATTGGCTTTCGCTTCCTTCTTCCCCTAATTTGATGGAGAAATTTAATCGAATCTAGAGGAATTCAAAACCCTAGGTTTGATGAGAGAGAGAGAAGAGAGAGGAATAGGCAAAATAGACTCGACGCGGCGTGCTGCCGCGAATGGACGACTGCCGTGAGGCCCGCGACTGGGCGAGGAGGAGAGACTCGACGCGACGTGCTGCCGCGAGGATAAGAGGATTAGAAGAGAGAGAATGGGCGACTGCAGTCTGCCGCGAATGGACGACGCCTCGGTTCCTCACGCCTGTGGTCAAGACGCCGATGTGAAGAGTCAAGAGACTGAGGCTCTGTTTGGTTCAAACGAGGGGAGGGCGAAGGAAGGGGAGGGATTTTAACGGAGGGGAGGGGAGGGAAGGGAAAGGGAGGGGAGACTCCGTTTGGTTCAAGGGAGGGCGAGCAGAGAGAAAATAGTTATCTTCTTATTTGGTTGACAGGGAGAAAGAATTTTATATTTAAATTACTTTTATATTCTTTTATAAGCCATATTTTTGATCTTGTGTTTTGTTAATTCTTTTAATGAAGGCTTTCATTAAACCGTTAAACGATAATAAAATAAAAAAAAGTTTCGAAAACTTATAATGTATAGGACTTCTAATTATTTGAAATGCAAAATGCAATGTCTTATAAAGAAGTTTAGTATTTTCATTGCTTACTATGTAGTCAGAGTGATGAGTCTTCATTGCTTACTGTGTGTTCGTCAAAGAAGCTTCATCAAGGCAATGAAGAAAACAAATACAGTGATGGGTTAGAGGCAACCGAAAGCTCGTTAATGGAATGGATTTCCAACAATGATGTGGTAAGTGTGGTTTCAAGTTTGCAAAAAGCATTTTGATAATGGTGGTTTAATGGTTCAGCGGATAATTTTGCAAGTTTCAGCATCTCAGATCATTGACCATTTCAAAGGATCACAGCAAGAATTTATTGTTGACCTGTTCAGGTGCTTAGAGGAGAATTTTGTTACATTTAAGAAGAATGACTTGTATAGAGCTTTGTAATAGTTAGAACCTGCAATCTACAGAGCAATGCAAAAGGAAGATTTATGTGTGATATAAATAGACTAGATTTGCATAAATAGATTTTTTTGCCAAGAAGCTACAAGGCTGGACAGAGGTGAGCGGGAGGGTGAGGGGGAGAAAGAGATATTAGGTTTAGATTAGAGATTTGGATATAAAAAAAGGACAATTTAGTGTAATCACTTAGATCCAGTTTTCCTCCCCTCCAAATCCCCCCAATATTGGAGGGAAGCCCAAATTGGCATAGGAGGGATCCTGCACCCCTCCATTTCCCTCCCCTCCCCTCCCAAAAAATGAACAAAACAAGAAATGTTTTAAAAAAAAACCTTCCCTCCCCTCCCCTCCATTCCCCTCCATCCAAACACTCCCTGAGAGAGAGAAAAGCGATGGCGAGATGGGAGAGAGAGTCTAACAGAAACTTGGAACTTGGAGTCTTGGAAGTCCGTAGAGAGACAGGCAATATTTATTGAATTTTTGTAAATGAAATCAGTTAGCAATAACGTTCTTTTGGGAAACCAAAAGAGGCCTTTATTTCTCAAACGAGGCCTTTTGGAAAACCAAAAGACAATATTTAAGAGGCCTTTTTAGTAGTTATACAAAAAAAAAAAAAAAAAAAAAAAATTGAGGCCTAAAGCCCTTGCTTTGGTCGCTTTGGTCGCTTGGGCCTTGGGCCGGGCCTGAATACTACTAACAAAATAGTTGTGCGTGTTGTTTAAAGTGCTTAAAAAATTAAATGGATACGTGTCTTCTATTGTCCTTGATAACATATACCATGTGCAAATAGTGGGGTCATGTGGTCTGCAAACAGACAAATTATGCTAACAAAATGGTAGCTCTTGTTATTGTAAAAAGTACTCAAAAAAATAGACTACTACATGTCATCTAATATCATCGATTACATATACCATGTGCTAGCACTGAGGTCATCGACATACACAAACAATCGATACTAACAAAATGGTTGTTATGATTGTTGTAAAGAGAGCTCAATACATTAAACAGAGATATGTCGTTTAGTATCCTCGATAACATATTCTATGCACAAGCACTGTTGTCACATGGCCTATACAGAGACAAAACTTAATGCTAACAAAATGGTACTTCTTGTTTTGTAGAAAGTGCTAAAACAACAAATGACATTCACTGCTAGCAATATTGAAGGATTTACTACATTTCTTACCTTCTTTTTCTACTTCCTCTACTTTCTCACCAAAAAGAGAAAATTCAGCTTCTCAACCCTAAGAATAACAAGCTACAAACCATAATTAGAATAGCTAAAAATGTGACTTATGTGGTTCTATGATTCTTTTCTATAACACTTGAAGTGCACTCCCCATAAGGGATATTGCTTGTCCTCTGATGAGGGCAGTCTATGTCGCTAGATTTCTACACGGGATTTCATCAACAACTTTCAAACAAGACTCTACAGAATAACATTTAGCATACATATCAGCAAGCGAAGTCCCCAGTACAACATCAACTTCAATACCCTCCCACGCTGTATGTAGAAATGCATCAATTGGCCAAGCTCAATTGCACCGAGATTAGCATATGCAAGAACCAAGCTGTAATACCTCGGGGAAAGTGGGCTTGGATATGCACAAGTCCATATAGAATGCTTGAATGAAGTTTAAAAAGTAGTAGATAGATTTAGTCCCACACAGGTGGTAAAATAGGATATTGAGTGCATATATTAGGTTAGGTTGCCCATTATTCAAGAGCACCTACAAAAGCTATAACACTTTTGGTGAGGTTATGTCCTGTGGTGGAGCCGTAGTTAGTTGATATATGCACGGACGGAGCCGGACAAAGGCTCGGGGCGTTACACAAGCTCACCATAGTTATCTCGCCCGTCTAATACCTTATTCGCATGCACAAATTAAAGAGGTGTAGAGCTTCCATGTTACTTGACAACTCTTCCAGAGTGAAAACAGTGCTAAGAAAATTAATATACATTCTTGTTGTTGTAGAAAGTGCTTAGAAAATTAAATACAAAATTGACGTTTAGTATCATCGATAACATATACTATGTACAAGCACTAAGGTCAAGTTCAAGTGATCTGCAAATGGACAGAAGAAGCTACTATAGGAAAAGTGACTTACCCATGACCTTTTACCCGGTGTATGAATTTCGTGGTGATCACACAAAAATGCCCACAAAATATATTACATGTATGAAAATGTAGTAACTAGCTAGTGACCACAAACTATGCAAAAATATATTACATGTACATCGACTCTATCCTGTAGTGTGAAAATAGCACACTTGATATTTTCTTCTAACCATTCTAGATAAAAAGCTAGTAGAAAATTACAAGATTTGATAGGTGTTAGCAAAAAGAAATAAAGAAAAAATACGTTTTTTATTGCAAAAAACATAATCCTGTTTCTAGTTAATAACATCGCAAAAACTCAAAAATAAATTAACTTTGCAAAGAAGATTATACATTACATGAAGAGAATGAATTTAAATATAGAACAGGCCAAACTCACAAAAAACTTCATTTCAAATAACTTGTGCACAGTATCATCCCATAAAATCATTTACAAACAAATATAGTAACCAATGAGTGTAACACACAAATTCAGCACAACACAAAACAATAACCTACACAACCCAAACCAATATGCCTGCTTATTATTATCCATCTACAGCAATAAAAAATATATTCAAACTAAAATTCAACCTTTTACTTGTTCACTGCTCTCCTAATTGTTTTGGTGCAGCTCTTTATAAACCTGTTGCTGCTGCTGCTGCTGCTTCTAATATGTCTTACATTCAAATTTCCTTCATTCTCATCGGTCACCTTCGGCATCTTCCCAAGGCAATCTACACTCCTCCTCACCCCCATCATCATTGATGGAGATGATGGCAGTGACCTAAAACCTCTGTAACTCTCGCAAGCTTCAAACCCTCCTCCTCCTTTTGTTTGTTGCTTATCAGTGAGCCTCAAGTACTTGATTTCCTTTTCTGGGTTCATTTGGTTGAGCTTATCAACCATTTCAGTAGCTTCATTTTCAACTCTATCAGGTGATTCGGAGGTTGAAGATGAACTTCCCTTTGCATTCTTCATCATCAACTCAAGCCACTTCTCCACATTCCCTTTCCCGACTCGGTTTATATGTTCTTCATCATCATCAGCTTCTTCTACTTCACATGATGCCTTCTTTAATTCATTCATCTTGCTGCAACTCCCCTCTCTAACTGCTAACTGCATTAGCTTATTTTCGAGTGAATCTTCATCATCATCAGCTTCTTCTACTTCACATGATGCCTTCTTTAATTCATTCATCTTGCTGCAACTCCCCTCTCTAACTGCTAACTGCATTAGCTTATTTTCGAGTGAATCTTCATCAGATTCAGTTAAGTCCCTATCCGCAACTACTAAGGCTTTACTACATTTCATACCCTTCTTTTGTCCTTCCTCTTCTTCTTCTTCTTCTTGAATTTCACCAACAAGAGAAAGCCCAGCTTCTGAAGCCTGATGTTCTTCCTCCAAAAACTGTCTGAGCTCTTTCTTCGAAGGGGTCCATGCCTTTATGCAATCCTCATTCCTCTCTTCCAACAATGTGTGATCCATTCGCGACCTTTTCCTCGCTTGCTCTCCCCAACAAGGCCTCATCATCCTCTCAATTTCATCTCTCTGCTTGAACTTCCTACGGAGCTCGTTTTCTGAAGTATCACAGATTGCTCTTTGAGCCTCCAATCTCGCCATAAGAGCACTTGTTGCGGCTTGGTTCAGTCTCAGTTGCTCCTTATAAACCACACTCCTACCAGAACAGAAAAAATTCAATAAAAAAATACTACCCGAAATGGATTTGGGGCATTCACAATATCGGTTACTTTTACTTACTGGTGCATTGAATCTCGGATCATCTTCTCTAGTAAAGACTTGTAAGAAGACTGAGCCTCTGCCAACCTCCTACACTTTTCAACTCTTCGCCTCTTCTTTATAAGCACTGCTTCGAGGTCTTGAAGTGCAAACCGTTCTGCTTCATTCTTTTGCTTCAGTTCATTCAGTTCATCCTCCAACTGGCTTATTTCACCCTGCTGCTTCTTGCACTCTTCCTTCTGCCTCAGTGAGTCTCTTGCACGTGCAATCGAAAGATACGGGTTGCCTGTGTAATCATCTGTTTCAGGCTGCTCATTTTCTTTCGACATGTGGGATCTTAATCTCTGAATTGCACCTGTAAGAAAGAGACAGAAAGGGTACATTGAAAAATTAAAAATTTTCAAGTATTATAGAGAAAGAGCAGTATCAATTGAAACATTACTGAACTAACCAGGGAAAGGAGAAGTGGGTCTGTGGGATTTGTTGATATTGAGGGGTTTCAATACTGAGGAAGAATCAGAATTTCGTTGTGTCGAAACTATTGCAGCTGGAGCTAATCCAACTTGCTGCTCCATTTCGACGTAGTGATGAGGAAAGCTATGAGAGTCTACAGTTTGCAGTGCATTTAGCTCCTCACTGCCGCCATCTGGGAACAAGAAAGAAAATGCTCTGGTCCTGCAATGTTAGAAATGTTGGTCATGACACAAACTGAATAGAGAGGAATTGAAGGTTGGACAGATTATCATGATTCAAAATTTGGGTCAATGCATGATACAATACTCATACAACAACAACACCACCAAAGCCATGTTCTCAACTAGTTGGGGCCGGCTACATGGATTCTGGTTTTCATTCTGTTCGGTTTAGCGCAATATCTTCTGTAAGGTCATACAATACTCATATGTATAAATTATCGGCCAATCTTTGCACTTGAAACCCCTCAAACTATTTTGTACAAAAAATAGCAGTTAATTATTATTTTATTTTTATTCAGTGACCCCCCCCCCCCCCCCCCCCCCCCCCCCCCCCCCAAAAAAAAAAAAATAAATTAGAGTGAAGAAATAAACAACTTAATCTCGATAACATGTTAATTTCAGTGAAGCTAAACTGCAGTCAGTTAAGGGTTTCGAAATCCAGTTTACCTAAAATCAGAGTTCTTGGAAGCGAAAATGTTGAGAAAGTGAGTAACTGAAATTCCCAACTGAAGATCCCACCAAGGAACAAGAAACTCCAGCTTCCCCTTCTTCTTCTTGCACACTTGCCATTGAACCAGCCTCAAATTGCTCGGCACAGTTCTTCCTCCTCCTATAATTCAAATAATTAAACACATTAAAATTTACATTACATGGGTTATCTCCAATCTCATTCAACAAAAAAAAAACCTTACTTGAACAAGGAAACCAATGATCTATCTCCCAACCCAAAGGAGAAGCACCATCAGCATGTAGGTAAAGCACATTCCCATACGGATCGACCCGAAACAACGCAGGATCAAATCCAGCATTCCTAAACAAACCCAATGAAATTTAAGCAGTTGGGCATCAAGAAAAGGCTATAAAATAAAATTAGATTTAAGAAACAGAGGAAAACTACTAACCCTAGGTGATCAAGCTGCTTCCAAAGTAGGTTGACAAACCCTCTTGGGTTTGCGGCAGACAATGCATCTGCATCGATAACGGGGAACATCTGATTCAATTCCTTTTCTCTCAAGGCTTCATGAGGGTGGAGTGTGTAAGGGAGGAAACAGAGAGGGGGGCCATGGAGGTAAGGAGTGATTGAACAAGTTCTGGAAGTTGTGGGGTTGCAGAGCTTGGAGTAGGCTCTTGGAAAGCCGAGGGATTCGTCAATTGCGAGTTCTTCGGTTGAGAAGGTTGGAAGCTTGGTTGATGTTGCTGCCATTGTCGAAATTGTGTGTGTGTGTGAGAGAGAGAGAGAGAGAGAGTAAAAGGAGTTTTGGTTTTGGTTATTAACGGTCGAGAAGTTTGAAAGATGGGAGCTTGGAAGTAGCCGTTGGAGCCTTTAATTCTCTTATCTTTCGGTTCGGCTTTTTTTGAAACTTTGAAGAATGTTTTGGGCCGTGGAACCCACTTCGAGAGTAGCTGGCTTTGTGAGAGGAATTTAGTCCAGGACCTCAAATTTGACTGTAATTTCTGGTTACTTATCCCACCTTTTACTTTACCTCAAAAAAAAATTCTGGTTACTTTCTTTCTTTTGAACTACTTCGAAATAGATATTTTATTTTGTATGCATGTGGAGTGGAAAATTTTACCGTACTGACCCACTTTTTGAAAACAATTAGTGATTTGCCCTTGTTTAGAACACGTCAGCAAGAAATGTTATTGGGAAAAACAGCATAGGTTATTTCGATGCCGTTCTTCCCAATAACGGCATCTGTTTGGAAAAAAAGTTTCATGCCATTATTCCAAATAACGGCATCTGTTACTTTTTGTCTAAAGGTCTAACAGTCTCAATTGTGAGTTGAGAGAGAATTGTAAAAGTAAAATAACCTATGCCGTTCTCTGAGAGAACGGCAACGATTATACTGATGCCGTTATTTTGAATAACGGCATCAGTTATTTTCTGTTTGCACAGTTACCTATACTCATATTCCCACAAACCTTTCTCCTACTCCTTGTCATTCGTTTTTTTTTCTCTCTCTCTTCACTCCCGTAACCCACAAACCCTAGATCCCTAAATCAAAAAATTACAACCGTTGGAGTGCTCTAAAATTTCATATATCCTACCTCCTTACTCCCACTCTCATTTCATTCTTCATCCTCAACGATTTTTCAAGCTAGCGGCGGTACGATCTAATTTGAAGGTATTATTATCTTAACCGTATGTTTGATATGTATTCCCATGTTATGCTTATTATGAGTAGTGAATGACTTGAACATGTTTGAATTTTTATGGTTAGGTATTGATTTTGATATTCCTATTTGGTTATATTTTGGGGGTGAAGTAATTAAGGATCCCAAGATTGGATATTCTTATAGTGATGTTGAACCGGTAATTATTTGGGCTCCCCGCAACTTTATGTTATGAAGTCACCAATTGGGATAGAAGTGAAATGAGTGTGAAAATTAGAGCCCGTTATGCTGCTGGTAAAGGGGATGTGCAATATTTCATGTCGGTACCCGTAGAGAATGACAATTCTCTAAGGTCTATGATGTTTAGGACACTTGATCCAAGTTATAGTTGGAATGCAGTTGAGTTATATATCGACCGAACGAGGCTTCCAAATACTACACGAGTTGTTATTGAAAGTCCAAAGCCCGCACGGACTTTGAAACCATCTGCCGAGTCACATACTAGAATTTCAAATATAGAAGGAGATACTAGCACAACTTCAAAGGAACCTGTTTCCTCCGAATACGAGCAGGTACATCCGCCGATATTATCACAAAATATTTTGGTAGCCGGCATTGGAAGACTTTGACAACGCCGTTGTAAATAACAATTTGGTCGAAGAGGAAGAAGATGAGGAACGCGGTCTCGAAGATGATGAGGAGGAGGTTATCGTTGAAGCTCCGGTTGTTGATGTCAATGTTGATGTGCCAGTTAACAATGCCCGTGTGTTGCCAAGTCAGGACACAAGTGTAGTTATGCATGGATCTCAATCCAATGAATGGATGTCTCGTGCCACCATACATAAACATGGACAGTCTTCCGTTAGTTCTTCCAACTTGGATGAACTCTTCATAGGTCAAAGATTTTCAACCAAAAATGCTCTACAACATCAAGTGAAGATGTACGCCGTGAAGAACCACAGAGAATTCGTGATGGTAAAATCAGATCGTGGTCTATACTATGTGAAATGTAAATATGCACCCATCAACCATTCAGCCGAGGACATTGCAGAAAATCCGTCACTTCAAATTGTAGTTGGTTGTCCATGGCGGTTGCGTGCAATTGTTCCAAAAGGCCATAATTATTTTGTGGTAAAGAAGCTTGAAGGTTCACATACATGTGTGAATCCTACATTGACTAGGATCACAGCAAAATTGACTCCACGGTTGTATCGACGGTCATATTAGATGTTATGAAGGAACAACTCGCAATAACACCAAGAGCTATAATTGGAATAGTGAAGGGTAGGTTCCATTACACAATTTCATACTGGAAAGCTTGGAAGGCTAAACATAAAGCAATTGAGCGACTATATGGTTCTTTTGAAAAAGCTTACACTAAATTACCATATCTACTCAATGCAATTCAAGCTTCAAATCCAAGTACGGCTATACATTGGGCGAAGATTGCGTCCGGTCTGGGCATAGATACTTTTAAGGGTATTTTTTGGGCATTCGGTCCTTCTATCGAAGGATTTAAGGCATGTAGACCAGTTATAAGTGTAGACGGCACTCATTTATACGGGAAATATAAAGGTTGTTTGTTAATTGTTGTTTTACCAGACACAAACGGTAGGTTGTTTCCATTTGCATTTGCACTAGTTGACGGTGAAAACATAGAGACGTGGACATGGTTCATGAACTGTATTCGGTGCTTCGTCACAGATCGTGCAGGTCTGTGTGTCATTTCTGATCAGCATGCCGGTATTTTATCAGCAATGCAAAATGAGTTCGGTACATGGAAGGAACCATTTGCATATCATCGGTTCTGTATGCGGCATTTTGCTAGCAATTTTCATAAAAATTTGGTTGCAAATTTTTTATGAGTAAGTTGAAGGTGATCGCGTGTCAAAATCAGTGGAAGAAGTTTGAGGAAAAGATGGCACAATTTGAAGCGAGCAATACTGATGGGGCTAATTGGTTGAAGGGGAAAGCGATTGAGAAGTGGGCACTTACTGCCGATGGTGGGCGTAGATATGGTATAATGACAACAAATCTATCGGAAGTTTTCAACTCGGTTCTAAAAGGTGTTCGTAGCTTGCCTGTCACCGCAATTGTAGAACAGATATTTTTTTGTCTAAACATGTATTTCACTGATCGCCATGAAGCCGCGCAGACACTTATCAGTGAAGGTAAATTATGGGCACCACGGATTCAAGATCTTATTGATGTACGTCGTGAAAAATCCAATTTACATGAGGCAATAATGTTTAATAATCGGTCAAGTATTTTTGGGGTGAAAATGGGCATTAGAATGGATAGTGGATATCAAAAGGGTGGACATTGGCACACGGTAGACCTCGAGGGCCGAACTTGTACTTGTGGCAAATTCCAACTATATCACATTCCATGCTCTCATGTGTTAGCGGCATGTGCTTCCCGTGCGCTTAATTATCAACCATACATTGATGCCTTTTACTCTACCGGTTCGTTAGCAAAAACGTGGGCACCAACTTTCAGTCTTATACCAGACGAATCTTATTGGCCGAGACAAAGTGGACCAGTGCTCATAGCCGATTCAAGTCTTCGTCGGGTAAAAGGGCGACCAAGGAGTACTCACATCCGCAATAACATGGATGCTCGAGAAGGTGGGAGCAGTGAGAAAATTTGTTGGAAATGCGGAGTGAGTGGACACAATAGACGGTGTTGTAAGAATGTACAAAGTGTGGGGACTTCACAATCTACCGGCACTTGAACTTGTATTCAATTATTGTAAACATGTTGTAAAATCTATCGTTAAGTTAGTATGAATTAGAGATCTTTTGTTTTATCCTGAGTAATTTAAGTTTAAATAGTTAAGCATGAGATCTGTGGAATGAATGGTTGTTGAATTTGAGTAAATTTGATTTTAGTAATTTATCTACACAAAACATGCACAAAAAACATGCACTACTATTCAAATAACAGATGTCGTTCTTCTGAATAACGGCATCTTCAGAAGATGTCGTTATTCAGAAGAATGACTGTGAAGACAAAAAGAATGGCAAAAGTCCCAAAAATTCTGATTTTTGACATATAAGAGATGCCGTGATTCAAGATAACGGCATTCTTAGGAGATGTCGTGATTCAAGATAACGGCATACTTAGGAGAATTCTTAGGAGATGTCGTGATTCAAGATAACGGCATTCTTTGGAGATGCCGTTATTCAAGATAACGACATCAGTTAAGGATGCCGTTATTTTGGAGAACGACTGTGAAGACAGAAAGTTTGGCAGATATCCCAACTTTTCGAATTTTGCCTTTTAACTGATATCATTATCTTCAAGAGCGTTACAAAACTCAGATGCCCTTATTTGCAATAACGGCATCAGTTATTCATGTTTTTCAATTAAAACATGCACAGACATGCACATTGTAGAACCCCGTATTTTCAAATATTATTTTATTATTTGAAAATGAATTTAAATGAATTTCTGAGGATTTAATTGATATTTTCTAAAAAGATCTATCTTTTGTACACGTGCAAAACACGTGCAAATGAGTTTTGAGATGCTTGAAAAATTAAGAATTCTTTATGAAAAATCATTATTTATTATTTTGGAATTATGTAGTATTTTTCCGGATTTTTCTGAATTTAATTAGTACTATTTGCAAATTTTAATAAAAGAAGGGCTTATTTGCAAAATCGACAATTTTAAGGGTTGAAGTGCAAAATGTATTTACTGGACTTTCCGATCAGTATTTGTTAAGGTATAGAAGTATATTTTCATATAAATCCTAATTTTAATGAATTATGAGATGAATTTCCAAAAGAAGATATATATATATAATTGTATTTGGATGGATTGTTTTGCAAAATGTATTTCCTAAACCCTAATACTTGATCCCGGCCTATATAAGAGAGTTGCAGCCGTCATTCGCTGCACAACTCAGATCTTATTATATTTCTATTCTCTTGGTGATTGAAGAAGGAGTTCTTGGATCTAGCAAGAGGAAGGCTTGTGGATTCTTCTTGATTCTAAAAGGTGAGTGATATAGACTTGTTTGTTTATGTGTATGATTGCATGTTGTTTTGTTTGATGATTTCGTATCTTGTATGAAATCGATGCCATGGTTGTTATTCGTAATATACATGTGAAATCCATGATAGATTAGTAGATCTCGATTGACAATTCTTGATTGCTTGAAACATGTTAAGATTCGATTATGATTATTGAAGATAAGAAATTGGATGGAGGAATCTCTAGAAATTGTTATTTACGAGTTGGATTAGATATGAGTAGAGGAAGAGATTTGGTACTTGAGATTGACTCCAGTATTGATTATTGATTTCAGACCTAAATTGTGAGATCTGTAGGCCGACAGTCGACTGGGACTAGGTATCAGTCGACTGGTACGACCCTAATATTGTATCTTTAGTTTTTCTCGAAATTCTCTCGGGTAAGTCGACTTATGTTCTTATAAGTCGACTTATGTCCCCTTTTAAGTCGACTTATGTTTTGATAAGTCTTCTTATGATCTTTATAAGTCATCTTATGTTTTGATAAGTCTTCTTATGATCTTTATAAGTCATCTTATGTTTTGATAAGTCTTCTTATGATTTTTATAAGTCATCTTATACTGTTAGCACTTGGATTGTTTCTTGAGAATTATTGATAATTATCTCGGGTAAGTCGACTGATGGTTGATTAAGTCGACTTACTGCACTTGTTATAATCTTGACTATTAGTTCTCGAGGCAGTCGACTTATTACGGCATAAGTCGACTGGTTCTGATGAGTTTTCATGATCTTGAAGGTTCTTGTTATCGTTAGTTTACTTGTAGATGAATATGTTCGTCGGTGTAATAGTCACCATTGGTGATGCATGCCGGGTTCGTATTCTATCTATACCCTCTTAGTTTGTTTGTAGATGAATATGTTCGTCGGTGTAATAGTCACCATTGGTGATGCATGCCGGGTTCGTATTCTATCTATACCCTCTTTAGTTGTTTGTAGATGAATATGTTCGTCGGTGTAATAGTCACTATTGGTGATGCATGCCGGGTTCGTATTCTATCTATACCCTCTTAGTTTGTTTGTAGATGAATATGTTCGTCGGTGTAATAGTCACCATTGGTGATGCATGCCGGGTTCGTATTCTATCTATACCCTCTTAGTTTGTTTGTAGATGAATATGTTCGTCGGTGTAATAGTCACCATTGGTGATGCATGCCGGGTTCGTATTCTATCTATACCCTCTTAGTTTGTTTGTAGATGAATATGTTCGTCGGTGTAATAGTCACTATTGGTGATGCATGCCGGGTTCGTATTCTATCTATACCCTCTTTAGTTTTGTAGATGGATATATGAGTATCCGATCTATGGTATTATTGGAGATCGATTGTTGGACATACATCGTGGTATTGAGATTTATTGATAGTTGGGCATGATCAGAGAGGTGAGGATTATTGTTGTTCTGATCAGTCGACTGGTCCTTTGAACAGTCGACTGTACCGTACAGTTGAACTGTACATATTTTGAGAGAGATTGATTGATGGATACTTGATCGTTGGTATTGTTTCTCGACTTGGTTCACTCATGTACTGGCCTATCGTTCTTGTTTCAGATTACATGTTCAGTTTATGTATTTTTGTTCAGTACATGTTGATTGAGAATTTATGTTTATTTGTTATTTATGTTTGTTGTTTATATCACTCACACCAGTTATGGCTGACCCCGTAGTTTTGGGGGTTAGGGTTCAACTCTAGCCTCACATGTTGCAGGTTATTGCTTAGAATTGGAGGCTTGGATGCTTGGGTTAGCTTTAGAGAGTATGAGTGAGATGATAGAGCCATGTGTAATTTTGTAAAGAATAGTGTTGTAAAAGAATTATTGTAATGTAAGGTGTTTGTATTTCCGCTGCAATTTGAAAAGATTATTGTAATAAAGATTTGGAATAAAATGATTTGAGTTTTTGGCTATGTATGTTGTTACATTGAAGTGGATCGCTGGGAAAGTGCCACGTATTTTCTAAAGTTTCGTATTTAGAAATTCGGGGCGCTACAGTTTGGTATCAGAGCATGCTTCAATGATAATAATAGACATAGTATGAAAACCAACCTAGGTGTGGACACTAGAGAGTGAGTACCTAGGTGTGGACATTAGAAGTGTGAGTATCACATAGAGTTAACATGATGTCTTGGTTTGTGATATTGTTATGGTTTTGCCATAGGATATTGATGTGAGTTTGAATTGTGTGTGTGATGCTCTAACTTTACCCTCGTTTTGCAGTATTCGAAATGGTTGCACCCAGGGGCAGGAATGGAGGCAACAATGAGGATGGGTCTGGTAGTTCCCAAGGAAATGGGATCGACCTTGAAGCTGAGTTTGCCAAAGTATATCAGACGTTGAATACGCTGATGGCACTCAATGTGGCGCAGCAGCAAGCGCAGCAGCAGAATCCGCCGCCAAATCATGGAGCTGGTCATGGATTGGTGAATGCCGACCCCATAAAGCAGATCGAATCCTTTAAGAGGATGAGGCCGCCAGTCTTTGAGGGGCAAGCTGATCCAACAGCGGCAGATGACTGGATTAGGAAGATGCAGACGATCTTCGAAGTGTCGGAGACTCCTGAAGCTAGCAAGGTGAAGTTAGCTTCGATGCAGTTGGAGAAAGATGCAGGTATCTGGTGGGAGTCGCTGAAGAGGAATTTGGGAGATCAGCAGCTGACATGGGAAGCTTTTCTGGAGGAGTTCAGAGATCGCTTCTTTCCTCTTGATGTTCAGGAGAAGAAGGCGACTGAGTTCTTGAACCTTCAGCAGGGGAGTATGACTGTTCGGGAGTATGAGACGAAGTTCGCTCAACTTTCAAGGTATGCGCCAGAATTGGTAGTGGACGAAGCAAAGAAGGCCAAAAAGTTTGAGCAGGGCTTGAGGCCAAACTTGAGGTCAAGGATGGTTCCGTTGGGCATCAGAAGGTTCGACAAGCTTGTCAGGAGAGCAGCTATGACCGAGGAAGATATGGATCAGTCCCGGGCTAAACAAGAGACTTGGAACAAGAAGAAGAGGCCAACAGAAGATCAGGAAGGGAAGGAGTTCCCAGTGAAGCAGAGCAAGCCCAGTGATCCAGTGCAGAAGGCACCGGCAACTCGGGAGGTGACTTGTTATTTCTGTAGGCAGACAGGACATTTCAGGTCAGAATGTCCGAAGTTGGCAAAGCAGACTTGTTTTCAATGTGGTCAAGTAGGGCACATTCGACAACAGTGTCCACAGCTGAAGAAAGAGAATGCAGAGAAAGACAAGGATCCGAAGCAGGGACGAGTGTTCGCGTTGACTGAAGAGGATGCGGGCAATCCAGAAATATGATCTGTGGGTGCAAGAATTTATTCTTTCGTATTAAGTAAAACTTTATTTTGGAAATAATTGAAGATTGAGTATTTTCTTCATGTAACAAGTTTATTTGGATTAATGGAATAAAGACAGAGTTTTATTTAATACTATTTTCTTGCATACGATTGTATCGCCCATTTATTGCTAGTCTTAGTGTGGATCTTGAGGTGTTTCCAAGCAAGGTCTTGGGGTGGCTATCCTTAGTCATGTCCTTTCTAAGGAGGGAGTGGCCACTGATTCTTGGAAGGACGAAGCAGTTGTGGAAGGTCAGAGTTGGATGCAGGAGTTCAGTAGTTGTTGCAGCGTGGCTTCCGATGGCAAGTTATCAGAGTCGCGCAGCGGAAGATTGTCTTTTCTGAATTATTTGCATGATTTGTTTCCTATGTGTGATGTGTTTGTTCTGTTGGAATGCATTCTTTGATATAATTGTATTTCCTAAAGTTATATTTCTATCTATGAATTTCAATCGTTATTAGTGGGTTGTTCGGACCTCATTAGCCGTAGTTCTGAGGACAGAACTCTTCTAAGGAGGGAGTGATGTAGAACCCCGTATTTTCAAATATTATTTTATTATTTGAAAATGAATTTAAATGAATTTCTGAGGATTTAATTGATATTTTCTAAAAAGATCTATCTTTTGTACACGTGCAAAACACGTGCAAATGAGTTTTGAGATGCTTGAAAAATTAAGAATTCTTTATGAAAAATCATTATTTATTATTTTGGAATTATGTAGTATTTTTCCGGATTTTTCTGAATTTAATTAGTACTATTTGCAAATTTTAATAAAAGAAGGGCTTATTTGCAAAATCGACAATTTTAAGGGTTGAAGTGCAAAATGTATTTACTGGACTTTCCGATCAGTATTTGTTAAGGTATAGAAGTATATTTTCATATAAATCCTAATTTTAATGAATTATGAGATGAATTTCCAAAAGAAGATATATATATATAATTGTATTTGGATGGATTGTTTTGCAAAATGTATTTCCTAAACCCTAATACTTGATCCCGGCCTATATAAGAGAGTTGCAGCCGTCATTCGCTGCACAACTCAGATCTTATTATATTTCTATTCTCTTGGTGATTGAAGAAGGAGTTCTTGGATCTAGCAAGAGGAAGGCTTGTGGATTCTTCTTGATTCTAAAAGGTGAGTGATATAGACTTGTTTGTTTATGTGTATGATTGCATGTTGTTTTGTTTGATGATTTCGTATCTTGTATGAAATCGATGCCATGGTTGTTATTCGTAATATACATGTGAAATCCATGATAGATTAGTAGATCTCGATTGACAATTCTTGATTGCTTGAAACATGTTAAGATTCGATTATGATTATTGAAGATAAGAAATTGGATGGAGGAATCTCTAGAAATTGTTATTTACGAGTTGGATTAGATATGAGTAGAGGAAGAGATTTGGTACTTGAGATTGACTCCAGTATTGATTATTGATTTCAGACCTAAATTGTGAGATCTGTAGGCCGACAGTCGACTGGGACTAGGTATCAGTCGACTGGTACGACCCTAATATTGTATCTTTAGTTTTTCTCGAAATTCTCTCGGGTAAGTCGACTTATGTTCTTATAAGTCGACTTATGTCCCCTTTTAAGTCGACTTATGTTTTGATAAGTCTTCTTATGATCTTTATAAGTCATCTTATGTTTTGATAAGTCTTCTTATGATCTTTATAAGTCATCTTATGTTTTGATAAGTCTTCTTATGATTTTTATAAGTCATCTTATACTGTTAGCACTTGGATTGTTTCTTGAGAATTATTGATAATTATCTCGGGTAAGTCGACTGATGGTTGATTAAGTCGACTTACTGCACTTGTTATAATCTTGACTATTAGTTCTCGAGGCAGTCGACTTATTACGGCATAAGTCGACTGGTTCTGATGAGTTTTCATGATCTTGAAGGTTCTTGTTATCGTTAGTTTACTTGTAGATGAATATGTTCGTCGGTGTAATAGTCACCATTGGTGATGCATGCCGGGTTCGTATTCTATCTATACCCTCTTAGTTTGTTTGTAGATGAATATGTTCGTCGGTGTAATAGTCACCATTGGTGATGCATGCCGGGTTCGTATTCTATCTATACCCTCTTTAGTTGTTTGTAGATGAATATGTTCGTCGGTGTAATAGTCACTATTGGTGATGCATGCCGGGTTCGTATTCTATCTATACCCTCTTAGTTTGTTTGTAGATGAATATGTTCGTCGGTGTAATAGTCACCATTGGTGATGCATGCCGGGTTCGTATTCTATCTATACCCTCTTAGTTTGTTTGTAGATGAATATGTTCGTCGGTGTAATAGTCACCATTGGTGATGCATGCCGGGTTCGTATTCTATCTATACCCTCTTAGTTTGTTTGTAGATGAATATGTTCGTCGGTGTAATAGTCACTATTGGTGATGCATGCCGGGTTCGTATTCTATCTATACCCTCTTTAGTTTTGTAGATGGATATATGGGTATCCGATCTATGGTATTATTGGAGATCGATTGTTGGACATACATCGTGGTATTGAGATTTATTGATAGTTGGGCATGATCAGAGAGGTGAGGATTATTGTTGTTCTGATCAGTCGACTGGTCCTTTGAACAGTCGACTGTACCGTACAGTTGAACTGTACATATTTTGAGAGAGATTGATTGATGGATACTTGATCGTTGGTATTGTTTCTCGACTTGGTTCACTCATGTACTGGCCTATCGTTCTTGTTTCAGATTACATGTTCAGTTTATGTATTTTTGTTCAGTACATGTTGATTGAGAATTTATGTTTATTTGTTATTTATGTTTGTTGTTTATATCACTCACACCAGTTATGGCTGACCCCGTAGTTTTGGGGGTTAGGGTTCAACTCTAGCCTCACATGTTGCAGGTTATTGCTTAGAATTGGAGGCTTGGATGCTTGGGTTAGCTTTAGAGAGTATGAGTGAGATGATAGAGCCATGTGTAATTTTGTAAAGAATAGTGTTGTAAAAGAATTATTGTAATGTAAGGTGTTTGTATTTCCGCTGCAATTTGAAAAGATTATTGTAATAAAGATTTGGAATAAAATGATTTGAGTTTTTGGCTATGTATGTTGTTACATTGAAGTGGATCGCTGGGAAAGTGCCACGTATTTTCTAAAGTTTCGTATTTAGAAATTCGGGGCGCTACACACATGCCTCATACTCCACTTCAATACATGCACAGACCACATTTCGTCAACATTTTCCCCACATTTCAACACATCAATTCATCACTTTGCTTCAAGTTTTTCCAACTCATGAACTCATGAACTCATTAACTCATCAATCAATCAATCAATTATTTCCATACACCTTAAAAGCTTCAAAAAAAATTACTTTAATTCACTTCAACACATCAAAATCTCCACAGACTTGATTTTCAATTTTCTCATACAATTCAAATTAAAGCACAGAATTCATACAACCCAAACAGTCATCAAGTTAATTCGACCTTTTCAAAAACATACATTTACAAAACATCTAACTAGTAGTCATCAATATTTTCCTAGAATTACATGAAAACTCCATTAAAAGTACAACAACCTACGCATAAAGTTCATTATTGAAAAAAAATTAACTAGGCACATATTATTGTGGCTTTCTCCTCTTTCGAACTGGGACTTTCCTCCTACGATCCCCAATCTCTTGAGTTGCAGGAGCACTTGGACCAACATCTCCTTCTTGATCACCTCCAACTACTTCAATCTTAGGATTTGCCAATTCAGTTTGTGTAGGAGGAAAGTGAACACTCTTACCCCTTCTCGGAGGATGTGAAGGAGTTTGTGGATGACTTTGAGGTGGGGTGGTAGGTTCTGCTTCAACTGTTTGTTGGGGTGGAGGTGGTGCTCGGCTTACGTTTGGTCGAGCCGTTTGAGTTGGTACTTCGGTTGAGCGTAGAAGGGCATCGAAGCGCGAACCGTCACCAACCTCTTCAAGAGAAGTACGACATAGAAGTAGGAGTTCTCTCGCCAATTCCTTGCATGCCTTCGAAGCGTTGCTCTTCAAGACATGAGCACATTTCCTCGCAATGTCCCATATGTTGTCAATCTATAGAAATCATAAAAATTATTAGTAGTAAACCAAACTTTTGTTAAACAAACATAAGCAAAATGATGTGAATAAAATTTATTAACACTAACAATACTTTACCATTAAACGATAAGAGAAAGCTTTTGGTTGATACATGGGTTGAGATGAGGAATGTGCGGGTGGTGGTTCCACTTGGTGCGCGGGTATCGGTTGTTGGATGCCCACGGGTATCCGTTCTTGATGCTATATATAACCGTGTGATACGACGATACCATGCCATGTACTCAGTTTGCAACAATCCGTCGTACGGCACAATCCCTTCTACAACCAAGTCATACTTCCGCTCATTCCAACATGCTACATAAGCACGGTGGTGATCCGCCCAATCCATATTCGGTAAACGACCTTGGCCGGTAATATTGTGAAGTCGACGGTCGTACATTGAGTTTCCGGGGATGGGTTGCTGTACATTGAATTGGCGCCGGACGCGGCCGGGGTAATAGAACTCCACAATTGAGAAATTTACAAGTAGTGCTAATGTCAACCATAGTTGATTATTGGCGGTACAAATGGGGGGTAGACGTTGTAGCCTATCGTCTGTATATGGTGTCCAGTGGACGTACTCTTCCCTCAGCTGATCGAGTTCATCCCTGTAGTATATGAGCACACTGCGTGGGTTATCTCTCCACATGAGCTTACCCGTCCAGTACGCACCAAGAGGAGCTCTCAACACTAGATTTTCATGTTGCACACTCCAACTATTTGAAAGTACCGTTACCCGAGGCCGACCGAGATGTATTCGTTCCCAACACCATATTTGCAATATCGACATCGGCCCGGTCATTTGGATCGACCCCATCAAATAATTACACAGGGCACGGTAGAGGGAGGCCAGAGCCGCACTTCCCCAACTATATCGGTCGGCTCTTTGTAGGTCGGCGATCAATGGAAGGTACATCAGGTGCACTACATCACCAGAAGAATTAGGAAATAGAATACCTCCAATCATCGACAAAAGATAAGTCCGCGTATAACATTGGAGTTGGGAGTCCGTCGGTACGTCTGGCAGTTGATTATTGAACTTCGTATACAGCCAAGAACGTCGGACTATTCCCCAACGAAAACACCTTTATCATCTTCATCCACCTCGTGCCCAAGAAAATCTCTTACCAATGCCACTTTATTGAATATCAAGTTGCCGGTGATGGCCACCCTATCAATTGGAAGACCCGATATGACGGCTATATCTTGTAGGGTGACCGTCATCTCCCCAACTGATAAGTGAAACATGTGTGTCTCCGGCCTCCATCGCTCCACAAGAGCGGTAAGTAGTACGTGGTCACATTTTACTTTCGCCAACTTTGACATTCCATAAAATTCGCTACTTACCAAATAATTTTGAATACGAGGGTGCGTCGCCATGATGGTGTGCATTCGGAAACTCATTTTTCCGACATCTCCTTTCCAAACCACCTGCGACATATGATCTTCTTACAGATAAAGCACGGTAGGATCTACAGGACCCGGATGTCCCCGTGGTCCATGCGAAGTGCCAGATGAAGCACCCACATCATGGGAAGAAGATGGTTGTGTAGGATCCATTTGCCTGTCAACATTAAATATAACGTGTCAACTACAATATTAATAAACATTACGAGAGTAGAGATACTAAAATTTGTAAAAAAATATTACTCAACATTAACAAACAATCACCACCACAACATCTCCACACACTACAAATAGATGAATCTAAGTTTGCATAGATAGCAATATAGGTCATCCACATCTCAATCTCCTATAAAAATCACTTCACATATCAATTAGTTACGTGGATCTAATCTACATCGATTTTACTATACTACCAATATAGCTCTTACTGAGCAACAACAATTTCACAAACCCTAGATCAACAATTCAACATTTCACAAACCCTAGATCAACAACAATCCATAAGTAGATTTCCATAATTACTACTTATATAAAACAAATCCACAGCATTTGTACTATACGACTAATGTATACAGCTCTCATACACCAAAATCAACATTGTAAAAAAATTTAGGGATTTTGAGAACTTACCACAAATTCAGATTGCGGATGATTTCGAAAAGAAATGAGAGAATCAAAATTAGAGTCTTTGTTTAATTGTTGTTTGGCAATTTACAAATTACTCCAATAGTTGGGGTTTTAGGAATTTTTGATTTAGGGAACTAGGGTTACAGGAGTGAAGAGAGAGATCGAAAAAATCGTAAGACAGAGGGGGAATGAGAAAGGTTTCTGAATATAGGTAACTGTGCAAAACGAAAATAACTGAATAACGGCATTAGTATAATCGTTGTCATTCTCTCAGAGAACGGCATACGTTAATTTACTTTAACACTTCTCTCTCAGCTCAAAATTGAGACTGTTTCCTCTTAGGACTAAAAGCAACAGATGCCGTTATTTCAAACAACGGCATGAAATTTTTTTCTCAAACAGATGTCGTTATTGGGAAGAACGGCATCGAAATAACCTATGCCGTTTTTCCCAATAACGTTTCTTGCTGACATGTCCTAAACAAGGGCATATCGCTAATTGTTTTCGGAAGTGGGGCAAGGCGCCAAATATTTTCAAAAAGTGGGGCAGTACGGCAAAATTTTCTGTGGAGTGAGTATACAGTTGATACTCCAATTGCAACTCCAATTGTCACTCAGTATTATATTATTAGTGACTAGTAATTTACACGTGCAATGCACGTCTTAATAAATATATATTTTTTAATGTAAATATTTCGACGTAGTCTGGCCTTGAACCTGAGACCGCATTTATATTAGTTTTTATGTACGGACAATACACGTCTTAGCATAAATAAATAAATAAATAAATAAATAACTCTAACGTAGTGATGACTCGAACCTGAAACCTCCTTCATATTAGTTATGTACGTGTGTCACACGCGTTGATAGATTGACAAATGACACTAAGGCCTTCTCCCATTATAATATTAGATAGTAGTTTACATGTGCGATGCATGTCTTAATAAATATAGTTTTTTTTTTTAAATTCAGACATAGTTTGGATTTGATCTAAAACCTCATTTATAATAGTTATGCACGTGCGTTGCACGGGTTGGTAGATGGACAAATTACACTAAGGCCTTCTCCCCTTATAGTAGTAGAGATATTAGAAATTGTTTGTTTGTTTGTTTGGTGACAAAAAATTAACAAAAATTTGTTTGTTTGTTTGACAACTCTCCCATTAATATAGTAGAGATTATATATTATATTATAGATAGATAGATAGATAGTAATTTACACGTGTGATGCACATTTAATATATTAAAAAAATTAAGTAAAAAATATGATGTAGTGAGGACTCGAACCTGAGATCTCCTTCATATTACTTATGCATGTGCAACGCACGCGTTGATAGATTCACAAATGACACTAAGGCCTTCTCCCATTATAATATTAAAGATTAGAGATATGGCTAAAAATAGAACTAAATCGGACCATTCAAATCAGGCACGAATTTCAAAGCTCTCAGGGGTAAAACGATAATCTCTACTGCAAACGGGTCCGAAAATGGGAACATGGTTTTTTCCAAGCCCAATAACCCAAAAACAGATCTGTCTTACTGGGTCAGAGTGACAGCCCATTATAAATAAACCCAGATCATTTAAAGAGCTGTTTAATTTCGTAATTATCTTTAAGAGGCGGTTTAAACCAAATCTCTTTTTGCAGGTTAGCGGCAGCGTCAAGAAACAATCATCACCGGCAATAAGTCAACATGTTTATTTTTATTGTTTCTAGAAGAATCTACATATCATCTGTTTGCTCTCACACCAAAAATAAGCAGCAACAAGTAGCATGCATGTTCATCTCTAACACTAACAATAAAACCACACCCTCTATACATTGTCCACTAAGGCATACTGCAGCTTCACAGAATTATAAAGCTCGGCCAGTTCGCTGTTCTCATGTTGTTGGGCACCTTACATTATGTGAGAAACTGTGCTCAGAAAGCAGCAAAATTGGCACAACATCATGCAGGTCACACTGCCAGGGCCGGCCCTGAGTTAGGGGGGGCCCGAGGCAAACTTCCGAAATGGGGCCCCCCTGCCCCCATACATTAAAAAAAAATATGTATACAAAAAATTTGCCAAAGTAAAATATGCAAAATTTGCACATTGTTCAAAGCAAAATATGCAAATTATAGTTACTCATAAGCATCATACATATATGCAAAATAGAGTGAAAATATATAATCAAATATGCAAAACCTGTCAATGGAAAGCTCTGATTGTATCTCATTTAATGCATGAAGCTGCCTCAACAATTCACCTCCACATCTACATAGATAAAATGAAAATTATGAATTAGAAACAGAAAATTATGAAATGAAAATGAAATAGCACTGAAGTGAAGAAATGAAACATAGGAGAAACATAAATATTACGGAGTTATACCTACATCATTAATCATCCCAGTGCATGACTTCTTCTCGCATTCCGTGCAGCAAACTCACTAATTAAATGTTCATAATCAAGCTTTTCTACCATCGCCTTCTCAATACATAGTAGGCCTAATCCATTCATTCTCTCTTGAGACATGGTTGATCGAAGATAAGACTTGACAATTTTCAACTTCGAAACTTCTTTCTGCAGAAGCAACAGTAATTGGTATGGTCAACATAATATGATACGCAATCCATGCATATGGAAATATACCATTCATCCTTTGCAAATAATTAAGCACATCAATTGTTTTTTTTGCTTCGGATGGTACAATTAATCTGAGGCGCTTCAACTCTAAAAACAGATCATCCCTATTAATATCATAATGTGAATCGTGATGTAGAAACTCTTCAAGAGTGGCACAACAAGCTTTCAATCATCATCATGTAGACTTCTCAACTTCTTCAAATCAAACAAAAAACCAAAGATTTGTTCATATTTCTCAAATTGTTCAAACCTACTATTGAGTGAAGAAATAGCTTGATCTACTACAGTTATGAAGTAATGAATCCTAAATTCTTCTTCAGGTGATTGTGTTGTTTCGTCCCTACCACTATCATCAAATTTTCTCTTTCTATGGATGACACGCTTCTTTACGAAAACAGCTTCAACTCCCAATTTCTCTGCAATTATTTTAGAATCAGTCATAGCCTCCATAAAACCAGTTTCTCTGTACTCTTCAAAAAATGCAATGAGCCCTTTAATTGAAGGTATAGCAACATCAATATACATGTCTTCCTCTTACAAGTATTTACTGAGAGAATTAACAGTAAATAATATATTGTGCCAAATAATCATACCCAGTAAAAACTCCAGCTTCACTCTTGATTTTAGGATCTGTATCACTGTTTGCCAATTCAATTAATGCATCTCTTTTCTGAAGGCGTCGTTCGGAGAAAAGAAGCACCTCAGAAAGCGTGTTGTCGTCGATCTGATGGCGCCGTTCGGAACGGGATTGGTTACAGATCCGGAGAGAAGAATCAGGCTGAGATGGGATTCGGTCACCATTTGGGAGCAAAGAAGGCGCCGTTAGGGTTTCGTTCCGGATTTTTTGGGAAAAAGAAGGATTGAAGGAACAGGTGGGAGAGTGGGACTTCGGATTTGGGTTTTGGGGAAAAGAAGGAAGTGGTGGGGTTTTGTTTTAAAAGAGGGTTTGGATAATCGGGTTTCGGGTTGTAAATTGAATGTGGGTTTCGGGTTTTATATCTATTCAAATGTGGATTTGTTTTAAATCACTCAAATTTAAAACCTCATTTTCAATCAAGACTTCCAGAGTAGCCGTAAATAATTGTTTAAAAAAATTTTAATGGATCAAAACTCCGTAAATAATTTTTTAAAAAAATTTTAATGGATCAAATAATTATTTTGGGGGCCCCTAATAACATTTTATTTTTTTTACACGCAGAATACGTATCTATATTTGCAAGGTGCCTATATTTGCAAGGAAAGTTTAAAATTGGGAGCCCCTAAAATCGCAAAATCCGTGGGGGCCTAAGGCGGCCGCCTTACCCGCCTATATAGTGGGGCCGGCCCTGCGCCCTGCTCGAAGAAAGGAACCCATACATAAATCTCGTATGGTTCAACTAGCAAACCGTAATAACAGAAACTGGTCGGCTATCCCCACAAAATTTACGATCAAATAACTAGTTTCTGATAGTATAGGAGTGCCAACCTTCAAGACATTCTCCACCTACTGATGGATAATGATATCAATACCAAATGCAAGACGCACTCAGATAGCAAGGATCAGAAAAATAATAGCACAAGCACAAGCTTCAGTCAATATCAACTCGAAAACATTAACATCTCAAACGTGTCATCAGCATAACTAGGAAATTATATATCCAACAATCTCTAAGCCATTACCATCAGACATACTTCAGATATTTATATCAAATTATAGCTCAAAACCTTTAGAGCTATCTAAATATCAGTTTAACACTACATACCACCATCCCTTGTTCACAACAACTCCAACAGTCATTAAAGATATTTACATAAAAATTTGTAGCTATCAAAGTTTCAGTTCCCTGCTTCCATTACCGAACCTCAGTTTCAAACTTGAGGCATATGCCCATACTGAACAGCTCCTGGAAGAGCAGCTTTGCTCCATACGGTACATTGACCCTGATAATGTTCTCTGCCGATTTGCAGAACCCACAATAGGCTCCACGAATCTTCCCATTGCTAACCCCTCGCTGGATCACGTTAGCTGGACGCTCGCACGTACGGCAGACATGCATTTGGGAGAAGTCCGAGAGGGTGAAGAGTCGCTCGTGGAGGTTGGCAGTGGCCCCATGAGCAAGGAGGCAGTCACGCTCCATCTCACCGAACTTGACCCCACCAAACCTCTTGCGGTCAGCCACAGGTTGGCGGGTAAGTGGGTGCACGGGCCCGGTATTCCGGAACTTCAACTTGTCCTCGGACATGTGGATTAGACGCTGGTAAAAGGTGGGGCCCATGAATATCAGGGACTGGACGAGCTGGCCAGTATGGCCGCATATCACCTTCTCGCTCCCCCATCGCTGGAAATTTAATCTTGAAAAGAAAGTAGGATTTCAATAAGAGGATTAGTGGTCCAGGGTGGAAATTAGCTGCTACACAATAAATTGGCAGAAAAAGACCCAGCAGAATTGTTTCATTATTTTGTTCATCCCCTTGACCATTCTGGTTACCTTTTCTTGCTTAGCTGACACAATTTGCGAATATTTGTTATATCTTAGTGGATGGTTCATGGAAAAAACTGATCTCAAGGAATATAACAGAGACTCAACTATGCAGGAAAAATTAGTCCAGTATAGTTCAGCAGCATCAGTTACAGGACTTATATGTGAACCATGATAATAGTACTATGACTTTATCCATTCATCTACCAAATTCTCCATTAGTATCACTCCGAAAGGAGTTACTTGTGGGGCCTTAACAAATCCCTACTTTATATTTAGATGAGTTCTAATGTCTCTGAATGTTAGCTTCGTGCAGAATGCCTGAATCTCCAACCCATTTACAAATTCTTCCTATTCATATCTATTTTCTGTTCTTCAGATTTGACAGATTTCCAAGACATTAGTTCATCATTATCTATGTGGGGATGCATGTGGTGATGCAGTGCACATGCCAAATGTCTAGCTTACCTGTGCAATTGCTCTGCGATGACTTCAGCTGAGGGAGTTGTGAAAGGAGTTGCATAAGTTGCTTCACCCCCAAGCGCAATGCCTTTGCCAAGAGCGGCCTCGAGCAACTGGCCAACAGTCTGCCGAGTTGGAAAAGCCTGTGGATTAATCACAATATCTGGAACAATTCCTGAACTTGTGAATGAGAAATTCTCCTGTGACTCCAAGTGACCAACAACACCCTTCTGACCGTGCATGCTCGAAAACTTGTCTCCAAGGCATGGAGAACGAACCTGAAGCAATTTGATTCGGCAGGTTAAGTAAAGTAGAATAATTCTCATGTGTAATATGGAACACACATGCAGTGCACATGCTATACTACAAGTTTAGTAGTATGGAAGTGGTTGTCTTCACTCTTCACATACTCCTTTTGGAGTCATAATAGTTAGGATAGGATAAAAAAATGTAGATGTAAGCAATCAGTATTAACTGTACAAATTAATCTTCTCCAAGCAAAAAAACAAAGTACAGTACAAAATAAAGTTTTGATGCTGAATACGAGTTTTAATTCTGTCATGGGAACAAAAATTCCTTCCCCCCCCACTTTCAAAGCGATTTTCAAAGCGATTCAAATTCCTTCCTCTTCCTCCCTTTAATTCCCCAGATCCACTCGAATCCGTCCCTTCTCCTTCTATCCTCCTTCATTAAAGTTGTAGATCTTGCCGTGATCTACCTCCTCATCCCTTTTTTTCCGTCAGCGGTCGTTATCTCCCCGTTGGCTCTTGGGTCCTCTCCGCGCATCTTGCCTCTGCGTCTTGCTACGTAGCGCATCCGCTCCGCCCCTCTCACGAGTCTCGGCGTTTGTTTTGGTGGCAGCGTTTCAGTGCTCAACGGTATCTGTCCATTCATCGCTCGCTCCTAGGAGACGGTTCTCTTTGCGTCGCCCTCCTTCCCCCTTCCAACCACTGTAAGTATCTGCAACCTTCTACTTTTTTGGGTATTCTGGCGTTTGTCAGGTGATTTTTCTCTGGTGCTCTACTTCTCTTGTTCTCCTCCCCTTCCAGTATTCTCCTCTCTTTACACTCCAGATTCCACTTTTTCTCTTCGCTCTATCCTGCGGCTTTGCCTTCCCCATCTTGAAAGATTGGGGATTTGGCCTTACTATTTCTAGCTCTGTGATAGCCTGTAGGGGCTTACTTTGGATTATCGGCTTCGGCCTTGAAACCTTGGGACTGTTGGGTTTCGCTGGCAAGATAGAAGCTTTTGCTTTGCTGGTTCTCTTATAGTTCTTGTTAGGAGTTATTGTTTCTCCTTTCTACTATTGATGATCAGTTCTCTGATCGATCCTTTTCCATCGATCTGGTGTTGTTTCAATAGACCCGAGCTATTTGGTTTTTCGTGTTGCGGTTTTTTGTAGCCGGTTGCTACCATGTTTCATCATGGTCCGGTGGCCAAAGCGTCTAATCAGATAATGGAGACCAATTCCTCATCTCCTCTTTTGTCTAACGCCGTTTTCTTTCAGTCCTCTCTTAATTTCGACTCTTCCCTTTCTGCTGGTAAGCCAGCTCCGCTTCGTGTTTGTCACAGGTGCCTCCAACCTGGACATTTGAAGTGTGAGTGTGGATTTAAAATGAAATGTTTTTTCTGTGGGAAATTCGGTCATGCGCGCAGTCGTTGCTTCGCCCTTCAACATCTTCTTGGTCTCCCCAGAGGCCTCCCTTTACCATCCAAACTCCTCTCATTCCTTAACTTCCCTCTCTTGAAGTGTAAACTGCATGCTGGCTTGGCTTTGAAACGCAGTAGTGTTTCTGGTAAGGTATTGGTAGCCTCGGCTGTTGTTCCTTCTCCAGCTTCGAACACGTCGAGCTCGTTCCCTGCTCCTAGTGATTCTATTGCGAACCTTCTCCGTCCTAATATTACTAAACTCTTTAAAGATCGCAAGGTCTTTTCTAATCTATTTCCCTTCCCTCGTATGGGTCATTTAAAAGGACATCCCCATCCCCCAGCGGTGGTTTCTGCGTTAAGCTTGAGTTTGAATTATAATTCGGTTTTGTATAAATCCTATTCTTCATGCCACTTCGAGCATCGCAGCGCGGTGGGAGACTTTGGGTCTCGCAACTTTTCTATCCCAGCTCCATCGGTTAAAGCCAATGATCTTTTGGAGGCTCCTAATCTTCGTTATAATATTCTCTGCTCGAGGTCCATTTCTTCTCCCCAACTGTCGATGCTCATTTGCCTTTCTTCGGGCAGCTTCTACTCGCTCTACCATTATTTAGGGGAACTATCTTCGATCGATCTATTCCGCAGGGAGACTTCGCTCTTCCAGTACTCTTCTCCCCTCAAGACTTCACCGAGCCTGGTTCTCTCTCCGCTCGTAGTTTCCTCCTCTCATTCTAACCCCATCTCCATTTCGACTTCGGTGGGTTCTAGTGTTCACATTACCCCTCCCGTCCCCTTTATAGACGGAGTGGATTTGATAGCCCCAGTGTCGAGCTCATCCCCCGTAGTTGAGGCTGATCCTTCTCCCGTTAAGCGTAAACGCAATAAGCTAGTCGGTAATCTTAGGCCGACTCGAGTGAGTGCGCGTATCCTCGCCAGGCAAGCTAATTCTTTGTCAGGCCGTCAGTTGGTGCTCAGTTGAGTTCAGAGTTGTTAGCTTGGCGGTTTCCCTTTGTGCCGCTAGTGTTGCTCCATGGTGGCGGCCGCTTGTACTTGTTTGCTCCATGGTAGGATGTCTTCTTTGCCGCGTTTTGGTCGCCGCTCCTCTGTTTTCGTCTCCTCTGGTGGGTGAGACACGGCGGTCTTTCCTCTTTTTCGTGTGTTCCTTGCCGAGCCGATGGTCTTATCTCCCTGTTCAGCGGGTGCTTCTTCGATTGTATCATAGTTCCCTTTTTGGCATTCGTTGCCTCCTAGTTAGGATTTCATTTTGTTTAAATCGCTCTTGTTGTTTTACATCTTGTAAAGCCATTGATTATTTACTTGTATCTGTACTGTTTTATTGATTAATATATTTTTGATGGCTGGAGCCTTTTGGCTCTATCCGATACATCAAAAAAATTCTGTCATGGGAACTTGGTACTCCACAGGACCAAAACCAACCACATTTGCTTAAAAGTCTAATTTGACAAACAAGAACCTCAAGAACAAGGAAATTACAATGTTAATCTAATTTCAAGAAATAAAATCAAAAATTTATCACAAAGTTTTAAACCACGATACTACATCCATTACTGATTTTTCAATTTAAATAACACTTCCTAATATTACTAATGTTATAAGACTCTTCGAATTAAAGTGGCCCCGCTCAACTAATATTACTAATATACTTTGCTGAAACAACCAGTAGTGAAACAAGTGGAGTCTCAGAAAATGTTCTCAGAAAATAATAAATCTTAAACCAAACAATCTAAATCTTAGCAAAAATTGTACATGGGAAATATGTTACTAAGACAATAACAGAAGCTTGCTATGATTTTACTATAGTATTCCAAATAAAAACTGAGCATGTATTATATAGCACAGCATTAATGCAATTTATTGTTTAAGTATGGTACTATTACTAAATGAGTGAATGTTGGCAAAGTAACCTGCCCATTAGACATGGTTTTTGCATCACTTTTCGCAGAATAACAACAATGACAACTTTTCAATCAGGGCTTTTGCCCTGATTGACATGGCTCAAGTTAAAAAGCACGAAAGTATGACTCTTCAGAGTTTGTTTTACAGCATAGATTGAAATGCTATAAGAATGTTCAATGACAAATTACAAGCACTGATCAGAAACAGACCAAGGCTCCTAGGTGTTCATAATATGAAGAGCTGTGCCAAATGCCAATCTGGGTCAACATGACAGAACTTAAAGAGTAGTACAAATCTTTACTGTTATAACTCGAGAGGCAAAGTGTTTATGGTTGTCTACACGGTTATGTGGCCCATCTGACAAGTATTGCAAGTGTTATTTCGTAGCCACTACACATTAAGGGGCTAAAAAAGGCAATTAATGACTACAAATCTAAATGAAAACATATGCATTACACATAGGGGTGTCAAAAAATACCATATTACCGTACCATACCGTACCATACCATTACCATACCAAACAATACCGAAACTTGGTAATACCGTACCAAATTTTCGGTATTGTACCATACCGATTTTTGATGGTATGGTACTGGTACAAAATTTTTATACCGTTGGTATACCGTACCGTACCGAATGTATTTAATATATATTTAATCTAACTTTTATCTCAGTCTTTCTTTTTCATTTTCTTGATTTTCTACCCTAGTTACTCGTCGTAGCCGTCTCTTGAGAGTTGAGTCATCTTCCCTCTTCTCTTCCCGTCCTCTTCCCTCACCTCCTACCGCAACCCCAAGATCCCCAACCTCTACAGCTCCAATCCGCCCAATCCGCCTCCATCGATTCGAAACCCCCCTCTTCTACTCCAATCCGCCCTCCTCCACTGATTCGATAGTCGAAACCCCCCTCTACAGCCCCCTCGATTCGAAAGTCCAAAGTCGAAACCCATCCCCAACCTCTACAGTTCAAGCTTTTCTTGGTCGTAGATATCGAAGTTGAGTATGATTCCTGTTGTTTGTGTGATGGAGTGGATTTTGCATAGCAAGCATTATTCGAGAGAGGTGAGGATTGCGGTGGTGGTGGTGGTTGCGGGTGTCGGTGTTTGTACGGTGACGGATGTGAAAGTTAATGCAAAGGGGTTTCTGTGCGCTTGCGTCGCGGTGTTTTCAACATCCCTGCAACAAATCGTGAGTGAATTTTTTATTTAATTTTGGAATTCTTGGAGTGTTGACTGCTTGATATTATGCAAAAGGTGAGGTGCATTTTTTTTTCTTGAAGGTTCTCAATTGTTTATCTATTATCTTTTGCTTTCTTAAGTATGCTGTTTTATAGAGTTGCTTGGATTGTTTCGAATAATTAGAAAATAATCTAGTGGAGGCATTCATTTAGCGCTATTAGCATCACTATGTCGTGTTGTTGTGAGTTAGTGACTTCGTAATTTCATTATAGATCATCGTGGCATCGAAGAATAAGTTGTTACTACCTTGATCGAAGGAATGGTTTTCAATATCTTAGCCGTGAATATTTACCTTGTGCAGAGACATGCCATAATTGTTTTTAATATACTCGTATTTACTCAATGTTTCTATGCATTTTGCAACAAGATTAGTGGGTTGATCTCTGCGACTGTTGAATTGGAATCTGAGAAGCACTCGGTAACTATTTAGCAATATTGATAGTAGCAGAAAAGGGTACTTGAATTTGGAACAAATTTATCTTAGCTAAATGGATTTGTTCGAAGTTAAAATTTATAGTTTTTTTTTTTAAAGTTTACCCCAAGGGCAGCAAGCAAGTATAGTTTAAATGTCAGATTCAGGATTGGCCTCTATTGGAATACCATTACAAGTTGTCACAATGTATTAATGTAGAAACAAAGTTGGTTAAGCTAAACTGTATGGTTAATTTGTATTGCAATTTAGGTCAATAGGGGAAAATGTAGAGAGACCAATGTCAGTACAAAATCATGTAAACTTTACTAACTAAATGCAAATTAATTCAGTTCACATTTTATTGATTAATTACTTTGTTAGTAGAATAGACTCAACATTTTCCAATTGATTTCAAACTATTGCTGTTTTCAAATATTATGGTACATTGTACTAAATTCAGCAAGCATGAAAGGAACTTTAGAACTTAAAATGATAACTAATCTATATATGATCCTCATCGATGTTTAGGCGTAGAAGGAAATACATTCCTCTGTGGGCAAGGTGAATGATTAACTTTATCTTTAAGGAAACATGTTTTTTATTGATATCTGAGTATATTGTTGGACATATATAAAGCATATATATATTTATTGTGCCAGTCGGTCATGAGAAACAAAGTTTGAAATTGGTACATCCATATTTCTTGATGTCCGGTACTACCATGGTACTACTATTACCATACCAATATTTCGGTATTACCGAACTCGGTAGTACCAAAATTTTGGCACGGTAATGGTAGAGAAATTTGTGTACCAAGTATTCCAGTACGGTAGACGGTAGAGTAATTTTTGTACGGTACGGTACGGTATACCACCCCTAATTACACACATACTGATAAATGTAAGTAACTACAATATCTGTGAACTGACCTGTCTCAAAATGACAGCTGCAAAGTTCTTCCCATCATCATTTGCCGAAACCACCACCTTATGTACCATACCCTTTTCAGTGTGCTTCAGCTTGACACCATGGTCATCTCCTGCCTCTGAAACCTTTCCTATCACAATATCTCCACTCTGAAGACTCGCACCAACATAAGGAAACCCATCATCTTCTAGACTGTCAACACGACCTCTCTTACTTTGCATCTTTCCAAAATCCACTTTATCCTTTTGCTTAATCCTCTTTGTCATCTCTTTATTGTCAACTTCGGCTTTATAGCTCCGTAAAAGTTCAGTCCGGAACATTCCACGCTCTAAAGAAGCCTTATTCATCACCAATGAGTCCTCTTGATTATACCCCTGGTGAACATTCACAGCCACAATAGCATTTTGACCATTGTAAAACTCGGGTCTAGACATTCCATTCTTTAGACCAAGAGAGTAATCTGTCCGACCAAGACAATCCGCAATCACAGTTTTAAATAGAGGCCTCTGTGGGTAATAGAGTTGATGGATTAGGGTGTCCACTCTAATATCCGGGTTTGTAGTCGAGTAGCCAATAGCCTGTTGGGAGTGCTTCTCAGCTTGATAGAGTACTCTCCTTGCAAAATTATGGTTGGCAAAAGGTATAAGGCCGCAACTTAAACCCATTACGAACGATGGATCAAGCTCTGAGTGTGTGTAAGTTGACTCGCCATTATTTGGTTCGAAGAGATATCTGACTCCACAAGCAGTTTGACAATCTTCTTCCTCTTCAACTCCAATCAGTTCGATGAGTCCCTCGTCTAAAAGAGACTGGAATGAGGAAACTCCGCCTTTCAGGTACTTGATTTTCTGGAGATTCTCAACTACTAGGAGAGGTCTCAGAAGTCTCCCTGAATCAGAGAAAATTCTCACTTCATGTTGGTGTTTGTCCCACTTAATTTCCACCTAAGTATAAGATAGACAACAAAGGGAGAAATTTTCAGAATATTATGTTAAGTTTATCCTGTAATAGATATAAGAAAAAATTAAGAGAGTCACAGCTGTTCAGAGTAAACAATCCAAGCAAAGGAAACTAATTACAAGGAAAGAAATTGCACAGGAAGACTGAGAATTAAATACTACAATTCAATCCAACTCAACTTTCTAACATCATAACCTTGTAGCCTTTTTGAAAGAGATTATGCTGCTTAATAGATTTGATCAAATTACAATGCAAGTCCACAATCTAGAAGATATGACTAGCAATTTTATTAAAACACCCAATAGTCAGAGTACCATCAATAAGAAAATCCATTTCATGCAATTATTGTTGATACCAATTTGCATGATCCAATGTGTTATTTATGAAATCATTCAACAGTAAAAGAATAAGTGGGGGCCCATAGTCAACAGATTTTATTTTCAAATAGAAGTGCTTCATCGTCACAGCAAAAGTGGCCTGTGTGCTTTTCTAGTTAT
Source organism: Hemerocallis citrina (assembly GCA_017893485.1). Lineage (NCBI taxonomy): Eukaryota > Viridiplantae > Streptophyta > Magnoliopsida > Asparagales > Asphodelaceae > Hemerocallis > Hemerocallis citrina. The sequence continues at coordinate 276,238,615 of CM030363.1, read as the reverse complement.
TTCAGAGTAGACAAAGTAACAAGTAACTAACACCCCCGTGTCGCAGCAAAGACAATGACCAGAGGTTGCTTATGAGCCATAAGAATATCATCAGCAGATTAAGCATGGGAAGAGATTGGCCTGACACATATAATGTGAGATACACATGCAAAATCAAAAAGACTACACAAAAGTAGGAAACTTGTATCAAATAATTTTCTTCTTCAGGAGTATATGACACAAATCCGACACGAAAAAGATTCCCTGATTTCATAATCTGCAGGTTCCCTGATTTCTAACTTAATCTTAGTTCAAGAAAGTGCCGCCATAAATTTCATTTTTAAAAAAGAAGTCACCGTGAATAGGGTTACTGAGCAAGCCAAAAATACTGTAGCAAAATATTGTTCACAGCTGCTGTAGCATTCTCAAAATATTGTTCACAGGTCATCGAGCATTTTGAAAATACTGTGGCAATACAAAGGAAATAGTAAAATCCAACATCAGCTTACCTAGTCTAGTGGTATAACCGACATGCCTCAAGCTCAAATGTGGAAACATTAATACTTGTTAAAGTAGTCTTAGTTTAGTTCAACATCTGAAGCAGATTTATATTACTTCTTGTACTCTCCTATATATATAAATCAATGTATTCAATTATAAAGATCCAATAAAATATTCTTTTCAGTCTCCATACTATCAATCAACATGGTATCAGTACTGAAAATATATACACAAAAATTTTTCACAAAAAAGTGAGGGCTCTCTCTCTCTCTTCTTCAAAAAAAAAAAATCACTGTTTTTATTCCTCCTCCGAAACCCTAACCCTACTCTGCCTTCCTCTTCCTCCTCTACGCCGCAGCCCTCCCTGGCCCTCCACGCCGCCGCCTCCTCAGATCCACGCCGCCGCCACACCCTAAACCGATCCTCCGATCTCCACCCGGTCCTCTCCCGCCTCCACACCCAAACCCGACCCTTCAATCTCCTCTGATCCTCAGATCAACGCTGTTGCCTCCACACCCAAACCCGGCGCCACCCTCCCGATCCACTCCCTGACCCGCTACTCTACCGCCGCCACCTTCCCGATCACCTGCCGATCCCCTCCCTGTCCCACTTCCGACCTCTAATACTCTCATCCCCTCCATACCCAAACCTGACTCCGCACCATCCTGCCTCCTCCAGCTCCCGCTCGCAGTGTCGTCTCCCGCTGCCGCCACCTCTTGACCCCGCCTCCACTGTAGCACCCAAAAAAAAAGTCTTGTGATGCGCATTGTTCTGTAATATGTGCCAATTTTTTTATGCCCTCTTCATAATCACCTATCTTTCTCACATGTTCTCTCTCAAATCTAACCTAGAACTGCTCCTATGGTGACCACTAATACAACAATGACCTCCCCTCCTCTGATGGCAACCTCTCCTCTAACTGTAGAACCATCTCCTTCCACTGCTGCTCCTACGGATGAGTCAACCTCCTTCCAATCTATTGTTTATGCTAAAGAGTATCAGGACTTCCGCAACATGCTGTCCCCTCCTTTTAGTAACTCTGTTCACTCGGATAATGTTTGTCATGTTTTCTCATATCAATGGATAATTGATTCAGGTGCTTCTGAACATGACTCATTTATCGCTTTCTTCATATTCTTTGCTTCCAAATTATCATGTGCGTATTAAGGGTGGCTCACATGTCCCTATTGAAGGTGTGGGAGATATCTATTTCTTCGGACCTTCATCTTAAATCGATTTTGCGTATTCCTAACTTTCCTAATAGCTTATTATCAGTTCCTAAACTTTGTAAAGATTTAAACTTTTCAGTGACATTTTTTCCTTCACCGGTCGTGAGCAACATAAGTTATATATCTTGAATTCTCCAGTCTCGGATTTTCATTCTTCTGTTGATCCTGAATTGTGACACTAACGACTGGAATATCCTTCCTCTACGACCCTGAAGCACTTAGTTTTAGGTTGTGAGTCTTCCTTTCAGATATTGTGTCATGTGAGTTCGGCAAACATCATAAAGTTTCCTACCCCGCACGCATCAATAAACATGGTAAATATTTGTTTGATTTAGTGTATTGTGATGTTTGGGACCTAATTGGTTTTCCAACGTTTAATAACTATCGTTATTTTGTTACGTTTATTGATATTTTTTCTCGAATGACGTGGTTGTTTCTTTTGAAAGATCGTTCTGACGTATTTAAAGTTATTTAAGAATTTTTCATCGAGATACAAACACAATTTGGCACAACTTTTAAATGTTTTCGTTCTGATAATGCTAAAGAATATGAGTTCTCATTTTCAACAATTTTTTTCTCAACACGGAATAATTCACCAAATTTCTTGCGCCTACACTCAACAAAATGGAGTGACAAAACGCAAAAATCAACATTTACTTAGCACTGCTCGTTTTTTTATGCTTGAAATGAATGTCTCCAAGTTTTATTGGAGTTTTGTGGTTATTCTGTATGTTTTCCTATCAACCGAATGCCTACTCCTATTCTTCAAAATCAATCCCCATTCAAACTGGTATTTCCATTAAAAAATCTATTTTCAATACCACCTCGTGTTTTTAGATGCACTTGTTTTGTTTAGAATCTCCACCCAGACACTGATAAACTTGACATGTGGGCTACTAAATGTGTATTTTTTAGGTATTCGCATTTTTTGAGAGGTTATCTTTGCTATGGTCTTTCAAGGAAAAAAATATTTACCTCAGCAGATATTTTATTTTTTGAACATAAACCTTTTTTAAACATATTCCTTCACACAATCCTAATTTACCAAGGGTGGTTGTAGAGAGTCTTGATTTCCCACCACATCCACCACATTCACCACAACCACCACCAACAACAATAACATCATCCCCACCATCACCACCACTTCAGATTTATGTCAGATTACGAAAGGCTCATTCAGACTCAACCATCCAAGCAGTACCTTCTGTTGTTCAACCAGTGCCAACCATTTCTGTCGGTAATATCCCTAATACAGATAATTTACATATTGGTCAATGTAAGGCTAAGCGTTCTTGTGTTCACTATCCTATTGCAAAGTTTATTTCTTCTAAGCTATCCAGATCCTTTCGAGTTTTTACCTCTTTTTTTGGATTCTATTTCTATTCCTAACAATGCTCAGGACGCACTCTGGTTGGACACCATTCATGAAAGAGAAAATGCATGCTCTTCAGCAGAATAGTACTTGGCAGTTGATTCGCCTCCCTCTGGGTAGTATGACAGTTGGTTGTAATTCACTGTCACACATAATCCTGATGTCACAGTTGGCTGACTCAAAGCCCACCTTGTCGCTAAAAATTATACACAGAAATTTGGGGTCAACTATGCAGGCTTTTTCTCCGGTTGCGAAACTCACTTCTGTTTGTGTTCTTATCTCTCTTGCATCAAATTATTCTTGGCCCCTTCAACAGTTTGATTGTCAAGAATACATTTCTCAATGGACACTTGAAAGAGGTGGTGTATATGCAGCAACCTCCTGATTTTGAGTGACAGATCAAGAATCTTATATGTTCGCTCAAAAGTCTCTTTATGACCTCAAACAGTCTTCACGTGCTTGGTTTTAAAAGTTCGGCAAAGTTGTGTGCTCTTATGGGTTCTCAAGAAGTAAGGCAGATCATTCTCTCTTCACAAAGAAATGTAGCATATGCATTGTTATTTGTTAGTCTATGTTGATGATATCATTATTACAGACAGTTATTCGCAAGGTATTGCAGACATTAAACAGCGGCTAGCTCAAACCTTTTAAACAAAGGATATTGGTCTGCTTCGATATTTTTTTAGCATTGAGGTTGCACACACAAAGGATGATATCTTTCTTTCTCAAATAAAGTATCCTTGATATTCTTGCTGATACAGGATTGTTGGGATGTCGCCCTAGTGAGTAGTGACACACCTATGGATCTCAATATTAAGTCGTTCTCCTTCTCCAATAATGCATTGTTCTCTGATCCAGGATGATATCACAGGTTGGTTGGCAAACTCATATATCTCTCAATGACTAGGCCAGATATTGTCTTTGCAGTTAGTCGAGTCACTCAGTTTATGCATGCACTGACCATCACTCATTAATAAGTAGTGGTTCACATTCTTCGCTACCTTAAAAAAGCCCCACGACAGGGGGTACTCTTCCGGCCTGGTGATCCTCTTTCTTTACGAGGATATTCTGATGCTGACTGGACAGAATCAGTTGATGATAGGCGCTCAACTAGTGGGTATTTTATATTCTTTGGAGAAAATTTCGTATCTTGAAAAAGTAAGAAACAACCTGTGGTAGTTAAATCAAGTGCACAGTCTGAACACCGAGTCATTGAGCATTTGGTTTCTGAAGTTTTATGGCTTAAATCTCTTCTTCGAGACTTGGCAATCCCAGTGTTATCTTCAGCTCCTCTCTACTGTGACAACAAGGCTGCTAAGCATATTTCTGAGAATCCGGTGTTTCGTAAGCGCACAAAACATATCGAAGTTGACTGTCACTTCATTCGAAATGAGTGGGAGAAGGTTATTTCTTTTTATATGTCCAATCCGGTGAACAACTTGCTGATATCCTAACTAAAGCACTAGTGCACTACCTCCTAAGTTTTTTCAAACTTTCTTGAGCAAGGTTGGCTTCGACAATATCTACGCACCAGCTTGAGAGGGAGTGTTAAAGTAGTCTTAGTTTAGTCCACATCTGAAGTAGATTTATATTATTTTTTGTACTCTTCTATGTATAGGAACCAATGTATTCAGTTATAAAGTGGCCTCAGCCAGTTTCGAACCCGCACACACAAGCCCCAAGGTGAACAGTCACCGAAACTAACCCCCACGCTCTAGCCAAAAGGGACATGGTGCCCAACTGCTCTAAAGGAGGGCATTAATAAGGTTTAGCTTTGCTCTCGGGATTAGGGAAAAATCGAATTTTTGAAATAAAAAGCTTCTGCCGAGACTCGAACCCACACAAAGTCTGCCGCCGAGCTACAGTAGAGCGCAACTAGCGCCCCCCCTCTAACCAGTATGCTCTTAGGGGTTAACTGATATGAGGGTAGATTAAAATAGTTTTGTTTCGAGTCTCTGTTTATCAAAATTAGTTCGTTTTTCAAAAGCTCTTAACTTTGTTCCTCTTTCACATAGTCATAAAAATTTCCTGAATACTGAGTTTATGCATAATTAATAAACCAGTGTTTTTAAAAACATTTTTATGGCATTAAAACATGAATTTCTCATTCTAATTTTGTATTCTATGCCTACAATTGCAATACTTCAATTTAGCAACTCTCTACCAATTTTTTGCATTACAACTACACCCAAAAGAATATTAATTCCTGTTTTCCCCTCTTTTATCCACAAACACCCAATGACATGGTCTCATTCATTGAACTAGTGTCACAATGGTTTAATAAGCACAAATTCAATAATTTCAACTACTACTCATTCACAAGTATTTTCTACAATTAACATGGTTCCAATTTCACATTTTCATAGCAATAAGGCAATCTATATAATAAATTACTAAGAAAGCTATCAAGTGGCTCTCATTCAATCTCCCCTAAAATCAATGGCCTAGATTGATTCTCACAAAACATATTTTCCCGCTCAAAATTTTAAATCCCAAAATTAAATTTTTTCCCGCCAAAACTAAAAACTACTTTATTACTATCTCTTTCTTCTCTCTTCACTTTTTCATATTTTTCTTTTTCTCTCTCCCATCATTTCTTTATTTACTTAGAAATTTAGATTTTAAGATTTCAGGTTTGTAAAATTTTCAGATTTTTTATGTTTTTTTTATTGCACATGTTATATCGAAAATATCAAATATCATATCTCTTCAACAATTAAATTTCATCATTTTCCATCCTTAAAGTTCTAAGAAGTTGAATTTTACACCCTCATTTATAATTATTTTTCAACATATACTAATAGAAACATGGACTTTTATTTACAACTAATTATTGTCATACTATTCAAACTTGAACTACATAATTGTTGTTTTACTGTTTACGGAGCTTTTCGTGTGTTGTATCATTCCGAAGATGTGCCGTAGGCACGTACTCATGGGCAAATCTAGTTCTACTACATTAGACATGATCTATAACAAATAGCATGCAATTTATCAAGCATTTACTCAATCATCTACCAAGTCCATTTTAGAGCCAACAAATGGTTATCTTATTAATTTCTTTAACATTCTCATTAATCAAAAACTCCTAGCATGGTGTCTAAGATTAGAAGTAGAGAAAAACACCCACCTATTTGAAGAAAAACAACTACAAAAGCTCCTAGAATCTCCTTGAACACACGAGCGGTCCTTCTCCTCCGAGTTTGTGCCACCACGATCGCCTTCTCCTCCTTGCCTAGTGAATCCCGAGCCCTTTCTTCCTCTAAATGAATTGGCCGGCCTCCTATGTGATGAATACACACCACTAGAATGCTCTCAATCTTTTTCTAACTTCCACTCAATCTTTTTACTTACTATTGTGTTTTCTTTCTTTCTTTTCTATACAAAATTTTAGTGCATTATATGCAAAGAAAGGGGGGGTATTTATACTAATTTTTGGGTGAAATGGAGGGCCAAGATTGAATTAGATAGTTGTAGATTAGGGGCTAGGATGAGTTAGGAAGCTAGAGTAACCACCCATGAACACAAACCACCTCTCCACTAAGCCACTCTCCCACTCTCTCTTGACTCCATCCGGCCTACCCCAATGCACACCCAAGACACGTGCTAGTGCAATGCACGTGTCAAATGTAGCACCCCTAGTTACTAGTTGTACATGATAATTTAATTAATTTCCTACAAAGTTGATCTACACTACAAGTCATGTTAAATAAAAGAGAAATAAACTAGTGGACTTTCAATTAGTGGGCCAAAACTCAATGGGCTTAATTAAAATAATTAAATAATTAGGATGGGCTTAAAATAAACAATTAGGCTTTAGAATTTAATTAGGCTTTTAAAATATAAAAGAGAGAGAGAGAAAATATTTATTCATGTTACAGAATAAATAATTATCTAGAAAAATGCACATGAATTAGTACGTGCAACACACGTAAAAATTCACAAACCTTTCATTTAATTAAAAATAAAGAATCAGGATGTTACAGGATGTCTGTCATCTACACCATAAATACCCTATATCAACATGATTTATACATCCAATAGTCACAAACTAAGTAATTGTAGGCAATACACAAGTACTGTCATTTTAAAGGATACACAAGTACCGTCATTTTAAAGGATACCAGATTTTCTAATGAAATAACTGATAGGTATGTTATCTATGAACTTACCGTTTCCAAACACATCACATATGGTCCAGATTCATCTGACATGTCAACTTGAGACACTAGTAAACTACACAAAGCACTTGTTATATGCTAACAAATATAAGATTCCTTAGGAGTATAATTGAATCTGTAAATGTAGCCCAGTCTATTGAGATTCTTATTCATTCACTGGAAATCAAATATTGAAATCTCCATGAATTAACTAATACAACCCTATAATGATATCTAGCTCACCAAGCATGATGACATAGGCTGAACCCCTTGAGATCATTGCCAAACACCAACAAATATTAGTCCTGCCATGTATATTGTATAGTTACTTTACAAACTATCTGATATGAAAAAGTCTCGACTTGTTTAGAGCTCACCTACACAGTTACAACGACCAATTTGAGATGTAATAATACACCATCTCAGCAATATGTTGTCACTGTCTTGTACCAGATAAGTTACACCAATACACATGTAGAATTACAAGTATTCCATACCACAGAAGTATAGCCAACAATTTAAATATGGAAATTGTCAAGATGAATGTGTATGAACCATATTTATATAGACGTGCATGCATATAGTGAAAGATGAAAACCTGGGGATTAATTTGTTTAGTTCGGCGCATCTGTCTGAATCTTACAACAAATGTGCTCGACTCCAAGCAAACCCCAATCCAATCTCCATTGAGTAAAACTTTATCCATTTTGCTTATAGATGTGATGGACATCTGATCTAACTTTGACATACCACAGGAAACCAACTTATCCAAGAAATGTTCTGTGACTTTTGAGCTGATGACAGTGGTGATTGCTAAATTCTTTACAAACCCGCAGTTCTCCCCATCAGGAGTGGACAAAAAACACAATTTTCCCCAGTATGACGGATTTCTGCACATTAAATTTCACATGATTAGTTGGTATAATATCATTTATTAAAAGTTAAACTAACAAATTATTTGACTAACTAAGCTTTCCTCTTGAACACAACATTACAAGCAACCAAATGTTGTCAAAAGCGAAAAAATTATTTCTAAGACTATATTAATTCGCACATTCATTTATAAATTCTCACTCCACACAACAATTCAATTGCAACAAGGGAAGATACATGAAAATGAAATTTGTTCAAAGAACGAAGTTAATACTGCATTTACTATTACCTCCAGGCGGTGAGCCAGAAAAGAAATTCCCACAAAACGCAATATAACGATTACTTTCTTCCCCATTTTGGCAAAAAATATTGTTTACAAGAACTTATTTTGATTGAAAATATGAAAGATTTTTCTAAATGTTAACTAATTTGGTCTACTACGCAGAATGAAAATAATTCTGACTTACAATATAGCAATCTCTGTTTCAACCAGAAAACGCAAAAGCTAAATGATGTAGAAAAACATTCTTTTTAACCAGAATATACTCAGAGAGGGTGTTCGTGCTTGTGTACAGCCAAAACTTTTAAGTCCAATTTGAAAATCAAATGTTCAACTAAATAGCATTGAAAATCTGAAGCAATTAGACGTTTAGTACTAACTAGTACAACTAGAAAATCTGAAGCAGAGTGATATGGGAAGGTGCAAAGATTACTATGAATATATATAATCTATATAATAAAACACAAAGAAAGCTATCAAGTGGTTCTCATTCAATCCCCTCAAAATCAAAGGCCCAGATCTAACCTCACAAAACACATTCCCCCCCCCCCCCACCCAAAAAGTTTCCTCCCAAAACTCAAATTCAAATCCCCCCAAAACAACTCCTTTATTTATTTATTATCTCTCTCTCTCTCTCTCTCTCTCTCTCTCTCTCTCTCTCTCTCAATATATATATATATATGGAAACATGGACTTTTATACTCCAATTTATAATTCTTTTTCAACATATACTAATGAAAACATGGACTTTTAATTACAACTAATTATTGTCATACTATTCAAACTTGAGCTATATAATTATTGATTTATTGTTTACAAGGCTTTCTGTATGTTGTATCGTTCTGAAGACGTGCCATAGGCACGTGCCCACGGGCAAATCTAGTCTATATAATAAAACACAAAGAAAAGCTATCAAGTGGCTCCCCTTCAATTGAAACCAAATCAACGACTCAGATTCACCCTCCCAAAACATATTTTTCCTCCAAAAAGTTTTCCACCCAAAACCAAAATTTTCCCCCCAAAACTAAAAAAAAATCATTACTTTATTACTATCTCTCTCTTCTCTCGTCACTTTTTCATATTTCTCTCTTTCTCTCTCCCTCTCTCTCTCACACATTCTCACATTCTCTCTCTATTTACTTAGAAATTCAGATTTTCATATTTCAGATTTGTAAATTTTTTAGATTTTTTATGCTTTTTTTATTGCTCATGTTACGTTGAAAATAGCAAATATCTGCTCAACAATTAAATTTCATCATTTTTCACCCTCAAAGTTCTAAGAAGTTGGATTTTACACCCCCATTTATAATTATTTTTCAACATATACTAATGGAAACATAGACTTTTATTTACAACTAATTATTGTCATATATATAATTGTTGTTTTATTGTTTACAAGACTATTCGTATGTTGTATCGTTCTGAAGACGTGCCGTAGGCACGTGCCCACGGGCAAATCTAGTACAATGATAAATAATAAAGAAATATCTCAATAAATAAACAGAAATGTAAGTAAGAAATAAATTTATAGATTAACACTAATTATAAAACATTACTATCAAAAGCAACTTTAAAGATAATACTTACTTAAATTTTGAACTGGGGTTAACGCGCATAAAATAGCTAATAGCATAGCAAGGAAAAAACAGGAATTATCAGTGTTTTACACCAATTTAGTAATCTAGTGCGTCTACAGAAACTCTAGTAAAAATAAATCTAAAACTACTACCAACTAGGTTATATATATTAAACAAAGAAGTATCCCAGGATCATTTACTGAATAATGTAACGACAGTTCTTTAGTGTTCTAATTGCAACCAGGAACAGTATATCAGGAGTACTTATAATCAGAAAATACTTACCAAACAAACATATTAACAAGAATGATAAAGCAACTGAAGGTTGAAAATTACAAAACAGTGTCGAGATAAAACTCAAACGAACACAATTGTAAGAGATAAAAGTGAACTCACGGATATCTAGCATCCCCAGCTTTTCCAGCATAAACAACCTGCTGCCGTGTTTTCCTCAGGTCAGATATCATCTGCAATGGATTTGCTCTTCGAAGAGTTGCCACAACTCCTGAAATCCTCTCAGTCTTTTTGTAAGGATGACACCATTGACCAGTGGCAAAAGCCCTATTCAAACCCATCGTAATAACTGAGGCATCAAAATAACGTTCGATCAACTGTAGATCTCGGTCTCCATATAAATCTCTTTGCATAGCTCTCACCATTTTCTTTTCTGCATGTTTAACATGACACCAAAGCTCTTTCCGGAGCAACTCACCAACCAAATCCAACCTTTTATTTCTAAAGTCATCCTTGTTGTCGACTTTCCTCTTCCCTATAAAACTTAGAAGCAAGCATTTCACCATATACCCTAAAAAGAGAGCCTTTTGATGATTATCCATAATCGTTGGAAATAAATATTTCGAAATATACTCATCAAATGATTCAGCAACTGGAAATTTTGCAGTTTTAATTAGAGAGTCCACATAGTCTTTAGCTTTTTCCACACTTCTAAATCCTTCACAGTCTTCGTCAGCATCTTTGATAGTTGCTAATATGACGTTCGTTAAGTTTCTGTCACATTCATCGAGATCAATCATCTGAAAGACTTCTTTGTCAGAAGAGGCACCAAGGGCAAAAAACATGATCCACACTGGTATCGTGACATACATGAAATATAAGCTGATGACTTTTCCGCCGCTTAAAGCACTTTCTTTTGTGGCGTCCAAGAGTTTAAGATAAACTCTTTTATTTTTTATCTCAGACATGTATTGTACACTCCAGCATGGTTTATCATTAATCCACAGTCTTGAGAAGCAGCGCTGCTCCTGTGCTATAAATCTCTGAACAAAAGAAGAAAATTAAAAGGCTAAAGATTGAATAGCGGTCGCTTTACTCAACTAGAACAGATAGATACACATGCTAGGAAAACAGTGTAATCTTTAGATAATCTCACAACTAGGAAACTTTACGAATAATGTAAGTAGTGCAGTGGTTATAATTAACTCCTGCAAGACAGGACAATGTGGAATGAAAAAAACTAGGTTTTCGAAGTCCAAGTGAACAACAAGGGTAACTTTTATCTCCTGTGAAGTATGGTTGTATTTTACTGCAAGCAGTATGAAAACTAATTTAGTTTAGATGTATAATTATAAAATAAGTTTGAGTGCAATTTAGAATCATTTATAGAGCTAGAGTAGGGTTGCGTTACACAATAGTTGAACTTATTATACTAACTCATGTGCTCCAAGTATATGTATTTAATTCTTGCTAAAAATGGGGTGGAGATAATAGGCATGAGATATCAAAAAAGGAGTGTATGTATTTAATTCTTGCTAAAAAATGGGGTGGAAATGCTAGGCATGAGATATCAAAAATGTTACTAATTTCCAATGTGAACATAGCAAAGAAAATCAATTTCATGCAGGTAAGAGGTATTGAACATGTTGATTGATTCCCACAGTGTCCATGGATAAAAAGAAGGGCATGTGCAACTGATGTAAACTTAACCCTAAATAGAGAATTTCTAAGAATTTTAAGGGATTAAATTTACCAACATGTAATGCAGACTAAGTAAGAAATTAAAACTATTAATTGGTAGATGGATTTTCAAGATATGAGATAAGTGTAACAAACCCAATTAAAATTCAATCCTAATAATCAATAATTATATATACCTAAGCGTTCTTAGCAAGTAAAAGATGCAATAAAGATTCGTACTCTAATAGGTAGGTAGAAGCACACACTCTCAATTATTTGTGTATGACAGACAAATCAAATAATATTATAGAGATGATAAAGCAGTAACACAAATATTTGAAAAGTGGAAAGAGTATACCGGGGTTCGAAGCAGATCTCAGATTGGCAGCAGTGGTGGGGTTTTCCGACGACAACGAGGGGGCTTCGATGATGGCTGACGAGGCGGCAAGGAAGTGATGGGGGTGAGCGGTGACGAAGAGGATACCGGGGAAGGTCTTGAGCGGGCGGAGGGAGGCGGTGATCGATGGGTGCGGGAGATCGACTTCGGGTGTCGATGGGTGCAGGAGGTCGACTTCGGGCGTCGATAGGTGCAGTAGTTCGACTTCGGGTGTCGAAGGATGAGGGCGACGGAGGATGGAGGGGTGGGCGACGATGGCAACAGGCAGTGGTAGTGACGATGAAGGTGGTGGGTATCGGTCGGCGCTAGAGGAAGATGATGATGAAGAAAGTTAGGGTTTGCTTTTGGATTGGATTTGGGGATTATAGTTTTGGGGGTTGAATTAATTTGGGAATTAGGGTTTGGGATTTTACTTTGGGGGTAGTTCTAGAGTTTATCACAAACCCTAAAATTTGATCTTGATTGTATCACACAAAAGAGAGATGAAGGGCAAAACTCAACACAATATTTTTTTTAACGAGAATAGGGCTGCAATCGAGCCGAGCCGAGCCAAATACCTTCAGGCTCGAGCTCGGCTCGTTTACGAAACGAGCTCAGTTTTGAGCTCGAGCTCGGTTCGAGCCGAGCTTTGACCGTATTGAGCCGAATAGCTCGCGAGCTTAACCTTAAAATTTTTTTAAAAAAAAACACCAAGCTCGAGCTCGGCACGTTTACGAAACGAGCTCAGTTTTGAGCTTGAGCTCGGTTCGAGCCGAGCTTTGACCGAGCTAGAGCCGAATAGCTCGCGAATAGCTCAATTCGTTTGCAACCCTAATTGAGAATAGCATAACTTCTCATTAATCTCAAGGCCTATATATAGGCTCAAAACTAATCTTGATACAAATCTCAAAAATATTCCAATGCGTAAAAGAAAAATTACAAATCGTAAAACTACTACATATAGCTATAATTGTCATAAACAAATATGATTACTAAACAAAATACTAAACTAATGAAGCAGCTGTCCTAGATGATGTCTGCTCTGATAGAATCGCCTGAATCGTCTTAAACTGATGTCCTCATCATTCTCCCCAAGTTGGAGAGGGCTCAACCCAGTCGAGTCAAAACCAGTTCTCCTGTCATAGTGCTCCAAAAGGTCTGGATCCAAGCGCTGAAGCTCTACACAATCTATCCAAGTATTCTCTGACTCCGCCTTGTTTTTCCATCTTACCAAATATCTATGAATACCACCATCTCTAGTAGAGATTATCTGATCACCTAAAATATTATCCAATTTTTCTGTCGGTGGGTAAGTAGTATCAGGTAGTGGGGGTAATTTGGGAATCTCACCATTAAGCTGCAAGGTAGGCTCATCTATAAGAGGATTTCTAGGGTTAAATTTTGGACCTTCATATGGTACTATATCATCAATATTGAAAGTCTTACTTATGTCAAAACCTTCGGGAAGGTCAATGACATAGGCATTATTATTGATTTTATGAAGAATTTTAAATGGGCCTGCAGCACGTGCACTCAACTTCTTAACGGATCTAGCTGGAAACCGTTCCGGACGAACCCGAACCATCACTTCGTCACCCACATTAAAAGTTTCAAATTTCCTTTTAATATCTGTTCTTAGCTTGTAGTTAAAATTGTTCTCATTAATTTTCTTGAAAATTTCTCTAAGGAAGTCATAAATGTGAGATGCAAATGTGGATGCAGACTCTGAGACTCGGTGATGTTCTAACATGTGGACTCATGCCGGTGGTTCTATTCTTAGATGTGTTACAAGTAAATTTAGCAACCGCTAATTTTAAGTCCTAAGTTCCCAAGTTCTCTCCCACAAGAGTATGCAAGAGATTGTCAAGACTCCGGTTGACAACCTCAGTCTGTCCATCAAACTATGGGTGGAAGACTGAAGAGAACTTCAATTTCGTACCCATCTTGTAACATAGGGTCTTCCAAAAATAACTCGTGAATTTCACATCCCTATCGGACATAATGATTTTTGGCAACCCATGTACCTTCACAATGTTATCAAAGAAGATCCGAGCTACACGAGATGCATCGAAAATTTTCGAGCATGGGAGAAAGTGGGCCATTTTAGAAAAATGGTCCACGACGACAAGGATGGAATCATGTTTTTTGTGTTTTCGGTAAGCCTAACACGCAATCCATACTCGCATCTTCCCAAGGGCGACTGGGAACAAGTAACGGAGTCTACAGGCCTGTGTTCTATTTTTGTTGCTTGGCGAGTTGACAAGTATGACATCTGTTAACAAATCTCGAAACGTTTCTCTTTAGCTTCGACCAGTAAAACCTATGTTCCACAACATCAATGGTCTTGCTATGCCCAAAGTGTCCAGCAAGGCCACCAGCGTGCAATTTCCAAACAAGATACTCTCATAATGATGTACTAGAAATGCACAGTTTGGAGCGATAGAAAAATAATCATCTTTCAAGAAATAAGCATCTATCACTCAAGTGATGCCATCCTTCAAAGAGGTGTAGATCTCGTGAAAATTTGAGCAGGAGGCATACTCATTTTTCAATCTCTCAAAACCAATAATTTCGGTGCGCAGTGTACATAAGATCATGTGACAACGATTGAGTGCATTCGCGGTCTTATTATCAATCCCTTTTGTATGTTTAATGGTATACGAATATTCTTGTAGGAACTCTACCCATCGAGCATGTTTCAAATTCAACTTTTGTCGAGAATTAAGGAATCTTAAGGCCTCATGGTCTGAGAAAATGACGAATTTTTGCGACAGGAGATAGTGTCGCCAATAGCGAAGAAATTGAATTACCGCATAGAACTCTTTGTCGTAAGTGGAATATTTTTGTTTTGCTTCTTCAGCTTTTCGCTGAAATAAGTAACATGATGACTCTCTTGACCAAGGACTTCACCTATACCAATACCAGAAGCATCCCACGTTACTTCGAAGACTTTAGTGAAATCAGACAACCTCATGACATGTGTCTGAGTCATTCTTTTCTTGATCTCTTCGAAGGCTTTCGTGGCTTCTTTCAACCAGACGAATTCACCTTTCTTCAAACAGTCGATTATCGAAGACATGATTATGCTAAATCCTTGCACAAACCGGCAAGACCATGAAAACTCTGCACATCACGAATAATGTGGGGCTCAGGCCACTCAGTAATAGCTCGTATCTTTTCTGGGTCAGTGGATACTCCTCGGGCAGAAACAATAAATCTCAGAAAGATGGTCTGAACGGAGAGAAAGGTACATTTGGTATGATTAGCATAAAGTTGTTCCTTCCTCAAAACACTGCAGACCTATCTCAAATGGTCAAGATGTTGCCCAACGGTTCGACTATAAATGAGAATATCATCAAAGTACATCACAAGGAACTTGCACATAAAGGGACGGAGTACTTGCGTCATGATTCCCATAAATGTGCTTGGGTCATTCATCATTCGGCATGACCATTCATTCGTACAGGCCATCCTTCGTCTTGAAGGCGGTCTTCCATTCATCACCGGGACGAACACGTATTTGGTGATAGCCACTTTTAAGATCAATCTTGGAAAAGATTGCGGCACCGGACATCGTGTCCAACATGTCATCCAAACGGAAAATGGAAAAACGGTACTTTACCGTAATCTTGTTATGGCACGGCTGTCTACACACATACGTCAGGTTCCATCTTTCTTTGGCATCAATAGAACGGGAACAGCGCAAGGACTTAAGCTTTCTCTGATGAAGCCCTTTGCCAATAATTCATCAACTTGCCTTTTCAACTCAGCATGTTCTGTCGGGTTCATCCGATAATGTGGCAAGTTAGGCAGACTCGTTCCCGAGTCCCGGAACCATATCAATAGCATATTGGATGCCACGCAGTGGGGGCAACTAGTTGGGGAGGTCAGCAGGAAACACATCTGCAAATTCCTATAGGATAGGAGTAACTTGATGCGGGATGAGTGACTTAGGATCTTTAGGGACTTCTCTCGCTGTGAGTAGAAAAATTGTAGCCCCTTTGTCAATTTCTTTCGTGAGTTCCTTTTCACCCATATACGTTACTTCCTTGCCCTTTTTCGAGGGAGTTGGTGTTGCTTCAGCTAGACCAGTTCGTGGTCTCACGGATATGAGCTTTATTTTTAGTCCGGCGTGCTGGAACACACATTGGTTAGATTGACTATATATGATCACATCGTGGTCATATAACCAAAGTCTCCCTAAAATGACTTGACCCACATCCATTTTGAGCACATCACACAAAATTTGCTCTTTGTAAGCTTTGAAGTCTACAGGGACCAAACATCGATGTGTTACTTGGAGGGCTGTCGCATCAATTCAAGATACTTTGTATGGGCGTGGATGGAGTTCAACCTTAAATCCGGGCTTAGCTAAGACCGCAAAAGAGACAGCATTAACGCAGCTCCCACTGTCAACAATCACCTTGCAGTTTTTGCCACCTATAGGTCATAAATGTGTGAAATATAGCAGTGCGCTTCCAATCATCTTCTTCTTTTGGCTGGGACAAAGCACATCTGACTACATTCAAGTGAGGTGATTGGATAGACAGAATACAGTGGAGATACTGGTCATCCTCTTCATCGCCAAAGTCATCGCTTTCAATAAGCTCATAGAAAAACTCATTGTCGGAATTATCAGCAATGACAGCGGTATCCTCTACTATATTGATCCTACTGGGGCTAGAACAGTTGCCAGCAACATGGCTGTATCTTTTATATTTATAGCACTTAGTGAGAAGATCAACCTTAGAATAGTCTTTTTCGGTGTTCTTACCCTAATTGTCATTCCTAGGTGGATAGGAATTTGATTTAGGCTTGCTGGTGTAAGATTTATTGGGATACTGAGAAAGGGAGAGCTTAGGCCTAGAGGTGTCAGTGGAGGTTATTTTAGAAGAATGATCTCTCGAATTGCTGGATTTATAATGGGAACTTGCTTTAAGGGAATCTATATCGAGGACAAGGGCATAAGCTGCCGCTAATGAGTCCACATTTCTATGAATTAGCTCGTTCCTCAGATTGGCTCGTAATCTAGCCCTGAACCTAGAGAGAGTGTTCTTCACTCTCTTTACCTAAGACGTTGCACCGAATAAGTTATCAAACTTATCAACATACTCTTAGGTGAATTTGCTTCCTTGATAGAGTTGGTTCTACGAATCTAGCAATCGGGTGTAAAACGATAACGGTACATATCTCTCAGTGAGCTTATCTTTCATGGCTTCCTAACTGGCTATGGATGTCAGGCCTCGACCTCTACGAGCATGTTCAAGATTGGTTTAGTGTTGTTGAGCTTTTCCATTCAATTTCATCGTGGCAAATTTTGACCTTCAGGGCTTCGCTCATATCAAACCGCATGAAGTAGTGGTTCATGGCACGAATCCAATCAAGATAAGCTTTGGCCTTCAAAAATGTCAGCCTTAACATTCTTCTTGTATTGTTCATCAGGAACACAATCTTGAGGTCAGTCGTCACGATCATTCCCTTGAGGAATCTGACGATTAGCATGAAGTTCAGGGATAACAATTTGATTTAATTCCACTTTCTCAAGGCTCTTATTAATATTGGCAAGAGATGCTTGAATGGCAGCTAGGGTAGCAAAAATATCAGAATTGTCCATCTCAGTTCGGGGAGGGGTTCCGGATGGACTGGATCTAGGGTTCCTAATTGGGTAGTTTGGGAGGGGCAATAAAGGCTCTTCAGGATCTGTGATGGTGCTGCGAAGACACATTCACCAACGGTAGAAAACTAGGGGTCGTGTGTTTGCTGGAATTTAAGGAAATGTGTCCTAAATGCAACTAAGTTTTTTTTAAAAAAATTAATCTGAAGAGACCTAAAAGAACGAAGAAAATAAAATAAAAAGACTCAAAATGATCCTAAATGAATGCAATAATTATGACTAAATGATGCAAGAACTAAGGTTTTAACAACCTTCGCTCTGATACCAAAATGATGTAAACTTAACCCTAAATAGAGAATTTTTAAGAATTTTATAGGATTAATTTACCAACATGTAATGCAAACTAATTGACAAATTAAAACTATTAATTGGTGGATGGATTTTCAAGATATGAGATAAGTGTAACAAACCCAATTAAAATTCAATCCTAATAATCAATAATTATATATACCTAAGCGTTCTTAGCAAGTAAAAGATGCAATAAAGATTCGTACTCTAATAGGCAAGTAGAAGCACACACTCTCAATTATTTGTGGATGACAGACAAATCAAATAATACTATAGAGATAATACTATAGAGATAATAAAACAGTAACACAAATATTTGAAAAGTCGAAAGAGTATACCGGGGTTCGAAGCAACTAGTGTTAGATCTCAGATTGGCAGCAGTGGTTGGGTTTTCCGACGACGGCGAGGGGGCTTCGGTGATGGCTGACGAGGCGTCCAGGAAGTGATGAGGGTGAGTGGCGATGAAGAGAAACCGGGGAAGGTCTTAAGCGGGGCGGAGGGAGGCGGTGGTCGACGGGTGCGGGAGATCGACTTCGGGTGTCGATGGGTGCAGGAGGTCGACTTCCGGCGTCGATAGGTGCAGTAGTTCGACTTTGGGTGTCGAAGGATGAGGATGACGAAGGAGGGGTGGGGTGGGCGACGATGGCAACAGGCAGTGGAGGTGACGATGAGGGAGGTGGGTTTCGGTCGTCGCTAGGAAGAAGATGATGAAAAAAGTTAGGGTTTGCTTTTGGATTGGATTTGGAGATAAGAGTTTTTTGGCGTTGAATTAATTTGGGGATTAGGGTTTGGAATTTTAATTTGGGGGTAATTCTACAGTTTATCACAAACCCTAAAATTGGATCTCAATTGTATCAGACATAAGAGGAATGAAGAGCAAAACTCAACACAATAATTTTTTAATCAAGAATAACATAACTTCTCATCAATCTCAAGGCCTACATATAGGCTCAAAACAAATCTTGATACAAATCTCAAAATATTCTAAAATCTCAAAAATATTCTAATGCATAAAAGAAATATTACAAATCGTAAAACTACTACATATGGCTATAATTGCCACAAACAAATATGATTACTAAACAAAATACTAAACTAATGAAGCAGCAGTCCTAACGATGTCTGCGCTGAAAGAAACGCCCAAATCGTCTTGAACTGATGTCCTCATCAGCAACGCACAAAATTGATTGATTTATTAGTGAAAACAACATAATGCTGCCACAACTGTCATTAAGAATGGGCTATACACACTCAAAAGTAAAAAAGACCGGATCACACAAACATCCATTACATTTTTGCATGTGTAAGCATCAGATATACATTAGAAGTAGATGTAGAGAAATCTACAAACTTTTAAGTAATTCTAAACAGGACTCTGATGACAGATTTATACCATTGTTAGCTTTTCATTATATATATATAGGGATTTCTTCTATTGCAAACGCAAATGTTGTGCAAATGCGTGCAAACCACTTAACCTGTCATTGACAATGATGGGTAAAGGCTTAAGGCAAAAATTTATATTTTGCCTTAACCCGTCATTGTCAATGACGGGTTAAGTGGTTTGCACAAACATTTGCGTTTGCAATGGAAGAAACCTCGTATATGTATATATATATATATATATATATATATATATAGAGAGAGAGAGAGAGAGAGAGAGAGTCCCCTTCCGTTGCGCACTAGGTCTTTGTGTGCACTCGGTCTTCCCGCCTTCGTATTGACGATCCGAACCGTTCACATTATTCTACACATCTAAATTAGTCTAAATATGTAAAACCAAATCATTTGAAATTCATTTGCCCATCCATTGAAGTGTTACAAAATTGTAAGGATGAAAATCGTTGTTTTTATAGTTTTATAGTCACATGATGGATGGGCAAATGAATTTCAAATGATTTAATTTTACATATTTAGACTAATTTGGATGTGTAGATCAATGTGAACGGTTCGGATCGTCAATACGAAGGCAGGAAGGTCGAGTGCACATGGCGGCCTAGTGCACAACGGAAAGGGACTATATATATATATATATATATATATATATTACAAGTTACAACAAAATAAATTTTATATCACAATCTATGACTTACAGAAGAAAGTGATCTAAAGCAAGTTACCATTTATAGACTTTTAGGTAATTCTAAACAGGACTGATGACATTTATAGCATTGTTAGCTATATATATATATATATATATATATATATATATATGCAATGCTCCATTGCAAACTACGGAAGTCATTGTTCCGAACAACGGCTTCGTTTATTTTGAACCTAAGCCGTTGTTTCAAACAACGGCTTTAGTGGTTTGCATACCCGTTTGCACGGGGCCCGTTTGCAATGAAGCATTGCGCTCTCTCTCTCTCTCTCTCTCTATATATATATATAAACCTTCCGTTGTGCACTCGCCTCCGTATTCACTTGGCCTTTTGGTCTTTGTATTGACGATCCGAACCGTTCACATTGATCTACACGTCTAAATTAGTCTAAATATGTAGAATCAAGTCATTTGAAATTCATTTGCCCATGCATTGAAGTGTTACAAAATCCATGTCATTATTAAAAAACGATATTCGGCCATACAATTTTGTAACACTATAATGCATTGGCAAATGAATATTAAATGACTTGATTTTACATATTTAGACTAATTTAGACGTGTAGACCAAATGTGAACGGTTCGGATCGTTGATATGAAGGCCAAAAGGCCGAGTGCACTCTCTCTCTCTCTCTCTCTCTCTCTCTCTCTCTATATATATATATATATATAACGATGATTAGGTGCGAACTCGCACGCACAGCCGTCCGATCATGATCATGCAAGATTGGACGGCTACGCGGCGAGTTCGCAGTTGATCATGTGCAAACCGATTCGCACATGATCAGTTGTATGTACATGTGTGTGTAAATCTATATAATAAAACACAAAGAAAGCTATCAAGTGGCTCCCTTTCAAACCCCCCAAATCAAAGGCCCAGATCTAACCCCGCAAAACACATTTTCCCTCCCAAAAGTTTTTCCCAAAACTCAAATTCAAATCCCCCCAAAACAACTCCTTTATTAATTTAATTCTCTCTCTCTCTCTCTCTCTCTCTCTATATATATATATATTATACTTATGGAAACATGGAGTTTTATTTACAACTAATTATTGTCATACTATTTAAACTTGAGCTACATAACTGTTGATTTACTATTTACAAAGCTTTTCATATGTTGTATCGTTCCGAAGACGTGCCGTAGGCACGTGCCCAACGGCAAATCTAGTATATATATATATATATATATATATATATATATATATAGGACTATGATCATGTGAGAACTCCTTCGGTGAAAACTGTGTGATATTATTTTTTGGGGGATATATATTGAAAAATCCAAAGTGTTCAATTTGAGCTACATATCTAAATTAGTTTACGGATGAGAAATCAAGTCATTTGAGATTTATTTGTCTGCATTAAAGCGTTATAAATTGTATGGCTGAATATTGTTATTTTTTATAATGACATGATGGATGAGCAACTGAATTTCAAGTGACTTGATTTTACATATTTATACCAATTTAGTCATTCTAAACAATGTGAACGGGTTCGCATCACTCATGTGATGGCTATGTAAAAAGTTTGCACAATGCTTATCGTGAGAACTATTTCTCACATGATCACTCCTATATATATATATATATATATATATATATATATATATATATATATTACAAGTTGCAACAAAATAAATTTTATATCACAATCTTTGACTAACAGAAGAAAGTGATCTAAAGCAAGTTACCATTTGTACAATTAACAAAATAACCAGCAAAGTTATGTGTGTGTATATATATATATTACAAGTTACAACAAAATAAATTTTATATCGGACTAACAGAAGAAAGTGATCTAAAGCAAGTTACCATTTGTACAATTAACAAAATAACCAGTAAAGTTATGAATCAAGGATAGAATTGTTATCATATAGTTAAGTATCAATAGGGAAACTAGTGACTAATGCATATTTACACTAAGGAACACGGCCGCATAAAATAAGATGCTTAAAAATAAAAATTACCTTTTCAGCTCCATTCACAATGAAGTAGCCCCCAGAATCATATAGACAATCGCTCTTATCTGTATCAAGCCAGCACAGTCTTGACTTCACCATCACAGGCATGCTTCCCATGACAATCTCCTTCTTGGTATCACTCAATACTCTTTTGGATATATAAGGATCCATCCCAGCTTTCCCAGCTTTCCCAGATTTCCCAGTTTTAGCTTTGTCGCTCTTCTCTAATATATAGACCTGCAAATTAAGGATTGGTATTTGATGTGAATCATAATTCAAATTTTCAAATAACTACAGAGAAAAACATATAAAATCAAGTTATTAAAAAAAATTACAGGGTGGCAAAACACAATTAAAAGGAATTATAACCCCAAAAGGACATGATGAATTATCAACAAGCAATGTACTAAATGAAATTAAAATTGACTGAAGGTTTTATGGACATCTACAAGCCAATCGAGCATACATGTCATCAGGAAATTTTCGTCTATAATTAATAAACAGAAAAAAATATACAGAGTTGGTTGACCTAGCAAAGGAATACTTCAATAGCATTAAAGCATTTATGATTCTTCAATGTGTTCAAAGCACATTGGAACAGAGTAAGGTATATATAAACCAGATAAACAAGTTAAGTTTTAGATTATTCTCATCATAGTACGAAATTCCTATAACATAGTTACAGTACAAAGTTACACAGTATGTCAACATTATTTGCGAAAAAACAAAGGAAAAAGACGCACCTGCACCCTCACTTCCACCTTCAACTTAGAAGAATAGGACATGTTTTGAAGACGAGCGTGCCTAGGTAACAATTTGACGCATTCTTCTTTATCCATATCTGTCCAAAAAGACGGCTTTTCTAGCCTGACTTTTCCGTATGTAATAGCCGCATGTCTCCATTCGGCCCCTCCTCCTTTAGATGCATCATACCCTGGTTCCACAACCACTTCACCCAAGGAATTAAAAAGTTCTTGAATTCCATTGGTAACGAACTCATTGAAGGAGTTAATTTGATGACCTATCAACCCCAGATCACTGAAGAAAGCTCGTGCTGCATCTTTGCAAAACCTTTCGAGGGTTTCTCTGTTCAGATCTAGATACCCCACTTTAGAATTTGAGGAGGAGCTGATATGCATAGGGACAATTTCGTCATCTTCTACGGGGCAGTCAGCTTTGTGGTCTGATTTATTGCAGGACTCATTGATTTCCATTTGTTTCCTATAAAAGATGTTAAAAACAATACACACAACAAGTATGATCACCAATACATATAAGCACTAGGCTATCTACAAAGAGATGATGCATGTATGGTTATAGCGAGACTAACATTAGTTAGGAAATGGAAACAAGGGAAAAGGTACATAGTAACAGAGATCTAAACATTAAGCTTAGACATGGTTCCACTCACTAAAGAGCCTGTGCGAAAAAAATGTAATGATACAGAGTAAGGTAAAGCTAACAATGTACTAAAAAATTTAAAACAATACAGTTAAAGTCATCAAAAGTTTCGAGGGGACTAGGGGTGCAAACCAAAACAAAGAATGATTACGTAATAGAGATGAAATATGTAATAACTACTACATCTAAACTCAAGTGCTACTAAAAACAAGATAAAACTAATGCCAAAACCAAAAAAAACTACACAAAACCGATAATCTACCTATTCTGCCAACGTATAAAAGCCTTTTCCTACCACTTTTATGAAGCAAAAGGTTACATCAATTCAAATAAAAATGGATGCCTACTTTCTAAACTACCAAAATATGGAAAAAATATGACCTACCACAATTTCTTTAAGGAAAATTGGCAAGAACGAAACCAACCTTACATGTAGTTTAAACTTGGTAATCAAGCAACATTTCAGAATCTGCTTCAAATAAGAAAGAGACTAGGGGAAGGGGGAAGATGATAGTTTGTAATAAGGAATTACATTCAACTCTAATTATCCAAGGAGCAAAACAGAACATAACCCACATAAAACAATAAATGGAGAAACTAGGAAATATGTGCATAAAATATTTGTTAAGAAAAAAAATTCTATGTCGACGTTATACGGACCTTATAATTTATGTGACAAGTATGTAATATAAAATAACTGATTGCATGTTTGAATCCAAACCCATAAAAAAATGCCATGTTCTCTTCCACTATTACAAAACTAATGGGAATTTAAGAAGTAACATTATGAGGATATTGACGTAACCAATAAAGAGAACTATACAAAGAAACCTTAGAACTTCCTTCTGGCCACTTATTCAATCATCAATTTTCAGATAAACAACCAACACTATTAAGTATCGCCTATCATCTATTAGATAATAATGATATAAAAAAACCTGTACACCCACAAAAAAGCATTCACTCGGCACATGTAGAATATACGCAAACAAAAATATTTGTAAAATCAAAAAAAGGTTATACCAAATCATAGAGTACCATGCATGAGTGGACTCTATATAAGGATAGAGCACTAGGTGTTCATTAAACTACACCAAAATACATGCATGCAAAAAGGAAAATGAGAAAGGTTCGTAATTGGGAAGACAATGTGACCCTTATTCCAGGCAAGCCTCTAAAAAAATCATTCAGAGAGGGATTTCTTCCATAAGACAGATTGTTGGAGGAAGCTACGTCATAGATTAATAACATAAATTGAGGAGAAAGAAACATGCATGAACTAGATGCAAATTTACAAGAAAATTTATTGAATAGCTGGAGCCTTAAGTGAGGTTTCATGGTACACCATCCCCTTTACCAAAACCCTTCCCCACCAACACCATACACTCTTGCTTCACTTGAATCGACTTACAACCACATTTAAACATGACAAAGTCTAGATACTACCCATCAAAAACCTCTAATAACACACTTCATAAAACCCTAACAGCCCAAATAACCATCTTCACCCCCAAAATTTTAAATTTTAAAAAAAAAACTAATAATTACAACATATACCCAAACTAGTAATTTTCACATTGATCTTTAGCCTAACAATGATCCATACCCCATAAGTGGGCTTCGATGATTACTCAAGGGAAACAACTGCATATTAAGAAACCAAGAAAAAATGAAGTGAATCAAAATTATTTTAAGAAATTACCCAAAATAGATACAAGCCCATTTTCAATTGGGTTGACTAAAATGTAACAAATAAGCAAAAATCTCAGATGGGTTTTGAGTTTTAGCTCTACTTCAGTCTCTAATTCCACTAATTTTATGATTAATCATCAACATACAAAAGAAATCACCATAACAGAAAAAGGGTATCAAAAACTTTCGAGATTGATGAAATTGAACAAGGAGAAAGAGGACGGGGTTCAGCTACTCTACTATTGGGTGTAACTGACCCCAATTTTTGGGGCTAAACCTTTGAAATGCCATAATAAGAAGAAGTGAGAGATGGTGCATTACATACCCAGAATGAGAGGAGGGACTGTTGTTCTCGATTAGCGTTGTGGCATTAAAAGCTAGAGTTTTGGGGAGTGGATTCAGGGTTTTTGGTAAGAGCGAGAGAGAGAGAGAGATGATCAGATGGGAAATTGAGGTGCAATTTTATTTTTTTTCTTTTTATGTTTTTTTTTGGGGAAATTGGAGGAAAGTTTTGATTGTTTTTTCTTTTTAGTATAGTTATTGGGCTAAATTGCAAAAAACCTCACTCACTCCCCAACTATTTCTTTTTAAAAACCACAAAAAACGGTTTTTTTTGCAAAAGAACTGCTGTCAGCCATATTTTCAACACATTTTATTTTAAAAAAATTACTCACCGGTCACCACTTGTTGAAAATATAGTTGACGGCAATTTTTTGCACAAAAAAAAAAATTATGTGGTTTATTGAAAGATGATCATAGTTGAGTGGGTAATGCTACACCTACAACCTTCTCTTACAACATTTTCTTTTACAGCCTTTGGTGGCACAATCTCATTGGAATATATTGTAGAGTAGGTTGTAATGGGTTGTACACATCTCCAACCAGATTGTGCCACCTAAGATTGTAAGGTTGTAAAGGTTGTAGGTATAGTATTATCCTAGTTAAGTGGAATTTTTTACAATTTAACCAAATTATTGTAGTACAACTTTTTCAGTCCAAGTTAAAGATCGGATCACGTGGCTATAAAACGCAATCTAGTGATGGCAACAGGGTAGGGTTGACCCGCGACCCACCCACTCGAACCCGGCCCGCAATTAGGCGGTTCGGGTCCCGGTCGAACCCACGGGTCGACCCGGGTTGCCAAATTTGTAAACCCAACCCGCTCGACCCGACCCGCGAACCCGTTGAATAGGTCAAACCCGCCCGCAACACGTCCGCTCGAAACGTTCGACCCGCGGGTGGAACGGTCAGAAACAGAGCCGTTGGGGCTTTTTTCCCCCTATAGATACCCCCTTAATTCAATATAAAAATTCCTACACCTTACTCTCATAGTCTCTCTACTACTACTACTCAATTCAATCAAGTTTTTTTAAATAAAAAAAAATAAGCAACAAGGAAGTACAAATATTTCGATTGCATCAAATTATGTTGATTCAACTCTCAACTACGTTTACTTCAACTTTTCCAGCAAAGAAGCTCTCTCTCTCTCTCTCTCTCTCTCTCTCTCTCAACGACTACCGGACTTCGTGACTACATCTACTACATTTCTCAATTGACTACGTCTACTTCTACTTGTATTTTCTCTCTCATTTCTATATACAATTATTCATGAAGTACGGTATCAAAATTTCACAACCCTCATATTGTCTTGATTTTATCTGTAGTTCTAATTTTTTGTATCTTATTTGTTTGTTGTTTTATCGCTTTTCCCTCTCTCAATCCTCCTATTGTTTTTTAGATTTTATTTTTTAACATATACCTCCTACATTGTTTTGTATTAATTTACATACACTAGTAAAAACTATAAATATTTTTTTTCACATGCATTATTACCATGTCTAGATTACGAGGTAGCGACCGTAGCCAAAGTAGACAAAATTCTATTTGTGCTTCACGTCAGCCCCCAGTTGTCATGCCCCGCTTCCCAGAATACGGGAACACATGCACGTAACTGAGGCCCAGCGAATGATATAAGTACAACTCATATCATAAACTGTACCAGTCTCAAATCAACAATATAAGAAAAATGAATCACAACCACGCAGAAAACATAATCACATAAACGAGAATGAAATTCAATAACCAAATCTGGAATATAAGAACTTACCAAATAGCTTGAGAGGTTCTTGCTCCAATCCTAGAAGAACTACTTACCAATGCCTTCTGGAAATTCTCCTTGTACACCTGTACTCGTTCATCTAAAAATAAAAAATAAATTTGTCCTTAAAGCAAGTACGGACAGCAAGTAATGAAAAGCAGAGAGTAAGGGAACAGGGTACATAAAGGAACATGAATCAAGATCAAATTGCAAAGAAAATAATGGTATTAATAAGCAATGGTCATAATCAAGTATATACGTGTCAACCAGGTCTATTAGCATGTTGTTTCTCCTATCTAGTGCACGTACTACTGCGTCCCATACCGCAGGTTCGGTGCACGCAAAACACTGTACGTTTTAGACTTCGTGGTGGGATCTACAGAGCGTGTACTCGGTGTATTACGATAACAATATAACATGATAACAAGTTCACGTCTTCACAAGTAATTCTCCACCTTCCATGTCAAGTTTTCATGTAACAAGAGGGTCCTACCGAGTACATTTTCTGAGACTATCCACTACTAGGTCAACCCTTAGAAACCCCGGCTTGTTTAGTATTTTACTATAAAGTCATACATGTACATGCAAATGGTTATAAGAATGTCAAGGGAATGATAATAATACAGCAACATGATGCATTGCACAATAATCAACATGAAGTAGTAAATCTAAAACAACAATTCTCTTTATATTATTTTAACTGATTCCTACTATAACTGGGTCGAAACCTCAGTACAAGACAGACAAGGCAGCAGGAGTTTATAAAAAACTATCACATATGTGTTCATCAAGGTCGATAGTCATCATGTTATTGTATCATGAAATGTATCAAGACTAATGTACAGCAAGTAGAATGGATTTTACAGTGTACAAGTCAATTTATCATGTCAAGTTCAAGTCACAAGATCTCAATTAATCCACATATATTTAATCATAATGTATTTCCTCTTATACAAGTTATATTCATTTTATTCATGTCATGTATGTGTTTAGGGTTGAGTGTGAGTCAATGGATATTAATAAGATGTCAAGAGCACGTTGGGTTAGCTCGTGTAACCTCGATACTCCCAACGAAAAGGACACAAGACAATTTAATGATAATTGAAGTGGAACTACTTGCATCAGAGGTCAAAAATCTTGAACTAGAATAAATAACATAGTTCAAGTGGACTTGCCTTTTTTTGTCAATGATTCAATATAAGTAAGGAATAACGGGATCATAATCCTGGGGAGCAATCCCAAGAACACGTGCGAAGCCTGTGCGAGAAAACTCAAACAACAACAGTTAACAGTAGCTCAGAACCCACACCGGATCAAGACCAAACAGCAAACGGCGAAGCTGGATATGGTGCAGCCGAACACGAAACAGCAAATGCGGCCAATCAGAAATCACCCACACAATGGATCGGGAGAAAACATGGGACAGCAGAATAGGATCTGCTGTGGCCGAACACAGAACACCGAATCGGCCAATCATCTTCCTCCTTCTTCTTTACTTCGACTGAGATAGTTAGACAGTGGGCGGGAAACTCTGGCGATGCTAGATGGCAGCGGCGACTGAAGACGACGGCACCACGGCGAGGTGAGAGCGGT
The DNA here is from genome assembly GCA_017893485.1 of Hemerocallis citrina. Taxonomy (NCBI): domain Eukaryota; kingdom Viridiplantae; phylum Streptophyta; class Magnoliopsida; order Asparagales; family Asphodelaceae; genus Hemerocallis; species Hemerocallis citrina. The sequence goes on along the minus strand of CM030363.1, from coordinate 276,209,546 downwards.
GGCGGCTGGTCGAGAAGAGGGCGGCGCTCAGGTGGAGGACGGCAGGCAAGGAGTCGAGTTCAATGGAGTGCTCTGTTTTTCGGAGGAAACGGAGGCGAGGGAGGACGCAATGGCGGGTGGCCGAGGTTATGGTAGGGGCTTTGACGGATGAGGATGAGCGGGAGAGCTTCGGGGCGTCGATGGAGATGAGCGAAGGGGGGTGGATGACTGCCGGCGAGGGGAGCTCGGAACGAGTGGTAATGGAGGAGCTCGATGGGTTCCACAAGGTTCTTCGGCAATGGGGACTTGGGCGAGGACGGGGAGGTGGAGACGGGGGAGTTGGCGACTGGCGAGGACGCAGGGAGGGAGAGGCAGTGCTGTGGAGATGGCGATGGTTGCGGTTGAGGAAGGTGATGGGTTCTTGGAGTTCTTCGGTATTGGTCGGGGACGATGAATGCTGGCGGTGAGGGGGTAGTCGACGAGGAGGAAGGAGGGACACGACGCTGCGGCGGAGGCTTCGATGAGAGGCGCTCGGAGGCAAGGCGAACGAAGCTCGAGCGGAAGGAGGAGCAGGAAGATGACTGTAGCACCCCGAATTTTCAATATAATATCTTAGAAATACGTGGCACAATACCCAGCATCAACGTCAAATATAATATTAAACACACCAATAAAATCTTCAACTTTCATTACATTAATCTTTACATAACACAGCGGAATACAATACACCTTGAATCACAATTCTCTTTTCTTTACAACACTTTCTTTTACAAATTACATATGTCACTACATCATTTTAACTCAAGCATCCAAATCCCGAGCTATAAGAAATCACCTGTAAAATATGAGGCTAGAGATAACCCTAACCCCCAAAACTAAAGGGGTCAGCCATAACGGTGTGAGTGACATTAAAAAAAAAACAAAAAAAACAACATAAGTAAAGCATGGATTTATCAACAACAGAAAATAAATAGGAGTAAGTGAATATAGGAAAATCACGAAACGCGAAAACCCAACAAGTGAAGCTAGACTAAGTGTCAAGTGTAGAAAACAGGAAAACACATGCATGAAACCAAATCAAGAAAACACAATACTATATGCTGACTCTCTAATGCGTACTTGTCGGATTCTATGCATCCCACTCTACATAGGTCCGGTGCAAGCCCTTAACGTCTCCACATTATAGGGTTTAATCCCCCGCTATACAACTAATCCTAAAACGATGACCTACTACGAGATAAAGATAAACTGTGAGTATTAGCCCATGCCCCGATAATTTCGGATGTCAATCTCTATCCACAGATAATTCCGAAGACTATTTCACTCACATCTGGGAGTCTTTGAGAATACCCCACACCACAAGCGATGGCACCTCATCACACGAATACCACATGTGCGTCGCCTCGACCCCGATAATTCCGGAGATCAATCCCACACCACAGGTGTTTCGGAGACTATTTCACTCACACCTGGATAATTCCGGAGATTATCTCACACCGCAAGCCATACTGAGGTCCATAATCCATGTTTTCATTCATCATATCATCACTGGTGCATGTCCTTATCGTTTAGGTTATTTAATTACTTTACGAATCTCCTAGAGTTGGTGTACCCCACCGGACTTAACTCAACAACTGATCAAATAAAATGCCTCAACATGCCCAAACATAAATATCTCAACTGCCGGTATACTAGGGTCACACACACCCTCTAGAGACTCACACCCAAATATCCAAACTAATCTTCCAATATTAATTGCTCAGTTAAACCACTTGAAAACATATGTTCAGTAGAAGATAAAGTATAGAATAGTAAGTTATAGATTAAAAACCTTTAGAGAATAAATCATTTAAAAGAACATTCAAAGATACAAAGATACATCAGTATCAGTCGACTATAGACAAGCGTCGGTCGACTGTCCAGAGAGAAAATCCAATAGCTTTGAGAAAATAGTTCTAAGTATTATAAGTCGGCTATAAAAGCCATCGGTCGACTGTCCAGAGCGAAAAATCCAATATCTTTAAGAAAATAATTCTAAGTATAGCAGTCGACTGTAAAAGGTCACAGGTCGACTGTTCAGAGAAAAATCCAAATCGTAGGGAGACATCAAAATAGAGCAGACTCAGTCGACTGTAAAAATGGGCAAGTCGACTGTTCAGCGTGATATTTTTAAAAACATCAAGAAAAATACAGCAGCCAGGTAGCGACAGTCGACTGTATAAATTAACCGGTCGACTGTTGACCTGCAGACTGCAATTTTTAGTTGTGGATATTTCAACCGATACGTAGTTATACTTTATAAAAACGATTTCTACAAAAAGCATATATCTTATTTGATCAAATACAACTTGTAGGATATATAATAGTCCATAAAAACTAAATCAAAACTACTTGAATTTATAAAAATTACTATTTGTTAATTTCTTTCCATCAAAACTTGAATTGTGCATATAAACAAAATAGAATTTCTTAAAAATTAATTGTTCGTTGAAATAGCTTCGTATTCAGATCCAAACCATATTAATACCAAAATCTCAAAAAGATCCCCAATTTGGATATATTTTCTCAAAATCAACTAAATTCCCAATTTCGATTCTCAAGACACGATCTTTTGATTCATAAATTCTTTCTCCAAATTTCTCAAACTAATTCACCATGATAACCCATAACCATAATCAATTTATAACATTTTCATATCAAGTTTCATTCAACCAATACTCAACAAGTGATAAAAATCTCATCTTCATTAGATTAATGCATAAAATCCACCATATTCAATCAATCCAACATTATTCCAAAAGAAATAACCTACCCATGATCTCTAATAGGACATTCATCAATCTCGAATTACCCACATACAATTTTATTCATAAACAACTAGGGTTTCACAAGATCCAATTTTTATCATCAATCCATCTAATCCATCATGTACATATTCATACTCAAACCCTAACATGCTTCCCAGTAGATGATATACCACATACAACATTTCAAGAACAAAACAAAACAATTATATTACTCACATACAACATACACAAAACAAAATGAAACAAAACAAGCCACTCACCTCAATGAAGAAATCCAATCGAATTAATGGAGAATAAGCAAAGCCCTTCTTTTGCGAAAATCCAAGATCACCTCCTTAAATCTCCAAGAAAACAATAAAACTTTTGTGTTGTGCAGCGGAAGACGGCTGCACTCCACTCTTTTAAATAGGCCGAAATAGAAGAATTAGGGTTTTAAATACATTTGCAAAATAACCTCTTTAAAATATAACTTTACATAAATAGATTTCTATACTTGGAAACTTGATAAAACCAATTAAATTGAGATTTAAAAACAAAATAAACACTTTATTTCTAGTCGGCACTGTTTGAAAAGTCCAGAAAATAGTTTTGCACTTTCATCCCTCAAAATGACAATTTTGCAAAAAGATCATTTTTTCGTAATATTTGCAAACAGGTCTAATAAATACCAAAAAAATCTAGAAAAATTACAAATAAATTCCAAATAATAAATAATGATTTTTCACAAAATAATTTTGGCTTTTGAACTTCCCAAGAAAATATTTGCGCGTATAAAAAGATAAATCTTCAGAAAAAATATTATTAAATCCCCAAAAATCATTTTAATTCATTTATAAATCTTTGAAAATAATATTTAAAAAATACGGGGTACTACAATGACGAAGGAGGTATGGGGGTTCTGTGTTCGGTTGGGTCCTTGTTCTTTTGGAGACGGGGGAGGGGAGAGAGAAGAGAACGGGAGAGAGGGTAAGGGAAGGGATTTAATAAAATAATAATTAAAATAGTGGGTAGTTAGAGATAGTGGGGATGTAGTTACGGGGATTGTGCAGAGTGGGGAATTGTGGAGAAAATTTGTATACGGGTGTGTGTATGGGTTTGTGGGTTTGAGTTTAGGATTAAAGTCCAATAGAAGATGGGCTTAATTTATGGGCTTCAAATCAATTAATTAAATAATATAACATATATTAAAGTCAATGGGCTTTAACTAAAAATAATAATAATAAGAATAATAATAGAAATAACAATGATAATGATAATAATGTGTATAAAAGTAGAATTTGAGACTAACAAATTTATTAGAATCCAAACAGTAATAATATAACATATAAATAATCTATCAATTATAAATAGAAAAATATGTTGGTGTTCAACGCAATTATAATTGTCTATTAGAAAAATACTTAGTAGAATATCCGAAATCAGTTTAGCACAAAACAAGTTTATAAATAATCAAAATCTGGAAAAATATTCAAAAATACGTATTTACGGGAACAGGGGTTACACCAGTAGTTCCACATGTAGAGCCTGAATTTATACTGAATCCTATGGTAGGATCTCACAGTGTCCCTCCATACGACATAGAAGAAGAAATGCATAATGTTGACACACAAACACAACAAACCAAATCTACTAGTAGTAAAAATATAGGGGGGAAACAAGTGATTGACACAGATTTTATGACCATATCCCCGATAAAGATAATCCGGGTGTAGGACATAAGATTTGTAAAACTTGTAACTAGAGTTTCAAATGAAAGATGGATGAGGGAATATGTATAATTAAACGACACATTTTAAATGTACACAAATATTTGGTACAATACCAACAAGGCCAACAAAAAATCAACACTAGAACCGGACAAATAGATAGTCGACCCTATGATCCTGAACTAATTCGTTGGGAAATGACCTGACTAGTTATTAAGTATGAGCTACATTTATTCTATTCCGATAGTAGGAATGTAGAGTTTTTCAACCAAAATGCACTAAATCCACATTTTAGAAGAATTCATAGAAACATACTAAAATCCGATTGTTTTAAACTTTACAACAAAATGAGAGATGTTTTAATTGCACTCTTGTATTCTTTAACTTGTAGAGTATTGTTAACTTTCAATTGTTTGAAAGGTTGCAACGATATTCTGATGATGGCTTAAATTGTCATTGGATAGATAGTGATTGAATGATTCAAAAGAGAATCATCTCACTTGCCGCTTTGTCGTATCCCCATGTGGACTAGTTATTGCAATACGTATTTTAGAAGTTTGTGATTTATATCATATTTGTGATAAAAAATTTACTATTAGTTTTGATAATGCATCTAACAATAATGCTTTGCTAGTACATTAAAAGCACAATTAGCTACTCCATGTAATAAAACTTTTCGTGTTAGATGTGTGTGTCGTATTTTAAATTTATGTGTATAAGATGCATTGAAAGTAGCTGATTCATATATAATTGCAAATAGAAATTGTGTACATTTTATTGCTTTGAGTGGTCCTATACTTCAATAATTTTAAAGAATGGTGTAAACTTAGGGGAAAACATTTTAGAAAGTTTCTCAAAGATGTTAAACACTTATGGAACTCAACTTTTGATTTACTAAATGTTGTTACTCAATACAAAGATATCATAAACGATTTTTGTCTTACAAAAAACATGGAGAATTTTCAAATGACTCCCCAATCATGGTATTTTGCCGAATCTTTATTACGATTTTTGGAACATTTTAAAACCGCAACTGTGAAGTTTTCTATCTTATGATTCTACTCCTAGTAGTATTTTTATTTGAATCATTACTACGATGCAAACTTTTCAATAAATGATTTCAGACGAATACATTAGTCATATTGTTGTTCCCGCTTATACAAAAAATTTGAAGTATTTTAATTCTCCTCCCAAGTTATATTGTATTGCTACTGTTATGGACCCTTGTATCAATTTAGCGGGTATGAGAAGTTTGATTAAAATGTTTTTAGTTTACTTGGATACGATTCTGAATATGATTGTAATGAATTTTTAGCTAGCTTTGAATCGACATTGAATAACTTGTATGATTATTATGATAGAACTTTTGCATCTAGTACAACTAGTATAGTTACTTATTGTTCTTCTACTTCTAGATGTAAGGGTCAAAGTGTTACAAAATTTGATTACAACCAAAAACAAAGTTTGATTTCCGATGCACAAAAAAGAGAATGAGAAAAAGAAGAAGAAGGAAATCATTAAAATTTAAAATAAAATAACAAAAGCAAACCGATTGGCGTCGAGGCTTGTGTATTACACAATTTCCTTAAAACATGTAACGCTCATGCCCCTGCTCGGACAATTTATACAATTTAGAAGATAAATTATTTATAGTATAGTACAACTATCCATCATAGGCTGCCTCTAAAAATGTGGTTAACCAAATTGGTGACTCTTGATCATAGGCATTATTATTTATTATTATATATTTTTGTGTGATTCCCGATGTGGGACTAAGAATACACTTTCTCTCCTTTGTCCTAACCCGTGCACACACAAGGCCACATGGGCCCCATGTGCCACATCACCATCAAAGAGAGCAGTTACTCTTCTTCTCAAATGGGCGGGCCCCACTCAAAGGCCACATCATCACACGCCCTCAACAGAATAGAAACAATTGCTGCTCTATTCCCGTGGGGCCCCCTCCAACTTTTTCCCCAACATTTACATATAATGCCATATATATATGGCACATGCTCCATTGAAAACGGGTTTATTTTCATGGGTTGGAAAACAGCGATCTAAGTCATTGGATCACTCTTGATCGTGATCAGCGGCTTAGATCGCCTCCACCCATCACCCAATATCACTTAAGTGGCGGAGGGTTATTTTGGGAATTTCGTCCAAAATAACTCTTCGTCTGATTAGCTCCGAAAAATTGATATAACCTAGGCCGTTGTTGGGAACAACGGTCTAGGTTATAAAAAAAATAAATCATAGGCCGTTGTTTGGAACAACGACATTATTCTCAATTTTTATAACCCAGGCCGTTGTTCGGAACAACGGCCTAGGCTATAAAATTTTATAGAATCCGTAACTTAGTGAGAACGGGTGATGAGCGGCTCAGATCTGAGCCGTTGATCACGATCAAGAGCGATCCAATGGCTTAGATCGCTGTTTTCCAACCCGTGAAAACTAGACCCGTTTTCAATGGAGCATTTGCCTATACACACACACACACACACACACACACACACACAAAATATCATTTTAGAAATTAAGGAATGTTACAAAAAAAATCGCCTCGTTTGGGTGCTAGAGTTTGATGAGGCGTATGTCTCCCATGATGCAACGACAGAATAGCTCGACGTAGACACCACGTCAAGTTCACAAACTCGACAGCATCTGAATTTTATAAGCAAACGACCAAGACTTTGAAGCACATAACAGAGCGAGAAGAAAAGAGTTTTCGTTCTGGTCATTCAAGGGAGAGGGGCCTTGTCACGCCCCGCTTCCCAAAAAGAGAATACAGAATATGGATACGTGACTACGCCCAGCGAATGATTTTCATCATCCATAAGATGTCTGGATCTTTACAACATTTCACAGGAATATCAAAGTAGGAAGCAAGAGAAGTCAACCACGCATGCACAAATAAATCAATACACCAACACGAATTTACTTGAAACAAAATTTAATAATCTCAAATAAACCAGATCTGAACAAGTCAATAATCCTGGGTCACATTGCCCACTAAAAAATCATCCAAGTAACAGATACATTTATTCAAATAAGTAACAGAAAATAATAATAGCAAAACTCCAGCATCTATAATCTCATATCACCTACTCCATCAGGCAGTTGATCATCATAATTTGCAATTTAATAAATTACAGGAAGAGGAAAAAAAAGAAAATAAACTCCCGTCAATGCAAGCTACGGGCCGCTTGTAGTGCATGCACAAGTACAGGAGAAGAATAAACAAATGTAGAATGACAGCAGAAGTAAACATAGCATGGAATAGATATGATAATAAGACATAATAACTAGCATGAATCATGGACAGAATCAAGTAATGTGGTGAGATGACAGGTGTATATAACATGTGACAGGTAACAGGTAACAGGAAAACAAGTATACATGTAACAGGTGTCAGGTATCATGCAAGCATGCAAATAGGTAACATGTATCAAGTAGCATGTACAGGTAATCGGGTAACAAATATCATATAACAGGTAATCATGTCAAGTCTTATATTATTACTATCTAGGTAGCACTTCATGCGTCACAAACTTTTACCACATGGTTGCTACTTACACACAAATTACGTTTAGGCCTAGTGGTGGGTTTCTATAGGGTCATGTACTCAGGCGTCAGGTAAACAGGTAACAGGCACGAATCACGTAGTCGTGAAATCGCGACAGCAGGAACAGACATGAAATCATGTAGTCATGAAACATGGCAACAGATAGTAATAACAGACATGAATCATGTAATCATGAAACATACCAACATATAGTAATTACAGGCATGAATCATCACGAATCATGACAACATATAATCAGATAGTAATAACAGACATGAATCATGTAATCATGAAATTTGGCAATATATAGTAACATGCATGAATTATGTAATCATGAAACATGGCAACTTATAGTAATGGGAAACACGGGCTCCATTCTGAGTACACATACCTATATTGTCCACTACTAAGGTCTTTCCCTTAATCCCGACTTGATTATTTGTTATTATTACTAAACAGGCATACACGTGTCACAAAACAGAGCAAGAATAACATAGCGTGAATAAGTAACAGGTTCAGGTTGGAAGATAAACATGTACTGATAATAGACAACACATAAAAGGGAAGAACAACGAAAATTCTAGTTTAGGACAGCAGGACAGTACTGCACTAAATATGGAATTCCCGTTGCTACAAAAATGCAAATCTAGATCCGTCAGAGAATCTGGGAAATAGACTCCCGGCCGAATCCAGTAAATATATATAAGTCATATGGTATTTCATAAAAACAAGTCTCAAAATAGATTTGTATCAGAAATCAGAAGTTTGTATTCATAAACAGGAAAACAACATAAAAACTTACTGATTAAATCCACGAAATATTTGGGATATGCCCTAGTATGTTTAGTAACAGAAAGTAAAGTTTCATAATTTTTCAATATAGATACTTTCTACTTTCAATATAGAAAGTAAAGTAGTCAAGAAAAATCAGAAAGTAACAAGATACAATAGTTTTGTAAATCTGTAATCATAAATACTGCAGTACTAAAACAGCAATATCTAACAAAATATAAATCGAAATCCAGATCCGTCAAAAGGGTGATAAAATAGATACAGATGGCTAAAATTCATATTCACAATTTTTTTATAGAAAGCAAATAGAATCAGGTTAAAATTATGTATCTTTACTGAATAATATGAAAAATTTGCAAGTATAACACTTGTTTGCAAGCATAGAATAGTTTGTAAAAGTTCTCAATTAAATCTATAAAAATTAGTGGTTAATCCCAACCAGGTCTAGGCGGCAAAATATTGGATCAAAATATTATCTCTAACATCAGTAGAAAAATAAATAATCATACAGAATTTGTATAAAACTGGATTTGGAATTTTAAACAAATCTGTAGTAAAATAGTCATAACTCGCAACTCATAAATAGAAACTGAGATATGTCAGAAAATCTGGAAAGTAGACAGAATTCTCTATAATTCATATTCACAAATAATTTTCATATACTGACCTTAATAGGGTCTAAATTACTGAACAAAAACGAGGTAACAACAAAAACTGAAATCTTCTTCAAGCATAAAATCAACATAGATCATATGAAACACTTCCAAATTATAACAAAATATGAAATATGGTGTACTAGATGTCCAAGCAACATGATATAGGGTATTTAACTCGTCTACAACAAGTATACTACAAATAACACAACCAAGCATACGATATCATACGAATAGCATGCATGTACACATCAAGTAGAAGTGGTCATCCCCAAGTTATTTCATGTCATGTGTGTAGTGAGGCAAGTACGGGCGGGTTAACACAATAGAGACAATATATAATAGGGGTTTTGCACAAGAACTGTCTCAAGAACACAACTACACTACAGATGATATTTAGTATTTGTAGTACACAAAGAAAAGAAAATAAGTTACTTGTCTTATAGCCGAAGACAGAAACAGAGCAAGAACAAGAATAACCGGAACATATTTCCGGGCAATGAACTCGACGAACGAATCAAACAGGAACCACGAACATAAACACGAACAACGAACCAAAACTCGAGATCACACATAACCACAAGAGAGTGAGGGAGGGACGACGACGGGGATGACGGCGCTGTCATGATGTCACTACTGGCGGCTATTGTGGTTGCTGCTGCTGTCGGAGGAGCAGCACATGGTAAGGGGAGGTGTTGTCGAGGCTGTGTTGTGGTCGACTCAGGGAGGCAGGGAGTCGCTGTATCGCCCTGACTGCTGCTGCTCTGGCTGCGCGACAGGAGGCAGAAGAGGGGACCAAGGGGCACTGTCGTTGAGGTGGTAGGGAGGTGCAAGGCAGTGTCGGAACTGGGGGTCGCGAGCAGGGAGGAGGCACAACAGAGTGGACGGGAGAGGGAAACAGGGTAAGGGGAGATCGGGATGAGTAGGAGAGGTAGGCGGCTAGGTTTTTGGTGAACAGGGGGGGTGCTGCATGTCACGCCCCACTTTCTAAAAATACGGAATACGAGGGCGTGACAAAGCCCAGCGAATGATTTTTATCATTCATAAGCTGTAGGATCGACTCAGCATCATAACAAGAATATAACAAAATGTACACAACCACGCATGCATGAATAATTTATTAATCAATAGAAAATAATTGAAACAAAATAATAATGTCCCAAATAGTTTTCAAATCTAGATCAAAAGATAAAACTTGGAACTATAAGCCCGTTACAAGTTTCAAGTAGCAACAAAAAGAAATAAACTCAAATATAGGATAATTAGCAAGTTTTCCCAAGCGAAGCCTAGAACGTCTGCTCACCAATTCTAGCAGGCAATTCGTCTCCAAAGTCTATTTGTAGAATAAATATAAAAAGGAAAATAATAGAGAAAACAAGACAACGTCCTTAGTGTAAGTTAGGGCCGCAAATAGTAAAACAAGTACAAGAATATGGAACAAGAATTGGAATCAAGAATGTAATAGGGATGCAACAAGTAGTGGGGATTCAAGAAATTAGCTAGCAAGAAAGACAACTTGAGTGACAAGATTGAGTAACAAATAAAACAAGTGCCAAGTGAACATGTAATTGTTTTAAGCATCAAGTAACAAGTATCGCGTACAAGTATCAAGTAACAAGTAACAAGTCTCAAGTGTCAAGTTATCAAGTATAAGTATCAAGTAACAAGTGTCAAGTATTATGTTCAAGTATCAAGTTTCATGTATCATGTAATCAAGTATCAAGTAAGCATGTATCATGTTCGAGTATCATGTATCAAGTCTTGTAGTTATTACTATCTAGGCAGCACTTTATGTGTCATCCTTTTATCACATGGTTGCTACAGTCAATGAAATTTCGTTTAGGCCTAGTGGTAGATTTTATAGGGCGGTGTACTCAGGCAACGATATTTGATAATGACCGATGACTGAATCAATCAAGATATTGTAGTCAATAATCTACAATTAATCGATGACCAATATAACCGATATGACCGATAGACCGATAGACTAATAAACCGATAAATAGGAAAACACGGGCCCCTCCTGTAACATCTGTCTTTTTTTTATTCCTTAATTAATTGTTTTAAATCATTTTTAAATATGTTTCTGAGTATATTTACCCCTATTAATTAATTTTATTAGTATTAGAATGATTAAATTGATATTTTGGGGTAAACGGGAAAAATTAACAATATAGGAATTTTGAGATGAGTTTTCTCGGAGGAGACAAATCCGATTTGACCCGAAATTTTTCTAGGGCATTTGTTAATAATAGGGGGTTTAAATTTTCGAGTTATTAAATTATAGTTTGAAGTTGAAGGTATTTTTCTGAAGTATTGCGATATTCGTATATATACATATTTATATGTATTGCTATTGTTCATAAGTATCGATTTTAACTACAATTATGCATAGAAATGCATTTCTAATTTTATTTTGTGTTTGGGATGAATTTAAGTACATCATGGAGTGATTTTTATAAGAAAAACCCTAGAAAAGTGGACTAGAAGGATATATATGTAATGCTATGGTCAAATAGGGACTCATAAGCAATTTTACCCTTTTTTATTACTTCTCCCTACCCTTCTTCCCCATCCCCCTTCAGTTTTCGGCCAGCAAAGACCCCCCACCACCGACCCTTACCTTAGCTCCAAAACCCTAGAAATTCCAACAAATTTTTGAAGAAAGATTGAGGGTCTTAGCTAATTTGGAGGTGCTCTACTCATTTCCGGAGTCTATTTGCAAAGATAAGGCTTGTAAGGTAAGAAATTATGAAGTTTAGTTTATGGGAAAATATGATTTTGAGTTTTAGTGCTAGAAAATGATATAGTAGGGTAATTAGGTGATGTTAGTAATTATAGAGAAGAAAGATTGGTGAGAAATTGATTAGTTTGTGAATTATAAATTAATTAGTGTGTTGGCTTTAGAATTTGGATAATAAATAGAATAATTGATAAGTAAGAGTTATCGAAATCATTGTGAGTTGAGGGGAAACAATTTAGGATGAGTTTGGTGAAAATTTTATGGAGTTAGAACCCCGTTAGAAACTTGTGAATACGTGTATAACTTGTATGCACGCCGGGTGTTCGGTGAAATGCCCGAGCGAGGTTTAGGTGAAAATTTGATGGGTTCGGAGGTATAATTGAGTTCTATTATTATTATTAACTCAAATTTGTGAGATTAGGAAAAGGAGGATTAAAGAAATTAGAAAATATGAATTTTTCTTATTAGAAAGCCTCCGATCAATAAGGGAGTGTTTGTATTGGGAACCGAATTCGAAATTTATCGATGTAGCTCACCTACGTATGTCATTTGTGACGCGTGGGTGAAGATGGATTCGAATTTGGAGGTCCATAGGTCGAGTTTTGAGTTTTAAGCTTACCGGTTCTATAATTTTCCAATTAGGTGGGAAAAGTCGAACTTCGACTGGCTACAGGACGGACGTGGGACATCGTTTGCTCGATCCGTCAGGTGAGTATATTGTATTTATAAATATTTTATATTGTGGCCAAATTTCGTGGCTTTTTATATGTCTTGTAAAAGTTATAGCAAAAATTGATTTTCGAAGAAAATACGGATTTTTAGGGGCCCGGAAATGGGTTTTGAGAAATTTAGTGAAATTAATTATTTCAAGCATATAAAACCTATATTATGGGTTAATGTGATGTGTTGAAGTATAAAAACTAAATATATTGAATTGTTTATGCATATTTTCGTCACGTGCATGTTTCGTGCATGTTTTTGGGTATATAGGCCGATATAGGTAATTTGGCATATGCGGAGCCTTGTGTATGTGCTAGCATGTTATGGATGGAGGTTATATGATGTAATTAGACGAAATTAGTGATTGTGATCATGTGTTGGAAACTCGTGTATTTATAATGCATGTTTTAGACATGTTTTGGGACATATAGACCCTTATAGGTGATTTTACTTGCATGAAATAAGGTGTATGACCTAGTATGCTATAATTGGATACTATGAGATTTAATTAAAGGAAATAAGTGATTTTGGCCCCTTTGTCTGGGACACCCGCATGTGTGGGGTATATTTGTAATATATATATAGATGATTATGACGTGTGATGCAATAGTGGATGAAATTAATGATTGGATACATGTCTACATTTTAATTATGTTCGAAGTGAAATAATGGGCAATAATATGATATTATTCTGTGATGATTTATATATTTTGATACGCTTACGATACAGACTAACGTCTTATAATTCTTTTATTTACGATATAACTTGGTGTATGTTTATGGGTGATTTAATGAAGTAGTAAATAGCATGGTATTTATAATGGGTGATGTTATGGCAAAATAAATAACATGGTGTGTATATCTGTGATATACTGAGATGATAATTATATCGTGGACATCAGATGTGCATTAAATGCAAGATAAAATGTGAGATGGTAAGTGTTAATAAAATGTGTTTTTATTCACATGATTAAAGTCAAGAATGTGGCTATTGTGCAAATAAAAGCTGTGATACTTTGTGTTTATTTAATAAGATGAAAAGATGATATAACGAATGGCTTTGTTAACCAGTACCTGCAGCAATCCTGGGGGTTTGGGCTAGACCTCCTAACACCCAAGGACCGGCTTGGGGTAAGTGGACCCAAACTATGTTTGGGGTAAGTGGATTTTATCGCCCAAGCTATCGGCTTGAGGCCCGGTTTCCCTCGATGACAGCCGTCGCGAGGAAGAACCCAGTTTACCTGGGGCGATGTTTTTCCCTCCTGGCTATCGGCTGGGAGGAAGTACCCAGTTTACCTGGGGCGATGTGTATTTCCCTCGATGACAGCCGTCGCGAGGAAGAACCCAGTTTACCTGGGGCGATGTGTATTTCCCTCGATGACAGCCGTCGCGAGGAAGAACCCAGTTTACCTGGGGCGATGTGTTTTTCCCTCGATGACAGACGTCGCGAGGAAGTACCCAGTTTACCTGGGGCGATGTGGTTCCCTCGCTAGTTCGGCTAGGAGGAAGACGTAGCCTCGGACGAGTAAGACTCTGTGTGAGCATCGGGCCGCGTGTTTACTGGGCTGTCGGCTTTCAGTATGTTGGGATACTGTGGCTCACTGGTCGACAAACTAATAAAATAAATAAGTGTTAATAATAAATGTGGTAGTAAAGAAAGTGGTAAGTAAATGTGAAAGTGAACGTGCTATGAGTTAGTGTATGAAAAGAAGTGATAAATGCAGCTTGTGATTAATTTAAGATGAAATAATAAAAGAGATGTGTTATTATGAATAATACGAAGTAATTGTATTATGTGTGTGATCATTAAAGTAAAATACAGTTGATATGAGTTGTACCTTGGAATTGTGTCAAGGAACTACCTGCCCGCAATTTCAGTGGAAATTGTGGGAACTACCTGCCTTGGCATAATTCGCAGGGTGAGTGGATATAATAGTGGTAATGATTAATAGAAATGAGAAATAAAGTGAAGTAAAGATGATAAGTGATTGAAGTGAAATTAATAATCAAGCTATCGGCTTGAGATGTGATGTGATATTACCCAAACTGTGTGTTTGAGGTACGGTGATTATTACCCAAGCTATCAGCTATGGGATGTGATATGTGGTGGCCCCAGAGTGTGTTTGGGGATTAAGTGAAAATGATAATAGGAAATATAATCCTTATAAGAATGAGAATTACTAAGTGGAGTAATGGGATGTGAATGAGTTATAAAACATGGTTTTGATGTAACCAGTATAAGTATTTTATTAACGATGTGTTAATGACGTGATGAAATATGAGAGCATTGCAATAAGCATTAAGATGTTATATTTGCGTTATGAGACTTGAATGAATGTGGCATTATGAGAGTAGAAGCATATAGGAAAGAAGTGATACTTGTTGTATTTTAATAAAATAAATACCCGTATTATGAGACTGTTATGAAAATGGTTATTAAGAGTGTATGTTGTATTATGAGTTGTATTCCCATAAAGGGTTATTAATGAAAGGAGTAATAACATTATGTAGTTATATTCATATAATGCTATTATGATGATACTTGTGGAAAAATGAATATTTGGGTTAGAGAAGATAAATTGAAAAGTAATGGATTGTATGTGTATTCGTATTATGCGGATGTAAAATAAGATTATATATATACGAGGTCGAGGTAAAGTAGATTATATATATACGAGGCTGAGGTGAAGTATATTATGAAATGTGGGAAGTTATGGATAATTGAACAGTTGAATGCAGGATTGGCAAAGTATTTGATATATCGTCGTACCGATGATGTTGTTGTGTTCAGGATTCGGGTAGCATTATCGTAACATGGTATTTGTAAGTTTAAATTATTTTCTTTAGACTATTTTAATTTGTCATTAGATTAATAACTATACTCACACCAGAAATGGCTAACCCCTTAGTGTTTGGGGGGTTAGGGGAGTCTGAGGACTACCCTAGGTCCCCCACTGTTGCAGGTTCTCATCAGTGCAGAGGTGAGGCGTGGAGTGGTAGTATAACTTTTTATTTTAAAAATTTGTATTATTTAGTTATAGGAATAGTGAAATTTATGATTTAAATTGTATTATGGGTGTATAAGTATGTATATGACGATGATGAGTGTAGTGTGAGGTGGTGTAGTATGTTGGTGACCCGTACCCATCTCGTCGTGGAGTACCAGGCTCTGTGGTAAGTTTTACAATGATTTTTCTAAGATTTTACCTCATTTTTCAAAGAAATTCATAGTTTTTAATTGATATTTGATAATCCGTTATGAGTTTGGCCCCCAGAGCATTATATTATATTGCCTGTATGTGTCTGCTCATTTTGGCCTGGGGAGCCCATGAAAATATTATGTGGTTTGTGAGCTACGGAATTTTGAGCAGAATTCCGTAAGCTTTTTGTGTTTCGGGGCAAAATTTACAGGGGAGACTCTGCCAAAATTTTCCCTGAAATATAACTTTCGTAGTTTATAATTAAAGTGATATAGAAATTGAAAGAATTGAAATTGGAGACTTAGTTTTCAAAAAAAAAAAAAAAAAAAAAAAAAAAATTTGGGGTGTTACACCTCCTCCGAGTACACTTACCTATATTGTCTACTACTATGGTCTTTCCCTTAAACCCCAGCTTATTGTTCATTATTATCATCAAACAAGCATGAAAGTGTGCGAAACAAGTCAAGTAAACATAATCAAAAACATGGAACAAGTCTAGGCTAGGTAGGATACATGTTCGAGGGTCAAAACAAATCAAAATATCCAGAACAACGAGAATTCCAAATCTGGACAGCCTGACGTTGCTGCACCAAAAAATACGATTCCCGTTGCTACAATATAGCAAATGTGGATCCATCAGAAGGCTTAGAAACTAGACTCATGCTCGGTTCCAACGCATATAATTAAAGTACATAAAAGTTGTGGTAACATGTTTCAAAACAGCAAACTATACAGTATTTGTGTTCAGCCAGAATTTTTAAAACCGGGTTTATACATATGAAACAGGGTTGAAACATCATTAATTAATTCTGAGAAAATTAGGAAATGTTCTCTAGGGTGTCCAGTAACAGCATGCAATATTTCAAGTCATTTACTTACTGGTAGCATAGTTGAAATAATTGTAAACCAAAGGTGGTGCAGCAGTTTTTGTGAATATGCGACTACCGACACAGCAGCAGTAAAACTGCAATATCTCCTAGACCCTAACTCGGAATTCAAAAATTCTGGATGTTATCGGCAACTAGACACTTAGGGCTACATTTCATATTCAGGACTCAAATTCAGATTCTAGTTTTATCAGGGTCAAAATAGCAAGGAAAGACAGAAATAGAAACCAACTAAAACACTTTTTGTATGAAATGAATCAAAATCTTACTAGTTATGAACAAGTGTATCAACGAAGGGTTGTGACTCTTAGATCATGTGATGGTTAAGGCGAAATATGAGATAATCAACGATAAACAGGGAGGAGTCACAATTTACAGTCTACTTGCAGTATTTTCAAGAAAAGGCTTGTACTAGAAAACGAAATGTACAAGGAGATACTTGCCTTGGGGTGCAGACGATGAATCCAACGGAGGAATAACGGGAGTGGACCCGGGCGACGAGCACGATCGGCATGGATCTTGATGGCGATCGAGATCAAATAAGATCGACGGTTGAGATTCAACGATCAAGATCAAGGATCGATCGGACGGCTCTGATATGATCTTATGAAGATCTGAATCCTGATCAGATCGGACGATCCAGGAACACTCTGGTGGCAATGATCAAGATGATCAAAATGATATGATGAAGATCTGACGGTCCACAATCAAATGACCGAGAATCCAACAACAACAGCAAGCTTCAATTTGGCTCGGCTGGTGGCTGGCCAAGGGGACAGCCGACGGGGACAGGCGGTGTGACGGCGGCGAGACAACGACAAGGGTGCAGGGGAGGCACCGGCGGCCAGGGGGAGCAGCAAAGCGCAGGGTGCGCACTGTGGGGTTGTTGCAGCTTGGCTGGCTGTCGCTGCAGGGGCTGCGTCGCGACGTGGATAGGGCACCAGGGAGCACAGAGCAAAAGCATCGGCGATCTGTTGCGTCGCTGGCGGCGACGACAGGCGAAGACGATGGTAGACATCGACGACGGGAGGGCTATTGCTGCTTGCTGTTGGCGACAACACAGGGAAGCATGTGGAGACCAGGGAGCTTCGACGGCGGTGCGACGAAGGATGAGGAGGATGACACCGGGAGAGCAGTGCGAAGAGGGGGGGTTGCAATGCTGCTGCTGACGAGGTGGCCGGGGTTGCGACGACGCAACACAGGAAGGTGTCGGGATATGGTGGAGCAGATGAGAAGTCGCCGAGGGAGGAACATCGGGGGAGTCGCGGCGTCGCCCAGGCTTTGGTCGCGATAGCATAGGGGAGAGGGCGAAGTTGATGGGTTGAGAAGTTGGGAGGTTGGGGGAGACGAACAGAAGGGAGATGAAAAGGTAGGGGGGGTGACTGTTGTATTGGGGGTTTAACAGTAGATAGGTAATAGGGTTAGGGTTAGGTTAGGTTTAAATAGTAGGGTTTGGGTATTTGGGTAGAAAATCCAATAGGAAATTGGGTTTTGGTTTAAAATCCAATAGGGTATAATAAAATATCCAATAAGAAATTGAATGGGTTATAGGGTATTAAAAAAATCCAATAAGAAAAATATACAATTAGAGAAAAATAAATAAATAAATAAATCAATAATAATATGGTAACAAAATAAATCAATTTGTGTGTATAAAATTAATACTCAAATACTACTAAATACATTAGAAATAGATTTTCAATTCAACAATCAATTATAATAATATTAATAACAACAATAATAATTTTGATATACATATGAAAATGAGATTTGTGATAAACAAGTTTATTAAAAATCCAAATAGTAATAAAATAAGATACAAACAGCCGATCACTTAGAAAATAGACATTAAAGTTAGAATGTACTACTATTCGAAGAAAATGCAATTTCTGGTTCGAAAAGATTTTAAATCGAAGGCATAATTCCAGTTTAAAATAATACTAAATTTATAACAAATCAAAATACGAAAAATATTCAGAAAATACGTATTTAGGGAAACAGGGGTTACACTGCATGGGTTATAAATAGGTAGTAGGGTTTAGGGTTGAGGGGGTGACGGCTGGTGGAGGTAAATGGGTATAATTTTTAATAGGGTTATTAGTTCAGCAATGGGTATTGAATAGGATTAGGGTTAAATAGAATATAGGGTTTGGATAGGATTAAATAGAAATTAGAATAGGATTCAAAATGAATGAATAAAATAGAACATGAACAGTTAATAATGAGGACCAAAGATACAAGCTCGATCAACAGAGATGAAATAATAGGAGACAAAAGAATCTAGAACTCAAATAAAGGATGACAAATCAAATAGATAAATATATTGAAAAAGAAGATCCAATATACGGTCAAAAAAGAGATACAATGAGGAAAAAATACACAAAAAGAAAAATACACAAAAAAATACAGAAAATGAAAAACAGGGGTTGCGGGCCTCTATTTATAGGGCTAGAGTGAGATTTCTAATAGCAGAAAATACATTAACTGCATCTACTATAACGGCAAACAACGCATTGACTGCATCCACTGTAACGATAGACAGCTCCTTAATGCACATGCTATAATGGCACACAAAGGTTTGAAAGCAGTATTGTAACGGCGGACAAAACCGTTACGAGAATAAATGACAGACAAAATCGTTTATGCGTTTATTTCAGTCGTTACGGATCGGGGAAAAACAACTGTAGCAAAACGTGGCTCTGCACGGGGTGGATACACATCGGTCCAGCATTCGTGTCTGCAGGACGGGCATGTGCACACAGGTCGCGGGGAAAAACAACTGTAGCGAAACGTGGCTCTGCACGGGGTGTACACACGTAGGTCCGGCATTCATGTTCGCAAGACGTGCGGGCGCACACAAGTCGCATGTAATCGGCCCGATTTTTACACCCCCTTGCGCGCGCGAAAGAGAGCCTCTTGACTTGCTATCGTACAATGCCAAGAAAGTGGTTATTATATAACCTCTTATATTTTCTTTGTTTTTTCTGATGTGGGACTAAAATCCCTCAACTCATTTTTAAAGATAAAAATGTCTCGCTTTGAGAGACAATTTCTCATTCACCAGATAGCCGTTTTTAGCAAATAAATATATGATTTTTATCTACTAACGAAAGAGAAAACAAATCCATCAAGATCTCTCACTAATTCATATAAGATCTTACTTAAAAAACTGCTCAAAAACTGGTTCGTAAATGGTGTATAAAATACTCATTTTCTAACAAATAGTACATCAGAAGATGCCGCTTTTAATTTACTTGCTCGTATTCAATCAAAAAAACATATGACTAATGCACCTAATGAATTAAATTTGTATAATCAACAAGATAGTGAGAGTTCAAGTACTAAGATTGAAGTGCTACAATGGTGGAAAGAACATGAAAATATTTTTCCTATTCTTTCACATATGGCTAGAGATCTACTAACTCCTGTCTCCACAGTTGCTTCAGAAAGTGTTTTTTCTACAAGTGACAGAGTTCTAACAGATTACAGGAATCGCTTGAAGGCAGATTCGTTGGAGATGCTCGTGTGCACTGAAAATTGGATGAGTGAAGACATGACTCAAGGAAAAGAGACATCTAAATCAATAAGTGGAAGCAACTCGCCTGAAGTCGACAACAAGATTATGGAATTTTGGGCGATGAGATACTAGGTTTATGTTAAGTAGAGGTGCACGATAGTAGTCCAATGCCATCTCTTCATTCTAACTCTAGGCTATCTCGAACTTTAGATTGTTCTCTTAAATATGTAATTGAAAGAATTTGTATATTTTTAACAGTATTTGTATGTAAAAAAAGTTAGAAAAGTTTCATAGAAGTTGAAATGAATAATATATACAATTTTGTTTTATTCTTAATCTCTTATACTTGTTGTACAAATTTTTTTAAAGTTAAAAGAGAGGGAAAAAAAACTGGGCAAACTCGTCGACCCGTCCGGTCCGACCCAGGTTCAAACCGAATGCGTTCATGGGTCGATCGGGTAAGTTTTTTTTTTTCATTTCCCAACCCAGCTCGGCTCGGCCATTGGCCCAACGCCCCAACCCGAACCAAGCCCACCCAAAATCAGGTCAAGCCCGAATGGGTTAGGCCCGGCCCGGTCTGGTGGACCCGATTGTCATCACTTGCAATCCATAGAATACGGCCGATGAGAACAAACCAAGTTGAGCTATTTATCACTAATGATGACAATATATTTTAAATGTTTATTATTGTTCAGTGAGCAATAATCACACTTAACGATACTAAGGATGTGACAGTAGAAACCTGTTTACCCTACTTCATCTACATTATGTGTAGAGTAATGCTACATCTACTACTAATTTTACTACATTTCTCTTTATTATCTTAGGTGGCACACTCCATTAGGTAGAAAAAAATAGAGTAGGTGGAAGAATTCTTCAACAAGAGTATGCCATTTAAGATAGTGAATAAAATGACAGTGAAATTTGTAGTAGATGAAGCATTACTCTTATGTGTATAGCTTGCTTTATATTGACGTCATATAAAATAATAAAAAGATAAATAATAGATTCAGTAGTAGGTTTAGCATTCCCCCCACCTTATTCATCTTCTTCTGCCTTCCTCTCTCTCTCACTCAACACCCTAGCACATTAAATCCCAAAAAATTGCCGGGAAAAAAAACCCGAAAAAAAAAAAGAAACCAGAAATCGAAGATGACGATTGACGACGAGAACTCGATATACGTCGGCGGCCTCCCTTACGATGCCACCGAAGACGACCTCCGCCGCGCCTTCGAAATCTTCGGCGCCATCGTCGCCGTTAAGGTTCCCTCTTCCTCCTCCCATTTTTTTTTAATTTTTAATTTGCTTTTTTTTAGCTTGGACAAGCAGGTGTAAAGGAAGTAGCTCAAATGCACGCGAGATACACGTGCATACAAGATCATGTTGTAAAAGTTGCAATTTTGTGTGAAAATGGGGCCATTAGCCTTTGTAAAGATGGGTTCTTGGGATTCTTTTTAAAGTAAGGATTATTCCGAAAAGGAATAGGAAATTCGAATTTGAAATTGGTAGTCAAAATAGAAACCCTAACAGATAGAGTTTTGAGGAATCAAGATTGGAGCTTGGGAGTGTACAGGGTAGTTTCCCTTTCTCCAATTAGGCCATTTTGGAACTAGATCAAATGCACACGAGTTCAAATTGTGTTGTGAAAGTTCATTTTGCGTGTGAGAATGAGGCTGTCAGCCTTTAAACAGATGAGTTCTTGGGATTATTTAAATAAAAAAATCAAGAAATGTTATGAAAGGGATATGAAGTTTGAATTTTAAATCGGTGATCATGAGTTTATAGATAGTTGATGCGGTAGCTAGATGGATGGTTGTATAGATGGCTCGCTGCATGTTCACTCGAAGCAACGATTGTGGTTATCATAGTAGAGATGGAATTTGTGATTAGTGGATGGAAGTTTATTAGTGTTTTCCAGTGTTTTGGATGGTTTTGGTGGGTGGGAATGCTGTGTTGTGTTGTTAGCCAGGTATGTTCTATGCAATTTTTTGGACCTAGGCTGCCTAATATTAGTTTGTTGTGGGCATTGTGCGAGTGGCTTGGTTGTTTGTCTAGAATATTGTTGGCATCTGCATAGGAGTGAGTTTGAGCAGGTTAGGGTGCGAAGACAAGTTATACTACATGTTAATCTAATTGTTTACATGTTATATGTTTTCAGTCGGCTGTAGGAGTACACAAAGCCTTATACTTCCACTGTAAGACTGTTGTGTTCATCAATAGGGGCCCTATTATACTCCTTGAGTTAAAACATTTCTTTGATTTTGTCAGGCTCACTTCACAACGTTGCCTCAATTGTGATCGCTCGCACATCCTCCTCCTTTCCCTAATTTCACTATCTCTAGTATCCTATTTCATAAATCCTTCTTTTTCACATAGATTTATCATGAGTCGGTGTTACATATATCCTTAAAATCCTATTTCTCGCTCGACTGGTGAATTACTTCTTTTAGAACCTTTTTTAAGTGGAATTGTTTTTCCTCAAGCCTTTATATACCTCAAGTCTTTATACACGTACTTTTATTTTGCATACATTTGTTTGTAGTAGATAAAATGTTTTCATTTTACATGTAGCATGCCCTATTTTTTTTAAAGTAATAGGATAGAGCACAGGGCTCCAGCTTGATGATAAAAACAAGTTCACAAAGTTCACAGTTAGAGATATGTAGCATGCCCATATCTCTCACTGATATTGGTTGTAATGAATTTGGGGAGTAGGTTAGAGTCCCCTACTTCCAATTATTATAAGATATGCAAATTGCACTAAATAAATTTGTTCTTTGCAAAATTTTAAACTTTGTTTGAAGAGTCTTGTCCATGGAGAAATGTACATAAATCTTATAGCATATGCATGTACAGACACATGTGTATGTGTTCGGGGCTGACCCTATGGAGAGGCGAGAGATGTGGCCGCCTCGGGCCCTGATTTTTTGCCATTTTTTGGGCCCCCCCCAATTTAAAAAACCTTTATATGTCTCTTTTTAAGAACTGCACTGACTGTCCACATTTAATATGTTAAGATGAGTGTTTATAACCGACATAAAAGATTAGAAAAAAATGGCCGTACCCGCGGCCTTGGGAGCTCAGAGCACGGACAAAATAAACACAATTAAAATTTAAAAAAAAACTTGTGGGCCCATTTCTTTCCCTCTCTCGCTCATGCCTCTTTGGAGAATTAAGCATATGATTTTTTTTTTCACATTATGTATGGGGCCCCCATTTCGGGAGTTCGCCTCGGGCCCATGAGCTCAGGGCGAGCCATGCATGTATTGAATAATTTGGTAATTTGGGTCATCTAAACCAGTTACTTTTTCATCTATTTTAACATATAAGTTTCAACTGCAGATGATCGATGACAGAGAGATTGGGGGAAAGTGCTATGGCTTCGTCACTTTCACGAATCCAAGATGTGCAAAGGAGGCTATCAATGACATGAATAGCAGGGTATTATCTTCTTTGAATCTACATGTTTATGGAATTTATTTATTTATTTTTGCTATCCTTATGAAATTTAGTTGTTGGTAATTTACATATGTTCAATTTTTTAGAGGAGCAAAAAATATTTTCTTCTCTCATGGATTTAGTCCTGATTTTACAATGTCTTAAAATAGACTATTGGTGGAAGAGTTATTAGAGTTAATGATGTTAAGGCAAGGGGGGGAAGGCCAAGTTTCCATCATGAAAATTTCCGTCGGGATGGTGGGAAAGATATTGACTGGGAAAGAGACAGGGATAGAGACAGGGACATTCGTGATATAGACAGGGATAGAGACAGGGGCCTTCATGATAGGGACCGCTTCCGGGATAGGAATATCGAGCGTTCTCGAGATCGTGAAAGGGGTAGAGACTATGAGCGAGGGCGTGACTTTGATCACGCAAGAGACCATGCCTTTGGTCGAGGTCGGCATCGTAGTTTCCGCTATCAAGAACATGCACGGGACCATGATGAAGATTTGGAAACTGATCGTGACATGGACTTGGACCAAGAAAGGTTGATGGATAAGACTCTACATCATGATCTAGGCAGAGAGGAGCAACAGTCAAGAAATATACCGGGGTAAGTTCTATATTGTTTCTGGTGATGTTTATGTTTATTCTGTCTTGCAGCTGGTCTCTCACTATATCCTCCTCACATATTTGCGGTTGTTCTTTCAGTATATTCACCAGACTTATTTAATCATTGTTCTTAGATGTAAAGCTTGTGTATTTCTAGTGTAAAGCAAAATTTCCCATACTATTATCTGATGCATAGGGGTGGAAATGACGAATTATAACTAACCTAAAGAATTTTTAGATTTGGATCCTCAAAAAGTTTAGCTGATCCCCTGGTGGATCTTCTAGGTTCCCCGAAACCTTTATGTATGGTACATGATTTGTGGGTTTGGATACCCATATGGGTTCTGCAAATGGATCTTATAGGTCCAAGCCTACTCTAAGACATTGCTGCCCATACTGATGCAGTCTGCTAAGGCCCGATATAGGTCTCTTTCACACTTATATGTAAAACTCTGCACCTGTCGGTTGAAGCTATACATGTTTGCTGCAGCCTGTATGGTTTTATTGTTATTAGTTCCTGCAATATTATAATGTATTTTTTTGTTTTCGACTTGAGCAGTTCTCATCCTGATGATCGTCCAAGCAGAGAACTGTCAGTAAGTTCTAGTGATGGTGATCAACACCAGGTAAAAGGAGCATATTTGGCTGATACAATTGATATTAATACCATATAAATAATTTTCTCCAAAACAAAAGGTCAATTGATTTCATATTTTCCTTGTTAACTAGGTGAAAGAGGAATTGGACATATCCATTCATAGGTGTGTGGAGCTTCAAAAAGAGGTGCTTCATGTTTGCGTCACTATATAGAATCATGTGATATTAAAATAATTTACATCAGCGGTGCTTGTGTAAAGTATATCTGCAATGTATCCCTACAGTCTATTTGTTGCTTCATTTACATGAAAAAGTGCAATAATTGCGACACTTGCCTTTTAGTCATTAGCAGTTGTAGTTCACTCTTAGAGCCTCTTAGGTACCTACTATAGTTTTTGTTCGAAGTTGTTTAATCTTATTTTAACGGTATATTTTTCGGCTGAAAATTTTCTTTCTTCTACAGAGAATACCACCTTTGCAGGTTTTGCCTTAGAGTAAATTTGTTAAGGTATTTGAATTTGTTTTAAATGACCAATTGAACATAAAGGAAGATAACAAAGTTGCAGAGTTCTAAATACGAGAACAAAACTTCAAAGTATTCAAGTGTAAAGAAAATCATGCCAGGGTATTTTAGTGTAAAGGTGTTGAAACTTGAAGATATTTACTTACGCTATTATTACTGGCGTTATTTCATTTTTGCTTAAAGATATCTAGTTCATAATCCTATACCAACCCACTTCTGTTGATATTTCATTTTTTTTCTCTTTTCATTCTGCTTGATGATTACTTGATTACTGATTCCTGGTAATAGTCACAACTGACAACTTAATAACGGTGAGTATGCTTTCATTTCTTGTTGAATCTTGAAATGATTTGATCCATTGAATGGACTTCAGCTCTGTTGATAAATTTATGTTTGTCTTTCACCATCAGTTGTTTGTGAACTAGCTCTTGCATTCTCTTCCTTTTATTTCTTAATTTCGAATTCTTTTTGATAGTTTGCTCAGATCAAAATTGCAGCCATCCATTTCCTTACCTTAAATCAGCTTAGTGTATATCTGTTCATAATATATTAACTTTGTAATTTAATAAATGCATTGCTATTTTTATTTCTTGTTATTTCACAATTTGTTCTTTATTCAAATCTAACTACATAAGATCTTTCTATTGTTTAGTTGTTAAATAATGATATAGCCATCCAGATATGATTTATGTGTTACCACCCCCCTCCCAACCCCGATCTGGATATCGCCCGAACCAATTTATGGTGGGTTCTCGGTTCGAATCTCTTAACGTAGTGAACTGCATATAGACTTTTCCATATCTTCAAAATGAACACCTTTATTCATTAATTCATGAACTTCTCTTCAAATTCTCCTCAATTAGTCTTTAGATTATACTTTTATATTTAGTAGTTAGGTAACTAATGTTTTTATATATTAATTATCTCTGAGAATATATCTTTACATCTGCACACGCATGTATATATATAAATTATATGAGAGTCCCAACTTATCCTCCCCCCGCCGAACCACGTACCCCTCAAGGTAACGATACCAACCCTGATACACTGGAACTACTGCACATATTTTGTTTATATTACAAATCTGTTGAAGGCTCAAGAAATTGATTGTTTCTTTACTGTATCAGCTTGAAATGATGGATGGAAGGATTTATGAACATGTGAATCGTGTCTCGGATTTAGAGAGGAAATCTCAGGTATTTTCACCCTAATTTTTTACCATTGGCCTTTGCCTTAAGTTTTCTGCATAGTAGTATTTCAGTGGTTTGGATTCATACGAAAGATGAACTGTGCTATTTTAACCCTGCAGGAGCTAGAAGATGCATTGGCTGCTGCAAGGAAGCTCTCATCTCAACGTCGGTCTATGCTAGCAAAGGTAGAATGATAAATGCTTAATGGCGTGATTAATATCACCTCCAGAAAATTGCCTTATTTGGATATAATCCTCAACATACTTGATTTATATGATTCCCCATAGAAAGGTTATATCAAAACCAGGCAGAGTTTGGGGTTATCTCAGTAAAAGAATGCTTTTGAAATTTAAGTGAGATTTAGAGATTTATTAACTAGACCTAATATTTTCACTGCTTTACATGGTTCAGCTACACAGGTGTTTTATGCAATCACAAGATTATAGTGAAAGACTTAAAAGCTCTGAACAGGAACTTAAGGTTAATGATCCCTCATTACTTGCTTTTATCATGCTTTCTGCTACGTTATATGCATGAGCAAACAAATTTCACAGTATATATTTATTAGGTTGATGAAGTCATCTGTATCCTCTTCATAATTAGATGACAAATTTAATATTGCATTAGCATTTTTGCAGACGTGCCTTCTTCATGTCTTTTTTTCTACTCTCTCTTGTTAGAATATAAGTGTAAACTACTCAACCCTTACTACAATTTTGAAGTTTTAGTATAGTGGCAGGTTCTTTCACATGTATCAGAGTAGGTCCGAGTCTCGCTGGATGTGCTTTATTAAATTATTTATTGCGGATTAAAATAAATCTGTTAAACCGCGGTGGTTGGCTAGTTGTCTCTAGTTTCTTAACTTGGCCCATTTAAATGGGCACTCGACCTGCAGGGGGGTGTTCGAATGTAATTGTAGTGCCCTCAACTCTTCAATTTCAAAAATTTTAGTGTAGTGGCAGGGGTGTTTCACACTTCGGAATCTAGGATCAAGGAGGATTGCCTCTGGGGCCGATGATCAACATAAAAGTAGTCAGGTATTTAGTCGGGTATTTATACATGATATGAAGTGGATATAGTATTCAACCCAAAAGATTTGGTATAAAGATATTGTTGTTGCAACATTGCTGTGACCTGGGATGTTGGGAGTATGCATGAATAGGCTGCTAATGTTAACTATGTAACTATAACCACAGACTAGAGCATTACTACTGTTATTGAACTGGAGCTGTTGCAGCCTTCTCGTAAATGGGCATCATTCTAGTTGTAATTTAAATCTTTTGCCCTTGGTGATGCCAATAATTTGGAAGGCGTCTGCCTAGGAAGCTGCATAGGGGTAGGGGACCTCAATGATGCTTCATTTTGGTCATAGGCTGTGGATCTAGGAGGTTGCAGAGTTAATTTTCTTCAAAGTGAAAAACATTGGGACAAAATAGATAATCCTAATTATAGAGAACTCAAACCTTTCTATAAGAGTGAAAAAGATCGAGAGTTCAAAGTGAAAAACATTGGGACAGAATAGAAAATCCCAGTCACAGAGAACCTAACTTTTCTTTAACATTCGTTCTGTTTTACTTCTATATCAGGAGTTTTTTTCATTATAATTTAGTTTTTTATGTCCAATAAATAACTTCCCTTAATAATTCTAGATAACCTACTACTGGCAAAACTGCTTGTTACATTTAGTAAATTAAATTCGTAGAACCACCTTGTGTCTGTATTGAACTTCCTCTACTCAAACTGATATTTTGTTAATCTTGGCAGTTACTTGTTGATGCCTCTATGGCTGAAGTTGATATGGGTGACGAAATGGGCACTAGAGATGGTTCGGCTTATGCAAATGGCCAGTCTTAAGTAATTTCGCTGCTGATGAACTAATTGGAGATAGTTTGGTTGTAGTATAAATCCCACCTGATCTTTTGCGGATTGAACGTGTAGCAAGGATTTTTACCTTTTGCAAATGGCCAGTCTTTAAGTAATTTTGCAGCTGATGAACTAACTGGAGATAGTTTGGTTGTATTTAAGGATGTAGTTTGAATGCCACCTGATTTTGTGCGGATTGAACTTGTCGCAAGAAATTTATGGTTCAATTTGATATCAAAAATGCATTTGGTTGCATTTTGAATATTTCTGTATCTTCACGGCAGTCTATGTTGTAATGCGATCTTAAATGTACTGGTTGGTTTACTAGAAAATTTTACTACATGAAACTTGTGTTGTGATCATTTTTCGAAACCATTTTGAGGAACTTGTATGTCTAACCATTTTGAAACCATTTTGAGGAACTGTTAGACGCTGCGGTTTTGATAAGAAAGATGACAAATGTTTATAAATTGAATCTTTATTCTTGTTCTCCTTTTTTAACATTTTAAACTAGCCTGCAATGTGCCCAGATTTTCTTAATGTTATCAGTGTTATGGGGTGAATAGGGTGATCGTGCGGAATTAAAAATTAATCAAAATAAAGTAAAGTAATTGCAAGAGTAATAAGAAAAGCAAGCTCAGATGACGCAGCAATATAATGTGGTTCGATTCCCAAGTTTACGTCCACACCACCTATTTGTAACAATTCTCCGTTACAAGCGTTCCACTATACTCAAAACCCTTGTACAATGATTCTCGGATTCAGGCCGAGAGACCTATTACACCCACAAGACTTTTAATCCAAGTCCTGTCAATCTCACCGAAGTGGAAAAGAAAATGAAAAGAAAAACCTCAAGATTGATAGTGATCTTGACTGAAGAATACAACCAAATAAACGCTCACATTCGGTTTGATTTACTGAAGGATTAGTTCTCAAGAATTTTATCAAAAGTAATTAGGTGAGCAAAACAAATGGATTCGTCAATATTAACAGACGAGGAAGAGTATCAATCCAAAAATGGAAACGATACTTTCCAAGAATATACACAGCGTGGTCAACCGTCATATTGGTGCGGTCGACCGTTCAGCTCTCTGACGTAGAGTAGAGAGGTGAAAGGTTGACTGCTCCCCAAACAAATCAAGTTGCGGTCAACTGCCATGCGGTCGACCGGTCACTGAGTGCGGTCGACCGGTCATGCGCTGTTTAATCCGAATCCACCCTGTTTTTTCTTACCATAAACTAATCCCTCTTTAATCAATCTTATACAATTATAATCTCACGAAAATAGAAAGAAAAATTCAGATCTTGATATCTTCCTCTTTTGCTTTTGAACCAATTAATCAAGAATTCTTTTTGAATATCTTCCTCTTTTGCTTGTGTTTGCCATTATTTTTTGTTGCTTTCCTTGTTTGTATATTTGTGAATCTCTCTTGGATCTCTTTTTAATATTCTTTGGTCCTGAAAATCTGACACACTAAATTCAAACTTATTAGTATGAGTGAGTATGTTTTGTGCACACCAAACTAGAAGTCAACATGTTATTATTCATAAAGGAATTAAGAAAACTATTTCTTGAAGCTTTTTTTTTTTAGGTTAAAGGTAGAATAACGCCACCCTGTTTCATTAATAAGAAGTTAATAAAATAACCCCGGCGTACCGGGGAAAAATACAGAAGGTAACAGTGCAGAAAATAGAACATAACCCCCCAATAATATCCTGGAGGGTGTATCTAACCAAAAGTACAAAAGTACAACCAAAGGTACAACAGACCGAGACAAAATACAACATAGAGCTAGTTGCGGACTGTGGGTTTCCCAATTGTATCCTGTTCCATGTGAGTATCAAGGGCGTCTACCCCTCAGTCCAGTGTCGGTCCAAACTCGACCTCCTCATCATCGAATTCCACCACCTGGAAGACTCTGGCAATCCTCCCCCTCGCTCCTGTAATAGCAGCTGTGGCCCAAAAGAAAATAAGATGCATGATATAAGTAAGATTACCAGAAATACTATTACATGAAGCACGAAAAAAAATAATATTTCTGTCTAGCCATAACACCCAAATAGTTGCCGCAATTGCTATGTACCAAGCATCCTTCATTTCGTGGCGAACAGAGGCAAATTTGGGGCCAACCCACCAATTCTCGTATTCGCTAGGATAGTCACATGTCCCTAAGGCTCGTAATACCTCTACCATGATTGCCTTACTCCTTTGGCAATGAATAAACAGGTGATTCAGATTCTGTGTAAGTACGTTACAGAATCCACAGCTAGTCGCGATCTGGGGCTGTCGTTTGTCAAGGTTCTCCCTGGTGAGGATTGCATTATTGAGCACTAGCCAGCGGAAGACCCTAACTTTAAGGGGCATTTTGGTTTTCCATAACACCTGTGCCCAACTGGGTCTACACCCTCGGTAATGAATGCGATGATACAGAGACCTAACAGTGAAAGCTCCTTTGGTCTCTAGTCCCCAGCGCATCTGATCTGGGCCTTGAGCGCACATTGCCCCGTTCCGTGTAATGTGTGTTTGCAGTTCAATCAGTCGCTGCTGTAACCCTGGGCCAAGTGGTCATCAAAACGACGGTTTCCAATTGCCCCCCTCTTCCATGTCTTGGCCACATATACATTCGGGCAATTCGTTTTTTCATACAAATCTGGGAAAGTCTCCTCAAGGGTTGGACACCACACCATTTGTCCCACCAGAATCTGGTGGACCGTCCATTACCAATAGCCGATGTAACTGCTGAGTTAAAAGGCCTGCTTGCTTTGGCAATCCATTTCCCGAAGCGAGAAAATCTAGACCCTACCCGGAAGCCTAAACTTCTTGTACCTTTCCCCCTAAGGTATGGTTGGATGAACTCTTGCCATCCTTCCCCGCTGTGGTGGAAGACCTTCCACCACCATTTTCCCAGTAGGGCGAGATTCATGTCTCTCAAGTCGATGATGCCTAGCCCTCCATGTTTCTTCTTCATGCATGCAATATCCCACTTGATCAGGTGGTATCCCCCCCTATTCGAGTCCGCCCCTTTCCAGAGAATCTCTTTCGGATTCGGTCAATTCTTTGGATCACCCATTTGGACAGCTCAAAGAACGACATGTAGTAAATGGGCAGATTAGACAACACCGAGTTGATGAGTACCACTCTACCCCCGAGGGAAAGCGACTTTCCTTTCCATCTAGACAATCTGTCTTCCACCCTGTCTATGATAGGCAGCCAATTCGCCTTGGTAAGCTCCCTGGTCTGAGCGACAACCCTAAATATTTGATTGGAAACTCGTCTTCATACAATTCAGTATGGTAGCATGGTCCCGTGCTTCTACATCGGACAGTGCAATCGGAATCAAAGCACTCTTGTGGGAATTAATCCTGAGACCTGACCAGACTTCAAAACAGTAGAGGGCCCCTTTAAAGCACACTGTTTCTGTCATGTTCTCGTTACCAAAGAGGAGGGTGTCATCAGCATACTGAAGAATCGTGCAACCTTGGTTAGAGGTGCTGCTAGCCACAGGTTTTATCCAACATTTTCTCCGGCAGTTATCAAGCATGCCCCTCAGAACATCCGCTACAATAGTGAATAGAAGAGGTAACAGCGGATCCCCCTGCCAAAGTCCCTTCTTGCAAGAAAATGGTAGTCCCGGCTGCCCATTAACTGAGATTGCCGTTTTACTAGTGTATAAACATTGTTTGATCCACCTAATTCTTTTAACCCCAAAACCTCTCCCTTTGAGAGCTTCCAGCAAGCAATCCCAATCGACGGAGTCATATGCTTTCTCAAAGTCCAGTTTGAGGAGGATGTTCTTAGACTGGCCCGTATGACAGTGGTGGATAACTTGTTCTGCGGTGGCCACACAGTCCAGGATACATCTGCCCTTGATGAAACCAGACTAGGTGTTGCTAATTAAACTGTCCATTATACTTCCCAGGTGGATGGCCAGTACCTTTGTGATGATCTTAACCGAGCAGTTTATGAGGCTAAAAGGACTAAAATCCCCACCCGAGTAGACTCCGCCTGTTTTGGTATCAGGATTACTTCTGCAAAGTTGAACATGCCCAATCTGAGGTTGTTGTGGAAGAATTCATCCATCAAAGCCATAATGTCCCCTATTATTTCTTCCCAGAAAACTTGAAAAAACATCATTGGGAAACCATCTGGTCCAGGCAATTTCTCTGCTCCCATTTGAGTGATGGCCTTTTCCACTTCCGTCTCCGAAAAAGGTGCTTCCAATGTTGATAGCGAATGAGTTGACTCGTTCTTGTAGCCCTGCCAGAAATCATCCCTAAGTGGGATCCTGAAGTCATTCTTCTTCCCAAAGAGGCCCTTGTAGTAGTCATGAAAGATTTTGGAAATCACATTTTTGTCTTGGGATGTTCCCGTTTCTGTTTGTTCTGACAGGACTAGATTGGATCTACGTCCTGCGCTTGCCACTCGGTGGAAGAAGGCCGTATTCGCATCTTCCTCTTTGAGCCACGAAATCCTCGACCTCTGTTGCCATTTGATCTCCTCTAGCTTATAAAGATTGGCAATATTTCCTCTGAGTTCTAGTAGCCTGTTTCTT
The DNA here is from genome assembly GCA_017893485.1 of Hemerocallis citrina. NCBI lineage: Eukaryota > Viridiplantae > Streptophyta > Magnoliopsida > Asparagales > Asphodelaceae > Hemerocallis > Hemerocallis citrina. The sequence goes on along the minus strand of CM030363.1, from coordinate 276,176,198 downwards.
TCGTCATGTGACAGGATTCTCGTTTCTTCCAATCTCTCTAGCTCATCAATTCCTTCCAAAAAGGAATCTTTTGCACGCCAGATAGTCGAGAATCTAGACCGATTCCATCTACGTAGTCTCATTCGCAATCTGCAGATTTTTTCACACCAACGGGTTGCACCGTCCGATCCAGTAGTTGGGAGTGCCCAGTTTTCCATCATCATGTGGTGAAAGCCATGAATTTCTAGCCATGTCTTTTCAAATCTAAACTTCCTTGGCCTTTGAAATCCCTGTACCCCAGCATTGAGTAGGACTGGGGTATGATCCGGTGTAGGTCTAGGACTAGATTTAGCGCTTGCCAATGGGAATTTAGCCTCCCAATCCATCGATACTAGGATCCTGTCTAATTTGGCTATAATCGGAGACGCTTGCATATTTGACCAGGTAAATAGTCTGTCATTAATTGGGATATCGATCAGCTTCAGCTCCGTGATCACCCTATTGAATTCTTTTCTGTGTCTGTCGCTCGAGCCTCTTCCTCTGTACTTAAAAGCAAATCTAGTAATATTGAAATCTCCCCCAACGATCCAAGCTCCCGACCATCTTTGTCGAATACCGATAAGCTCTTGCCAAAAAGCATCTCGATTTGTTGCCACGTTCGGCCCATAGACCACAGTGATCGTGTGCGCCCAATTGTCCGATCGTCATCTCAGTCGGATAGTCAGGGAGAACGTTCCACTGTATTCCTCGAAACAGGTGAAAATATCCGGGTAGAACCCAATCGCAATGCCCCTCGAAGCTCCTGAGGATGGGTGTAGCACCCATTCCTTGATTCTATTACCTCCTACTCTTTTGAGTTTAAACCCGTGTGCGAGTTTGGTTTCCTGTAACCCTACCACCTCCGCCTTGGAGTTCATAATGACATCCCTAACCATATCTCTCTTGCCCCTATCCCCCAACCCCCTAACGTTCCAGAATAGTGTATTCATTGGGAAACCGATTCAAGGTTGATCGTGAGTGTAGGACTGGTGTCTTTCTCGAGAACCTCCGTCGACACAGAGCAGGACCCCAGGTCCTGCTGATAGTTAGCGTTAGCCCGTTCAATTTCCCAACTCCTAATTTTATTAAGTAGTAGAGTATTACGTTCTATGTCACACACTTCTAAGCCACAGGTTTGAGCTATGATAAAAACATCAGAATCTGACATGAAATTTAATATAGAAGCTAAAAAACTTCTCGTACCTCCGTCATCGAACTTTGTAGCTTTGGCCACCGCAGCCACCTCCAGATAGTCATCCAGGAACTCCACATGAGCCCTCTTAGGCGTCCGCTGTACCCTGAACCCAACTGTCCTGCTTAACGTTCCAGTACTATAGCCAAATGCTGAATCTGGAAAGGTGGATAATACCATCTCTGGTGACCTCTCTCTCTGTATATCAGCAACAAACTCAAGATCCTCTGACACCTCATCCGTTAATGAGAATTCTTCATCTAAATTTAAGCGTCATTCTATGTCCTCATCACTATTTGCATGCTCAGTAATTGCAACCTGAACGGCCCCCATCATGGGACCCCTCAGCTGTTGTTCCTTGGACCCTTCTGTTGGCCTACTCTTCATAGACGAAACAAGATCCACAATTGGTAGTTGGTTCACAGTGTTGGACCCCTCTATAGGCCCAATCTTTATTTGAGTCACAGTATATTTATTTGGCCCATCCCAAGACTTGGGCCCATTCTCACCTTTTTCAGCATTGTCCCTCATAGGGCCTCCCTGGGGATGCGTCGCTTGGTCTTTTCTGTGCGCCCCTCCATGTGTTACGTCGCAATAGGGTGCCAGATTTGTTGCGCCAGCATGCGCTTCGATATCTCCTCCATGCGCTTTGATATCTCCCCCTTCTACATCGATAGATCCCCCTGTCTCCTCATTCTCTGTGATTGTCTCGAGCTCCCCGCTCATCTTCCTCTTTTAGATCTGAGTTGTATCTTCTTCTCTAAAACTTTTCACCTCTAGATCTCGGAGTTTTCCTTTCTGAGCTCTCGCTTCAAAGGCCCCCCTCTCCTGAGCGTTGTAGTCTCCTCATTTTGGGCCATGGTCGTTGGCTTCTTTTGGCACCTCGCTCCCTTCGAAAACATTTCCTCTTTCATGATCCCCCTCTTCTAGGGTTGGGCCAACAGTGTCCTTCCTTGTCCTAGGGTTTTGGTTGACCACATGGGTCTGGCTCATGGGCGCTCTGACTTTGCCACTTTGAGGGTCCTGCCTCTCTTTCCCTTTTCCACCTTGGAGATGCTTTGCCATTTGGGGCTTTGGAGTTCTGATCGAGGTATCCCTCCCGCCTGCCTCCTCTACACCAAAGCTTGTACGGCTTTGACCAGCAGTGAGGAGATCTTGATCGTTGATCTTAGATCCAGATCTGCGATCTGGACCTGTGAGGTCTGAGGCCGGTGAGGCAGTCTCTGGCGGCAGTATTTGCCGTTGTTCGCCTTGCTTCGCCACCTTGATGAGCTCTCGATGAGCCCTCTCAATCTCATGAGCGTCATCGATGGTTGTGTCTAGCACTGGTGCTGCCGCATCTTTGTAAGTTCTTTCGTCTCTGTAGGCGCCGTTGCCCCTCTTGTCCACCTCCTCCACCTGTGCTTCCACCTTCTCGTGGAGCACAAACCTGATGATGTACGCCTGTTCGTAAGTAAAAATCTTAGCGAACCTAGGCATGCGGCTGATATCTGGGCTTTTGATGGTGAGTCTAGCGGAGACCAGATCTGACTTCCTCGCTGTCTTTGCATCAATGTCCACCACCGTGGCAAACTCCACTACAATTTTTTCGAGTGCTTCTCTTTTCTAACAGTGGAGAGGTAGATTATGAACCCAAATTTTGTAAGTCTCCCCTTGCGGTCTCTCCGCCCCAAATTGCAGCGTCCAGGGAGAGAAAGTCACCTTGAAATGGCCGAAGTCCACCTCCCCCATTCCGGTGATCTCTTGCATCTTAGTTGGTGATGGAAAAGAGATGAGAAATTGAAGTTGGCAAATCTTCTTCATAATTCAATCTCTTTCTCAGTTTCTCCCCTCATAGACCATTTCTTGTTGAGCTCCTCTAAAAGGTGACTCTCCGAAGGTCTGCCGCTGGTCACTTTGGCGAATGCACACCACTGCATAGGCCATCTTTTCTCTTGCTTGATTGTGTTGAGGTAGCTTGCCAGCTTGATTGGGAGAGGGTTCTCCGACGACCTGTCTCGCGAGACCTCCCTATTTTTCTCTGTCTCCTTCAAAAGGACGTTAGTGCAAACATAAGAAACATGGCCCCAATTAAGGCATTTGAGGCATCTGATCTCCTTTGTGAAATCTGCCCTTATGTGTCCCAAATGTCCGCAATTGAAGCATGCGACTGGATTCCTCTTTTCCTTGTGTTTCCAGGTCAGTGCTCCCCCCTCCCCTGCTTTCTGGTAGCTTTTTCGATTCATGTGACTCACCTGCACCCACGTCGCCTCCCCTCCCTTGTCCCCTTGCTCGTCCCTGTTGTCTGAGGTACCTGGACCCCCCTCTGAGGCCCTGGTTACTCCGGCAGCAGATTGCAATGGCATGATTGAAGGTGGGGATGTAGTCAGTATGGTAGTATGGGTGTGCTCAATGGGGGGTGGTGAGTTCCATGTGGGGACAGTGGGACAGGGATTGTCGCCGTGCTGTGTTGGGGGTGGAGCATTGTAAGTTTGTTGGTTAAGTCGTTGTGGAAGTTGGTTGGGTTGGTGATGTGGAGAGAGTGCCTGTCTTTGGGTTCGATGGTAGTTGGGGGCTTGTTGTTGGTGATGGTGAGTAGGGAGGTATTGATGGTAATGCATGTATCTGTGTGACGGTGGTATTGGGTGATGGTTGCTGTGATGCCTCCACTCTCCCGTATCCCCGTTGGAGAGTTGGTGACCACCGTGGTGGTCTCTGTTACACTCTGAGTGGCTTGTAGCAGGGACCCCTCATTGGGCCCATTCTCTGCATGGTGGTTGCGCGAGGCGATGATGACTTAGCTTTCTCCCAGACCGCTGTTGAAGTGCACTACAGTGTGCTCGCACGGGGGAACGAGACTGTCTGAGCCTCCGTCCATCTCCATCAGGGGGGTGGTTCATCGCAGAGTGTGTCATCGGGTTTGAAGGTTTCAGAGTGGTTCGAAGACAAGGTTGCAAGGGGTTTTGGGCAGAGTGCTGTGGTGGGGTATGGTTGCCGTGAAGAAGGTGTTGAGGTGGGGGAGTTGGGGGAAGAGTGGGGTGGAGGTTCACGTCATTAGGAGGAATGGGGTGGAGGTTCACGTCATCAGCTAGGCTGAGTGGCTGTTGGACTCCCTCGTTGGACCCGCAGCCACTCATCTCGATCTCCGACAACACCATTGTTAGAGGAAGGAAGCCATCTCCGTTATCTTGACTTTCTCTGTAATGAATTTGGCTCAGATTTTGTATTCAATTCAAGTTTAGAATTTTTCTTTGAAGCTTTCTTCCTTATTCAAAATTCTTCATTTGTGATCACAGGTGAGAAATTTTCTGTAAAGTCATGTACGTTTTATTCAAAATTTGGGTTTTGGGTGAATGCCTAATTGAATTGTTAGTATTAAATAGTTTTTTTCCCAAAAGAAATGCCTAATTCCTACCATACTTCTAACAATATCGTAAAAGATTTTAGTAATCCCACGACTGTTATTCAAAATACAGTACTGCTCTTCAAAATTTTGCACTCTGAAATCGCAGTTAGGAAGCTTCAACGGTGAGTTAAACTCATACTTCTATTTCATCCTTTCTTTGATACCAGATTTTGAATTTTTTTTATTTATACGATACTTTTCCAAAATATTTGCTGAAAGAGAAGAGTTGCCAAAGTATTTGCACTCATGGACTCAACAACTAAACTCGCCATTCCCAACCGCGAGTTTAGTTGTTTCATCCTCGCCATTAGGAAACAACATGTTTAGTGCTAATTTTTAGTTCAAAATTTTCAAAGGTACTCGTTATTCTCAATGGCATTGACATTTATACTAGACTCGTTATTGGGAATCGAATTTAGTTTAAAATTTTCAAAGAAGGCTCGTTGTTCCCAACGGCGAGGATATTTACACTAGACTCGCTGTTATTTACACTAGACTCGCAGTTGGAAATGGCGAGAATGTAGGAAATTTTACAGAGAGTGAAACATTCTGTTGGACTTAGTGAATTTTTGAATGAAAAAAAACACCATAATTTCTTTTTTTTGAACTAAACTCGCTATTCCCAACAACAAGTCTAGTGTAAATATCATTGCCGTTGGGAACAACGAGTCTTCTTTGAAAATTTTGAACTAAACTCGCTATTCCCAACAGTGAGCCTAGTATAAATATCATCGCCGTTGGGAACAATGAGTCTTCTTTGAAAATTTTGAACTAAAAATTAGTACTAAACACGTTGTTTCCCAATAGCGAGGATGAAACAACTAAACTCGCCGTTGGGAACGGCGAGTTTAGTTGTTGAGTCTATGAGCACAAATACTTGGGCAACTGTCATCTTTCTATAAATATTTTCGAAAAGTGTCTTATAAAAAAAATTAATTCACAGATTTTAAACACATGCAACTGACATGTTCCTTCTCTTCTCATATTGCATCTCCGTGATGTTTTTTCCCCCATAATGTATAAAATCTCTTTTTTGTATTGTGCAATATATTTTTTGTATGCATAATGTACTATTATCATCATTATCCATATGTTGGATTTATGTCTTGCATACTATGTTGGATAAGAAGACGATGAGATGATAGAGGAATCGAGACGATTGGAAACAGAATGGAGGCGAGAAACAGTAAGCGGCAGCAACAGCAGAAGTTGCGGTCGACCAACCCCTGCGCGAAGTCTTCTAGAGAGGAGGATAGTCGACCGACTTGTTGGTGCGATCAACCGTTCGCGGCGCTGATGGGTTTCGGGCTTGAATCTGGCTGATTCTTGAAAAGCCCAACTTACTCTTCAAGTTAGATCGTGTGGCTTCTATCGTAGGGTTATCTCTTATGTACTATCCAATGGTTATTGTATCAAGATATCAAACTAAGGTTTCTCTAGATCTCTATATATATTGTTGTTATTGGCCTCCATTGAGAGCCAAGAGAGAGAGTACTTTATTGAAGGCGAAGCTTGAGAGTTTCTCTAATTGTAAACAACTAGTACTTGTTGGTGAGGCTTGAGAGAGGGTCGTTGTGAGAATTGTAATATTCTTGTATCTTGTCTAGTTGAATAACATCTTGGGTTCCTTCTCCCAGGGATTAAGGCGAAAGTCCCAACCGGGACAAACTTGTGTGTGCTTTGGTGTGTTTGGTATGATCTCATATGTGCTTGGTGGTTTGTGTTGATTGCATCGAATAACTCAACAAGATCCTAAGAGGGATTTTCGGTAGAAATCCCTAACACTATATTATTAAAGCAGGTTGATTATTAACAACTTTGAGGCCCGATGATGGTGATATCTCCTAGAAAGAGTAGTAGTTAGAGAAAGTGCGCGTTGAAATGAGGATGGCTTGCAATACAAACATAGATCCTAATGTTTGTTCATAAAGTAGGTAAAGAGACGAATCTGAAGCTATATATAGAAAAATGCAGAGATACTTATACAAGCAGGATACAAGAACTAGAGTAAAAAGGCTGCTTAATTCAACCACTTTCTATTTATTATTTATTTATTTCAATTTTATTTTGCAATTCAATTTTAGGGTTGTATCAATCATTGTGCAAAAAGATTGGAGTCTTTATCTCTCTTGTCCTTAACCTACATTTAGAAATAGTAAAGATTCTAATTCCCCTCTTAATATTATGAATTTTCAGAAGAATAATTCAATTAGCTGAATTCCTCCTCAAATTATAGAATCTTGGCAAAATATGAAAATAATAGCTATTATAGACATATTACAGTTATGTGATCTCATAAAATCTAATGACACACATACTTGTCTCACTTAATAAAAGCTCAATTTTTAAGTAGCTTCTTAATTAATCACTCATTATCTGTAACAATGTAACTATAGAAGGATTCTACACTGTAAAAGGAATCAACAACACATTTGCATGTATGATAATTTTACCGAGTCAAATTTTTTAAGTTCTCCTCGGTATGAACTAAAACTGTTAATTTGCTTGCAAATTTTGACAGAACATCAAAATTTGGAATAACAAATGTATAAAGAGTTTAATGAATCATGTGCTCAGACAAGTGTCTTGTAGTTTCATTGCATTGTCACTAACGAAAAAGACTACAAATTCCATATATTCCTAAGCGTTTAGACCAAACTAAATTTAAAAAACAAGGGAGAAAAATTCTAGGCTTATTTATTATTTCTAAGTAGATTACTAGATTAATTCATACACCATAGTTACATATATCTAAATGATAGGGTTAACTCAAGAGAGAGCTCTTCTTCTTCTTCTTCAATCCTTGGCATTGGCATTGACATTGGCAAGTTGTAGCTGGAAGAAGCCATCTCTGGGTTTGCTCTGAGGCCACTTGATTCAACTGATAGCCTCTGTTTTTTGAAAAGAAGAAGGAAACGAAGAAAAAGAAAGAAAGATAATAACAAAATAAGAATCTTATTAAAATAAAATATTAAAAAAAAAAAATCAAATTCAGCAGAAATTTTGTTGGTTCTGTGCACCTATTCTGAAACCTTGTTCCCACTAAACTAAAAAACTATAATCTAAATAAAAATGAACAGAGAGTTTAATTTTTAAGTTCACGTGCAGTGTATGTGCAATAAAATACGAAATATACCTGGCGGGAAATAGTGCCATCTTCAGCAACATGGTAGCCAGCCTGATGGCAGAGAGCAATGAGGATGTCGTTCCTATCCGGGTGCTTTGGGAGGGAAAACTCTCCGCTGGTTCGCAGTCCGGAGAAGATGTTGTTGGCCACCCTTCGTCGGTTTTTCTCTCTTTTCCGGTTGGCCTCTCTCTCCCGCTCCGATGGCTTCCTCATCGATTTCTTCACCTCTCCATTCTTCCCTCTCCTCCTCACTATCCAATCCCCTCGAGTTAGTTTGATGCACCCTCTTGTTTTCATCAACTCCATCTCTCTCTCTCTCTCTCCTACTTGATTTCTGAGTAGTGCTCTAGTGTTTATATAGAGGAGAAGAGAAATGAAAAAAGGGTTTATAGGAGGAGGGAATGCTGAAATTAACAATATGGCTACTAATTTAGGAAGCTTCACATGCATGCATGTGTTTTATAAGATGCTCCTTGTGATTGATCCTTAAGTCCTATAAATCTAGCTAAGATTTTGTGACATCACTTAAACTAATTACACCTTGGGTTATCGAAGGAGGACTAATTAATTTATTAGGTGATTATCACATAAAAATTAATGTGCATTACACATATTCAATACCCCATTCGACCCTAAAGATTTATCTTCAGATTGTTATTATTCGTTATCGGGTTACTTGCCACCACTAATCAACAAGTTATGTCAATTAAGTAATGAATGATCAACAACTAGTTGATAAGTAAATTTTTTTTTTTTTTGATAAAGGATGACTAAAGTCATCGCTACATTAACAAACGATTAACGATACAGAATACAATTAGACAAAATACATCAGTCTCCATAATACAAACCATCACTCAACCAAGTGATAACCAAAAACAACAAAAAGGACATCTTTCCGATCTGCCCAAGACCCATTCCTGAGGACCATTCCTGAGGACCTTCACTCCCTATGCTTCGTCTCCCAAGCGCATTTTCTTCTTCCCACCTGTGAATACATTCCACTCATAAATGCTTGAATGTATTTTATGCATAAAAAATGACAATGAATGAATAGTCTTATGAAAGCAAAATTCGTTACGATCCAACCACAACCCCCATATAGTTGCAGCTACTATTTTATCCCACTGTATTGTATTCTCACTCGGAATCGTAATCAATCTGCTATTTCCCCATACATCTGAAAATGACTCAGGTATCCCAGACCCCCCAAAATCTAACCTAACCATTTCCCACACTATTCTCGCTCTCGGACACCGAAACAACAAATGGTTTGTATTCTCGTCTTCCTGCTGGCACCTATCACAAATTGGGTTGGGGATCATATTCCTCTTCTTTAAGTTGACCTTACTCAGAATAGCATCGTTACATACTAACCAGAGGAATACTTTCACCTTAGGGGGAGCCCCTATACCCCAAATACGGTCTGACTCATAATTCCGCAAGCCCCCATCATTCAACCACCTGTACATAGACCGGACAGAAAAAACCTCACTTGCGTTAATATTCCAAACCCTTTCGTCCTCATTATTATTTGAGTATTTCCCTTCACTCCTAATGAAAGAGTTCAAATTCCAAAGTTGTACTAAGCTTTCCTGATTTGGGTTACTGTGGACATCTATGGATAACGTATTGTTCCGCCACACATCTGCCACCAGAACATCGTTGTTAATTGTTGCGGTCACCGCTTCCGGGAACAGACTATTAAGCGTGTTACTCCCGCACCATTTATCCTTCCAAAATCTAGTATTTTTTCCGTTCCCAATCCTACATAAGGTATTGTCATGGTACATCGTCCCAACCTTCGCAATTCCTTTCCAAATAGGAGATGCTTTCCTTCGCCCCGCAATTCCTCCGAATCTGAATCTCTTCCTCTTCTTATATGAGTCGAATGACTTACTTCACCAAATGTTATTCTTGTTCCTCATTTTCCACCACCACTTGCATAGCAATGCCTTGTTCATTGCTGAAAGATCTAATACCCCCAACCCCCCAAAGTCCTTACGCTTGCATACCCTCCCCCATTTAATAAGATGCACTCCTTTGCTATTCTCACCTGCCCCTTTCCATAGAAATCTTTTCCTGATTCTATCGATTTTGCTAATGACCCATTTCGGGAGCTCATACATGGACATCATATAAATTGGGATGCAGCTGAGAACTGAATTAATTAGTGACAATCTCCCTCCCAACGAAAGGAATCTTCCCTTCCAATCAGACAGACGTTTACCAATTTTTTCAATAAGATGGTTCCAATCTTCCCTAGTCAGTTGTCCCGGTCTCAGCGTCGAGCCCAAATATGTAACTGGGAATGCTCCCACAGTGCACCCTAATATGCTTCCCATATTCACTATCGAGGGTGAGGCTCCATCGCTAATAGCTATGACAGAGCTTTTTGTCGGATTGATCTTCATCCCTGACCATGCTTCAAAGCATTTAATCAGTATCCCTATAGCGGTAGCTTCCTCCTCCGTAGCTTTCCCGAACATTAGAGTATCATCCGCGTATTGAAGAATGGATATAGGGTCTTTCACACCTTTAACCAATAACCCTCCGATAGATCCCCCTTCTCTCCCTCTCTTTACCATCTCCGCTAACCCGTCTGCCACAATGGTAAACAACATAGATGAAATAGGGTCCCCCTGTCTGAGCCCTCTAAGGCATCTAATTTCTGTCCCCCTCCACCCATTAGTCTGCACATTTGATTTACCCCCCTTCAAGCACATTTGGATCCAGTGACGCCATTTAACCCCAAAACCTTTCAGTAATAGAGCCTCATCCACCGCCTCCCATTCCACCGAATCATATGCTTTTTGAAAATCTAACTTGAGCACGAACCCATCAGCTTTGTCTTTGTGACGTCTATACACCACCTCGTGGGCAGAAGCAATACTATCCATAATGTCTCTCCCCTTGATGAATCCACTCTGCGCCTCCCCAACCACGTCCCTAAGGTTTGGGGCTAATCTTCGTGCAAGGATTTTTGTGATAATCTTAAACGACCCATTTAGGAGACTAATTGGCCTCAAATCGTCAATCGAGCGCACCTCTTTCTTCTTTGGAATTAAGACAATATTCGCGTAGTTAAGCCTATCTACCTGAGCTGTGCCATCGAAAAATTCTTTAAGGATGTTCATGAAGTCGGCTTTAATAATGGCCCAATAGAGTCTATAGAATAACAGAGGAAATCCATCCGGCCCCGGCGCTTTGTCTTGGCCCAGCTCTTTAATTGCATCAAACGCTTCTTCCTCTGTGAAAGGACCTTCAATTCCCTCACTACCTCCTATCCTTGAGGACTCCCACATGTCCGTACAGAGCTCACATCTATATTTTGCCCTTCCACCAAGCAGGCTTTTGAATTTATCATCTATATGACTCCTTATTAAGTCATCATTTTCAGTCCAAACACCTTCGATGTCCAACCCATTTATCTTGTTAAGTCTCTTCCTCTCGTTTGCTGACTTATGAAAAAATTTTGTATTCGCATCCCATTCTTTCAACCATTGTATTCTAGATCGTTGTTTCCAATACAGTTCTTCCATCTGCTCTATCTGAATAATTTCTTGTCTACTTGACCTGAGCTCCTCGTCCGCCTGTGGCTGTAGGGTCCCTTGCTCCTGTAATAGTTCCAACTCTAATACCCTCTCTTCCAACTTCTGCACCTTACTCTTCCTTTCCCCAAATTCTTTGAAAGCCCACATCTTCAAACATCTGCGCAACCTTCTGATCTTTTCAGTCCAAATTCCTACCGCTCCTACGTTCGTAATCCCCCCATTCCAAGACTCCTTAATGATCGATCCTACGTCTGGAAGAGTTGTCCACATCTTTTCGAATCAGAACTGATGTTGAACACTTTTAAGCCCGATGCCACAATCTAGCCCTAAAGGACAATGATCCGACGTCAAACGAGACAGAGATTTGACGAAAGCCTGCGGGAACTCCTCTTCCCATTCGGCCGAAACTAGAACTTTGTCTAGCTTAGCAAGAATGGGGTTTGTCTGCATATTCGACCATGTGTATGTTCTATCGTTACTACTAATCTCCAACAACTCTAGTTCCTCTATGATGTAGTTAAAATAGCATCTATCCACCCAACTCGCTCCTCTACCGTTATGCTCATGCCCAAATCTAGTTATATTGAAATCCCCTCCAATCACCCAAGGACCCGCCCATGACCCCCTAATATTTTTTAATTCAATCCAAAATTGCTCCCTCATCCTTGAGTCATATGGGCCGTAAACCGAAGACACCATATGCACTTTGTTATTGCCTCTATGTCTAAGTCGAACAGTGACTGAAAAGGACCCTATTTGTTAGTTCAAAATCTCAAAGTAGTTATTATCGACTCCAATCGCTATACCCCCCGAATATCCGATGGCTGTCTTAAATCTCCACTCGAAGGCCCCTATATACTTAAGGTCGCGAAAGTCATTAATGGTAGGATTAATTAATCTAGTCTCTTGAAACGCACAAATAGCCGGCTTTCTCCTAGCAATAGAATCCCCTATCAACCTTTTCTTACTCTTCTGCCTCATCCCTCTAACATTCCAGAAAATGTATAACATTAACAATAATTTGACCTCTACCCATCTATCACAATCTATACACACCCCTCTCCTAGCACCCCACCCCATTATTGACCCCTCTGATGTAATTGATTTGTCTTAGCTGATCTAATCTACTCGAGCCCAATGCAATACCATATAAACTTGCATAATAAATCAAAGAATCATCATTTAGTAAATGCAAAATGGAAGCATTATTGATAATAATACCTTCGCATGCTGACACCGGTTCTTTAGCTCTGGCTGCTGCTATGATTAGGTCATCTTCCCTCGCACCTTGGGATCCCCACATATCCAGTTGCCTTTTGCTCCTTCTCTGATATTCCACGGTTGTCTTTGCGCTCACCGCTGCACTGGTTTCACCGATATCTCCTCCTGCAAGCTCATCTACCCGCTTCTCCCATAGCTCTGTATCCATATCAGAAATGTGTTCCTCATCTACTACTCCCTGAAGTGCCTCTATCATCTGATCACCATAGCCAAGTCCAGGAATAATGCTCTCGTCACCTCCAACATACTCTATAATCGCATGATCAACCTGCTGGTCTGCATTCAAATGAGACGAATCTCCCACTATGCTTAGTATATTCGATGGCTTCCCCATTATTGTTGGAATAGCAATTTGAGAGCATATTTTATCTCCAGTTTCAACAGACATCTGTAACGTCTTGAGCTTATTCTTATCCGCGTCTCTACATTCCAGTGCTCTAGACACCACTGCTTTAATTGCCGCCTCAAACTCCTCTCTAGTTACAGACAGTATATCACTATTAATTTTGACTGCTGTGCAATTCTCCAACACTCCCGTATCCAACGGTTTCTTCAAAATACTCTCTAAGCCTTTACCCCGTGCACCCACTGTTTTTTGAAAAGCCAAGCTAGCTACAGGTATCGATCCCTCCTCCCTGCCTCCTTCAAAAACCGTCGCTTTTCCCCTAGTTGATAAGTAATTACTAAGATGTTTTCCTTCTTCATATTTTCTTACATGTATTTCTGTTTTTTTATTTTATTTCAACTAATTTTTATTTTAAAAAAGTATGACAAATAGAGAAGGAATTCATGCGCAACACAGATTGCTCCGTAAGACCCTAAAGAGACCTTCATATTATTGTTCACATTGGCACTACTAATAAAGGTATTTCAATTTGGTAATGAATTATCAGTAACTAGCTGATAACAAGTGATTACTGAGATGTATTCACTCTTCATATTTTCTTACAATTGTTTTTTTTTTTTTTTTAAAGACCAGATTTTGCATCCCTCAGAATGAAGTACAACATAAAGAGTTGATAGAGAAGTGCTTAAAATAGATATTCCCTACACTTGTAGAGTTTGGAGTGGTGCATGAGGAATGAAAGAAGAGGGATTTCAGCTTTTCTGGAAGAGATTTCAAAACGTATATAGATCCTAGAGATTGCATGTAAAGTAGGTGCAAGAAGAGAATCTAAAGCTATTGAAAAAGAGCTTATATAAGTAGGAAAAAAAAACAGAGATGAAGAGGCTACTTAGGCAACCAAGCTCACGATAGATGTACGCTTCAACCAGATATGTGGAGTTCCTCTAAACTGGACGGATCAGAAGGTATCGAGACAAGCTTCTCAGAAACGGAGGTCTATGAAGCGATCAAGAATCTCGGCCAGGAAAAAGCCCCGGGTCCGGACGGACTTCCGATCTTTTTTTACAAAGTCTACTGGAAAATTATTAAAGACGATCTGATGAGCATATTTCGCGAACTGTTCGAGGGTGTAGCAAGATTGGACAGGATTAACTATGCGACTATCATTCTGGTCCCGAAGAAAAGTCCAGTCGCCTTCTACGAAGATCTCAGACCAATCAGTCTTCTCAACGGATCCTTTAAAATCATCACCAAAGTTCTGTCCCAAAGACTTGCTCCTCATCTGCAAGATATCGTCTCCCCAGTGCAAAGTGGTTTCATCCGCGGGAGGGATATTATGGACAGCATCGCATCAGCACACGAAATTGTGTTCAGAGGTCACAGGTCAAAAGCGGACGGGTTCCTTCTTAAGCTAGATTTTCAAAAGGCCTATGATTCGGTTTACTGGGATAGTTTGGACGAAGCATTAGAGCTCAAGGGTTTTGGAGAGAAATGGAGAAAGTGGATGAAAATGTGTGTGCAGGGAGGAAAATCATCCATCCAAGTGAACGGCTGGCAAGGAAAAGAAATCAGATGTAAGAAAGGACTCAGGCAGGGAGATCCTCTATCCTCACTGCTCTTCGCTATCGTCGCGGACGGATTAGCGGAAATGATTAAGAGGGCCCAAGACTCCAACATTATCGAAGGTATCAAAATCAACGGAATTGTGCAGCCTATGACGATTTTGCAATACGCAGACGATACACTTCTTTTCGGAAAGGCTAATAAGAATGAGGTCATTGCCATTAAGGTGGCACTGGCCAGCTTCCAAGGGTGGTCGGGCCTGAAGGTCAATCTAGTTAAGACAAGCATCGTCCCCATTAGCGACAATCTGTCCATGCCGATCTCCGAGATCTTGGCCTTGTTAGGGTGCGGAATAGGGGAGTTCCCAATCAAATACCTGGGTGCGCCCATCAGGCCAGGGACGCTACTTAAGGAAGATTGGGACTTTTTGATTGAAAAGATCGCTAAGAAACTCGCAGGATGGAAGAACAAATTTCTTTCCCTAGGTGGGAGGATAGTTCTGTTAAACTCGGTTCTCAGTGCTATCCCACTATATATTATGTCATTCTACGAACTCCCAAAATGGGTCATTCTTAAGATAGATAAATTGAGAAGAAGATTTCTGTGGAAAGGTACCGGCGAGGGTAACAAAGGAATGCCTTTGGTCAATTGGGGTAGAGTGTGCAAGAAAAAGGAATTTGGCGGTCTTGGAATCTTGAATCTACAAGACATGAATAGAGCTCTGCTAAGTAAGTGGTGGTGGAAGTTAACTCAGAAGCGTAACAGCTGGTGGAGCTACTCTTTTGATCTTTTCCGTAGAAGAAGGAAATTTAGGTTTGGAGGAAAAAGTGTCTCCTCAAAAGTCTCATACATGTGGAAAGGGATCACAAAGCAGGGCGACATATTTCACACCAACACTTCTATCAAAGTAGGGAACGGGAAAGGAACTAGATTTTGGAAAGACAAGTGGTGCGGTAACACTACCCTACAAAACAGATTCCTAAGTGCAGCTAACGCAGTCCTAGATTTAAACAGTACGGTGGCAGAAGTCCGGAAAAGAAGACAACTCAGATTTATAGTGTCTAGTAGTATTTCCCAGGAGAATTGCGCTCAATTCGAAGAAATGAACAGACTGATCCAAGATGAGAGTAGGCCACTTAACAACAGCGAGGACGTCAGATGTTGGGATAGGGACGACTCTAAAGAGTTTTCAGTTTCATCGATGTACAATTGGCTCAACGATGGAGGACTGAGATGTAAAGCGGAAAGCATCATTTGGGGGGCGAAGGTACCCCTAAAGGTTAAAGTCTTCTGCTAGCTAGCGCACAGCAACGCGATTCTGTCCAAAGTTAATCTTAGGAAGAGAAACGTCCTAATAGACGTCACATGCAGGATTTGTCTTTTAGAGAAAGAGGATGTCAACCACATCCTGTTCCGTTGTCCTAGGGCAGTTCTTACTTGGAAAGTTATTTGTAGGGGATTCGGGTGCGATCGACGCCCAAATTCAACCTCGGAAATTTGGGGTACTTTTAGAGAGGACTACATTAGAATAGGCGACAAATTATCTTGGGACATAGTTACCGTGGCGTCTGTGTGGAACCTATGGCTAGATCGAAATAACTTTATTTTCCGGAATTCTTCTTATAATTTCTCAAATTCAATGCATAACATTTTTTCGTTGACTCACGACTGGGCAGGGGCTGAGCAGGCGAGGAAGAAGATGAAAAACAACGAAGGAGAATAGCCTAAGAAGCATCGGTGACAGGACGGGCCTTCATTCGGACAGGAGGTCTCTTTGGTACATGTTTTGCTGCCAAGATGGCAGGTTTGGAAGTGCAGTGTAGCCCTGGCTAGTGTGGGCGCATGATGGCTCATAGATGTTTTGTTATAGATGTAGTTTGTATCTGGTTTCATTTCATGTTGTTGTTTTCTTCTGGCTTTTAGATGTTGCGACAGTATTATCGAGTTACTGTTCCCTTTTGTACTACTATGTTTCGTTAACAAATCATTAATGAAACGATGGCAGGACCATCTTTATTCTTAAAAAAAAAGAAGAGGCTACTTAGTTTTGCTTTTATTGGTTTCAAATTTGGGGACCGTCTTGTTCTTTATAGGAGATTCCAGCCATGGGAAATTGAATTGAGAATAGAGGAGCAATCATTTGTGTGATGTATATATATTTTGTCCTCATTCATTCAACTCCTTTTACATGTCATATTCCCCACAAAATTCATCAAATGAAATTTACATATGAAAAAGAGCTCTCAAATGCTTATGTTTAGAGCATCCACAGTCGTTTTTCTCATTTGCTATAAAATGGCAGCTACAGTAATAGCAAATAGGATGGTTCGCTGCAGTCGTCGTTTGCTATATTGTTTCTCATTTTTTAGAGCGACGGTATATGATATACCGTCTCATCGTTTCAAATAAATTAAAAAAAGTTAATTACTTATTAACTATTAAACTATATTAATTAACTAAATTAAATAATATAATAATAACTAAACCTAATTAATATACTAACTAAACCTAATAACTACTCCTAATTATACCCAATCAGCATTAATGGCAGCTACTGTGGATGCTTTTTCATGGACGGGGTATCATACCCCGTCCGGGGTATGTATCCCCGTCCCACTATTTTTTTTTTTTTCCTAATCACTCAATCCTGGCCGTTCATTTATTTTATTTTTTTTAAAAACAAATTTAAAAAAAAGGAGAGACGGGGTTTGATACCCCCGCCGGGTATCATTCCTCGTCTGAGGGATTACTAAAAAAAATCATTTTTTATTTGGAGAGATGGGGTATCATACCCCGTCCGACCTATTTAAAAAAAAAAATTAAGAAAATTATTGAGACGGGATATGATCGTCCGTCTGAATCGATTAAAAAATAATTAAATTGGAGAGACGGGGTATCATACCCCGTCCTTTATAATTTGAGAAAGTTCATTTCGTTTCTCATATTTGAGAAATGAGAATAGAATGTTTGCCAAAAAATGAGAAAATGAGAAACGATTATAGCGCTCGTTTGCTACTCGTTTGCTATAATATGGAAAAACGGGATATATAGCAAACGACTGTGGATGCTCTTACAGTGTACTTTGATAGTTAATGATGACAAAGCACTCAAACTTTTTGAGCTGATAGAAAAAGTTATCTTGACAATGATGAAGGTGCATCCTTTTTGTCTTGTAGTTAGTTTGGTTCTCTATTTGCAAAATTAATTAATCTTATTGCAGAGAATTTAGATTATTTTACCAAAATGACCCACTTTCTGAAAGTATTTACCACACTGACCCACTTTCGAAAGTATTTACCAAAATGACCCACTCGCTAACTCAGGGTCGCTAACTGAGATAGTGAGTCGATATGTCTATTGTTTTCACAACTTGAAGAAAAACCTAAAGAAAAAGTCATGTATAGACTCACTATCTTAGTTAGCGACCCTATTTTCATTATGGTCGCTAACTGAGATAGCAAGTGTCGGTTGGAAATTCACTTGAAATCAATAACAATCAATTTACTGGTACTATTCCTTCTGAGCTTGGGAACATCTATGGCAATCAGTTTAATGGTAGTATTCCTTCTCAGCTTGGGAACTTAGTTAATTTACAAGGTTTACGACTATATGATAATCGTCTGTCATCTACCATTCCACCATCGTTAATCTCTACTATCTTTACAAATCTCTCAGAATGAGCTCACTGGATCAATCCCCTCTGAGTTGGGATATTTGAGCTCTCTAAAGTATCTGATTCTTTCTCAGAATAATCTGACTCGTGGTCCATGCATCTTTGATGAACTTGGCCAACCTTTGGTATTTGGCTTTTAGCCTCAACTCTCTTTCCGGTCAACTTCCTTCAAATTTAGGGTCTCTTTCCAAATTAGAAAAATTCTTCATCACTGGTAATTTATTAGAGGGTCAAATTCCCTCAAGCATCGCCAATTGTACTAGTCTTAGGATTGTGATCATGACTTTTAATCACTTCAATGGTAGAATTCCTTAGGTTGGTGAGCATCACTTTTAATCACTTCAATGGTAGAATATACAAGTTTCACGAATGTGAGTATGACTTTTAATCACTTCTTCAAGGGCTTTCTCTGAGCACAAATCCATTGTAAGGTCAAATTCTTGATGAAATTGCACAACTGAAAAATCTATACACTCGCTAGCTTAGTTAGCGAGTGTGTTTGTACCACATTCGCTAACTAAGATAACGAGTGTATTGGTTTGAAAAAAAATTTATTAGGTTTAGATTCGCTATCTCAGTTAGCGAGTGCGGTACAAACACACTCGCTAACTGAGATAGCGAGTCTAAACCCAATGGTTTTTTTAAAAATTCAAGCCAATAAACTCGTAATCTCAGTTAGCGAGTGTGGTACGACACACTCGCTAATTTAGATATCGATTCTAAACCCAATGATTTTTTTTAAGGTCAAGCCAATACACTCGCTATCTCAATTAGCGATTGTGGTACAAACACACTGGCTAACTGAAATAGCGAGGCTAAACTTGGTATTTTTCTTTTCTTTTTCTCTTAAGTGTGGAGAAACATGTGAACATATACTCACTATCTCAGATAGCGATGAGGCTTTCACCAAGCTTGCAATCTGAGATAGCGAGTAGGTCATTTTGATAAATACTTTCAAATGTGGGTTAGTTTGGTAAATACTTTCAAAAGTGGGTAATTTTGGTAAACAATTCGTCTAAGTATTTACCAAAATAACTCACTCGCTATCTGAGATAGTGAGTTTGCTGAAAACCTCATCGCTATCTGAGATAGCGAGTGTATGTTCACATGTTTCTCCAAACTTAGAGAAAAAGTAAAGAAAAATACCAAGTTTGGCATCGCTATTTCAATTAGCGAGTGTGTTTGTACTACACTCGTTAATGGAGATAGCGAGTGTATTGGCTTGAATTTTTTTAAAAAAAATATTGGGTTTAGACTCACTATCTAGCGAGTGTATTTATACCACACTTGTTAACAGAGATAGCGAGTTTATTGGCTTGAATTTAAAAAAAAAAGAAATCATTGGGTTTAGACTCGCTATCTTAGTTAGCGAGTGTGTTTGTACCACACTTGCTAACTGAGATAGCTAGTGTATAGATTTCAGTTTACAATTTCATCAGGAATTTGGCCTTGTAGTGAATTTGTGCTAAGAAAAAGCCCTTGAAGAAGTGATTAAAAGTGATGCTCGCATTCGTAAACCTTGTAAATTCTACCATTGAAGTGATTAAAAGTCATGCTCACCAACCTACCCAAACCCAAAGGAATTCTACCATTGAAGTGATTAAAAGTCATGCTCACATTCGTAAGACTAGTACACTTGGCGATGCTTGAGGAAATTTAACCTTCCAATAAATTACCAGTGATGACGAATTTTTCTAATTTGGAAAGAGACCCTAAATTCGAAGGAAGTTGACCGGAAAGTGAGTTGAGGCTAAAGGCCAAATACCAAAGGTTGGTCAAGTTCATCAAAGATGCAGGAACTTCACCAGTCAGATTATTCTGAGAAAGAATCAGATACTTTAGAGAGCTCAAATATCCCAACTCAGAGGGTATTGATCCAGTGAGCTCATTCTGAGAGAGTTGTAAAGATAGTAAAGATCAACAATTTAATAACGATTGTGGAATGGTAGATGACAAACGACTATCATATAGCCATAAACCTTGTAAATTAACTAAGTTCCCAAGCTCAGAAGGAATACTCCCAGTAAAGTGATTGCTATAGATTTTAAGTGAATTCCCAATCGACACTCGCTATCTCAGTTAACGACCCTAATGAAAATAGTGTATACTTGTCTTTTTTCTTCAGTTTTTTTTTCCAAGTGGTGAAAACAGCAAACAGATAGACTCGTTATTAGGGTCGCTAACTGAGATAGCGAGTGAGGTGTTGTGGTAAATACTTTCCAAAGTGGGTCAGTGTGGTAAATACTTTCAGAAAGTGGGTCATTTTGGTAAAAAAATCGAGAATTTAACTCAGCCATTATTCTTTGCCTCTCTCTGATTTTGCAAGTTCTGATATAATTTCTGTTAAATCCAGGTCTAGTTTGGATTTAGATTTCAATCCAGTTGAGCGCACACAGGCAGATGCTTTAGTAATTCGCATGATCACATTCCGCAAAATTGAAGGGTTTCTGGATTTTGTTTTTATAGTTATTAAGAATAAGATGAGTTAGTTGAAAGGAAGAGGAGAGGTTAATAAGAAGTGTGTTTCCATGTAATAATTTTCTGATCTTGCATTATTATCAATGTGGAACATTAACGTTCTTAGATGACTAGTTTGAAAATTTTGCGTTTCTAGGCTACTTTTTGATAGTATTTGCAATTTTGGGCCAAGTCCCAAACTATTAGCGTTGCTGGGCTAGTCTCTGCCACGTCAGCAACGGCCGCTATTGGGAATAGCGGCCTCTTCATAGATTGGAATTTTGTGCCCCCCATACTTGGCTGTGCACGAAGCTGATTTGGCTGATTGGTTACTGAAGTGGTCGCTAGTGCCACTAGCGACCTCTTCTAACTGAGGTCGCTAGTGGCATTCGCGACCTCAGGTGGGTCCCCCCGAAGGCTTCTAACTTACGAATACCCATTGTTTTCCTATTTACTTTTATTAGAACTCTCTTCCCCAAATAACTGGCGATTTCCAAAATCCTAACTCCCTTACTTCTTACTCAAAACCCTAACTCCCTTACTTCTTACTCAAAACCCTAACTCCCTCATTTCTCACCCAAAACCCTAACTTTATTAGTTCTCACCCAAATCCCCATTATTCCAAGTTATAATTTTCTCCACCCGACCTCTCTCCTCACACTTCGTCTTCATCCAAATTAGCTCTCCCCACGACGGTTTTTTGTAATCCCCAATTCATATCCAACCCCCAAAGACTATTCGAGGTATCCCTAGTATAGTATTTTGATGTTTTATTGTTGGTGTTGGTTACATTTTTTTTGTGTTCACTTTTTGTGTTCACCTTGACTATGCTATTATGAATATAACACGCGCACACACGCACACACGCACAAACACACAGACACACACACACGCGCACACACACGCCAAGACCCATATTTATATGAAATGGGTAAATGCCTTGCTTCATATTTGTTTAGTTTGGTCTTAAATATTTTTGTGCACGATTGTATATTGAATCCAAATTTGTGTACTAATGTATAGTATGGACTATAAAATTCCAATTTGGTTGTATTATGGGGGGAAATAGTTGAAGACCGAACTGTAGGATTTTGCTATAAAGGAGTACAACCGGTGATAGTTTGGGCCAATCGGGATATAAAAATGGAAGAATTGGTGGACAAGATATACGAAGTTACTAAATGGGATAAGAGTGAATGGAGTGTTCATATTAAAGCTAGGTATGCAGCTGGTAGAGGCAAAGGAGGCCCTATTTTTATGTCAGTACCTATAGTTGATGATGACTCATTAGTTGCAATGATAGCTAGGTCGCTTGATCCATATACTAGTTGGTCGGCAATGGAATTGTATATAGAGCAAGCCAAGATTCACACACGTAGTGCAGATGTTGGTCATGTTTCAACTCCAATAGCCGAAGTACAGACCTCTCAATTTAATCTTAGTGATCCGGTACATTTGACTGTCAGTTTGTCTCCTCCACATGGTGAAATATTGATAACTCAAAGTACATATAGTCTTGCAGAAGATGAAATCCCAATTCCTTCCAATTTTATACGCAATCTCGTTGAAAATGAGAATATTGTTGAAACCTTCGAGCATGCTTTGGTTAACAATGACCTCATAGAAGATGAAGAACATGAAGAAGAGGTTGAAGATGTAGTGGACGGTGAAGATGAAGAAGAAGAAGAAATGGACGTCCATGATGCGAATCCTCACGTTAATGTAGCTAACGTAGTTAATGATTTGCAACCAAATGTGGAACACGTAGTCCCAATGACCCAATTGGTTTCATCAACTGTTCATGATATTGGACATGTTGAATTGGGTAATATTGCTAGAGTGTACCACTTTGGGGAAGAGGCATCCACATCATCTGACCAACGTGATTTGTATATTGGCCAGAAATTCACAAGCAAAGATGAGGTGATAAATGCAGTGAAACTTTTCAATCAAGGAACATCGAGAGTATGTTACGGTCAGATCAAACAAAACCATATATGATGTTAAATGTAAAATGGCACCAAGGGTTAGAACAATATCGGAACAAAGAACACACCCCGATGTGGTGCAACCAAGCTGTCCTTGGAGATTTCGTGCAATGATTCCAGCTAGACAGACTCACTTTGTTGTGACGAAATTAGGAGGTTCTCACACCTGCATTAATCCAACATTGACACAGGATCACAGGAAAGTTGACTCCAAATTAGTTTCAAACTTAATTTTGCATGTTGTGAAGGCACAAATAAGTATAACTCCAAAGACGATCATTGAGATGGTGTTGAAAGACGTCAATTATAAGATTTCTTACAACAAGGCATGGCGGGGGAAACAAATAGCGATTGAGAGGCTCTATGGTGGGTTCGCCGAAGCATATACGAAGTTGCCTCTTCTACTGTCAGCACTGCAAGCTTCAAATCCGGGTACATATGTACAATGGGATAAAGTTCCGTCCGGACCAGGTGAGGAGACATTTAAGAGAGTTTTCTGGAGTTTTGCAGCTTCAATAGAAGGATTCAAGTCATGCCGACCGGTAATAAGTATTGATGGTACACATTTGTACGGTAAGTATAAGGGATGTTTACTGATAGCGGTGGCCCCAGATGCTAGTGATCGACTATTTCCATTCGCCTTCGCCATAGTCGATGCAGAAAGTATCGAAAGTTGGACTTGGTTCATGAGCTGTATTCGATACTACGTCACGGACCGTCAAGGGCTATGCGTAATCTCCGATCGTCATGTCGGTATTCTCTCATGCATGGAGTTGCAAAACGGATCTTGGAATGAGCCACATGCTTATCACCGTTACTGCATGCGTCATTTTGCTACGAATTTTTTCTCAAAATTTGGTAACAAAGAATTGAGGAACAAGGTGAAGGTTGTTTCGTGTCAAAAACAATTTGGTATTATCGAATTTATGGTGTAACATTTTATCATATTAACCAACCTGTAATGTTGTTTGAACTGTTAATTAATTGTACATTTAAATTAATTATATTTGGTTGCAATGCAGGATGAAATCTTGAATACAACCAGTAGACGCGGAAGAGGAGGGGCTGCACGGGGTCGTTTAGCGCAAAGTCCGAGGAGGACTGCAGATAGTTGAATTTTGATGCACAGTTTTTTGGTTGTCGAATGTTGATGCACAGATTTTGCTAGTCGGATTTTGATGTGCAGATTTTTTTAGTCGACTAATTTTGTCCAATCATATATATTTTGAAGTTTCTCCAATCATATAAATTATAAGCGGCTGACCTTGTTGTATAGAATGCTTGTAACATATAGTTTTCAATGGATTTATGTATCCCAATGGTGGTATGTTTCGTGGTTTAAGATTCATATTTGGTTGTGGTATGGGTACATTTCTGATTTAAAAGTTTATGTGGTGTTCAAATGTTGGGTAGACTCCCATTGTTGTGAGGGAAGTGATTGTTCAATTGTAGTGTTGAAATGGAGCAACTGAAAAAATTAATTTGTGTTGAGGAAGTGATGAACTACTGTTGGCTGTAGGCTAATTAAGTCAATACACTGTGGTCGCTAATGCCAATCGCGACCACCACTAATATAGGTCGCGATTGGCATCAGCGATTATGCTGTAGCCATAAGAAATATGACCCAAATTGGGTCTATACTGTGGCCGCGAGTGCCAATCGCGACCACAGTTAACTGTGGTCACTAGTGGCACTCGCGGCCACAGTATAGACCCAATTTGAGTCATATTCACAGAGAAGAGGTTGCTCTCGACCTCTTCTCTGTAAATATGACTCAAATTGGGTCTATACTGTGGCCGCGAGTGCCAATCGCGACCACAGTTAACTGTGGTCGCTAGTGGCACTCGCGGCCACAGTATAGACCCAATTTGAGCCATATTCACAGAGAAGAGGTTGCTCTCGACCTCTTCTGTGGTCGCGATTGGCACTCGCGGCCACAGTATAGACCCAATTTGAGTCATATTCACAGAGAAGAGGTTGACCTCTTCTCTGTGAATATGACTCAAATTGGGTCTATACTGTGGCCGCGAGTACCAATCGCGACCACAGTTAACTGTGGTCGCTAGTGGCACTCGCGGCCACAGTATAGACCCAATTTGAGTCATATTCACAGAGAAGAGGTTGCTCTCGACCTCTTCTCTGTAAATATGGCCCAAATTGGGTCTATACTGTGGCCGCGAGTGCCAATCGCGACCACAGTTAACTGTGGTCGCGATTGGCACTCGCGGCCACAGTATAGACCCAATTTGGGTCATATTTCTTATGGCTATAGCATAATCGCTGATGCCAATCGCGACCTATATTAGTGGTGGTCGCGATTGGCATTAGCGACCACAGTGTATTGACTTAATTAGCCTACAAACCACATGACTTGATCACTTCCTCAATACAATTCTGATTTTACTACTTCAATTGCTCTACATTTCAACCCCACATTTAACATAATCCTCTCGATACCCCAAACTTTTAAACGTACACTTCCCTCACAACAATGGGAGTGTACCCAACATTTCAACACCACAAAAACCATAAACATTCAAACAAACAAATTAAACATACCAAACCATTACAAATATAACAAACCACAACAGTACACTAATCTAGACTAACAATACAATAATAAGAGAAGCACAAACTTGAAAAGAGGAAATACAATAATATAAGACTACAAGGCTACGACGGGGTAAAGTAGTTGGGCTTGGTTCTCTTACGCACGGGCACCCGTCTACGAGTCACTTGTGTAACCTGGGAAATTAGCATCTCGTCTGGGATTTCTTCCTCAATTTCATGTGATGCTTGTCCTTGCTCAGTAGGCGGCCGCTCAGGTTCTGGTTCACGGATAACAAGTGCATGTTGCACCGTTCGTTGTGGTTCATCCGTTTGCTCATCACTATCTTCTTCTTCCCGTTCTTCGACACGTCTTTCGAGATGTTTGCTCGATCGTGTTGCCATCTTCTTCTTCTTCCTTTGCTTGCGAGTCGATGTGCTGTGAATGGGGGAGCTTAGCATTGCGTCAAATCTCGCCACCTCACCAACCTCCTCAATCGCCGTACGACACGGTGCGAGAATCTCGCGTGCAAGATCCTTTGCGGCTTGAGCTACATTGCTACCAAGTACTTGTGTGCATTTCCGTGCTACCACCCAGACTTGGTCAATCTGCGAAAATGAAATACAAAAAAAATTAATAATCTACTATGAACTATTATATTAAACAAGTGCTAAATAAACAAACTTGACAGAAAACCAAAATTATGTGAAACAAGAAAAAGAAAAACGATCTATCTTACAATTTTTTGACTCGAAGAGGCCTTCGGTTGGTACATGGCTTGCAAAGAGGAATGAGCGGGTGCGGGTTCGGCCTCGGCACTTGGTATAGGCAATTGGACACCGGTGGGCATTGAAGTACGGGGCGCCACATACAAACGGGTGATCCGCTGATACCAAGATAGGTAGGCAGCTTGGAGTGATCTGTCGTATGGTGGAATACCCGTTATAACAGTAGCATGCCTCTGCTCATTCCAAGAGTTCACATGAACTTGATGGTGTGAAGCCCAATCATGGTCGGGAACACGACCAACCCCTTTCACTTTATGCAGGAGAGTGTCGTAGGACCGCGGTGGGGGGATGTCTTGTTGTAGTCCAAATTGACGAAGCACGCGGTCGGGGAAGTACATCTCCACAATACTGAAATTGATGAGCGGTGATCTAGTCAACCAAAGATTGCTATGTGCGGTGCAGATGGGAGGCAACCTTTCCAATCGGTTGTTGGAGTATGGTTCCCAAACAACAAACTCCTCTCTCAATATATCCAGCTCATCTCTATAATACGTTACCACCCTACGTGGGTTATCTCTCCACGTATGCCCACCGGACCAATATACTGCGATGGGAGGCAGCATGTCGGCATTCGCTGCGTCCCTCATCCACCCACTTGATTGCCGGGTGATGCGAGGTCTGCCTAGGTGTAAATGTTCCCAACACCAGATCTGGAGCAGCAGCATTGGACCAGTCATCTCTTTCGCCATCAATGCCCCGCTACAAAGACTTCTGTACAAGGATGCTAGCGCTGCACTACCCCAGCTGTATTGCCGAACTCTCGTCAAATCACCAATAAGCGGCAAATACATTATAGGTACCACGTCACCCGTGGAGTTGGGAAAGAGAACACCTCCGAATACTGTCATCAGGTAAGCCCTAGTGTAGCATTCAATATCATATTCACTGGAATCGTTGGTTAGGAAATTTTTAAAAGTTCTCTTCAACCAACTTAGTCGCATTGAGACCCCATCAAATGTGCTGTCATCCGGCACCCGACCAAGGAAGTCCTCCACTAGTTGTTCCTTGTTGAAAGTCATTGTTCCCGTCACCGCGAATCCATCAACTGGTAGTCCAGATATAACCACGATATCCTGGAGTGTGACGGTCATCTCCCCAATGCCAAGATGAAACGTATGTGTTTTCGGTCTCCATCGCTCGAGTAAGGCTATGAGTAGTTGTCTATCGAGCTTAGTTTTTTCTATTAGACCTAAACCGTAGAAGCCGGCCTGAACAAGGAGTTGGTGTGTCAGTGGATGCATAGGTAATGTCTCGTGCATGCGGAAACTACACTCTCGGGATGTACCGTCCCACACCCGTTGGGACCTATGTGTCCGCTGCAACGTCAACAACGTCGGGTCGTGAGGGCCGGGTCCCACAGGTGCAGCACGAGAAGAACTAGCTTCACCGGTCGGTGCAGACGTAGACGGGACATCGCCTTGGCCACCCTGAGGATAAAATAAACGGTGTTTAGTGAACACTTCATATGTTGCCATATAGTATTTAAACATTACAAAATAATAGTTCATACCTCAGACCTAGCACTCCTTGATCCAGCTCCCATCGTCCTCACCATATTTGATTAGATCACCTATCAAAGTATAAGCAAACAAGTAAGTTTGATAGGTACTCACTTAACACAAAATTTGTAAATTTGTTTGTGATGGTTCTATACTGTGTGTTCTTGATTACAGACTCAATTTTGTACTTTGTAAGATCATATAGAGCACATATGTCAATGTTGTTAAGTTGTACCAAGCTCTGAACCAAGTTCAATATTTTGACAAATAATATACAATATAGCACAAGCTGAAGTAGTGCATTTATAAAGTATGCAATATGTTCTGTTCCACATCCTAATAGGCCACAAATACAACGCCTACACACACCAGAACAAATTTAATCCAAGGAAACAAATACATGACTAAGATAGGGGACCAACATATGTTCATTAACAAAGAAGTATCCTAGCAGTTATTCAATTTTCAACTCAACATGGTAAGCCTACAGAAAATTTCAATTTCCCTTGGCGAAGTTCTTAGTAAAATAAGAAGTAAATCGTCAAATAAGAGACATATATAATTTCAGTTATGCTGATAACTTCATAATCGTAACTAGAACCAAAGGCAAGTCTATAGATCATGGTAGACACAATTCAGTTATATTCAATTATAGAACACATTTTAACAGTTGTTTTCATTCACAACAACCAATGTGTTCTATGTGCTCTATATTCCTAAAAAGATATCCAATTCCTCAAAAATATCTCAATAAACAAACAACCTATTTGGGTCACATTATTAACAACAAGTGCAAAGAAATTGTAATCAAGACCAACAATCAACCAACACAATACTATACTAGGCATACCTCGTTAGGATTTGGAGTTTGGAGTTGATATGGAGATTTCCAAATTCTTTACGAATGGCGGAGATTAGGCGAAAAGAAGATCTGTGAGGAGGGGGATCGGGTGGGGAAGAAGGATACTTGGATTAATTGAATTTGGGGAGAGAAACTAGGGTTTAGGGTTTAGGGTTTTGGGGAATAGGGTTCGGCCGCTATTGGGGAAGAAGGGGAGAAGAAGAGATAGAGTAATAAAAGTAAATAGGGAAACAGTGGGTATTCGTAAGTTAGAAGCCTTCGGGGGGACCCACCTGAGGTCGCGAATGCCACTAGCGACCTCAGTTAGAAGAGGTCGCTAGTGGCACTAGCGACCACTTCAGTAACCAATCAGCCAAATCAGCTTCGTGCATAGCCAAGTGTGGGGGATACAAAATTCCAATCTATGAAGAGGCCGCTATTCCCAATAGCGGCCGTTGCTGACGTGGCATAGGCTAGCCCAGCAACGCTAATAGTTTGGGACTTGGCCCAAAAATGCAAATACTATCCAAAAGTAGCCTAGAAACGCAAAATTTTCGACTAGTTTCGGGCGTTGTACATGTTTTCTTTCCATGTAAGTTAAGAAATAGACGAAACAGATGGAAGACATGTTGTAATACACGTGTTAGTTAGTGAATTTTTCAACAATTTGCAATCTCAATCAATTCCAAAGTTATGATAGTAAAGATTCACCTCGTCATTAATGTAGAACATGTCCAGCCAAATTGTATGATTTTTAGGGAATTCTGCTTTCTTTTTCTCTCCATATCTTGCTAAAGCTTGATCTATTTTGTGTGATCGCGATTACTTTATATTTGTCTTCTAGCAACTCTGTTATCTAATTGAAGTACATATTTTCACTCTTAAGAACATTACATTTAACTTATAACCAACATTTTACTGAATAGTTCAGCTTTCGGCTGTTTCGCTTACTTTACAGAAATTGGTCTATTCTATTCCAACTTTTATACAATCAAGTAATCAAATCTCCTCTAAAGTCTAAATAAGAAGGGAACAAAGGAATAAAAAGCTTCAATATTATACAAAGAACACAACAGATGACAAAAATGTGTACCCAGGTTTATCAATGATCAAAATGATTTCACTCGTAAAATTCCTTTACAAAGCAATCGACTGAATCTTACAAGAGAGGA
The DNA here is from genome assembly GCA_017893485.1 of Hemerocallis citrina. Taxonomy (NCBI): domain Eukaryota; kingdom Viridiplantae; phylum Streptophyta; class Magnoliopsida; order Asparagales; family Asphodelaceae; genus Hemerocallis; species Hemerocallis citrina. The sequence goes on along the minus strand of CM030363.1, from coordinate 276,146,766 downwards.
AAAATAATAATAATAAAGAAAAGATTTGTTTACAATGAGGGATCTATGAACAACAACAGCCAGATTTTGTGGTAGTAGCTTCTTCATCTACATTTGAATCTTCCTGTAATATCACTGCTCTCCCACTCCCAAGTTCAGACTCATTCTTCTTGAGTTCTTGAGATTGGAACACTTTTCGGCTTAAAATGTCCTAAATTACTTTGACTATACAGTTTGAAAAGCCGTGTTGACATTGTAGGAGTCGAGTGCGGAGGTTTCCATGAAGAAGAGACCCTGGGCTTTGGCCAGGGCCATGCCTTCCTCTCTAGTTACTTCCCTCGCATCCTTGAGGTTGGTCTTGTTGCCAATGAGAGGATGGTCACCACGTTCATATCGGAGTGAGCTGTATCGGAAAATAACTACGGATTAGTCATGACCATGTCCAGTATGAAAGTCTGATTTGAAAACTGTTCACTCTCAAGATATAAATGTAGCATGCACACTTCTAACATGAAGCTATACCTATATCAGCTCACTTCATACCCGTGTCAGACACTGGCATTTCAGAGATGTTCCTTGGACATGCATTCTCACTTCTAAAATACATCCACAACTTTAAATACCTTTTAAATACACTTTCTACAATTGCCACACTTTTTCATGATTGTGAATGTTTTTTATATGTACTTCAGCTTATATACTATAGGCACTTTTTAGAGGGAGATAATTGTCAAATTGGTTGAATTATATATAAAAGAATTATATAAAATGTGTATCACGATAGGAAGTGAAATTCATTAAACTACTGTTTGTACAGTTTTATGAGACAGTGACAGAGGCGCAAGGGGGTGTGCATAGATTCAGCTGCAGGTTGTGCAACCTCCTGGCCTTTTCTGAAAAACAAACAAAAAAAAAGTAATAATATACAGTCTGTCATATAATTGACGCTGAAGTCATAGAAACAGGACGTATAAACAAGAGAGGACCTTACCATTAAACATTAGGATGTGTATCACAAAAGAATAAGAAATAATACGATTAAGCTCTAAACACATGATGTGCAATGGCAAGTTCCTTGTACTCCTCCTATGTGGGTGACCAAGGTTCTTTTCCTGCACAAGTCAGGTTTTCCCCACCCGGCCGAACAGTGAAGAATACATCTCTACTATTTTAATGGGAGAGTTGGGGTTTGTAACAAACAAATCCTAACTTTGTAACTGTATAAACACGTATAATACACGTTCAAATTATATACAACAAATATAAATGTGCACCGCACGTGTAGCCCAAATCAAAACATTCAAATATTTTTTTTTTCTTATTCAATATATATTCATTTAATTTGATGACTTTACTTTTTTTTAGACGTGCATCGCACGTACATTATACTAGTGTTTAAATACCAAATAGAATAAGAGTGAGATAATTTTTACTTTGCTACCACCTTGGATTAACTGGATTAGCCTTGATCTAGAAAAAGGGAAGAAGAGCTGGATTAAGTGTGGATTGACAAGGAAAATCTTAATCAGTTATTTCAGTCCCTCATTTAGCCTTTTGACTGGGTGCCCGCCCCCTCATTTACTTGCCTGAACAACAAAGTCCATCATGCCACTGAATCCAATTCTAATCTGTTACCAAACATGACATCAAGGACGAATAGCTAGTCGGTCGACATAGTTTTCTGGTCATGCAATTCAAACTCATAGATGACAGACCGAGGAGCGAGTTAGAAGGCCCTCGAATTTCGCTAGACCATAAAAAGACTCTTAACTGGTGAGATAAAATGACAAGTCTTCAGTAGCAAAAGAAAGAATCACATTTTTATTAATTGATAATCCTCAAAACTGTTGGGTCACTAACTTGAAAAAAATGGAAGAATATGTCATTAAAAACCTTCACAAAGAAAATGTACGATAGGCAGTGTGCGTTTATCTGTTAGATTCACAAACATAAGATATGCATGTAAATGCACGCAAAGTTGGAGATGTGTGACGCAAGCAATATGTCAACTGCAATTTGAGCATTAATTATTAATTAAGTTTCTTTTAATTGGAATCAAATAACATTCGATCTCCAAGAAGGACGGAAATTTAAAAGAGTTTCTCTCTCTAGAGAGTGAAGTTTCCCCCAAATCAAAGAAAGCAAATCCTAAATTGAAGCTTGGGGGTGGCGGCTAGGTTCTCGACCCCCCCCCCCCCCCCCCCCCCTCCCCTATCTCAAGTTTCTCTTTCCCTTCTAGTTTATCTTCCTCATCCTTACTTTTCACTACTTTAACCCATTTGGGGTTTTAATGTTCGTCGGGGGATGGTCGTGACATGGTCATAGGATGGTCGTGACCGTCGATTGGGGTCCACTCAGCGGTAACTGCCACGACGTTCGACAGGATCGAAGGTACTGCGAGGGGAGTCGACTGCGGATGCACCGCCGCTGACCATCGAGGATGTGGGCTGTGCTGCCGAGGCCGCCCCACAGGGATTGGTTTGGTCGCGTCGGGGCTAGCGGCGGATGTGGTGTCATGTGCTGGTTGCCGTGGAGCAGTTGTTGCGAAGTGGTGTCATATGGGGAAGCGCTCGACAGTTTTGGGAATAGTGGGTGCTGTCGTAGTGCCGTGGAGGCATGCGAGGGAGGGCAATGAGAGATTTGGTGGGGGAAATTGATTCATTTGATTTGGGAGTGTGTGTTGGGGGGGGGTGAGGAGATTTGAATTTCAAAGTGATTGTTGATATTCGAATTGACGTTAAGGAGCCCATAATATCCAAATTACAACTGATTTACAATTAGCAGTGAAATGTATCATAATTGGTGTGCGCGACGGTAGTCAGGTAATTTTATAATTCCGGTCAAAGTGAAGGGTGCCTAAGGTCTCTCTCATGTCAAGGATCTCGGAGGAGGTGGTAGCATTTGTAGAGCCGTCAGGGGCGACCACAACCTTCGTTGCGAGGTAACGGTGAGAGTCAACGAGGGTCAAGCGAGGGGATGAGAACGAGGACTCAATCTGTACAGGAAGATATCAAATTGGTGGAGTGTCTGCAGTGTCACTCATGTGGTGCTTGAAGTTAATGTATGGGTCATTGTTAGGGACTACGGAGGTGTTGTTGCGAGCGATGGCGGGGATAAACGGCGTACAAGAAAGGAACTGAGAAAGAATGACCTCCAATTGGCTCTGGCGAGGTCGGCCGATTAGTATGATTAGATTTCGCTATATTTTTTGTTTGTTGGTTGGGGTGTATGAGTTCCAAGATCCAGTTTGTTGGGATCTGAATTTCATAAGCCTTGTTTTTAGTTGTATGTTTTGTTAAATTCTTTTTAATGAAACGCGGAGAGGGGGGATTCAACCCACCATTGACGATTTAAAAAAAACATTCGATCTCCAAGGATCGATTTCTCGAGATGACTCATAAAGAGGACAGTTGCCAAAGTATTTGCGCTCGTGGACTTAACAACTAAACTCAATGCTCCCAACGGCAAGTTTAGTTGTTGAGTGCTCGCCGTTGGGACACAACAGGTTTAATGCTAATTTTTTTAGAAACTCGCCATTCCCAGCGACGAGTTCAGTTCAAAATTTTCAATGAAGACTCGTCGTTCTCAACGGCGATGACATTTATACTAGACTCGTTGTTGGGATCGGCGAATTTAGTTCAAAATTTTCAAAGAAGACTCGCCGTTACCAACGACGAGGACATTTATACAAGACTCACTGTTGGGAACATCGATGATGTAGGAAATTTCACAGAGTACAAAATTTTGTTGGACTTGGTGAATTTTTGAAAAAAAAACTCCATAATTTTTTTTATACTAAACTTGCCGTTCCCAACAGCGAGTCTAGTGTAAATGTCCTCGCCGTTGGGAACGGCGAGTGGTAATTGAAAATTTTGAACTAAACTCGCTGTTCCCAATAGCGAGTCTAGTATAAATGTCCTCGTCATTAGGAATGCCGAGTCTTCATTGAAAATTTTAAACTAAACTCGCCGTTGAGAACGGTGAGTTTCTATTAAAAAAAAAAACTACACTCGCCGTTGGGTTGAGTCCACGAGCGAGTTTAGTTGTTGAGTCCACGAGCACAGATACTTTGGTAACTGTCTTATAAGTGCAAACAGTTTCGAAAAGTGGCATATAAAAAAAACGGAGATTAGTGGATGACAAGTTATTATATTTTCTATTATTAAATAGGTTAAACAATCAATTATTCTATTTAGTATTCTTATTAAATCCTGGATGTGTAGAAGATGTCTATAATAAATCTCTATTTGTATTATTGTTATGTATTATGATAAAGAGTAGATTAACGTGTATACATATACTTTTGAGATTTTGAATATGTTAACATTAATAATTAGATTATTATTATTTTCTAATAGGAGAACTGGATTTGAGGAATCATTTGGAGAATTTGTAGTCAATTAGTTATTTCGTCAACCACTGTAAGTAATTGAATATATATATATATATATATCTCGTAGAATGTAATTTTATAAAATACTTATTGGTTTGATTTGTTGTTATATTGTGAGTATTTCTAGGTTATTTTATGTGATGTGATATGATGATGTGTAACTATTAAATTGAGATTAATGTACTGTGGTGTGTTTGTATGAATATGAAATCGTGATATATGAGTGTTGTTATCTATATATACATTGTGGTTAGTAATATATGTGGATTGCTGATTGAAATTATAATGTTAAGCATTATTTTATATAGTTTGACTTAAGATGTATGTACATGAGTGACCTTATAATGTTGTGAATATTAAGATTGTTATTTTAAGTTATTACCATATTTATAGTTGTGTTACTTATTTGTCAGCATCTATAATTGTAAACCGATATACGAGTCGAGATTCTAAGTAACTCATATCATTTGGCTCTCAATGTGTCCATTCTATGAGTGTTGTTTGTTCTTACCACGGACTATAGTGGTGTTTACAATGTCAACTGGGACTATAAGTGTTGACCAAATTGCATGTGTTACTTTTTCCGACCACGGACCGTAGTGGTATTTTAATTGTGCAATTTGTTTATTCCTACCACGGACTGTAGTGGCGTTTACATTGTCAACCAGACTATAAGCGTTGACCGCATTGAGGGATGAGCATACCTAAATTCTCTTGCATTTTAGAATACTTGTATCTCATTATTTACGTAGTATGGGATGCGTAATCATTAAACAAGTATCACACTATGTATCCTGCATTATTTGTTTGTGTGATCACCTTAATTATTGCTGCATTTATATTGAATAAGAGCTTTAGTTATAATATAAATAGTCTTGTTCTATACTTACATTGTTTTATGACTGTGCATTAACATGGTTAATTGTTAATGCGGTATTTTATGGATTACCGGCTACTTATTATATTTAATCAAATACTTCTGGGCGTCAACTCATTTTACTGTTAATAATTTTTTTTCCAGATTTGTGCATCAAGATCGGGCGCCTGAAAAGAATAAAGGATCTGAAAGTGTAACCCCTGTTTCTGATTATACGGATTTCCATTTCTTTTCTTTTCTCCATGTATTCTTAGATTTTCAAATTTCGTATAAATCATTCCAATGCATTTAAAATCGTTTTGAATCTCCTATTGAAATCCAAATTTATATTCCAACTACAAATCTTGTCTCTCCTCGTTTTGGTTTGAAACCCCCAATTATTATTGAATTTATGTTATATTCATTTGAAGCCCAAATAGTGGCCCAAGTTGTGTTTTGATTTTATTATTGAGTTTATTAAAGCCAAAACTCAAGCCCACCCCCTATTGGACTCAAACCCACAAACCCATGCACACACCGTATACAATCTCTCCACTTTTCCCCACTCTTTCCACATCCCCGTAACTAAATCCCCACTATCTCTAACTACTTTAATTATTATTTTATTATTAAACTCCCCATTTCCTCCCTTCTCCGTTCCTCTCGGTTCGAAACAAAACAAAACCACAGAGACCCAACTTTCTCCCCTTCCTTGTTTCGAAAACAAAAGCAGAGAACCCACTTCATCTTCAAGCTTCTGTCCCTCGCTCACCTCCGAACCCCGTTCGAGCCTTCACTCCCGTCGCCATAACCTCTCCCTCTTCGCGCGACCAAAGCAGCGACACCCTCGACTGAAGAAACCCACCTCCGAATCCAACCGCGCCGCTCGCCCTGCACTCCCGCTCGCCTCGCCGTTCCCTCGACTGCTCCTCGTCGCCTCCATCGAGCGCGATCCCGAAGTCGTCAACCTCCAGTCGCGATCGTCCCCTCGCCTTGCCGCCATTGCCATCCCCAACCTTCCGCTCAAACTCCGTCGTCATCCCCGTCGCCAGCACCCCTAAAGTCTCCGCCGCTCGTCGTCCTGCCCGTCACCTTCAGTCGCGCTGCCGCCTACAGCGCCTATACCCCGATCGCCAGTCACTAGCCACTCCACTGACGCGACCTTCAATTGCTGCTCACATTCTCCCGCTCCCTCTCTCTCTCCCTCTCTCTGTCTGACTGTGAAGAAGAAGAAGAACAATATAGAATGAATTGGTTGAATTGGTATTTTGGTGTTCTGGATTGGATTATATTGGTGTTGCTAATTTGGAGAAGGAATGGTTTACTGTTTGACTGTTATGGATTGTGTGGAGAAGTGGAGTTGGTGTTATTGCTGTTTGTAATTGAGTACTGAGTTGCTATTTTGGAGTTTGTGTGGAGTTGGTGTTGTTGTTGTTTGTTGGGTTGGAGGAGGACCAGTGAGGGGATTTTGGTGTGTTGCTGTTGTGTGAAGGAAGAGATCAGGTGTTTGGTGTTGTGGAGTAGAAGATCTTGATCCGGTGTTGTTGGGGTGTATTTGTGTATTGGCTATGTGTGCTGTGGTGTGTGGGTGCTTGCTGTCGGGTTGCTCTTGCTGATTAGATTTGGTTGTTGTTTGGTATTCTCGCACGTACTATGCACCTGTTCTTGGGATTGCTCCTCGGGATTCTGATCCCGTTATTCTTATTTTATTGAATCGTCTACAAAGAAAAAGGCAAGTCCACTTGAACTATTTTATTTATTCTAGTTCAAGATTAATTGACCTCTTATGCAAGTAGTTCCAATTTATTTATCGTTAACTCTGCCTTGTATCCCTTCCGTTGGGAGTATCGAGGGTTTACACGAGCTAATCCGACGTACTCTTGATTTCTTTTATTATCCATTGACTCAAACCCAAGCCTAGACATACATTTGACATGGATAAAATAAATAGAATTTGTACATGAGAAAACACGTCGTGATTAAATACATGTTGTTACTTGAGATCCTGTGACTTGAACTCGACATGATAAACTTGACTTGTTTACTGGGAAAATGCACTTGACTTGTTTACTGGAAAAATTCACACTGCTTGTTGTAAATTATTCTTACCATATGTATGATACAATAACTCGATAATTACCCACTTGATAAACATTTATGTGATGCTGCCTTGTTTGTCTTGTACTGAGGTTTCGACCCAGTTATATCAGGAATCAGTTAAAATAATATAAAGAGAATTGTTGTTTCGGATTTACTACTTCTTGTTTATTTTGTGCAATGCATCATGTTGCTGCATTATTATCATTTCCTTGACATTCTTATAACCACTTGCATGTACATATATGACTTAGTGATAAAATACTAAACAAGTCGGGGTTTCTAAGGGTTGATCTAGTAATGGACAGTCTCAGAAAATGTACTCGGTATAAGGTGGAGAATCACTTGTGAAGACGTGAACTTGATATAGAAGGTGGAGAATTACTTGTGAAGACGTGAACTTGATATAGAAGGTGGAGAATTACTTGTGGAGACATGTTATCTTGTTATCTTGTTATCTTGTTACATAAACTTGACATGGAAGGTGGAGAATTACTTGTGGAGACGTGAACTTGTTATCTTGTTATCTTGTTGTCGTGATACACCGAGTACACGCTCTGTAGACCCCACCACGAAGTCTAAAACGAACACTGTTGTGTGTGCATCGAACCTGTAGTATGGGATGCAGTAGTACATGCACTAGATAGGAGAAATAACTTGATAATAGACCTAGTTGACATGTATATATACTTGATAAAGACCATTGTTATTAGTACCATCATCGTCCTTGCAATTTGATCTTGATTCATATTTCTTCATGTACCATGTTTCCTTTACTCTCTGTTTTCACTACTTGTTGTCCGTACTTGCTCTAATGACAAATTATTCTTTCTTTTTAGATAATCAAGTACAGGTGTACAAGGAGAATTTCTAGGAGGCATTGATTAACAGATCTACTACAATTGGAGCAGGAGTCTCTCGAGTTATTTGGTAAGTCATTATATTCCAGAATTGGTTATTGAATTTCATTCTCGTTTATGTGATTATGTTTCCTGTGTGGTTGTGATTCATTTTTCTTATATTGTTGAGCTAAGACTGGTACAGCTTATGGATGATACGAGTTGGCGTACTTATATCATTCGCTGGGCCTCAGTTACGTGTCCGTGTTCCCGTATTCCGGGAAGCGGGGCGTGACAGAAAGTTTATGTCTCTTGAGAGTAAATTTTCATAGAGAGCTTTTAAAGATGATAAACCTTATTTTTGAAATTGTTTAAAATTATTTTATTGATATTTTAAGGTGACACCTTTCTTTAAAAAATTGAGTTATTTTCTTTTGTAATGAATTAAAAACTTTTATTAGCCATTTGATCTACTACTTCTATTGATGAATTTTATCGCCATCAAATTTTATAAGTATTATGTAGTTGAAATGGTTGTCCTCGCTTTGGGGGCGTTAGAGTATTTGTAGTCATTGGCTTTATTTACAAAATTTGGGAATTTTTGCAAAAATAGTGTTGTAGTCGTTCCTTTATTTCCAAATCTTGAGTTTAAGGAACCATACCCTTCTATATTAGAGAGGAGAAATAGGAATTTTCAAAATATAGCAATCGAAAGATGAAGTTTCGTCCGTTAACAAATTTAGTCGTAAAAACTCTCAGACGTAATATGATTATTCTTCCCACAAAATTTTTTTATATTAAAAAGTATCGGACGCCAAATGACTTTTCGTCTCAATTTAAAATAATAATTATAATAATAATAATATCAGATGGGATAACAAATCCCGTCTGATGCCTTTCTTCCCAAATCTGGGAAAAAAAGGTTTTATTGAATTAGGCATATAAAAATTAGGCTAAATATAAAAAAAGGACACAAAGTTTTGGGCCAGTTAAAAAAAAAAGATACTAAGATTTTTTTGTTTAAAAAAAGGACACAAAGTTTCAAAAAACTCCACTGGGTTAGCTACGGTTAGGGTTAGGGTTGGGTTAGGGTAAGGTTTAAAAAAACCACTTTCATTTTTCATTTGTGTTTAAAAAAACCACATTAATCTTTTATTTGTGTTTAAAAAAGTATCAATTAACTAATCAGATGTTTAAATAAACCCCCCGAACTAACCCTAACCCTAACTAACCCAGTGGAGTTTTTTGAAACTTTGTGTCCTTTTTTTAAACAAAAAAACCTTAGTGCCCTTTTTTTAAACTGGCCCAAAACTTTGTGTCTTTTTTTTATATTTAGCCTAAAAATTATTATGGGTACATATTTTGATATAATTGATATTTAATTAAAAATTAAGATATAATTAAGATTAAATTAAGTTTCTTAATTTTTTTAAAATCTCGGCCATGATTTCATCTCCCGTCCGTGCAATTTTTTTTATAAATTTCTTGGACGGGAATTCATCTCCCGTCCGTGCATTTTTTTAAAAACAAACTCAAATTTTGAGTTCAAACGGCTACAGCTCTAACTCAAAATTCTTATTTCTATATGCCAAATATGAAAATTTTGAGTCTCAACCACTATAGTTGCTCTTATAGTCTCTATATGATTCCAGTTTCTTTACGGCAACATATTTACAGTTTGTAATCAAATATCCTTTTGTTTTCAGGTTGTTACTGAGATTCCATACACACTCTTCCAGGCTGTGCTCTACGGTGCCCTAATCTACGCCATTATAAATTTCCAATGGACTGCTACCAAATACTTGTGGTATACATTCTTCACATTCTGCACTTTCCTAAACTTCACTTACTATGGGATGATGGTAGTCTCCTTGATGCCAAATCCATAAATTAGATCTGTGGTTGGGGGCGGCAGCTAGAATTTATCGCCTCCCCTCCACGTTGCCGCCGCCCCCGTCGTTTCCCCCTTCTCTCACACCTCAACCACTCTCGCCGCCGCTCCGCCGCTCCATCCCGTCGCGATCCCCACATCCTCCCTCCCGTCGCACCTCCGTTCGGGCGACGATGAAGGCTCCCTCCCGCCGCCACACCGCCCATCTCTCGTCGCCCATCCCGTTCGTACTTCGGTGAAGATCGACGACAAGGAGTTGGTTTATTTTGGTAATTTCTGTGGTGTGGAGCTCGCAGATGGTAGTGACGTCGTGGCTTGGGCCGTGCGCTGGTCGCTAACCCATCGAAGCTCCGTCACGCGCTGATTGCGATCCACGTCGAGGAAGGAAATATTGTCTGCCCCAAGTTCCAATCAGGATGGGGATTCTATTATTTGAGAGGACAAGGTATGATCACTTCTCTTCTTTGGTTGTGAGTGAGGTTGAGAGGGAGGTTATCAGTGCTCTCTCTTGGGTTATGAACCTGTTTGGGTTATGATTGTGTGTGGGAGATCCCGTAATTTCTAAGAAATATAAATATATATATATATATATATATATATATAGAGAGAGAGAGAGAGAGAGAGAGAGAGAGAGAGAGAGAGAGAGAGAGAGAGTCTTCTTCCGTTGCAAACGGGTCTGTGTGCACAGACCTGTGCGAACTTTAATCTGGGTTGTTGGATCTTTTTTATAATATTTTGCCCTAACCCACCGTTTCCAACGACGGGTTAAGGCAAAATTTTACACAAAAAAATTGCCTTAACCCGTCGTTGACAAGGACGGGTTAAGGCACCCTAAATTCATTTAGATTTGCATACTTATCATCTTCTTCAAACGACTCTCTCCCACTCTCTATCTCGTTTCTTCACCGAACCCAAAGTGAAGAAAACCCTAATCCTTGATCTAAACACAAACCTGTCCTCCTCCGTCCGCTCCCCCTCCTCTCTCCCAATATCTACTCCAAACATTGAAACCCAACTCTCTCATCCCATCTTCGAAAGCAAATCGAAACCCTAGTTCGGCCACAAATTGAATCATTGGCTAAATTTGGACTTATTTTGTAAGGTATTGACTAATTCTTTACCTCAGTAGATATATTTGTGTTTATTTTTCAATTTGTCTATACTAAATAATTTAGAAAGTGGGCAAAAAATTATTTGCCTTAGTAATTTGTAGATGTAGAATTGGGAAGACTTTTAATATATTCAAGTGGCGAAAATTTTTGTTTGCCTTAGTAATTTGTAGAACTAGAATTTGGAAGACTTTTAATATATTCAAGTGCCCCAAAAAGTTTACATTTAGGAATAATAAATTCAAGTGCTGAAAGACTTAAAAAATCTGTAGATGTAGAATTCTTTGCCTTAGTAATTTAGTTTTGTTTGCGTTGTTTTTTCACGTCCGATATATACGAAATTATTTAGAAACTTTTCAGTGCGGTTATGGTTGAAAACCCTGCAAACGACAGTAAAAAAATACGAAACTTTGCGAGTAGGTTGGTCTCACGGAGTACAAGCCACCCCAAGTTGTAAAAGTGAGTTTCGACTCACGGTTCGAGAGATACGGCCGCGTATCGCTTTTGGTTGAAAAAAACCAAGTAAAGCGGTATCCGGCCGTATCCCGCAAACCGTGAGTCGAAACTCACTTCTACAAGTTCGGGTGGCTTGCGCTACGTGAATTCGACCAAATTGGAAAGTTTTATAAATTTTGGATGCCGTTTGTGCGGTTTTCTCACGTTCCTCGCATTAGAAGTTAAAGACTTAGAATATTTTTAGTACGGTTAGAGTTGAAAACCTTGCAAACGGCTTCCAAAAAATACAAAACTTTGCGAGTAGGTTGATCTCACGCAGCACAAGCCATCCCAACTTGTAGAAGTGGGTTTCGATTCACGGTTTGAGATATAAGGTCGTGTATCGCTTTTGGTTAAAAAAAACCTAATAAAGCGGTACCCGGCCGTATCTCGCAAACCGTGAGTCGAAACTCACTTCTACAAGTTCGGGTGGCTTGCGCTACGTGAATTCGACCAAGTTGGAAAGTTTTATAAATTTTGGATGCCTTTTGTGCGGTTTTCTCACGTTCCTCGCATTAGAAGTTAATGACATAGAATATTTTTAGTGCGGTTAGAGTTGAAAACCTTGCAAACGACCTCCAAAAAATACGAAACTTTGCGAGTAGGTTGATCTCGCGCAGCACAAGCCACCCCAACTTGTAGAAGTGGGTTTCGATTCATGATTCGAGATATAAGGTTGTGTATCGCTTTTGGTTAAAAAAACCTAATAAAGCGGTATATAGACGTATCTCGCAAACCGTGAGTCGAAACTCACTTCTATAAGTTCGGATGGCTTGTGCTACGTGAATTCGATCAAGTTGGAAAGTTTTATAAATTTTGGATGTCGTTTGTGTGGTTTTCTCACGTTTCTCGCATTAGAAGTTAATGACTTAGAATTTTTTTAGTGCGGTTAAAGTTGAAAACCTAGCAAACGGTCTCCAAAAAGTACGAAACTTTGCGAGTAGGTTGATCTTACGCAGCACAAGCCACCCCAATTTGTAGAAGTGGGTTTCGATTCACAATTCGAGATGTAAGGCCGTGTATCGGTTTATGTGGGTTTTTTTTCAACCAAAAGCGGTACATGCCCGTACGTCTCCAACCGAGAGTTGAAACCCACTTCCACAAGTTGGGGTGACTTGTGCTACGTGAATCCGACCAATTTGACTTTTACTGCTTTTTTTGTTGTCATTTATGCGTTTTTTCTCACAATCTCGGTATGTTTATTGATGATAAATAACTGGATGTAACGCGTATCAACTACATTTAAATTTTTTGGTACATAGATCAATGGATAGAACAAGGCAACCAAGAAGCCCGTCTGGTACCACTAGTGGCGCACCAACTACTGAGGTAAGATTAATTATTATTATTGGTTTTAAATACAAATATGTAACATTATCTCAATAATAACATTTGTTATCTTTATTCGTGTAGGCTGGTGGCCATCAATCTACATCTGCTGAGGCAAGTCCGTCGTCCTCGATTCCCATTACACCACCTGGATCCGTGGACACAAACTTACTCACCTTGCAACCCAAACACCGATCTGAAGCCGTGTGGAATGGGTCCGATAAGAAATGTAACTTCCGGAAGCACGTAGTTCTTCCTTTTGACCCCCATATCACGCCGTACTTAGTTGGGGCCGGTTTCTACGGAGCTAAATTCATGGAGCGAGTGAAGTTTGATCGGCCGCTACTTATAGTGCTTGTCGAGCGATGGAGGCCGAAGACCCACACATTTCACCTACCAGTGGGTGAGATGAATGTGACCCTCCAAGAGGTAGCAATGATAACTGAGCTACCAATAGATGGGGTCGCCGTGACGGGAAACATGGACTTCGATCGAGTTGAAGTTATTCATGATTTGCTCGGTATCGACCTCCAGTTGATAGTTCTCCAAAGAAGAGTGACCGTTGAAAAAGAAATCCTCGAAAATGTTCCCGCATATATTGATGAAGATTTATTGTATGAACAAATAAAAGCTGCGAAAGATAAAGCGGAAGCTGAAGTTATGGATGAAACTTTCGATGGTAAATCACTGTACATTAGTTGGTTGAAATTTCAGTTCGAGGAGGATTATTTAGCCCCCAATTCGGACGAGCAAACCTTAACCTACTATGCACGTGCATACATTTTTAGTATGATAGGGGGAGTGATCTTTCCGAACTCATCCAGATCAACCGTGCCACTAATGTACCTATGGTTGTTGGAAAATTTCTGTTATGCGGGCCGTTTCAGTTGGGGGAGTGCGGCACTGGCGCTACTATATAGGAATTTGTACACATGTTCTTTAGGTGCCGTACAAATGGGTGGCCCGATGGTGCTACTGCAGATCTGGAGTTGGGAACGCATCCACATCAGACGTCTCCGTATTATTGAAGTTACACCGGATTGATTGGCCGACCCGGGGGTGCCGGAGTTGTTACCTCCTCTAGGAGTATATTGGGCAGGGCGGCATACGTGGGTCGATAACCCACGCCAATCTTTAACCTACTATAGAGATGAGTTAGATAACCTGCGGGACGAGTTCGTCAATTGGAAATCGTACTCGACCGCCAGGTTGCAAAGGGTTGCACCGGTCTGTTTAGATAGTGCCATTTGGTTGACGGCTGCACCACTTGTGAATTTTGGAGTTGTCGAGTTCCAGTATCCTGATAGAGTGATGCGGCAATTCGGATATCAACAAAAGATTCCCGATGTCAGGTACTATGATAAAAAGTTGCACAAGGTGAGGAGAACGGGATGAGTGCCAAACTTCGATTGGGCTGATTACCATCGTTACCATGTGGCCAACTGGAACACCATGCGGCATCAAATGACACCAAATATGATGTTCGTCGTGATACCGTATGATGGCTCCCTCCAACAGGCATACATGATGTGGTACAAGCGGGTAACACGGTTGTATGTTTCCCAAAGACTGTTATACCAGCTGGTGTGCAGATTCTGATTCCGCCAACCCAGGCAGAACCACCTCCGGCATATTCCTCTTCCTAGCCGATGTACCAACCAAAGGCTGAGATATCAAAAAATGGTTAGTCAAATTTCATATAGTTGGTATGCATGTATTGTAATTTGAGGTGGGTGATGTGTTAAGTATGCATGTTTTTTAAATTGAAATTTTTAACTTAATGTAGATTGAAAACACATAAGAGTAAGGTACCCAAGAGCTTTAAGGAGATAATGCGGGAGATGCTAATGCCGTGTCATCGTACTCTTGAGGACGCGGGTGAAGGTCCTCAACTTGAGGCGTATTTGAAAGCCAACGTGGCAGCAACGGGTTCTAGGCGAAAGAGCGTGACAAGGCAGGAAATTCACATCGCCGAGCCACAACAAGTGCAACAACAGCAAAATCCTGAAGAAGTTGAAATGGAGCAGTGGTCGGATGACCCTGAATCCTCCGGGACACAAGGCAGACGGTGAAATCCTCAAAGGAAGCGGAACCCGCCCGATCAATTCACACCAAGTGGTCGCAAGCCACGTGGCCGTAAACAGTAGTATCTAATACTCTTTAGTACTTTAGCATTTGGTTGTTGATTTTGTTATTCCAATAACTAATGCATAGTTTGTTTCTATGTTGATAAATTATTGTAGGTAAATACCGGGCATGCGTGCAAGCCGTCTGGAAGAACGCCTTGATAATTTTTTTTATAATTTAGACATATGTCGGGTTGTATAATTTTTGTGAAAATTTTGGATAACTGTATTGATTTGAATTAATTATGTATATTAGTTGACATTGTCCATTTGTATGCTTTAAAATTCTTGTGAAGTTATCTTTTGTATTATATACATTGATGTGATGTGAATTTGTGAAGTGTATTTGGTGAAGTGGTATTTGTATCAACCAAAGTGTATAGAGGCAAACACCGAACAAAAGTTCTGTACATTTCTCTCTACTTAACCCGTCATTGACAATGACGGGTTAAATGAGCTTAGCCCGTCATTCGTGATTACGGGTTAAATAGAGAGATATTGGCAGTCTTTCATCTCCTACAGACCAAGTCTTAATAAAGTGCTGCCGATATCGCTCTATTTAACCCGTTATTGTGAATACGGGTTAAGATCACTTAACCCGCACAACAACGGGTTAGGTAGAGCGATATTGGCAGTACTTTATCCTCTACAGACCAAAGTACTGCCAATATCTTTCTACTTAACCCGTTATTGTGATTAACGGGTTAAGATCACTTAACCCGTTATTCACAACAACGGGTTAAGTAGAGCGATATTGGCAGTACTTTATCTCCCTACATATAAAGTCATCATAATGGACTGCCAATATCTCTCCACTTAACCCGTTATTGGGGTTAACGGGTTAAGTAGAGAGATATTGGCAGGACCTCACCCAAGTTTTCATAATATACTGCCAATATCTATCTACTTAACCCGTTGTTGTAAATAACGGGTTAAGTGATCTTAACCCGTTATCCCCAATAACGGGTTAAGTAGAAAGATAATTTTATGCTTTCTACAACTTTCTCTTCACCCTTTGCGAACATTGTCTCCTGAACTCTGCAAAGTGATATTCATATGCTTGTAAATTGTTTATATTTTTTATTAATTTCCATTTATTTTCACGTAACTAACCAATATAAAATCGTTAACATTAAAGGTGGTGTAAAAGTTCAAAAAATAAAATTTGATAACTAGCCTAGGGGTAGGGTTAGGGTAAGCTAGGGTTAAGGGTTAGTGTAGGGTTATGTGTTGGGGTTAGGGTAAGGGTTAGTATTAGTAGAAGTGGTTGTTTTTTGTTTTGAATAATTAGGTTAATATTTGTAGCTCTCCGATCTAAAACGCACTGAATTTTTTCCATTATTGGGTTCTACATGTGGTGGTCCACATATGGGGAGTATAATCTGATGTGGTTCTACATGTGGTTCTACATGGGTTCTACATGTGGGGTTTTACTTATGGAATTTTATCAACTCATGGATTCCGTAAGTAGAATCCAACATCTTATCCTCGGTCCTTACTCTTTTTCTCTTCATAGTTCCCCCTTCACTCAGATACATTTTGCTAAGGAATGAAGTGTTCATTTTTGTTTAGGATAACTTTGCCTATTATTATTGGAGACTCTACAAAGTGGGCATCACATGTAGATCCTCACATGTAGAACAAGTCCATAACGAGCCTATTATTACATTTCACTATACAATATGTGGAACCACATGTACAACATGGCCATAACTTGCCTAATATTATTGGAGACTTCCTCCTCGTATATGTAGTACAAGTCGTTAACTTGCTTTTATAATCGAAGAACAGAATTGGCAAAACAACGGGGACTGAGAAGAAGTGGAAGAAAGTGTTTTAAGATATAACCCTAACCCTAACAATAACCCTAACAAATTTTGTTTGTATTGTATATTATTATTTGTTTTACATAAATAGGGTTACGGCTTGGCAGCACTTTAGGGTTACAGTAGGGTTACGGCTAGGGTTAGAATAGATCTCTCTACATTATGGTTATAAATTAGTTCGTAGGGTTATTTCCAATTTTTAATAAAATTTTTCATATTTTCAACTATATTATTTAATTTCAGAATGTTTAAAATTACTCTAACCCTACTGTAACCCTACTTTAACTATCCAACCTTACTGTAACCCTACTCTAACCCTACGAACTACTCTAACCTACTCTAACCTCCTCTAACCTTATCTCTAACCTTTTCTAAACCTACAAACTTGTCCTAACCCTACTCTAAACCTTACTCTAACCTTAGGGTAGGGTTACAGCTTGGGTGAGAGTAAGGTTACAGTAGGGTTACGGCTAGGGTTAGAATAGTTGGGTTACATTAGGCTTAGAGTAGTTCATAGGGTTAGATTCATTTTTAATAAACTTTTTTTAATTTTCAACTATATTATCAAATTTTTATAATGTTTAAAATTACCCTTACCCTATATTTATTTGTTGTGAACCAAGTTCCTCTAATTTTAGTATTTTTTTATATTTCATCATTTTCAACACTCAAAGTTTTAAGAAGTTGGATTTTACATAACCCGTAATCCTATTTTTACCCTAAGAACTACTCTAACCCTACCGTAACCCTACAATAACCCTGTAACCCTAGCCGTAATCCGTTGACACTATAAGTTTTAAACCGAATTCGTTGAATGTATGTAATTTTTATAAAAATTTATTTGTTTACTTTAAAAGTTCAAATCATGTAACGAACTTCTGTGGATAGGTGATTATATGATTTTTTATGAAGAGTTTTTTTTTTGTAACGTGCTAGGGTTAGAGAGTTTTAGTAGGGTTACAGTAGTATTTGAATAATTTATAATAAATTGTTTTCATTTATTGAACTACATTATTTATTATATTTACAAACATTTCGATTTTTTTTTTTCAAACAATGTTAAAATTATTAGTACTACCAATATAACTATACTTAAACCCATTATTAAGGATGACGGGTTAAGTGCACTTAATCCGTCACCGCCAATAACGGGTTAAGTAGACATATATTGACAGTGCTTCATCATCTACAGACCAAGTTTGCATAAAGTACTGCCAATATATGTCTACTTAACCCGTTGTTGGTAATAACAGGTTAAGTGCACTTAACCCGTCATCCTTAATAACGGGTTAAGTAGACAATATATTGGCAGTGCTTCATCATCTACAGACCAAGTATGCATAAAGTACTGCATATATTTGTCTACTTAACCCGTTGTTGGTGATAACGGGTTAAGTACACTTAACCCATCATCCTTAATAACGGGTTAAGTAGAGATATATTGGCAGAAGTTTATGAATACTTGGTCTGTATATTGCTGTCGTTGTTGCTGCATTTTGAGAAGTGTATCATATTGCTGTTCATGCTTGTTTTCTTGCCAATCTTTTCTTGCCTTTATCATCTCCTTCTTATTTTCTTGCCTTCTTCATTCAACAAAGTGTTGAGAAGTGTATCAATGTATTGAGAAGTGTATCAACATTTCAAAATCATTATGAATGCCTTCATGTTTTCTTGCCAATCTTTTCTTGCCTTCTTCATTTCCTTCTTGTTTTCTTGCCTTCTTCATTCAACATTTCAGGATCACACTCAATGCCTTCTTGTTTTCTTCCCAATCTTTTATTGCCTTCTTCATTTCCTTCTTGTTTTCTTGCCTTCTTCATTCAACATTTCAGAATCACACTCAATGCCTTCTTATTTTCTTGCCAATCTTTTCTTCTTGTCTTTATTATTTCCTTCTTGTTTTCTTGCACTTCAATGCTTCCTTCTTCATTTCCCTATAACTATGCCTCTTGAGTTCATGCCTCTTGAGTTCAATAAAGAAAATACATAAGATGAAGAAAAGAAAGAAAAAAAAGAGGGAGGAGACAGATGCTGAAGGGGGAAGAAGTTTGAGTTCAAAAAAAACCTGAGTTCAAAGAGAGTCTCCTTCAACTGAGTTCTTCATAACATTATTTCAGAAAGAAGCTGAAGATGCAGAAGTAGAGAGACAGATGTATGTCTACTTTAGTGTACAAGTGCATGCTGGGTTTCTCTCAAGGGGTAGGGAGGACTCCTGACTCTGTCTTTTTTTTTTCTTCATTCCCCTTACTCATCTTTTTGGGGCTTTTTGAATGAATGCAGAAGTAGCAATTCTCCTCCCTTCATACACATTCGTTCCCTATTATTACACAGAGTGCAACAATTCTCTAGTTTCGTAGGACGAAGTAGTGGTGGGTGTCACAATGTATTCATGGTACTTTTCAACTTCTTGGCATGCACACCTCACAATCATGCAACAAATAGTACGAATATGAGGAGTGTGTGTCAAGAAGTTGTCAAATACTTTGAATATACGGTTACACCCACTACTACTCTATCCCACGAACCGGAGAATTGTTGCTTCTGTGTAATAGTAGTGAACTAAATTGTATGCAGGGGGGATAACTGCTACTTATGCATTCAAAAAAAGGCAGTGTCAGCAGTCCTTCCTACCTCTTTGAGAAGAAACCCAGCATGTACTTGTATACTAAATTAATTGCAAATTTTGGTGAAAGTGTCAAAGAATGACTTTGTAATATCAATTCGCATGAGTTATGTAAGCATTCTATGTATGTTCAATTTACATGTATTTGCCAGTTTGTAATGTTTGAAGTACAAAGCTGTTACAAGTTATAACCCGTATCCCTATATGCTCTGAACTTTATCTTGGAAATTTGAAGAGTTGTACCACAAAGGCGAAGACACTGCAAATATCAATCAACCTAACGGGTTAAGTATCCCAAGATTGATGTGAATTGCTGAATGAACAAATTATCATATGTAGAAGTTGTTGTGAATGAACAAATTTTCTGAAGTTGTATATGTATCAACAAAAGCACATAGAGCCTACACAGACGAAAGTTCTGTAAAAAACTCTCTACTTAACCCGTTATTGACGATGAAGGGTTAGGTGATCTTAACCCGTCATCACCAATAACGGGTTAAGTAGAGAGATATTGGCAGTACTTTATCAATATTTGGTCTGTAGGGTATGAAGTCCTGCCAATATCAATCTATTTAACCCGTTCTCCTCAATAACAGGTTAAGTTATTTTAACCCGTTATCTCCAATAACGGCCTAGGTTTATCCGATTTTTGCAGTATTTTATCTTCAAAATGTAAGTTTCCATAAATTTTCACAATTTTCCACAAATTAAAAAAATCCAACAGCATAGATATATTGCAAAAATACACAGTCTGCACAAATACATAAAATTCACTCACAACCTTCAACACAAATAATAAATCTGTACACATCGGCATCAAAAAAAAATCAATTACAAAAAAATTCACAAATAGTTCGGGTTGCCCAAATTGCACACATCTTCAAAATTCACAAATGTCAACATAAATAAACATTCGCTACCCAATTACAACATCAAAACCCACAACAACATATGTAGTTCACAAATACACAAAATGCACACATACAGAAATTGCACTCTGATTAAATACACCAGTAATCCAATTGTACCAAAAAGAAACGTTTAGTTAACCACATATATACAATCAAAAGTATGGAAGTTTTCAACGCATTGATTCTTTCCATGGGCACGATTTTGTTTCACTCGGGACCTACACCAAAAAAAAAAAAGTTAATAATCAAGTCGAAATTAATAATTCTATTCACATCGAAAGACAAAAGTAAGCAATTATTCGGTGTTTATCTTGAAAGTTTGATATGACATACATAACACGAAAAACCCTTAGCACGAACCTTCACCTTCATCATCATCACTCTCTCCAGCGTTTGGAGTTTCTTCATACCCTACCGATCCACTAAATAAGGGAGAAGAATGGGTTAGTATCGACTACAACAAGTTTAGATTTATTGAGTCCAATTAACAAATACTTAAAGTCTCTGATATATTACCTTGCCATATTTTTGGGCAATTTCATGAATCGTGACATACGACACGAAGGCATGCCCTGCAAAGTCTTGGCCTCTTCGTTTTTTGGGATTCTCTGATAGACTTCAACAGTTTCCCTTTAGGCCTCCGCTTTGTGGTGCACTGCACAGGGTCCCCTACTTGTGCATGTGCATGTGCATGTCCACCTCTCCAGTTGTGCGCTACCTTCGTGTGGTGTGCTATTCTCGGATTCAATGTGAGTAAAGCCTTCGATTCCCTTGAGCATATGGTCGAGCATGTACTTGTACCCTTGCTCTGAAGAACAACCAAGATCGACCAAATGTCATGAGTGCATTGTCAGTTCACAATAACGAGAGGCAAAATTGTCGCCCATACTATTGGGAACCGGTGTACTGCTTCTTGTCAGTTGATCCCTGGTCCATCGCCTACAAATATATTGCTCGGGTAGTGCGGTGTGATCTGTGAACCGAATAATTGTCAATAGATGTTTGCAGGGAATGCCTACGAAGTCATACATGGCACAAGGGTATTTAGCAATTTGACTGATTTTAAAATAAGAAATCACCCTTCCCGATTCTGAATTTCCACAAACGGTTACAGAATAAGCTGCACTATCCGGTGTATCCATACTCGCATTTAAACTCACATTAAGTAATAAGCTTTTTACGACTTCTTGTTGGAATTTGTA
This sequence comes from Hemerocallis citrina, assembly GCA_017893485.1. NCBI lineage: Eukaryota > Viridiplantae > Streptophyta > Magnoliopsida > Asparagales > Asphodelaceae > Hemerocallis > Hemerocallis citrina. Next base: position 276,125,090 of record CM030363.1, on the reverse strand, counting down.
GAAAATCTTCAGTGTGTATGTTCCCGCCATTTGTGACTCCAACGCCCATTCGGTCTTCAATTTTGGCCTCTCCTCGCGATTACGATGTGTTTCTTTAAGTTCATCGTGTCTTTGTTTTACTAAGACTCGGTCAAAAATGACGGAAAATTTATGTAATGAGTACTTTTTATGAGTATGGTGCTTCAAGGATGAATGTAGCGATTCGCTACGTTGGGTACTCAACATGCCACCCCAAAATGAGTCTCTTGCGTACACGGGAGCCCATTTCTCGCGAATCTCAAATTTTTCCTTCAACCATTTGTTATTCTCAAGTTTGTACTGGAAAATTAAATTTTTCCACTTCTGTTCAAATTCAATTTTATATTCCGCCGTATAAATGATAGTCTTCAAAGCATCCCTAAACTCGTCAATGTTATTTGGCATACGCACTTCATGCGGTAACTTATCCAAAATATGCCAAATGCAATATCTATGCGACGTGGTTGAGAAAACTTTTAGAAACTGCAGAAGTTATTCCACGATCCTCATCTGTCACGGTGTTCATCGGATCGTGAGTCATTGCTCATCGTCACTTTTCAAAGAACCACTCAAATGAGGATTTCTTCTCATTTGGGATGAACCCACAACCTAGGAATATTGATTGCCAATGATGGTTGAATCCAACAAATGGTACAAACAATATCCCATATCGGTTTCTATTGTAGGTAGCATCAAAGCAAAGAACATCTCCAAATATTTTATATTTCTTTCTAGCGATACCATCCACCCAGACACAATGGGACAATCGCCATTCGGGACACATTGGTAATCATAATAGAATAAAGGATCGGTCTCCTTTTTGGATTCAAAGAACTCAAGTAGCATTTGCCCGTCGTGTTCTTTTAAACCTTCCATCTCGTCTTTCCTGAGATTTCTGACATCGATTTCAGTGAAACCAATTTTCTCATTACCTCCACTTGCACCATCAAAGAATAGCATTTGTTTACATACAGGGACATTAGCTTCGGTAAGTTGACCAATTACTTTTTTATCTGTATTTGTCAATTCACGGTTTCGATGTAGCAAGTGACGTCTACCGGGTGAAATAAATTCGTGATTGTGTGGTTCATTAAATGAATAAAGAATCCACAAATTATTTTGTGGGTTTAGTTTGACACGAACGAAAGCTTTGTAACCCGTTTTAGAAGTTGTTTCTCGTCTAGCTTCATTCTGATTGTTCGGTGACTCCACGGCTTTATTACAAACATATGATTTATCCACTACATCGTTTCCCTTGTATTTATTTCCACCCTTACGCATATAGAATTCCGCACATTTACAGTACGATGAATAAAATTTTTCCGCTTCCGCTAGAGTGGAAAATGTCATACCAACACGCACAAACAATTTACATGAATATCGTATTTAATTGTTTTTGAAGAAATTGAGTGTTTATGTGTTTTCAAAGGATTTGACTAAATCTCAACTTATTTTGGTATTGATAAGGTTTGGAACAAAATACGAAGTTGTTTCGATGAGTAATTGATTCCTAAAAACTCTACTTTTGATGTATGCACAAATTTGTTTTCTTTTGAAGAGAATCAACAAATTTGCTAGTTTTGATTAATCTAGGTGGTTTTAATTGGTTTTTATGGATCTTTGTATATCCTATAAGTTGTATTTGATCATATCAGAAATATGCTTTTTTATTGAATTCGTTTTCATAAAGTAAAACTATGTATCAGTTGAAAAGTGCACAACTAAAAACTGGAGTCTGCAGGTCGACAGTCGACCCGTTGAATTTTACAGTCGATCGTCGCTACCTGGCTGCTGTGTTTTCTCATTTTCTTGAAATTTCACACAGAACAGTCGACTGACCCATTTTTACAGTCGACTGTCTCTGCTCTGTTTTGATGTTTTCTCGATGTAATCCCTGTTTCCCAAAATTGTATTTTCGTGTATTTTCTGTATTTAAATTTTTTGTAAATTATTTTTCGCTTTCAAATTCTTTTTGATAAAATGTATTCTTCGATCTCATATTAAAAATCTATTTTTAATCAATAGTTCCCAATGATATTTATTATAATACAAATCTTTTTATTATTACTTTGATTATTATGTTTAAGTTTATGATTATGATTATTATTTTTATCTTTTACCCTTGATTCATAATTTAAAACATACCTCTATCAATAATTGTATTGTAGTATTCAAATAATTTTCATGTTGTAGAACAAATATATTTTTGTTATATAATCCTACTTTGTATTAGTTATTTTATCTCCTTATTGGATTTTTATATACTATGGATTTATGTATACCATGGTATTATTGATTTATTATTTATTTATTATTTTAATTTAAAACCCTATTTCCCTTATTGGATTTTAAAGGAAATACCCATAAACCCATTACCTATTCTCCTATTGGATTATCTACCCAAATACCCAAACCCAATAACCCGCTATATAAACCTAATTAAAACCTGACCCTAACCCAAAAACCCCATCTACTGTACAGACCCCCAGCCGCCTATACTGACTTCCAAACCCATGACTCCCTGCTCCTTCTTTCCCCGTCCTCACCACCCACAATCGCCCCCTCATCTTCTTCTTCCCTGTACTCCGTCGCGCGCAGACAGCCAGCGCCTCCGCCTGCTCGCGTCGCCCTCGCGACCCCCTAATCGCGTCGCTCTGCGACAGTGTTTGCTCCTCCCGACGTCCCTACATCCCGCTGTGCTCCACCTCGCGATTCCTGCACGCGACCTGCAGCACCGACGACAGCCAGCGGTCCCGACTGCCCCCCTGTGCTCTCCTCTGTCGTGTCGTCTCTAGGCAGGCAGTCGTCGGCGCTGCCCCTGCGCAACCACCTCAGCATTGTGCCGCCTCGACCTCTCTCCCTTCCTCCTTCTGAAGCCGTGACAGCAGCTTCACCTCAGGCCAGCACCTACAACAGCAGTCGTCCACCTTCGTGGCTGTCCCCGCCGGTCGTCGACTCTGTCAGCCATGCCCCTGTCCCGCCGTCGTTTCCCCTGGCTGTCGTCCTTCACCGCAGTGAGCACACCCCCCGACTGCCTTCTCCTTGTGGGTTGTTTTGTTTGATCAGAGTGCTGATCAAGTGAATGAGAGCCGTCCAATCAACTTGATCATCATGATCATTATGATCTTCATCATCAAGTGATCATGGACCGCCCGATCTCCTCCCGATTCGATCAGATCATCATCATCAGTAGCAGCTCTTGATCACAGCAGTCCGATCCTCCATTTGATCATCACCAAGCCATTGGATCCAGGCCGTCCGATCGTTGATCATCGCGATCGTGATCATCGTCTCCATCATCATCAAGATCTTGATCCCGACCGTCGGATCTCTTTTAATCATCGCGATCGTGATCATCATCTTGATCTTGATCTTGATCTTGATCTTGATCTTGATCTTGATCTTCGATCTCAGCCATCCGATCGACCGATCACACTTGATCTCGACCCTTGATCGTCTCGTTCGTCTTCTACTTGGTGAGTTAAACATTGATCCACTTTTTGTTCTCATTCATCAATTGTCAATCATGGTAAATTTATTCTATTGATACTCTTCTACTTCTTATATGTTTTATGTTCGATCTCGACCGTCAGATTCACTTGATCTTCATCTTGATCACCATCTTGATCATCGAGATCCGTGCTTGTGTTCGTGGTTGCGATCATGATCGTGTGTTCGATTTTGGTTCGTGATCCGTGTATTGAGTTCGCCCGGGATTCATTCCCGTTATTCTTTCGTCGGATTCATCGTCTATACCCCAAGGTTAGTATTCTTCTTGTACAAATTATTATTCTAGTACAAGCGTTTAATTGAAAATACTGTAAATAGGTCGTAGTTGTGACTCCTTCTTGTCTCATTGTTTATTGATCTTGAATTATTCATCATCGATTCCATAATCATAAGAGTCACATCCCTTCGTTGATATATTTACAAAATTAGTTGGACTCTTTTATCTCCTAATTACTTGAACATGAACCCCTTGACTTGTATACGTGTATTGTATGATGTATTGTGATGTTCTTACATTCTTTTGAGTTGAGAAATAAATGTGACTTGTTGATTTGACCCCCAATGCATCCGTATTTGTATCACACACTAATTTAAACTAATAATAGTCATTTAGCTTGCAACTTGCATATAAAGGAAATTCACACTTGCTGTTGTTCTTGTCTTTACTTGTTGTTTTGACCCAATAAAACCAAAATCTGAACTTGAGTCCTGAATATAAAATGTATCCCTAAGTGTCTAGTTGTCAATAACATCCAGAATTTTTGAATTCTGAGTTACGGTCTATGAGATATCGCAGTTTTACTGCTGCTGTGTCGGTAGTCGCAGATTCACAAAAACTGCTGAACCTCTTTAGTTTACAATTATTTTAACTATGCTACCAGTAAGTAAATGACTTGAAATTTTGCATGCTATTACTAGACACACTATAGAACATTTCCTAATTTTCTCAAAATTAATTAATGATGTTTCAACCATGTTTCACATGTATAAACTCAGTTTTACAAATTCTGGCTGAATACAAATGTTGTATAGTTTGCTGTTTTTGACACATGTTACCACAACTTTTATGTACCTTAATTATATGCGTTGGAACCGGAAAGGAGTTTAGTTTCTAGACCTTCTGACGGATCCACGTTTGCTATCTTGTAGCAATGGATCTCGCAGTTTTGGTGCAGCAACGTCATGCTATCCAGATTTGAGATTCTCGATATTCTTGATATTTTGATTTGTTTTGACCCTTGAATATGTATCCTACTTAGCCTAGACTTGTCCCATGTTCTTAATTATGTTTACTTGACTTGTTTTGCACACTTTCATGCTTTCTTGATGATAATAATAAATAACAAGCTGGGGTTTAAGGGAAAAACCATAGTAGTGGACAATATAGGTAAGTGTACTCGGAAGGGGGCCCGTGTTTTTCATAATTTTACGTTAAATGGAACTAAGTGCCACGCAGAACAAAGTGCCACATCATGGGTGACGGGAGCCACCTCTAGAGCCTGCGGGGGCCACCTCTAGAGCCCATTATATGATTACATGATATGTATTTGCGATCACATGGAACTAAGTACCACGTAGAACTAAGTGCCACGTCAAGGGTTGACGGGGGCCATCTCTAGGGCCCATGGTTTGATCACATGCTCATATTTCCTACATGACCTGAGTACACCACCCTATAAAATTCACCATTAGGCCTAAACAAAATTGCATTGACTGTACCAACCATGTAGTAAAAGTATGGATGCATGCAGTGCTACCTAGATAGTAATAACTACAAGATTTGACACGTAATACTTGCATATGATACATGCTTACTTGATACGTAATTACATGATACATGAGACTTGATACTTGTACTTGACAACTTGACACATTAGACTTGTTACTTGTTACTTGTTACTCGACACTTGTACGTGATATTTATTACTTGATGCTTGATACCATTACATGTCCACTATAGTTGTCTTTCTTGCTAGATAATTTTTTGAATTCCCACTACTTGTTGCATCCTTATTACATTCTTGATTCCAAATCTTGTTTCATATCCTTGTATTTGTTTTACTATTTGTGGTCCTAACTTGCACTAAGGGCGTTTATCTTGTTTTCCCTATTTTTTTCCCTTTTTGTATTTATATATACAGACTTTAGAGACATGTTGCCTGCTGGAATTGGTGAGCAGACATTCTAGGCTTCGCTTGGAGTAAGGACTTATTTAGATATTTTGTTTTCTTTAAGTTATTTATTTCTTTTGATACTTAAAAACTTGTAACGGACTTATGTTCCCGAGTTTTTATCTTTTTATCCAGAGTTGAAAACTATTTGGGATATTAATATTTATTTCAATTATTTTCTGTTGCTTAATAAATTATTCATGCATGCGTGGTTGTGTACATTTTGTTATAATCTTATTATGATGCTGAGTTGATCCTACAGCTCATGAATGATGAAAATCATTCGTTGGGCTTTGTCACGCGCTCATATTCTGTATTTTTGGGAAGCGGGGCGTGACACTCGAAGTTTTGGATTTTCGCTCAGGACAGTCGACCAGTGACTTTTTACAGTCGACTGCTACTACTTAGAATTATATTTCTTGAAGTGTTGGGTTTTCGCTCTGGACAGTCGACCGACTGCTGTTTACAGTCGACTGTTACCGCTCTGACTAATGTTTTCTTGAGTTTTCTGATGTTTCTTCGAATGATTGTTCCTTTAATATTATATTATTCTAAAGATGTTTTACACATATTTATATTGGAACTTTAAATGTATTCTTTTGAACCTTATTTGAGTTATACGTGTTTTCAAAGGAATTGATATTTTGTGATATCCTACAACTTAAAAAATATGATTTTCAGTTATTTAATAGATTTAATATTTATTTGGATTCTGGAATTTTATAAAAGATTTGGGTTTTGTTGATTGGAGAAGTTTCTTCATATGATCGTTTTGATGATGGATTTGTGAGTTTTGGTCTTGATGATATCTCAAGGAGTTGAGTGGGAGTCCTGTGAACCAGCAGATGAGATTTGTTGATTTAGACCAGTTGGGTCTTGGGGTTGTTGTTGAGTATTTAAGTCCGGCAGGGTACACTAACTCTAAAGATGAAGATTTTTGTGTTTTAATAATAATCAACTTAAGGACATGCACTAGTAAAGATGTGATGGAACTTGGGAAACGTGAGTATATGCTCTTGGTCTCTTTAGTCCAACGGATGCGTTCTCGGACTGTTTGTTGTCCTGTCTCGAAAGGATATTTGTATGTTCGCGTGTCGAGGGTCTGCAGTCCTATTCACGGAGCATGCAAGGTGCATTCGCATGTCGAGGGTCGGTAGGCCTATTCACGGAATGTACCTGGTGTATCTGCATGTCGAGGGTCTTGCAAGCCTATTCGTGGGGTACACGGTTGGGAGGTGATTCTCCAGTTTTAGAGCTATTCTTACATGATGTTTGCGCGTCGAGGACTGTGGTGCCTATTCGCAAAGTATTCTGGATCTTATTTCCATCACCGTAGTAGGATTAGTTGCATAATGAGGAATTTAACCCTATAAAGTGGAGATCGATAAGGGTTTGCACCAGACCTATGTTCTATGGAATGCATAGAATCCGACAAGTATGCATTAGAGAGTCAGCATATAGCATTGATGTTTTCTTGACTTGGTTTTATGCTTGTGTTTTCTTGTTTTTCCTACACTTAACACTTAATCTAGATTCACTTGATGTTTTCATGTATTACTATTTACTATCTTATATTCCTTGATGTTTTCATGCTTTACTTATTGTTACTTCCCATTTCATTTATTCTTGCTGTTAATACATGTTGTTGATGACTCTATGCTCTATATTTTATTTATGTTGTTTTCTTTTTACGTCACTCACGTCGTTATGGCTGATCCCTGTAGTTTTGGGGGTTAGGGTTATCTCTAGCCTCATATTTTACAGGTTATTGCTTATAGCTTGGAATTTGGATGCTTGTGCTAAATTGATGTTATGGCTTGTGTAAATTGTAAAAGAAGTGTTGTAAAGAAAGTTTGTAATTCAAGGTGTTTTGTATTCTGCTGTATTTTGTAAACAATTGTTGTAATAAAAGTTGAAATAAAAATTGTCTGTGTTTTTTGCTATATTTACTATTGCAATTGAAGTTGATGATGGAAATTGTGCCACGTATTTCTAAGATATCATTGGAAATTCGGGGCGCTACAGAGATTGTATCGGAGCATGCTTCAATAGTAATAATAAACATGGTGTAAAAATGAACGTAGGCGTGGATACTAGAGCGTGAGTACCTAGGCGTGGACATTAGAGTGCGAGTATCACATAGAGTTAGAACATGATGTCGCGGTTTGGGGTATGATTGAGGTTTTGCCATAGGGTATTGATGTGAATGTGAATTGTGTTATGATGCTCTAACTTTACCCTCATTTTGCAGTATTCAGTAAAATGGCAAGACCCAGGATTAGGAATGGCAGTAATGGTGATGGGGCTGAAGGTTCCCATGGAGCAGGACTTGATCTTGAAACTGAGATTGCTAGGGTGAATCCGACCTTGAACACATTCATGGCAGCTAATATGGCACAGAATCAGAATCAGAATCAGGGGCCAGGACCAGAGTTTGTTAATGCTGATCCTATCAAGCAGGTTGAGTCATTTAAGCGGATGAAGCCGCCTGTATTTGAGGGGTGGTCTGATCCAGATAGGGCTGATGATTGGATTAGACAGATGGAGATGAACTTCGATGTCTCGAAAACTCCAGCAGTCAATAAGGTGAAATTGGCTGCGATGTAGTTAGAGAAGGATGCTGGCGTTTGGTGGCAGTCGGGGAAGAGGACGTTCGGAGACCATCAAGTGACCTGGGAGGCCTTTCTGGACGAGTTCAGGGATCGTTTCTTTCCCTTGGATATTCAGGAGAGGAAGGCAACAGAATTCTTAAATCTGCAGCAAGGCAGCATGACAGTGCGCGAATATGAAACTAAGTTCGCTCAGCTGTCAAGGTATGCACCGGAGCTGATTATTGATGAAGCAAAGAAGGCCAAGAAGTTTGAGCAGGGCTTGATGCCGAATTTGAGGTCGAAGATGATTCCATTGGGCATCAGGAGGAAAGCTGGTCAGGAGAGCAGCTATGACAGAAGAGGATATGGATCAGTTTCAGAAGAAGCAGGAGACCTGGAACAAGAATAAGAGGCTAGCAGATAGTCAGAGTGGGAACGAGTTCCCAGCGAAGCAGGGCAAGTTCAGGGGGCCAGTGCAGAAGGCACCCACAATTCAAGGCATGACTTGTTTCAACTATGGAGATGCAGGTCATTATCAGGCATCATGCACCAAGCCTCGAAAGGCACAAATTTGTTATCAGTGTGGTCGTGAAGGGCATATCCGACCAAACTGTCCGCAGCTGAAGAAGGATAGTGCAGGCGGAGGCAAAGTTCTGAGGCAAGGGCGAGTGTTCGCATTGATTGAGGAGGATGCGGGTAACTCAGGGATGTGATCCAGGGTGTGTAAGAATTTTGAATTCATTCATTTATGTATTAAGTAAAACTTTGTTTGAGAATAAATTGGAAATTTGAGTATCGTTCTCCATGTAACAGAATTTATTTTGGTTAATGGAATAAAAATAAAAGTTTTATTTGATACTGTTATCTTGCATACATTTGTGTTGTCCAATTTTTGCTTAAGTCTTAGATGTGGAGCCTAAGTTGTTTCCTGGTGGAGCCTTGACAGTGGCAACACCATCAGAGGAAGAATTGATTGCTGATCGATATTACGAGCACTGTGATATCGAGATTGGTGGAAGATTATTTGGTATTGATCTCTTTTGAGCTGCAAGTTTGAGGTGGCTTTTCTTGGTCATTTCCTTTCTAAGGAGGGAGTGGCCACTGATCATCGGAAGGATGAAGCAGATGGTGGAAGGTCAGAGTTGGATGCAGAGATTCAGAGGTTGTTGCAGCAGGCTTCCGGAGGCAAGTTATCAGAGTGCGCAGCGGGAGCTACTTGGGAGTCATGCGGAAGGTTTTTCCTAAACTTTTGTATGATTGTGTTCTTTTGTATGATTGTGATCTTTAAGTTGAATTGCATATATTTTTTAGATTACATTCTCTTGTGTGATTGTATTTCTTAAACTATGCTTCTATTTATGAGATTTCAATTTCTTTGCTTATTTTTGTTTGGACCCTATTAGTAGTAGTTCTGAGGATATAAATATTCTAAGGAGGGAGTGATGTAGTACCCCGTATTTTTAAATATTATTTTTAAGAGTTATAAATAAATTAAAATGATTTTTGGAGATTTAATAAATATGTTTCTGAAAATTTATCTTTTTACGCGTGTAAAACACGTGCAAATATTTTCTTAGAGAGTTCAAAAGCCAAAATTATTTTGGGGAAACTCATTATTTATTATTTGAGATTATTTTTAATTTTTCTAGATTTTTTTGATATTTATTAGACCTATTTGCAAATATTATGAAAAGAATGACTTTTGTGCAAAATTACCAATTGGGGGTGAAAACTCCAGATTTTTGGCTGGGTATGATGCCTAGTCAACTTAGGGTTAAAAATTTTAGTTTTTGTTTTGATAAATTTGATTTATTTTACAAGATTTGATAAAAGATGATTTTTTTATAAAATTGCTATTTGAAGCGGGTGAAAATGCAAAATTGTTTTTTGGGTTTTCCATACAGTGCCATCTGATGCTAGTGGGGGTCTTTTTGATTTTTGAACTCGATTAAATTGGTTTTAACTTATTTTCTAGTATGGAGATCTATTTATGTAAAGGTATATTTTAAAAGGAATATTTTGCAAATGTATTCAAAAACCCTAGAATCTTAATTCCGACTTATTTAAAAGGTGGAGTGCAATCGTCTTTTGCTGCACAACACAAGGGATTTTTTATTTTTTATTCTTTTGGAGTTCTAAAGAGAAGATCTTGGATTTCTTACGAAGGAGAGGCTTTTCTTATCTTCTATTTGTCTTCGTTCGATTTCTTCAATAAGGTGAGTGATATATTTATTTTGTTTTATTCTTTGAATGTTGTATGTGGTGTTTCACCTATTGGAAAACATGCTAGGGTTTGGGTATGAATATATATATGATGGATTGGAGGAATTCGTGGATTAAAATTGAACCTTATATGAAATCCTAGATATTTATGAGTAGAATTGCATGTGGATAATTTGAGATTGTTGAATGACCTATTATGAATCATGAGTAGGCTATTTCCTTTGGATTTACGCTGATTTGTTTGAGTATGGTGGATGTTATGCATTATTTGATTTAAAGATGAGATTTTTGTTATTATTGAGTTTGGATGAACGCAACTTGATTATGAAAATGTTAAATTTGTTTATATTCTTGAGTTAATCATGGTGAATGAGTTTGAAGGAGTTTGAGGAGGACTAATGAATTAAGAGACCATGTCTTGAGAATTGAATTTGGGATAAATTGAATTGGATTTGATGTAAAACAACTAAATTGGGGTTTTGTGATTTGTGAAAGGTTTTATTTAAATTTGGATTTCTCAAATACTAAGATCAAATCTGAATATGTTGTAATTTCTAATCGATGGATTTGTGAAGTTTTCTTTGGTGCACAAACACGCACAAACAATTTACATGAATATCGTATTTTATTGTTTTTGAAGAAATTGAGTCTTTATGTATTTTCGAATGATTTCACTATATGTCAACTTATTTTGGTATTGATAAGGTTTGGAACAAAATACGAAGTTGTTTCGATGAGTAATTGATTCCTAGAAACTCTACTTTTGATGTATGCACAAATTCGTTTTCTTTTGAAGAGAATCAACAAGTTTGCTATTTTTGATTAATCTAGGTGGTTTTGATTGGTTTTTATGGATCTTTGTATATCCTATAAGTTGTATTTGATCATATCAGAAATATGCTTTTTTACATAATTCGTTTTCATAAAGTAAAATTCTGTATCAGTTGAAAAGTGCACAACTAAAAACTGCAGTCTGCAGGTCGACAGTCGACCGTCGCTACCTGGCTGCTGTGCTTTCTCGTTTTCTTGAAATTTCGCGTGGAACAGTCAATTGACCCATTTTTACAGTCGACTGTCTCTGCTCTGTTTTGATGTTTTCTCGAAGTTCTGGATTTTCGCTCAGGACAGTCGACCGATGACTTTTTACAGTTGACTGCTACTACTTAGAATTATATTTCTTGAAGTGTTGGGTTTTCGCTCTGGACAGTCGACCGACTGCTGTTTACAGTCGACTGTTACCGCTCTGACTGATGTTTTCTTGAGTTTTCTGATGTTTCTTCGAATGATTGTTCCTTTAATATTATATTATTTTAAAAGATGTTTTACACATATTTATATTGGAACTTTAAATGTATTCTTTTGAACCTTATTTGAGTTATATGTGTTTTCAAAGGAATTGATGTTTTGTGATATCCTACAACTTAAAAAATATGATTTTCAGTTATTTAATAGATTTAATATTTATTTGGATTCTGGAATTTTATAAAAGATTTGGGTTTTGTTGATTGGAGAAGTTTCTTCATATGATCGTTTTGATGATGGATTTGTGAGTTTTGGTCTTGATGATATCTCAAGGAGTTGAGTGGGAGTCCTGTGAACCAGCAGATGAGATTTGTTGATTTAGACCAGTTGGGTCTTGGGGTTGTTGTTGAGTATTTAAGTCCGGCAGGGTACACTAACTTATATTATTTTAAAAGATGTTTTATTTTATATTATTTTAAAAGATGTTTTACTACAGCTTAAAAATGTTTTACACAAATTTATATTGGAACTTTAAATGTATTCTTTTGAACCTTATTTGAGTTATACGTGTTTTCAAAGGAATTGATGTTTTGTGATATCCTACAACTTAAAAATATGATTTTCAGTTATTTAATAGATTTAATATTTATATGGATTATAGAATTTTATAAAAGATTTGGGTTTTGTTATGATCGTTTTGACGATGGATTTGTGAGTTTTGGTCTTGATGATATCTCTAGTAGTTGAGTGGGAGTCCTGTGAACCAGCAGATGAGATTTGTTGGTTTAGACCAGTTGGGTCTTGGGGTTGTTGTCGAGTATTTAAGTCTGATAGGATACACTAACTTTAGAGATGGGGATTTTTGTGTTTTAATAATAACCAACTTAAGGACATGCACTAGTGGAGATGTGATGGAACTTGGAAAACGTGAGTATATGCTCTTGGTCTGTTTAGTCCAACGGATGCGTTTCCAGACTGTTTGTGTCCTATCTCGAAAGGACATTTGTATGTTCGCGTGTCAAGGGTCTGCAGTCCTATTCACGGAGCATGCAGGGTGCATTCGCGTGTCGAGGGTCGGCAGGCCTATTCACGAAATGTACTTAGTGTATCTGCACGTTGAGTGCCTTGCAAGCCTATCCGTGGGGTACACAGTTGGGAGGTGATTCTTTAGTTTTAGAGCTATTCTTACATGATGCTTGCATGTCGAGGGATGTGGTGCCTATTCGTTGAGTATTCTGGATCTTGTTTCCATCACCGTAGTAGGATTAGTTGTATGACGAGGGATTTAACCCTATAAAGTGAAGATCGATAAGGGCTTGCACCGGACCTATGTACTGTGAAATGCATAGAATCCGACGAGTATGCATTAGAGAGTCAGCATACAACATTGATGTTTTCTTGACTTGGTTTTATGCTTGTGTTTTCCGGTTTTTCCTACCTTTGACACCTAGTCTAGATTCACTTGATATTTTCATGTATTACTATATACTATCTTATATTCCTTGATGTTTTCATGCTTTACTTATTGTTACTTCTCATTTCATTTATTCTTGTTGTTAATAATATTGTTGATAACTCTATGCTCTATGTTTTATTTATATTGTTTTCTTTTTATGTCACTCAAACCGTTATGGCTGACCCCTGTAGTTTTGGGGGTTAAGGTTATCTCTAGCCTCATGTTTTACAGGTTGTTGCTTATAGCTTGGGATTTAGATGCTTGTGCTACATTGATGTTATGACTTGTGTAAATTGTAAAAAAAGTATTTTAAAGAAAGTTTGTAATTCAAGGTGTTTTGTATTTCGCTGTGTTTTGTAAACAATTGTTGTAATAAAAGTTGAAATAAAAATTATCTGTGTTTTTGGCTATATTTACTATTGCAATTGAAGTTGATGCTGGGAATTGTGCCACGTATTTCTAAGATATCATATTGGAAATTCGTGGTGCTACATTACATGAATGCTCCTTCCACCACTCGGCATCGGGATTTCTGGAGCTCCTTCACTCGACGACCACAGTCTTCGAGGCAACACCGCCACTACACTCTCATCCTTGAACCTGACGTACAACGCCACCGCAATTTGTTTTGGGTTTTTTGATAGAGAGACAGAGTGAGTGAGTGAAGATGTTAATCCTCACTACTCTATATTGGTATATGTCTGTGTATGTGAGAAATCACTTGAGAGAGAAAGAGCGTGAGAGAGCCAAAAATATCCTTTTCACGGCTCTCTTTTTTACTATGTTTTTGCTTGGGGTGAGTGTGATGTTTGCACGATCGTGGGAGGAAAGGAGGAGAAGGCTGGGTTCGGTGGTTGTCAAAATTTTGTTTGACTCACTTCAGGTGGGTGTACGCCTGCTGTGGAAGCAGGGCACGAAGCTAAATTGACGTATAAACAATTACGATGGGACGAACACTGTGATTGGGCCCAATATGGGGTCCATTACAATTTTAGAGGAGATGCAATGATGAGACCTCCTAGATAGTGATGAAGAATATCGGTTGATCGGCTCACCCTTTAAGGTTTGTTGGAGGGTTCTCTTATTTGTTTGTTCTGGTCATGTTGCTTCGCGTTTTATTTTTTGTTCATAGTTTGTAATTTGCCCTGATGCTCTGGGTTTGTTTTGTTAATTCATAATTAATGAAAGAGGTTGGCTATATTCCACCTTATTATAAAAAAGGGGGGGGGGGTGTAATACCAGCACCATATTGTTGCAAACAAACTAATGACAACGAATTCATTAATCAACTAAAGAGTAAATAATAAGAAAAATGATTGAAACCTATGATTTATAAGTGAAACGAAACCATCATCAAAATCGAACCCGGAATAAGCGAGAAATGGTTGGATCTTTCCGTGCAACATTCCGACGACATTGGAGTCGGAGCCAAGCGGGTCGGATTTGGAGGAGAGAAAACTCACTACAATAGTGAGAAGTGCTTTGAGATGCGCGCCCCGCACTATCGTACGATGACTTTGTATAAAACTCAAATGGGCCGTTTTTCAGAATGAACCACAAACTTTTATTACTTACCTAAATCGACCTCCCAAAATTTCTCCGAAAATGTTAAATAAGAAACCATATTTTGAAAAGACTGCTTCTTTGTAATTTTGCAAACTTTTTAAAAAAGGGTAATAAAGGTCATCGTTTGTATATAAATATTAAAATGTTAAAGTTAATAGAGAAACGTGAATTACTCAAACATAATTGCCGAAAATGTCAATCAATTTTGTGGAAAATTTATAATTTAAAAATTAAAAAGAAATCGTCGTTTGAAATGACAGATCTGTCTTCCGTAAATGTTGTTCCTTTTATGGGACGTTTTGATTGAGGTAGAAATATGAATACTTACAAAATATTCATCTTTTTTAATAAAAAATTTCTAGAAAATATGTTTTCTCAAATATTGTTTGGTTGCTTCTCTAGGAAAAAAAATCCTAAGATCATATTTTTTTGATGGAATAAAAGTTTGTCAAAAAAATTAAGAAAGGAAATAGCACATAAGAGAATATTAGCAATATTAGTTTAAAATGTATTAAATAAGTACTCGTGAGTTTTCCAATATATTCAACATTTTTTAGGAGAAAATACTTTAATCGAGCGCAATGTTACGTCATTTGGTGAACAAATTATCCACAGTTTTTTTTCTTCTCAATCCAAACACAAAATATGTATTTCACTTATTCTCAATATTTTACAACGGTAAAAGGGATAAGAGCAACTTGCTCATTTAGTCAATGAGCAATTGATTATGTGGCATGCATGTGATACATTTGACAACTAATCCTTTTAATGATTATCTAATCACATGTATGTCACATCATCAATTGCTTATTTAATAAATGAGCAAGTTGTTCATACCCTTTTTCCCATTTTATTTACAAATATCCAAACTTGATATTCTTGTTTTTTAGGTTAACTCTGGAAAATTTCCCAAGTCGAATATTTGTGGCTGACTTGTGTGTAAACAACCCTGTACATGATCACATAAACCCTAATCCCTAAATCTCCAATCCCAAAACCCTAGAATCTAATCGTCTTCCTCCAACAATGAGGAAGCAGCGGCGTCAATCCGCCGCCGGCTCCTCCGCCTCCAAACTCAGCCACCAAATCCGCTCCCTCAACCTCCCCTCCGCCACACTCGCCGACGACGACGCCGTCGCCCACCACCTCCGTTCCTCTTTCCCCCACTACTCCCGCCTCCCCCAACGCGCCTTCTCCCTCAACGTCCGCCAAGCCCTCCATCTAATCTCCGCCTTCCATTCCCCCTCCAAACCCCCCGCCGCCGACGCCGTTTCCGACGACGACGGCGATCAGATCTCCTCCTCGTCCTCTCGGTCACGCAAGAAGTCGAGCCGCTCCGAAGATCGACTTCTCGATGCCGAGGAAGCGCATCTCCGAAATTACCGCAAGAATAACCCTAATTCGAACTCTTCTGATAGCTCAACCTCTACTTCTGAGTCGGAAGATGCAATCTTCGAAGCGAAATTCGAGCCTGAGTTTGACCTGACCAAATCGATGCTGCGGGCCAACTACGGCAAGCAGATTCAGAAGCAGAAGCAAATAGAAGCAGCAAAACCAAAGCGGAAAGTGGAGGAGGATAATATGGAGATCGAGAATGCCAACGAGAAGAAGAGGGTGAAAATGGGAAGGACAACTAAGGGAGGAGTCAGTTCGGAAGGGGTTGAGGATAAGGGGAAGTGGAAGGATGGGGTGGGAGGGGAGATGGGGAAGAAGGGACCGAAGTTTAAGGATTTGGGAGGGATGAAGGGGGTGATTGAGGAGCTGATGATGGAGGTAATAGTGCCGCTGTGTCATCCGCAGCTGCCGAGGTGGTTGGGAGTGAAGCCGATGGCGGGGGTTTTGTTTCATGGGCCGCCCGGGTGCGGGAAGACAATGCTGGCACATGCGATTGCAACGGAGACCAAAGTGCCGTTTTATATGATTTCGGCTACCGAGGTTGTTTCTGGGGTTTCAGGTAAGCTTGTGCATTACAAAATGATCTTTGTAGTGATATATAGTTCGGTTAAATGTGTATCTGAGATTAGGTTTTGAAATTTTGGTACTTGTTATTAGGTTTCGAAATGAGGAGTTGTAGGTTATCCGCCGAGTATGCTGAGCTTAGATATGAAATATTCAATTCAAACCTAAGAAACACTTACATGCCGACACTGACACATGAGACAGTGCAACACACATGGAAAAATTCCACAAAGCTACTCTAAAATAGTCATATCGGATTCATATATGGCACAACAGGGCTACCAAATAGAAGAATCCATGCTTCATAGGTTAAAACTAATTGATGGGGAAAGGTTCAAAAGAAGGGATGGGGGGAGCGGTGGCAGTTTATCCAGCGTCAATGAGCAAGACATTTAATGGTGTAATGATTATCAAATTATCAACTTCGACTGTTGGAATGGAAAGTGCATATTGGTAAGCCACGTGCGTGAATGAAGCAAGGAATGATTGGAATTTGATAATTATTATAACATAAAATGATTACTGATTATAGACTTTGGAAGTTGTGCGAAAATGCTGTAATAGTGCATTGGTGCTGCCATATTCTACTGTCAAACCAGTCTGGTTTGTGAGAAAAAAGGATATTGGTCCTTGTTGCATAATCATTTTTAAGAGAACTTTTTAGGAGAAAACCCTACTGCCTCTGTGGCAGAGAATATGGGAGTTAGAAGGACAAGGAGAACAATGAAAAAAGCTTTATTCTGCTACAAATTGATAAATATTGTTTAAAGAATCCGGATGTTTTGGCTTAGGTAAAGTTTTCTGATATTTTACTTTTTTTTTCTAACCACACATTCACATGTATTGTTTCTTACTGATCTCATGTTTGAAACCCAGAAGGTACAAAAATTCAGCTTCAATATTTTACAATTATATTAAAGGCTGCTGGTCTTTTTGATTTATTTGGAGATCCTGCTTCAGCTTTGGTGTCCTCGTCTTGAAATGTCCTCACAGTTATATTAATTTAAATTTTGGTGGTCGCTTATATCCTTATATGTCATGATTTTATTTTATTTTTTTTGTTTTAAGGAAACCTTATATGGCATGATTGTTATAGGTGCTTCTGAAGAAAATATCAGGGACCTTTTTAGTAAGGCATACAGAACTGCTCCATCAATTGTTTTCATTGATGAAATAGATGCCATTGCTTCAAAGAGAGAGAACTTGCAAAGGGAGATGGAACGGCGGATAGTTACACAACTTATGACTTGCATGGATGAATCACATCAAATTCTCAAGTCATCCAATACTGATTCTGAGTCTGAAACATCTGAAAAGAAACCCGGTTATGTTCTTGTAATTGGAGCAACTAATAGGCCTGATGCAGTGGACCAAGCTTTAAGGAGACCTGGTCGGTTTGATCGAGAGATTGCTTTGGGTGTCCCTGATGAAAATGCACGATTAGAGATCCTGTCCGTTCTTACTAAAAGTCTCAGACTTGAGGGTGAATTCAATCTTATGAAGATAGCAAGGTCTACGCCAGGTTTTGTGGGAGCTGATTTGCAAGCACTGGTGGATAAAGCAGGCAATCTTGCCATGAAGAGAGTAATCGATAGGAGGAGATCTGAACTCGAAGGACAGATGATTGATGATTGGTGGAGGCAATCATGGACCCCTGAAGAAGTAGAGGGTCTTTATATTACCATGACTGATTTTGAGGTAATATTTTGATCTGCTGAAAGTGTCTTTTGCACTACGTCACAACGTTTCTCTGCAATTTCATGTATAATGAGTTTCTAATGCTCGTAAAGGTGCCAAGATTTTGGTCCTCATTCATTTTATAATTCATAGTTGAAATTTATTATTATTCTTATCGCTAATTGGAATAGATGTCTATATACATCTACATAATTAAATTTATCATACAGTATTTTTCATTTGGTCTTGTAAATGATAGGCTGCTATTTCTTCGAGAAAATTTGCAATACTGTATTTTTCTTTACTGATTCCAGTTTTTGTGTGGGTCTCGGCTAGGCGTTACTGCTCCTTGCCCAGAGTCATGTCTCTCCTAACTGTGGCACTCAATCAGTCTTTTCGAACGCAGGTCAACTATCTCAATTGATTCTACAATCTCCATTGTTTATCCACAATAGGAGCTGTACCATATGCCTGAGTTAATAAAATCAATTTAAAGATTTTTATTCATTGACCTACAAATTTTATCTTTTGAATGAAATCTCATGGCAGCTTCAAATTTGGAAGTGTTAGTAAGGGTGAAGCAGCAAAAGATTTTGTTGCGAGAATAGTGGAAGAAGGGATGATAACAGGGTATAAGTATATTAGGTTAAGACTATTATAGGTTACTTCTGCACTAGTATCTTTAAAGATAATTTATAAGATACAACTAAAATCATAGAAGAAGTAAGAACTAGAATGATTAGAGGGGTTAATGGCTGCACCACCGCTGCAGATTGACCTGAAATTCTGAATAGAGAAGGATAAGAAAGAACCATTTGTCATGAATGCACACAAGAACAAACAGGAAGGTGGACCCGACTACTAAAGATTAACTTATAGGGTAGAATACTTCATCAAATAATATAGTTTCTGTTCATCTCTGTCTTATTTTCACTAAGCTCCAATCTTAAATATGTTTGAATATAACGCTTTCCAACACTAAGATATAACCTTAAATTTACAGTCGCCAATAAGTGTCTTTGAACTGTGATCTTAATTGCATGATGTTTGACAGTGAAGCTGAAATATGTTTTAAGTATAAAAAGGTGACATGAGCAGTTGGTGTCCTTTATATTGGACTATGTATATGCCTAGAATGGTGCAGATATTAATTTTTGTAGGTTTTTTTTTGGTCAGTGATAGCTACACTTGAAATTACTATTTGTCATTCTTTTTCAGGAAGCAACTAAGATGGTTCAGCCTTCTTCTCGAAGAGAAGGGTTTTCTTCAATACCTAATACCAAGTGGGAGGATGTTGGTGGTCTCAATTCATTGAGGAAAGAATTTGAACGGTATATTGTTCAACGCATAAAAAACCCTGAAGATTATGAGGTAATCTTGCTAATCTTTCTTGAGAATGTGCAGAATGGTTAAATGTTTTGTTTTATGTGGTTCAATCCCGTTAACTTCTTTAAATGTTAAATGTAGATCCTTATTCTATGTTTCCCCTAATTGACTGGTTTGCTCTCTCTTTTCCAAGTTTTAGAAGAAAACTTGAACAGTATTCTTCACTCACATGCGGTAACTCTTTGTGAGTTGCAACTTACAGGCATATTACAGCTATTATATTTTACTATCAAATATCAATTGTATGCATGTAGACCAAAATAAGAAGGAAAAAAAATCGTGCAATGCTTTTAAAATATAAGTTAATGAATTGTTAAATGAATTATCAACCAAAGCAGAGATTTTGAAGGAAAGTTGCCATCTAATGTATAATCAACCAAAGCAAAGAATATAAACTGTTAGAGCATCCACAGTGGTATTTCTCATATTCTATTATATGGCAGCTACAGTAATAGCATATGGGGGACGATCGTGCAGTGGTGGTTTGTTAAATTTTTCTCATTTGCGTGCGTGGCAAAAATTAAAAGTTAGAGACGGGATAACATATCCCGTCCCTACGTTATTTATTTATAAAAAACGCGGGACGGTATATGTTATACCGTCTCGTAATTTTTTTTTTAAAATAAGGGAGAGACGGGGAAACATTCCCCGTCCCTTAAAAAAAAGGTGAAATTGTCAGACGGAATAAGATATCCCGTCCTTAAAAACCGGCTCACTTTATACTGAAGTTATCCCTTTAATTTGTTGGCGTGGAGTGGTTTTGGCAAAGAACAAATCATTTTGCTCCCTCCTTTTGGTATTAAAAGACCAAATTACCCCCTCCTTTGAAATAAGAAGAACACTATAAATCGGATACCAGACTATGGATTGAAGACACTCATGCTCTCGGCATTCTTCTGGGCAAAAAAATTTTAGTTGCTCTCGGCTATTCTCTTTCCCTCTTCAAATTTCTTAACTCTTATTGTAATCAAGATACATAAAATTTGCAATGTCTTCTTCAATCAAGCGATTTATTGGGAATATTAAATCAAGGCGTTGGTCGGAGTCCGCATCATCACAGTCCGCACCGTCACAAAACAGAAACGAAGAAGAAACAGCTGCGCCTATCAATGCCAGCGATCCATCACAGTGGGTTAGAGTTTTCGATGATGGACGGCACATTTGCAAACTGATTACGGATGAACCTATAGGTGGATTTGTTAATTTCAGAGGAAATTGGAAGGGACCGATTAAAGCCTACAAGGTAGTTTGCAATGTTCCTATAATAAAGCAGCTCATCGACAATGCCGGTTGGTCCCTTTTTTTACTATTGATACAGAGAAGTCGTCTGCGCGTCTTGTTGAGGCTTTGGTTGAGAGATGGTGGGACACGACCCACACTTTTCACCTTCCTGGCGGTGAGTTGGGATTTACCCCGTTAGACTGGGCAATGCTAACGGGTTTATCTATTGGAATCGGTGAGTTGCCGCTATGTAACGACGATGCATATCCCTTTGAGGTTGTCCAGTGTAGTTTCTTTCCAGAAATTACACCGGAAGATTGGAAATCTCACGGTATACGTATCTCTTTCCTAAAGAAGTATTTTGTGAAGGATTGGATAGATGCAGCTATAGCTGATCCTGCAGTGGCAATGAAAGTTGGCAGAGCTTTCTTCATTCATTTTGTGGGTGAGTTTCTTCTGCCCAATGCGTCCGGTGTAGTGAGATGTGGTTTCCTTACTGCATTTGAAGATTTGAATGTTGTTGGTACGCATGATTAGGATAGTCCATCTTTGGCATTGCTATATATGTCTTTGGATGCTTGTAGCTGACTTAAATTGAAAGCATTTAACGGCCCGTGGCAAGTACTAGAGGTAATCTTAATAAATAATGTTCTTTATTTTGTTACAATATTTAAAATTCAAAATAATAATGTTCCAATTTTTAATCTGTCACATATTATTATGTGTTTGTTTCAGTACTGGGCATGTGAATACACAAGTATTTGTACACCAATGTGTGATCGAACCGTAAACTTTGCAGTCCATTTGCAAAATGCGGATATTCGACCAAAAATCTCACGTTGGAATCGCAGTAATTTGGATGAAACAAGTTGTGATCTGATACGTTACAATATATCCATGGCCCGGAGTCGGCTAGAGATGAGATCATCAGCATCTATTATATGGCAACCCTATGATGGAACCAAATATGAAAACGAGTATGATGTTCAACGTGCGATGATCTTATCCCGCCACCGCTGTATCTTCCAATATGGTAGTCAGGTAATAATATATACAGTTATTCAATTAATACTTTACTTATTTTTGTTAGCGCTAATTATAGTTTAAATGTAGGGCGTCTGGTACCTCAGTGACCGATGTTACCGGCAAGTAAATGGGGTTATTGCTATCCCATCAAATCCTCCTAAGACCATGTCTAGAATGAAAGCACATGAGTTCTGTGCGCCGATTGATGCTTCTAGACTGGTCTCTCTTGTTCCACAAAGGGTATATGATCAGTATTGGGCGAAGGTTTCAATTGGTCCTATTATGCCTAATCTGTCGCATGGTGCTAACGTTGATTTCAT
Organism: Hemerocallis citrina; assembly: GCA_017893485.1. Classification (NCBI taxonomy): domain Eukaryota; kingdom Viridiplantae; phylum Streptophyta; class Magnoliopsida; order Asparagales; family Asphodelaceae; genus Hemerocallis; species Hemerocallis citrina. The sequence goes on along the minus strand of CM030363.1, from coordinate 276,102,724 downwards.
AGGAGCAGCTGGTTGCAGCGATCCATCAACCCATTTGCCATATCCAGCACCTCCTTATTATATGCCCACACAATATATAGCACAACCGGTGCTTGAGAAACCAACCTTTTTTGGTCAGCCCTTAGTTGAAGCACCCATATTCACGGGCGGTACAATAACAGAAAATCTTAGTCAGGATACTTTTGAGTTTCAACTGCGCGGTGATCAATCATACGTAAAAATATGAGTCAATTTGTAAAATCTATAGCTGGTTTATGTTGATTTTGTTTATTTATATATTTCTACTTTATTTGTAGGAGGAGCTGTACAGACAATGTCAGGAACTATCAAGAAATAATTGTCTAGTGCAAAAATTTATTATTGAAAAAATGGTGCTACGAGATTCAGTTCCTTCGATAGCAACAACAGGAAGGCGATCGATTTCGAGGCATCGCCCTTCCACTTCGCGGCAGATAGATGGTTCGGAGGATTCCACGCGAATCCCTTCATTTGTGCCAAACACCCAATATGATTAGGAATATTATTAGTTTGTGTTAAATTTGTCTTCAATTTTGTTGTATGGGTCTTTTGGAAACTACATGTTCTCATAAAATTAATTTGGTAATTCAAGGATTAATTAATCTTAAGAATTAGAGAAAAATGGTCAATGCACGCCAACCTAGACTATAGATTCCATTCCAATTTTCAAGTAATAACCCTTTCACGTGAAGTCTTCCAAACTCGGCTGGCTTGTCTCCAGTACAGAAATTAACAGCTGCAATGCGTTGTTTAGCGTATGGATCTTCTGCTGATGCAGTCGACGAATATGTCAGAATTGGGGAAACTACAGTACTCAACACGGTACGTAGATTTTGTTTAGCAATTATTAATATTTTTGGTCCGCAATATACAAGAAAACCCAACGCAGATGATGTAAACAGACTCCTCGAAGAGAATAAAACTCGTGGATTTCCGGGTATGTTGGGTAGTGTAGATTGCATGCACTGGGTTTGGAAAAATTGCCCTGCAGCTTGGCATGGTCAGTATACAGGTCATGTCCGTGAACCAACAATTATACTTGAAGCAGTTGCGTCCTATGATCTCTGGTTTTGGCATTCATTTTTTCGAATGCCGGGAAGCAATAATGATTTGAACGTACTTAACCGATCAACATTATTTAATGATATTCTTAATGGTTGTGCACCTCCTGCTAATTATGTTATAAACAATCATCAATACTCCATGGGGTACTATTTGGCAGATGGAATCTACCCCCCATTGGCTACTATAGTCAAAACTTACACTACACCTGAGACACAAAAAAAGAAAAAATTTGTTCAAATGCAAGAAGGTGCACGTAAAGACGTTGAACGAGCATTCGGAGTTTTACAAGCTAGGTTTGCGATCGTAAAAGGGCCAGCTCGAATGTGGGATGCAGAAAGTCTCTCCTATATAATGAAGACTTGTGTTATTTTACATAATATGATTGTGGAGGATGAAGGAGACGAAGGTATACATGATTAAAACTACGAACAAAATTCATCAACTACATTCGTAACACCTAATACAACTTCTCCAACAGAACAGACAGCTCGTTTGGCACGGAGCGTTGTTTTACATGATCGATAGCGGCATCATACGCTTCGACAAGATTTGGTTGACCATATTTGGAACGAATTTGGGGAAGCCGATTGATAAAATGTAATACTTTCTGAATTGTTTATTTAGACTTGTAATTTTCCTTATTATGAATGGTCACTTTTTATTTTGTCTCGACAATGATAGTAACTTGAATGTCTATTGAAATTATATATTTCGTACTTTGCATGATGGAAAGGTTATATTTCATACTGTTTTGAATTGCATGCTGGTAAAATTGTTATAATTGATGTGTACACATGAAACTCCCTATTTAATACATTAAAATTAAAACTTAATACGTCGAAAGTAAAATATGAAGCAGGTTTTAATGTAAAATTGACGATACAATTTTGTTTACTTCTTCAAACTCTTACAGAAATAAATAGCCTTACATTTTAATCCCTAATGAAACCTTTTTTTCCATGATTTGACGTTGTCTTCAAATAAAATAATAACGTTGCTCATCAGGATATTTAGTCAAATCCAACCCCATTATTCGATCTTCCTCCACTTGCTCTTTCATATCCTGGTTTTTTTTTTCAAAGCAAGTTTCAATTGCGTCGCTTCTAATCTACGTCCTTGAGTCTCAATATTAGTAGGAGTTAAATCTTCTCGTCTCTTCAAGCATAGCCTCGTCAGTACCATCGGCTTTATTTTTCGCTTTCCTTTTTTCTGCTTTGCGTCCGGGTGGCCGGGACAGTGGTGTAGAGGATTCACCTTCCGCCGCTACGTCGGAGTTGGGAGAGTCAACATTTAAAGGCGTACGTTGACTGCTACCAACATCAGATGATTGTATTCCAATGCCATACTCGAAGACAGTAGTCGTACGTAGAGAGAATTTGGGTAAATCTTTTAGTAATTGATAACATTCTTCAAATCGGAAAGCTTTTCCAGTAGATTGCATGTATTCGGTTCTTGCTTCCCGTATCTTGAAAAAGAAAAAAAAAAATCAACACTCATTAAAAACTCTAACAATGCATTCAAAAAACAATAAATATAAGATTAAAATAAATATACCTTGTCAGCCTCCGTGGTTCCGCTCGCTGCTCTGTTTGTAACACTCGCCAATTTAGCAACAAATAGAGACACATCTTTGGAAATAATGTGAAATCTACTACTAAGCGATGCCGACGTTCGATCCGTCGGAATGCCTAAAATTGCTTTGAAGGTGTTGAATATACGATCCCAAAATTGGCTACCCGATTGGTCCACACCAACTGTTGGATCTTGACTAATTGCTATCAAACTCTGTGAAAGAATAACATCTTCACTTGTTGTATAGGCTCTCCCTCTTGATCCCCTGGTTGGAGCTGCCATTGTTGTTGGAAATTTTTTCTCAGGATTAGCTTTCGGTCTCTGTAGGAAGACTAGTTTGCTTGTTTATGAATTTTGCTGTGAATTTTGTACACCCTATTGTATCAGGAATGTGTCTTATTTATACTGATTTTTTTATGGACGTTGTAAAATTATAGCCGTTGAGATTTGAAAAAAGAGACGTTGAAGAGAGCGGTAGAGAGACGTTGAAGGGCAATTTGGGGAAAAAACCCAAAAAAAAAAAAAATTAAAAATTAAAACTTCTTGGACGGGGTATGTTATACCGGACGGGGTATGTTTCCCCGTCTGAGGAGCTTTTAAAAAAAAATTACATTTTAGGGAAGGACGGGATATCATATACCGGACGGTATATGATATACCGTCCGACCCTTTTTTTAAAAATAAAAAATAAAAAATATTTCGAGACGGTATATGTTTTCCCGTCTGACTCGATTAAAATATCTTAAAATCGGAGTGACGGTATATGATATACCGTCCTTTATAATTTGAGAATGAGTATTTCGTTTCTCATAGATGAGAAACCAGTATAGCGAATTTGCTAAAAAATGGCAAATTACAAAACCATTGCAGACATCGTTTCTTATAAAATGGCAATTTGCCAATTATAAAAAACCACTGTGGATGCTCTTACTGTTTGATTTGCCATTTTAGCCTGACATTCAAATGAAGGATCAACTAATTTATGAAAAAAAGTGCATACACTGTGACAAAGACACTGTATAGATTTTGAAGGGTAACTTTCTTTCAGGAACTTGGAGTGAATCTGGAAGTTGGTTTTTTGCTTTATGGACCTCCTGGTTGTGGTAAAACATTGATTGCCAAAGCTGTTGCAAATGAAGCAGGCGCTAACTTCATACACATCAAGGTGTGGTCTATGTTCCCTTTTTCTTATATCACTACAAGTTCTATGATATTTCCTGTTTACTTTCTGATGGTGTGAAATCCAGAAAGTTCAATTGCTAGCGAAATTTATATTTTACTTGATGATTTTGACATGCAATATCCTTGATCTGTAGGGGCCTGAAATTCTTAATAAATATGTTGGGGAAAGTGAGCTAGCAGTAAGAACAATATTTACCCGTGCGAGAACATGCGCGCCTTGCATACTTTTCTTTGATGAGGTAAGAGATTGGTATACTTTATTTGACTGCTACGTATACCTGGTAGTTGTCATTTTGAGCTTCAATATGATATAACAAATTTGTCTATAGTTTTGGCCCTTACAAAATATGTCAAACATGTTCATGAGTGCTTCAGATATATATTTCTTCTTCCATTTCATTAGTTCATTCCTCAAATTATCAAATTGTAATATTTTATTTTTATTTATCGTTCCTATTTTATTTGGGCTTCCTCACAAAGGTAAATAAAAATTATGGCTAAATTTGAAAAAACTCCCTTGAACCATTCCCGTTATACAGACTACCTCATTGAACATGTTCATGAGTGCTTCAGATATATATTTCTTCTTCCATTTCATTAGTTCATTCCTCAAATTATCAAATTGTAATATTTTATTTTTATTTATCGTTCCTATTTTATTTGGGCTTCCTCACAAAGGTAAATAAAAATTATGGCTAAATTTGAAAAAACTCCCTTGAACTATTCCCGTTATACAGACTACCTCATTGAACTTTCTTTTGTGCAGAAAACCACACTTAAGTATAGTTGCAAAAAACTCCACAGAAGTATATTTTCAAAAAACCACATTTAACTTTTCTGCTTGTATTAGATAACCTCATTCATCTTTACAAGTTGGTTCAGAAAACATCATGCATCTTTCTCATTATTTTCAAAAAAACTCACTTAACTTTAGCAGAAAGCTCATGCCGTCAGATTGGGTTTTTTGCAACTATACTTGAGTGTGGTTTTCTGCGCAAAAAAAAGTTCAGTGAGGTTTTCTGCATAAAGAGGATAGTTGAAGGTTTTTTCTTCCAATTTAGCCTAAAAATTATACTAGATGACTAGCACATGCACTCCACTTGCTTTTATCTTCACAAAAAGTCACATTTATTGCCCTCTTGATTATCATTTAGTTTTAAATGAAGATGGAATACACATGCAATGCACGTGTGAGGACTCCTGACTATACCCCACATGGGCACAATCCTAACTCTCTAGTTATAAAAGTTAAAATATTTATTTACATACATCTCAAGAACCACTTATGCGAACCTTCTTTGTTTCTTTCATTGGATACTGGAACTGATCGTAAAGTGATGAGAACATCGGTTCTGTTTTGTTTGTTTTGAGATTTAGCCATATGTAGTTTGTTTGAGAGATTTGTTTTGGATTTGTTTTGAGCCTATATATATGCCTTGAGAATAATGAGAAGGAATGCTATTATTGATTAAAAAAATTACCACTCCACTTGCTTTTATCTTCACAAAAAGTCACATTTATTGTCCCCTTGATTATCATTTAGTTTTAAATGAAGATGGAATACACATGCAATGCACGTGTGAGGACTCCTGACTAAATCCCACATGGGCACAATCCTAACTCTCTAGTTATAGAAGTTAAAATATTTATTTACATACATCTCAAGAACCACTAATGCGAACCTTCTTTGTTTCTTTCATTGGATACTGGTATTGATCGTAAAGTGATGAGGACATCGGTTCTGTTTTGTTTGTTTTGAGATTTAGCCATATGTAGTCTGCTTGAGAGATTTGTTTGAGAGATTTGTTTTAGATTTGTTTTGAGCCTATATATATGCATTGAGAATAATGAGAAGGAATGCTATTATTGATTTAAAAAGTTACTGTATTGAGTTATTGCTCTTCATTCTCCTCTTATGAGTGTGAGACCATAAGAGAACTTTAGGGTTTGTGAGAAATCCTAAGAAAGTATTAGAGTTTGTGAGAAACTCTAAACTACACCCCAAAATCCTCAATTTTATTTTAAACCCTAACCCTAATCTTCCCCTTCTTCCCTATACACACCCGCCTCCCCCTTTTCTCTTTCACCTTTCCATTTCTACCCTGAACCCATCTTCAACCCGACCATAGCCTCCATTCGCCATTGCCCTCAACCTTCGACGCCGACCCTCCACCACCACCACAACGCTTCGCACCCCAACCTCCACCGTCGCAACCGACCACCCCTATCCTCCTTCACCACCTAAACCTCCTCCAAACCCTAACCCCCAAATCTCTTCACACCCGAAACCCTAATTCCCCCAAACCCACTTCAAATTGAAACCCTAATCCTCCGAAATTCACTTCAAATCGAAACCCTAATTCCCCTTTGCTGACCGATCCTCTAACCCACCATCGACGACTCAGATCCGACGGCCTCCCGCCGCCACTGCAACCACCCAACGCCGACGTCCCCGTGCCGTCGACACCCCGACACAACGACCGTCAGCCACCGCTCCCAATCGGCTGCCCCTTGTTCGTTGCGTCAACTCCACGACCCGACCACCGAAGCTTCGTCAGTTTTGCTATCGTCAACCACTCAAAGACCATGTCTTCACCTTCGACACTTTCCTCGCACACCGGTAACTTCTTTCATTTTCTCCATTATTTGTGTGATACTGCTTTTATCATCTCTAAAGTATTATCTAAATTTACTGTCGTTCACAAATATTGAGTGTGTTTCTACTTGCTAATTAGAGTACAAATCATTATTGTATCTCTTACATGCTAAGAACGCCTAGGTATAATTATTGATTGTTACGATTGAATTTTTAATTGGGCTTGTCAAACTTATCTCAAATCTTGAAAATTCATCAAACCAATTAATAGTTTTAATTTCTAACTTAATCTGCGTTACTTGTTGGTAAATTGATCTTTTGATATTCTTGGAAAATTATTTACTTAGGGTTAAGTTTACATCATAAAGTCTCTTCCAAAGTTTGTAGCTTCACATATTAGTTTTCTTTCAAAATTCATGCAGGAAATTTTAGCAAGTTTGCACAACCAAAAATTTGAAGGTTCTTAAAATAGCATACAAGGGCCAAGTAATTAACATTCTATAATTCTTAAAGAAGGGAAATGTCTAATATTTCATCTCAAGCATCCGTTAATCCAATTGCAGAAATAAAGTGTCCTGATTTTGATGGAGAAGTATAGTAGAATTTTATATTCTATGGACTGAAGTAGAGTACAATTCTCTAAAGAAAGTACATGATTAGTTTCTCAGGTCCGATTTGAAGTAAACGTATTTTACAATAACTAACTTGCGGGATATAAAACCTATACTCTAAAATTTGTTAGTCACTTATCCTCAGGTTGGAGCTTTTTTCTTGTCTAATCAACATCCATTAGAACTTTTATTTTGTCGGTTTCACCTGTTTTCCTTCTTGGGTAAATAAATTTTTTACCTTACCTGTAATACCCCTAGGTGGGCTTAGGAACTATTCACTAGTGGGCTATATAATTATTGGAGTTGGATTTTGGTTTGCAGGATGGGTCTAGTATATAAGGTGGGCCTGGTAATATAATATTATATGGTTTGCATGAGGTGTATGAATGAAAGAGTTTAGTCCCATGTTGAATAAAAGAATGAGTGGAGCGTGATATAAATAGTAAAATCCATGATCCCAAAGTGCCTTCCAAGTAGCTATTATTGAGTGAGACTTTAGCCCTGTGGCAAGGCCATAGAAAATACAGGATCGTGACTACAAGAATGACTCGGGTATAGCAGACTACTAGGCGAGCGGATCCGGTGCATTACTAATGGTATCCGAACTGACTTTCGACCCCGATGGTACACCCAGTGATAGGGGCAGGGACAATGGGATAAGGGTAGTGATATCCATGTAGACCACATTAGCTAGAAATGTGGTCCGGGTTAGTTGTGGTTCCAAGCTTAGTGAGGACGTAAGTTTCGTAAGGAGGGGTGATCGTAACTAATATCCCTATTTGGGCTTAGGAATTATTAACTGGTTGCCTATATAATTGTTGTAGTTTGGCTTTGGCTAGAATGGGTCTAGTTTATTAGGTGGGCTTGGTAGTATAATATTATATTGCTTGCATGAAGTGTATGAATGAAAGAGTTTATTCCCACATCATATAAAATAATGAGTACAGAATAGTATAAATAGTAAAGTTCATGATCCCAAATGTCTTCCAACTAACTAGTATTGAGTGAGACTTCAGCCTGGCTGGGGAAGATACTGGGTCATGACTATGAGAATGACTCAGGGTCACCAGACTACTAGGTGACCCAGGGCGTTACTTTACCTGTTAGGGCACGGTAATATAAATTTCAAACAGTTAAGGTAAGGGTAGTGATTTTGGTATTTAGGCTAGGTCATGACTATGAGAATGACTCAGGGTTACCAGACTACTAGGTGACCCGGGGCGTTACTTTACCTGTTAGGGTATGGTAATATAAATTTCAAACAGCAAAGGTAAGGGTAATGATTTTGGTATTTAGGCTAGGGTACTACAACCTAACTCTAAACCTGTTAGTGTAAGGGGAGTTCACCCGTTATGTTTTAATGAAAATTTGGAACATAATGAAGTTTAGAAAGGTAAATTAAAGAGGACCCATAAGGCAGAAAAGAGGAGATATAGGATGAGAAAAGTAACACTTGAAGTTAGACTTAGCAACAGCAAACCACTGCTTGTTCTCTTCTCTAATGTTTTTGTGAATCTTTACAAATTGAAACTCTCAAACTTATCAATACTGTTTAAACTTAAAAACTGAAAAGACCGAAAGCAACTGAGTTTTGAATTCCAAATAAGATGCTTGTCAGAATATCCTTTCAAGGTATCTTATAAATATCTATTGGAATAACTGGACAAGTGAACCCCGCATTGCAGATTTTGCGGAAAATGCAGGATAATGCCCCTACATAGTATAAGCAAACATGAAGCTGTATATCTGAAAATATTGTGCACAGTAGCAAGCACATTGAAACCTAGTGCTGACAATAACTACCATTCAGGAGACATCTTTACTATTATAAATTCCTTTATGCCAACGTCCATCTGTCATGTTTGTGTGGTCCATCTATCATGTTTGTGTGGCCGGTCTATAAAATCACAGTCATTCATCACAAGCCTCTAATGACTAATGTGTAAATCCTAACTAGTGAATCTACGTTATTTAATGTCTAACTAACCATTTGAGTTCCTATAAGAGATCAAAGAGAAAACCAATATTTTTTATTCAAAACTGAAATGCATCCATAATGATTCTCCTTTAGAATTACGCAACCATCCATTCTCTGATAATACTGAATCACACATGCCAAAAAGCTGGTCCATTGAACTATAATATCTGTAAGTATGGCGTAAAATATACATTCAAATGTTTAATATTCGAGAAGTTTTAGCATCTCCGATAACCAGTTTCACTTGAAAGTGATATCTGATTTTATCCCTTAACAATGTTGCAGGTAGATGCTTTGACAACCACGCGAGAACAAGATGGCGGATTGGTTGATAAGCGGCTTGTCAACCAGGTAAAATTTAGAACTGCCTGATTGCTTTTTGTGTGGTCCTTGATAAGAGTTATAGTAAATGTTAATTTTTTAAAAATTTGTATGCATTGCTTGTGAAGTAATCTAGTTGTAGTAATTGCAGTTACTCGTAGAGCTAGATGGTGCTGGAAGGCAAGGTGTCTATGTGATCGGAGCAACAAATAGGTTTGAGTTTATCCCTCTCCCGCTCTTCATCTAGAAAAAAATTTCAGCTTTGATCTTTGAATGTTATATTTAATGTCAGGCTGGAGGTGATGGATTCTGCTTTTGTACGACCAGGGAGATTTGGTAAAGTTATCTACGTTCCTCTACCTAGTGCGGAAGAACGTGGATTAATTTTGAAGACACTTGCTCGCAATAAGCCTGTTGCTGCTGATGTAGATTTGGATGCCTTTGGCCGTAGAGAGGCATGCCAGAATCTTTCAGGGGCTGATCTTTCTGCAGTGGTGAGGCTTTATCTACAGTCTTTGTTGTGGTTGTTATAATATCAATGTACATCCCTCAACCCTCAACTGTATCTTTGGAATATTGCTGTAGTATTCGGATCATTTCACATGGTATCGGAGTTGTCCAGGATTGTGATAGTATTGAACACATACCTCAGGCATGTTAGATTATAAATATAAATTCCTCATCCCTCACCCAATTTCAGAGTTTTGGTGTAGTGACACTCACAATGGTAGGATATCTTATTGGGCAGTTTAAAATTGTGAATATGGAAGAAAAATTGCATCAGCACTCGAGAAGTTGTTTTTTCTAGTGGTTAACATAAAGTGAATGAAAAAGAAAAGCGTTGGTATATATATCTATTTTCCAAATACAACCTTTTGGTTCAAGATGATAACTACAAAGTTGGAGTCGCAAACTATGGAAGAAAAAAAAATTCACTCATGCGTATTCCATGTGTTTTGCTAAATTTCTACTCGATAAATCAGGAAGTACGAAAACATATGTTGTGCATGTGGCTAGTTTTAGTATAATCAAAGTCTTCTAAGATACTGTTTGTTATCACTAATCATGTTAGACTGTTACTTTCTTTTGGGGCCTTACTTTAATATGCTTTACATGGTTATCTCGTCAGATTAACGAAGCTGCAATGGCTGTATTGGATGAGAAACAAGTGGCTCAAGAAGAGAGTGGCAGTTCAATTAGTAAACCATTGGTGATTGAGACATCACATTTTGAGAAAGCTTTGAAAAAGATCAAGCCATCAGTCTCTGAAAGGGTATGGAAAAACTGAAATATTGTACTGTTATATTATGATACATTTTTTAACTTTTTATGGTTTGTTATATCTTATATATTCTACCACTTCATAATATGTGCGTGTCATTGTTTTGATCTTGCTCAAGCGTCTACTTAAGAATGAAATTGATATGCGCATATGCATAAGATTTTAAATTTGCAGTATTATATGTATTCCAAATTCGCTGTAGACTGCGGCTTGATTTATTCGACTGCATGAGTTTGCATCTTCCCGAAAATGAGGTGGGGTTGGGAACGGAGAAGAGCATGTAGCTTGTATAGTTGCACCAGCATGGAGAGCAAACAGTCACACAGACACACACACATAATGTATGTATTATGTGGGAAATACATTTATAATGTAGAAAGTTTCTTACATGCTAAAACCATGGGGTGAGGGGAGGGCACTTCAGATTTTTATTCAGTTAGAAGTTTTAAAATGTCATAAATTTTTATTTATGGGTGTTATACGACTAGTTTATCCGTTAGGACAGCCAAACTCAATTGTTCTGAGGTCAGTTTAGTTGTATTGATGAATATTTCCTAGTACTTTGCAAAAAAAATTCCTAAATGACCCACCTTTCGAAGCTATTTCCCCAACTAGCCCACTTTCCGAACTAATTCCATGGGTGAACTAGTTTGAGACACGTCAGTATAGGCCGCAGTTGGGGATTGCGGCCTATTCGACTGTGAGGCCGCAGTTCTCGACTGCGGCCTCGTTACAAATGTTTTCGCAATTTTCGACTGCGGCCTCGTCACAAATGTTTTTTTGGAGCCCTCTATTCCCAACTGCGGCCACTGCGGCCTCAGTACATTTCATATTTGGGCAAAAGAGACTTCAAGACTTGGATAAAAGTTGCAAAGTTAAAATGTGTTAAACTTAGGCTGCACTAGCTAACTGAGGCCTCAGTATAATAGAGGCGGCCGAGGCGGCCTCTGTTATATCAAGGTTGCAATTGGCTATTGCGGCCTCTCTTGGGTAGCCCGCAAGATGAAGTGAAGTGGAGAGAGATGTGGAAGAGATTTGACGGAGTTGGAGGAGAGAGTTGGGAACCAGGGTTTTGAGATTTGGGTTTCGACAAGGTTTCGAAGTTGGAGGAGAGGGAATTGGGGAGAGATGAAGTGAGGGGGAGAGATTATTATAAGATTATAAACCGAGTCGAAACGTCTACGGCCTTAGCCATAGGAGAGGTCGCAATAGCCAGCTGCGGCCTCAGTTGGCTATTGCGACCCAAGTTTAACACATTTTAACTTAACAATTTTTGTCCAAGTCTCGATGTCTTTATGGCCCAAATATGAAATAGCGGCCTCCAAAAAACAGTTGTGATGAGGCCGCACTCGAGAACTGCGGAGAACTGCGGCCTCATAGTCGAATAGGCCGCAGCCCCCAACTGCGGCCTATACTTACGTGTCTCAAACTGGTTCACTCATGGAATTAGTTTGGAAAGTGGGCTAGTTGGGGAAATAGTTTCAATAAGTGGGTCATTTTGGGAAAAAATTCGTACTCTGCCTGGGAGAAACAACATCAAGGTAGAAGATTTTTTGAAGATAAATATTTTTAGGCATTAATAAAATTAATGGTAGGATTGTTTTTTGTAATGGTTCAACATACACTTAATGTATGTGGGCATGATAAAGCTAGATATATGCACTGAGAGAGTATTAAAGCCTCTCCCACTCTGGGTTCCGTATAATATATATATATATGAGAGAAAGGAACCCAGAGTGGCACTAGGAAACATTTCCAGTCACCCATTTGGGTTACTTGATTACATTCGTCCCCCGAATGCATGATCTACACCGTTCCATGTGATCTACAGGTCATAAAACCTATGCATATGTAAAATCATGAGGTTTGAACATGTTTTGATGATCTGAAATGGAGATGACTGGTAGATGGAGGAAATTCCTCTACATTGCCAGTGCATGCCCCTTTTTTCACACAGGAAAAGATCAATACAGATCTAGATTTGCACATAAGACGTATTATCTCAATATTTTTATCAAGAAATGATGTGTGCAATTATGCTAAATTTTGTAATCATATATTTTATGACTTTTCACAGAAATAGGCTTTTAGTTTCTATAACTTTCATCACAATGGACTAACCTTTTTGTAGTTCTAAAAACGTTATGCCTTGTTGCCTCATGCACCCAATCCAAGGCAATTCAATCCATTTTGTTGGTATGTTGATTCATTTGCTAATCCAGGGAGTAATATAATTTCAACAAATTATGAACAATTATTACTGCCTCCAGTTAAAATTCTTTTTATTGGTGAAACTGATATTAGTTTTCTCTTATAGCATAATTGGGGAAGCAAAAATTTCTTACAGAACTATCTTACCAAGCCTGAATGTATAATGTAGTTTCAGACTGTTCCACCATCACTTACTAATTTTCATTGATTATATGCGTACAGATCGGCCTTTGAGTACTACTTACATTTTTATGCTATTCTTTTATGGAAACAGCAAAGAATCTACTATGAGAGCTTGTCAAAGAGTTATGGAGCATCTTGAGTGAGCATCAATTATCAAATCTGCATTTTTGCATTGCCATGATAGTAGGGGAGTATGCAGGACCTTGGGAGTCTGAGTTGCAAACTTCAAAGCATTTGTGAGCTCACCATTTCAGTCCCGATGCCAGACCACAGTTTTGCCTGCTTTAGAGAGTACGGAGTCAGAAGTCAGAAGTAACAATTTTGTGTAAGTTATTTCTTATAGCATAAGTTTATTATGTGTTTCCAACTCCATAATTATGGATGTGTATTATGGAAAGAGCACACGGGGGGCATCATCTGATTGTCAATTTGAAACTCTTGATGAAATTTTTCCCGTAACTAAACACAAACCAGCATTTTTGAACAATTCTGCTAGTGTCGAAAATTTGCTTGTTCTCAAAGTTCGAAAATTCTGGAACGAAGTACACAGTGCTAGACAGCTAGTGCTTGGGTACCTCGCACAACAAATGCAGGTGATTAATTTAAATTTTCCTCCAATATTTTTTACTCGTATTCCGAAGTAACCACAACTTTCTCTACTAAATGGTGGTTGTAGTATGTATGTGAAATTTAAACAAAAAATGAAAGTAAAGGAAATTTTGATAGTTTTCATTTGTAACGGCTTGCGAGCAACCCAACACCAAGTAGAATTTTATTTTATTTTATTTTGAGGTGAAAGGTGGAATATAGCTACCACCAAGTGGAAAGTTTTCATGTCATTCAAGATGCTTAATAGTAGTAGGAGCTAAATGTAAATTAGCCGCAGAAAATGGAGCTAAACAAAACTTCCCTTTGAGGTGGTTTTATTGGATTCGAGGTGGTTTTGTTGGATGTAGATTTACTGTAGCGATGGAGGAACATTGTTGTGAAAAGTAAATTCTTGAATTTGTTTTCTTGAAGTAACTTTGATTGGTTGTAGATGTACTTTAGATTGAGATTAGCTTTATTGAGTTATAAGAATACTGTTGCTACCGTAATTTAAAATACTTTTTAATTTTTTTATATTTGAAATTAATCTAATCTATCCTTAATTAATTAATTCGAATCTTTAGTATTAATTTAATCTAATTTTAATTAATATAATCTAATGTGAATTAATTGTTCTTAATTAAATTAAACCTTTAAAAAAACCAAAACTAAAAAAAAAAGTTTAAAAACTCATTTAAACTAAAAGTATAAGCTATAAAAAAAACCCAGGAAAAAATAACCAGTCAGAAAAACCCAGAAAAAATAACCAGTCAAAGAAACCCAGTAAAAGAAATCAAAGCTACTATGTGGGACTTTAGTCCCATATCGGCTAGGAGTTGGTATGTTCTTTGGTTTAAATAGCTTTGTGTAAATGAACAAAATAAAGGAAAACCAGGATTGGAGAGAACTTGGAGAATAGGAGACAGATAGTTTCACGAGTAAAATTAAAGCGAAATTTTTTGTTTTTCGTTTTTGCGTGCTACCAAACCAGCTCTTTAGACAGAAACACATTTGCCTCCGTATTTGTTCCGACCATGTCAGCCGTTGATTTAAATTTTAAGTCAATATCCAGACGGTCCAGATCTTTCCCCCGATCTGCGTGCCAGTACACCCAGAATCTGGCAACGTGCACATCCTCCTACTAGAAAAAGACCATAATATCCCTAGTCTATTTGTGGCGCTATTATTCATTGAATGCCTTTTTTGTCAGTTCACATATCTTCTGACGAGGCCTCGATTCTAGGAACGGACCGACATGAGAAAAAGAAAAGCTGACGCGAACTCTACTTTTCATCTGACGAAAATACCCTTCCCCTTCCGTAGAAATGTGCAAGAGCATCGGTAGCGGTGGAGAACCAAATTTTTGGTATTTGGCAAATGAAAATGAAAAAAAAGACTTTGCGTTGCAGCGATCGAAAATCAAAAATTGGGTTTGTAAACTTTTTAAAATCTTAGATAAAAGATAATTTTTCGTCCCAAGAAAAAAGAAAAAAAAATTCGAACGGACGGAAAATCATTTTCCGTTGATTTTCCGTCTGTTGTAATTTAAAAAAGTTTAAAAAATTTAAATCCTAATTAATTTCTTAAATACTGTTAAATTAATTCTAATTAAAAAACGATTTAAACGTAAATTTAATCCATTGAGAAAATTATAGAGTTGTTGTATAGAATTTTTTATGTTAGAATTGTATGGGACGGGCATCATCTCCCGTCCTGGGCTATTTGAACTTTTTTTTTCCAGAAATGGGGACCGGGACGGACGGCTAATTATCTCTTGTCGGAAAATTTTAAAAATAATAATAATAATAATAATTAAATGGACGACATATTATCCCTCATTCAACGATTGCGTGTGAAAAAATAAGAGCACGGACGAAATTTTATTCCCCGTCTCTTACGATAAATAAATAAATAAAAACAGATTTAGGGACGGTGTATTATTTCCCATCCGATATGGTTTAATATTAAAAAATTTCTATGATGAAAACAGACGATAAATCATCTTTCGTTAGCTATATTTTGACAATTGTCATTTCGTTTCCCAAATATAATCGACCACTATTCATTTGAAACCCCAATTTTGGGTAATTGACCAACGACTGCAGCGATATTTTTGCCAGATTTTGAAAATTTTGTTAAAATAGCCAACGACCACGGATGCTCTAAACTGACCCTACGGGTATTATGTGAAAGCTTATTGACGGTGGGGATTGAGAGGTAGACAGTGGGGGATGACATTCGTCATGTTTAGAATCCCATGCGCGGGGCTGAGCTGGCAACAGAAAGGATAAATTTGACATTTGAGTAGAGATTACTATATTACCTATTAGATTTAACTTTTTTCCCTCTCATTAGAACTCCAGGTTTTTATTTATCGTTTATGGCCAAAAAAAATGTATTTTTGACAAATATATTTTTGATGTAATAGCCAACGATAGTAATCACTAATGGAATCCATATAAACGTCAGTATACCGTCGGTGTAAACTGACCCTAAAAGCTAAAAGCTAATTGACGGTGGGGATTGAGAGGAATGAGATCGGATGGTTGAGAGGTAGACAGGGGGGATGACATTCGTCATGTTTAGAATCCCATGCGCGGTGCTGAGCTGGCAATAGAAAGGGTTAATTTGACATTTGAGTGGAGATTACTATATTACCCATTAGAGCATCTGTAGTCGTTGAAGGTGAAAAAATAGATATATGGATAAATAGAAATAAGAATCGAACTTTTGTTGCACTCGTTCGAAGCTATTTTTTAGCAATCTATCGTAAAATAATAAGCGACGGCACATGAAGTGCCGTCGGAGAGAGAAAAAAAAAACCAGTTAATTTTGTGGGACGGCACTTCGAGTGTCGTCCGATCGCAAAAAAAAAAAAAAAAAAAAAAAAAAAAAAAAAAAAAAAATACAAGGAGCGACGGCACATGAAGTGCCGTCGGAGCCAAAAGTGGAAACGGTAATTTTTTTTGAATAGTTCAATCTATAGTCAAACGGTAAATAGTTCAATCTATAGTTCAATCTATATCAAGGAGCAATCTATAGTCAAACGGTAATTTTTTATTTTTTTTTTAAATATAGCAAAGGACGGCACATGAAGTGCCGTTCGTGAACTACGGAAATATTGGGACGGCACTCGAAGTGCCGTCCAAGGAGGAATTTGTTTTGGGTTTTTAAATTTGTTTTTTGGGCTTTTTAATTGCAAAAAATTCTTTTATTTTTCAACGGACGGCAGCAATTTTTTTTTTTTTTTGTGCGACGGCACTCGAAGTGCCGTCGCTCAAATATAGATAATTCTCAAATCGATTCTCATTTATAGCACACGACTGTTGCGATTTATCGATAAAATGGATATTTGACAAACGAGTGCAGCACGTTCATTTGCCAAATATCCATTTTATCGATATTTGGCAAACGACTACAGATGCTCTTAGATTTAACTTTTTCCCCTCTCATTAGAACTCCAGGTTTTTTATTTGTCATTTATGGCCAAAAAAAATTTATTCAATTGAACACAAGCGGAGTATAAATTTTCTTCAGCAAAGTGATTCCATTAGAGCATCCACTATCGTTTACTATATTTATAAAAAATATATTTTTTTAATAAAAAAAAAGGGCCACATTTTGCTAAAAAGCATATTTAGCAATAAGGATGAACAATGTCGATCTAAATTTAGCAATTGGATTTAGGGATCTCTAAATATAGAGGACGGATGAAGATTTTCTGTCTATTAATTTTTTATATTTTTTGATAGGACGGACGGCGGATGAAGATCCATCCACCAACTTTTTCAGAATATAAAACTTATTTAATTATCAAAATTCCATCTAAATAATTACCAAAATGTAATTTTAAAAAATCAAAAAAAAAAAAAATGTTCGGACAGAAGAAGTTCTCATGGATATAAGGTTTTGCTTTATCATATGAATATACATGCCCTCCTCTAGTGTATATCACATTTCATCTATCATCTTCGACTCATTTGTTATCTCACTCCTTACTTCACAAGTCTTGTAAACCTTCGTTTTCACACAATGACATGAGGCAAACTTGTAAATATAAATCATTACTTTATAAATTTTATCAACCTTCGTTCTCACACAACGACGTGATGCAAACTTGTACGTAGAAATCATCTCCCACTCGGCGCAAACATGAGAAGAACTAACCGAATTAAAAAAACAACTGAAATTCACATATAAAGGACTTGAAATAAAAACATTGTTTAAGCCATCACCTGATTCAACGGTATTGGATTCGACGCCCTTCTAACTCAGTCACTTGCAGCAGTCTCTCATGTAATGCTCAATCCATTTGCACTTGTGGCCACGGACCTTACCTCTACATACACTTTTCTTTCCATTCGATTAGAATCCACTGCCAAGCAACTCACATAAGTTGACGCCAATTTCTGATTCTCCTTCCTAAGTGCATCCTCCTCCAACTCCTTGATCATACATGTTATGAAAAACTTCTCATTGGTATATTTCTCATCTAGCATGGTTATCATGTTGGATAAATTTGGTGGTGAATATATCGAGTTGAAAACCTTTAGATCATCTGCGCTGAACGCCCTTAGTTCAGTTAACTCTATATTGAACTCGACTACATGATCTAGAATAGCGAAACTTTCCTTCATTGAGAAACCCCACAACTTTTTTCGCTGGTACATCCGACCCTGTGATGACGATCCCGATTAGTCAGTTCTGAATCTCGCCCAAAGACTCGTCGTGCTTCTATATACCTGATTTCGCTCGTCGATGACAACCGGATTAAGCCCAAGGTTTTTGAATAAATCACCTCCAAATTCTCCTGCTTTGTGCCGATTGATCTCCCTTTATGTCCTTCTAGGACTAGATCCAAGTCCTATTGAACTGATGATTCATGCATGTTCGCCTTTAAGAGATCAAAGTTGATCTTGCCTTTGAACCGCTTGATCTTTGTGATCTGATCTGCCATCTTCTCCAAAGAACTCAAACAAACCCTTGAACCTGGTGCTCTGATACCAATTCTTAAAAAATTACTGATTAAGGATCTTGTTGAGTTATTCGATGCAATCAACACAAACGACCAAACACATATTAGATCATACCAAACACACCAAAAGCAAACACAAGTTTGTCCTAATTAGGGCTTTCACCTTAACCGGGGGGAGAAGAAATCTGAGATATTATTCAACTAGAGAAAATACAAGAATATTACAATTCTTAATTATCACGACCCTTTATTAAGCCTCACCAGTAAGTACTACTTGTTTACAATTAGAGAATCACTCAATCTCTCTTTCAGTGAAGTACTATCTCTTTCTTGACTGTCAATGGAGGACAATGACAATAATATATAGAGATCTAGAGAAACCCTGGTTAGATATCTTGATACAATAATCATTGGATATTCCTGAAAAGTTAACCCTACGATAAGAGTCGTATGATCTGACTTGAAGAACAAGTTGGGATTCTCATGAATCACCAAGACCCGACCCAAATAATCCATCGGCGTCGCGTTCGGTCGACCGCACCCCAAGGTCGGTCGACCATCCTCCTCTCGGCATAGTAAGGCGATCAACCGCACCCCAGGATGGTCGACCGCAACTTGCTGCTGCTACTATTGCTGACTGTTTCCCTTTACTTCCACTCCGATCACAAAACTCTGAAGGATGATCGAGAGTAGCGCCGATCACAACCTCCTTCTGGACGGAATCCTAATATTGTTGGATTCACGATATAAATACATGCAAGGCACGTACAAGTGTACAACTAAATATACTTTAGATAATTTGAAGGAGAAGTAGGGTTATTTTCGGCCATAGACTTTAAAAATAACGCCATTATTATGCTGCAGTAGCAGCGCAATCGATACCAAAATAAAATTCCTAAACGGAACGCTAGACCCGCATAAATAATTCCATGCGACGCTCCGCCAAAAACCGCTCATTTATTACATATCATACCATAGGACATGCGTCACAATTCAGCCCGTTGGATCCCTTCCAGAAAAGGTTGAGCGAATCCAACGGCTGTAAGGAGGCCTGCTCACCGTCTCGGAGCCCGCGCCAAATTACTGAGATGTTCGGAGACGAAACATGGCTTAAAAAAGACATAGAAAATCACCCTGTGATTTGAACTTTTGATGACGTGGGGGTTGTAAGCCTCTGGATTTGTGGGTGTTGTTTGGGTAAATGATGTCTGGGTGCGTTTAGAAATGGGAGGAATATTGAAGTCTTACATTCTTTACATTTAAGAAGTCGTTTGAGATACTTTTAACATATTACTGCTCCATGGATTTAGTAATTATGTTTCTTTTCTTTTCAATTTGGTGCAAAAATCAATATAAAATACTATGAGATATGTACGCAAAAAAATAATTTTCTCCTGCAGCTTTTTTGGTATTTACGTGATACCAATGGTATCTTAAAACTTCCTTGCACGAATAGGTTTAAACGTATTTGTCGAATAATATAATAATGACGAATTATACAGGATAGATTTTGAGAAATCTTAAGATTTATAGAGCCTTGTGTTGAAAGAAAAAATTGGATATTCTTTACATATACTAATACTAACTTGACTTTTATTTTGATTTCGACGTCATGTATATATATATATATAGAGAGAGAGACAAGACAACAACGATGGAGGCCTTCCTGATTTATAGACCCTGTACAGTCGCACATATTGTACGGGCACAAAGTCGGACCTGGTACAATGTATTTTAATTTTGAAAAATCATCTATATAATAAAACACAAAGAAAGCAATCAAACGGCTCACCTTCAATTGAAACTAAATCAATGGTTCAGATTAATCATTCAAAAACATATTTTCATTCCAAAATTTTTTTCCCCCAAAATAAAATTCCCCCCCCCCCCCCCAAACCAAAAAAACTCATTATTTTATTACTATCTCTCTATTCTCTTTTCACTTTTTCATATTTCTCTCTTTCTTTGCCCTCTCTCTCTCCCTCTCTCTATTTACTTAGAAATTTAGATTTTCAGATTTCTGGTTTGTAAATTTTTCAGATTTTTTATATTTTTTTTATTGCTCATTTTACATTAAAAATAACAAACATCTCTTCAACAGTTAAATTTCATCATTTTCCACCCTCAAAGTTCTAAGACGTTGGATTTTACACCCCCATTTATAATTATTTTTCAACATATACTAATGGGAATATGAACATTTATATACAGCTAATTATTTTCATACTATTCAAACTTGAGCTACATAATTATTATTTTACTGTTTACAGGACTTTTCGTCTACTGTATCTAGTTTAGTAATAAAACATGAACTATAGACAACTTTGTTTGTTTTACTGTAAATTTTTGTAGGTAATTAGCTTTTTTCTTATCTTACTGATACGTAAGCATTGTTGCATATTTTCAAAATAAAAAACAAATTAAATTTTTTCTCTTTCGTATACAATCTCAAAACTATAAATGTAAGTAAACCAAAGAATATTATTTTTTTGATATATCAGATAGAGCCAAAAGGCTCAAGCCATCAAAAAATATATTAATCAATAAAATAGTAATAATAAAAACAAATATCAATGGTTTTACAAGAGGTAAAACAGAAATAAGCGAACAAAAAAGAAATACAATAACAAGCAGCAAAACATAGGGCATAATCACGGCAAGACGCACCACACCGATACCAGAAAGCGGAGCAAACAGCCCGGAGACCCAAGCTATAATGGAGACCAACATCAAAATTTCGTACTCGAAAAATGAGCTGGACCTAAGCAACTGATCCAAGAAAACTGGAGGACTAAACCCCCCCGACGACATCCAACTCCACTAGCAGTCTAGAGGGACTCTAGTGGCATAACGGCGGTAATGCACTGCCTACACCAGGGATGTCAACGAGAAGGCAATACTCAACTGTGCCCTAGCTGAAAGGCTGACACGGAACCTGCTTTCCTCGCAAGAAGCCGAGCACTCACTCGAATCTTCGAAAGATCGAAAACTTTCTTATTGTAACCTCGCTTGACGGGGGGATGGGCAGCCCTCGCAGAAGGGGGCGAAAACGCCTCAAGGTCAGATGAAGAAGCGTCTACAATGATGGGGCACGGAGGGGAACTGAGACTGCTGGGAGCAACCGATGAGGCAATGGGATGGTCTTGGTGGTGCCGGCCCAACGGGGGAAAAGAAGGGGCATCAAGACTCATAGAATACTTGAGGGAAAGGGAAAGCAAGAATAGTTTAAACACCCTCAGGACCTGATAGAGCCATGACTGAACCCCTAAAAGTTGATACCAAGAGTATAGGCAGTCTGGATAATGAACCGAGAACGCAGAACGTAAGGGATGAGAGATCTTCAAAGCACAGGATAGTTATAACATAAAGCAGGGGCCTTAAGATAAGCAATAGCTTTGTCAGGATGCATAAAGGGGTTAGAAATGCGGGAGTGCAGAGCAATCTCCTTCGCACAACCAACGAATATTATTAAATTCATCATATTGCATTGATTCTAATTCAATTAGAAACCCTTTTAAAATATAAATATCTAACATCTTTTTAAAAATATTCAAAATAAATACCACTAAATCTCTAACATTATAATGGGAGAATGCCTTATTGTCATTTGTCAATCTACCAACACGTGCATCAAACGTGCATAACTAATATGAAGGAGGTCTCAAGTTCGAGTCCTCACCAGGTCAGTTTTTTTTTTAAACTTTAATTTTTCTTTTATATTAACATGCATCATATATGTAAATTACTATTTATCTATTTATCTATAATATAATATATTTACTTACTATTTATTGAATGGGTTTGTCACAAATAAACAATTTTTAAAAAAAAATTGTCACAAAAGAAACATCACTTTTGTCACTAAACAAACAAGTGCACCGCACGTGCAACACCAAATCTATTTTTCAACATGTGAATCGCACGTACGCATCAATGTTTTTCCTTTTTAATTTTTTAAAAAATATGTGTATCGCCTGTTTAACTCTATTTTTTAATAATAACATACGTGTATCGTACGTTTAACTCTAACTGTTTATCAAAACGTGCATCGCACGTGAAAAATACTAGTGTATGATTAATGGTTTGGATTGAAAACAAATAGAGAAATACCTTATAAGTATGTAGTATAACATTTTACCGTTTAGTCGTGATACATGTGAACATTCTTCTAATGTCACTTCAAATCTTTAAAACTCCGCCTAGTAACTTACACGTGCAGTGCATGATATTGGTAAATACATTTTTTCTAATACTACACGATATTGGTAAATACATTTTTTCTAATTTCTATCGTATTAATTATGTACGCACAATACACGTAATTTTGTATGTGTTACAAACTGAAACTCTTAACTCTTTCATTATCTCTACTACTATAATAATGGGAGAAGGTCTTAGTGTAATTTGTCCTTAATCCAACCCGTGCAACGCACGTACTGGTAGATTTTTCTTTTTTACCCTTTTTATTTTCCCATTTGTTTCCACGTGCACAGCACGTGTATAATACTAGTAATATTAGAGAATATTGATGAATTACAAGTCTTCAAACATAAATAATAATTATGCATCAGACACATAGTGACTGACAGAAAGTTCCAAGGTTACTAAAACTTAGACTCCATGTGAACCTATATGCATCATACTCTCCGCTAGCACCTCTAGCGCATTTAATTAATTTTCAGAATTAATTATTAAACTCTACTTTCCGCATTATAAATAACTAGTAATTTACACGTGCGATGCACGTCTTAATATATATATATATATATATATATATATTTAAAATAAAAAGTTCAGCGTATTCTGACATTGAACCCAAGACCTTCTTTATTTTAGGTATGCATGGACAATACATTAGTTTGTTTGTCTACAAATATTTATATTTGTTGAATTTAGTTTGAATGTGTATTACACGTGTATCTAATTACAAAGTTAGGATTTGTTTTGTTACAAACCCCAACTTTCCCATTAAAATAGTAGAGACTAATATTCAAATTTCAGTTTATATAGGAGTAATTAGTTAAGGAATATGAAAACTTGCTAATGTTACTTTCCATTTTTAAAGATTCCATAAAATGAGCTAGAATAGATAATAAATGTTTTTAATATTCGTTTCTCTGTAATTTTTCATGTTTTAATAAAACTAAGTAGTATCACAATTGACTCACACATATGAAAACATAACTTCTCAATGACACTTGCAACGAATCATTGTCAATATAAATTAGAAAACTAATTATCCCGAAGTTACAAGGTGGCTAATAAAAGTTCTAATCTATGTGCCCCAAGTAGTTTAAGATGCCTACACATCGTAATCTCTGCTAGCATATATGAACATCCACAGTTGTGATTGCTAAAACATAGCAAAATGATATTATACCTATAGCAATCAGCATTTTGTTGTAGTGATAAAATGCTATAATATAAAGAGAAAAAATATTGATCGGACAGAATTCTAAGTTTCATTCCCTGGGGAAAAAAATTTCTGGACATTTTTTATAATTAATTTGATAATTTTAATAATTTAAAAAAGTTTTAAAAAAATAAAAAATTTGGGACGGATCTCAAAGATCGATCCGTCCAAGGCCAAATAATGGGAAAAAATTTTGGGACGGGTCTCAAAGATCCGCCCAGGGGCAAAGCGAAAAAATTTATTTTTTATTTGAGACGGAACTTAAAGATCCGTCCGATAAAATAAAAAAATAATTTGTTATTTGTGACGGATCTTGAAGATCCATCAAGATCCGTTCGCTATAAGATGCATATTCTCATGTCTGCTCTCATATATAGCATTGTTCTGTAGCGATTTTGTCAAAATATAAATAAATGACAAACGACTACAGAGTCGAAAAAGCTATAATATGAATAAAATGAAAACTAGCAAACGACTGTGGATGCTCTAACTAGTATATAACTACTCTGCCACATTCAATTTTTTCCTACATAAAAAACCCTATAAAAAGCCCAACTTCTCCATAACTAAAAACTAGCGTTACCCTGTGCAAATTGCACAGACTAAAATAATTTTAATGAACTCATAAAATTATATGGAACTTTCAAAAAATGTGCGAGAATTGAGAGAAATTAATTTTTCAAGTGTACAGTTTAGTAAAATTTATCCAAAAAAATATACTCATATATAGTCCGGCCTTTGTATACATCATGACCGGCAACAGTCAGGCCTTGGCCCGTCTCATCTCAACCCCCCCCCCTCCCCCCCCCTCCCAAATTCACACCCTATCGATACCTTATCACTCATCTCCTGTGTCTCCACTGTCTTCGACCACAGCGATGTCCCCTTCTTCAATATCCTCCTCCACCTCTCCGTTCGCCTCACCCTACTCTCCACCATCTACCTCCATACCAAATCTCACTCTTAGATTCGATACTACAGTCATCCCAATCTTCAACCCGTACTCTTCCCCAAATTTAAATTTTAGAATTTTAAAAACACAAATAAAAAATTGAAAAGAAAATAAGGTAGTAAATTAGAGTTTCAAAAATTAGTACATACACCATGCATAGATACAATTGATTTAGCTGAGCAAAATTTTTCAAAACCATTTTTTCACAAATACATTGTGTGCTACATAGACATTTCATCAAACACTTAATGAGCAAAACATAGTTCTAGTAATTAAGTTCCATATTTATAGGTTTGGGACTTTAATATTTTTTTCAATGAAAATGTGTGTACTGCACGTGTTAATAAATGTGAATTCCTCATTTTTCTCTCCTTTCTTCATTTCAAAATAGAGAGGTGAGAGGTTAACACTCTCTCTCCTATTAGTATAATGTGATGCGCACGTGTTGACAAAGTGGGAATCCCTACTTTTGCTCTCATTTTTTTCTATTTCAAAATGGAGAAAAGAAAAAGGGGTAGGGCTATTAGCTAAGATATAGTATAAAGTATAATGTTTATGCAAATACCAAGTTTGCGCAGATCTATCATGTCAAAACACAGTAAAACTACTAGAGTTACTTTATATTTTTGATGGTTCTCTAAATAACCAAGAACATTCAAGTGTTGTCTTCTTCTCTTTTTTATTAGATTTTCCTTTTTCTTCCTTGTTCCAACTTTCCATTTTTTTCTTCTTAATTTTAATTTTCTTTTGTTATCTATTCATTTCCCCCATTTGGGTCTCCTTCTCGTTCTCTCTGGGTATCTTCTAGGTTTGTTTGGGTTCTTTGATTGCCCAAAAGGAGGAATCATGTCTCAAACCAACTGGGAAGCTGATAAGATGTAACTATCCCCTTTACCCTTTTTTTAAAAAACTTATTTTCCACCAAAATTTCACCTTTTGAGCTGTTTGAACTCATGGGTTTTCCATTATTTGCATGATTTGTTATTAAAGTTGTGTTCTTGGTGTGGTTTTTGATATGGGTTTTGGTTTTTTTTGGGGGTGGGTTTTGGTTGTTGCAGGTTGGATGTTTATATTTATGATTATTTAGTGAAGAGGAACCTCCAGAATTCAGCTAAGGCCTTCCAAGCTGAAGGGAAGGTGTCTTCAGATCCTGTGGGTGAGTTGGGAGCTGGAGGAGAGTTGATTGTTTGGCACATTTTTTGAGGCAAAAGTTTTGGGTTTGTTTTGGGACTAATGTTGTTATTATTATTTTTTGTGAAGCTATTGATGCTCCTGGTGGGTTCCTCTTTGAATGGTGGTCAGTATTTTGGGATATTTTTATCGCGAGGACGAATGAGAAGCATTCTGATGTTGCTGCTTCATATATAGAGGCAAGATTTTTTGCTTCACTTGCAATATTTTGTTGGGGTTCATAGTCAAATTTGTACATGCATTGAGTTGGTTGATACTCCATATGTGCAAATGTTTGCCTTCTAGGTTATTGTACTCATGTTAAGAAATTTATTGAACTTGTGTAGAAGGAGGAATTATGCTGCGTAATTGATGCCCATGCCCTTAAATAAGAAGGTGGTCGTACAATTCATTTTTTTAAAAACATTTCGGGGCTGTTTGTTTTGAAAGAAATATGATGGAAACATATTTTAGAATCATACTTTGTTTCCTTTTCCAGCAGGGGCCGTTTGGATTTGCAATTTCGGTGGAAATGCAATTTTTTGTTAAATTTCTGATTTCTGCTAAGTGTGCACATCACACAGTTAGTTTTGTGGAAACCCCAAAATTTGCAGACCCCTTTGCCAATTGCATGCCATCTCTGCAATTTTTATGCAGGCCCCCACCTCTCACATTAGATTATTTGCATAAGTGGGCTGTCAGAAATCATAACTCGTATTTCCACCAAAATTGCAATTCCAAATGGCCCCTTAGAAGCGATGTTATTTTTCTTTGTTTGGTAAGAAAATTTTGGAAGAAAACAACGTGACACGTCGTAGTTAAAGAAAATTGTTTTCCTTTTAAAATGAGAGGATAACGCATTAACGCTAGAAAGTTTGTTAAACTAATCGTTCAAATATTTGTGGGCTCTACTTATTTTGAAAGAAAACTAAGATACATATTCTAAGAATGTCTATAACTCTATATTTCCCCACCAAACAAGGAAAAAGTAATTGGAGAAGCATTTTATATTTTTTCCAAAATGACATTGAAACAAAATGTAGTGAACTTTTTATTATTTTATAATAATTCTTAAGTCAAGCAAACAACAAAATTAAAGTGTAAACGCAACATATATATTATTTCTATTATTGTATTTTCTTCAGCCAAACAAACCCCTTGGAAATATGAAGATTGGTCTTGCTCTCATAATCAGTTCAAGGGAATTATTGGTAGTTTGAGTGAAAATGAATTAATGGGTCTTTGAGTAGCTTTAAAAAGCTTCTTAAAAACTTAAAAGGACAACAATTACGGAACAAAAAGAAAACACCTAGAAGGCGATCTAATATGAAACGAGGGGAGTATCTGTTTATTGATGCTAACATGAGATATTTTTCTGAGAGAACGAAGATATAGAGATAAATGAGGTTTTGAGTAGAGTTTGTATTTCCATTTCAAAGAGTCCCAAACAACTCAAGAGTTACGAATATTAGAGTTTTAAGTTGAATGACTCCCACATAATTACAGTTATCCTAGTTTAACTTTTTATCTGAATTAGTGTTATCCAATACTCTCTCTATAGCATAAGCATTTTAATGTTCATGTTTTGTAGGAAATTGGTAGTCGAACCTGTCAAGGATTTTTACTGCCTCTGTTACCTATTGGGTGTTTATTCATCTCATTTAGTGTTTTTTTAGAAAAAGAGATAACGAAGCATGTGCTTAGTGTTTGTTTGGAAAGAAGAGTTACGTCGTAACCTAGCCTCTTCCTTTACCCAGCCCAAACACTTTTACCACCTGATCTACAACTCATTGGTGCATGTGCTAAACGTTGTATTGCATAACAGGTAAATTACTGTTTGGCATTGCCCCCCCCCCCGAATGAATATTATTCGGAATTTTGTTTTGGACAAATTGCATTTCTGAGGCTCGTATATGGGTTACATTTGATGGCATTACCGTCAGTGATTGTGAAATATTGTTTATCTTCCACTCTGTAATATTAATCATAATCAGCTGGTAACTTTGGCATTTCGATTTCACTGCTTATGCCCTCTAAATATTAGCAGTATGGATCATTGTGAGTGTTACTGCATCACACTGGTCAATTTGTTTAATATTTGTATTATGTGAAAGATAAATTCTGTTTGACATTTACCGTGACTAGCGAACATGTCGTTAGTCATACTGTACTCTTTTAGTTCCTATAACAGTTGTATTTAATCAATTTACCTTCTTGCAGAAATGTTTTTTTTGGAAATTTGATGTTATAAAGTTAATACTTCCGGGTTATCCTGGATATTTTCTATGCCGTTTAATCCTATTTTGTACGTTAAGAATTGAACTGGTCTTGGAATTTATTCGAACTCACATATCGAAGCTTAGACTGGTTTTTCCAGTCTAGTTATAGTTCCTTATCTCGTATATCTAGTTTGTTTGTGTAAGTTTAGATGTCTAGTGCTATGAGGTGACAAATTCACTTGGGCGCTTTCAGACTCAACTAATTAAAGCCCGGGAACAGCAGCAACAGCAGCAACAACAACCACCATCGCAGCAGCAGCATGAGCAACAGCAACAGCAACAACAACAACAACAACAACTTCAAATGCAACAAATGATATTGCAAAGGCAAGCTCAGCAACAACAGCAGCAGCAGCAACAACAACAACAACAACAGCAACAACTGCAACAGCAACAGCAACAGCAACGAAGTAGAGAGGGAGCTCATCTTCTTAATGGTTCTGCAAATGGGCTTGTCGGAAATGATTCCCTCATGCGTCAAAACCCAGGAACGGCAAATGCCTTGGCAACAAGGATGTATGAGGAACGTCTTAAATTGCCTCTTCAAAGGGATTCTATGGATGAAGCATCTGTGAAGGTATTTCTTCTTTTATGTTAATACCAATTGCTTGCTGTAGACGTCTGAAAGAATGCACATTTTCCTATCAAATACTCAAGCAGTAGTGGCTTTCTTGTGATTTTTCAACTTGGGCACTATTCCAGCAAAGGCTTGGAGAAAATATTGGTCAGATGCTGGATCCAAACCATGCTTCTATGTTGAAATCAGCTGTGACAGCAGGACAGCCTTCAGGGTAATTTTTCTCTTCTTCAAGAACCTTGCGTAATCTATTAATACGCCTCAGTTGTATTGCAGCATTAATGATTGCATGATCATTTAGGTTCACTTATAATCCTCAGCCTTTTTATCTTAATTCTCTGTGTGATGCTTTGCAAATCCATATCCTGATCTTGTTGATGACGTGCATGGTTATTATATCTTGTTGTTCAAATATCAGAATTGGAGGGGATTAAGCTACAGTTGAGTTGCTTCTTTAACACAGTTGCACATTATTTTGCTTGCCTACTTTTTTTTTTTTTTGAATTTACCTGGTTGCGGTGGTTATATACTTACATGCTGAATCAATTTTCACCTTCACCATCATAATTAACATGATTTTTTCCCCCTAACAAGAAACCTGAAACGTTGGAGGTACCCGTAGATTGATCTAACAAGATCGATATTAATCTACGTATGAATTGCTTAGGTTCTTATTGGTCTGGCCGAGTTACTTTGTTTATGAACTCCATGCATTTGTTTGCACATTTATGTACTTTGCATTCCTTCAGAATTTCTGTTGCAACATTAAATGCACTGTTGAGATTTATTCCTATTTCAGGCAAGTATCGCACGGTACGGCTGGTGTTATGTCAGGAGCATTACAGCAAGCCCAGGTTAGGAGTCAACAACTTCCAGGTTCAGTTCAGGTGGGTTTCCATTGAATAGTTTAGGGGTAATTTCACATTCTAGTGTTTGTGTGAATCAACTGAAATTATGTAACAGGACATCAAACCTGAAATGAACCAAGTGTTGAATCCAAGATCTTCAGTTCCTGATGGATCATTAATTGGAGTGCCGGGTAAATAGTTCACCCTTTCTAATAAATTTATGCACAATGCTACCATTTCCATTCTTTGTTTCAAATATTTACTAGTATTGCTGTTTAATTCGATCCTAATAAAGCACTTTTGATCTAGTGAAACTGAATATAGTTACTGTTGTAGAGATTTACTATATTTTTTTCTTTCTTTCTTTATTAATGAAGGAAACTGAAGATGGTCGTTAATTACACTTCTTGCAGGTCCAAACCAGGGGGGTAATAATTTGACTTTGAAAGGGTGGCCCCTCACAGTAAGTTTTATGTGGAGTACTGTTAATATTTTCAATATGAGGAGTTGTTTTCAATTTAACTATGGAGAGAACTCTTACCTGTGTGCTTTTCTGTCAGAAGAAATTATTTTCTTTCTCATGTATGAAAGACCTGCATGTTAAGAAAAATCATTATCTTATGATAGATTATGTTTGGCTTTTGTATTTTTTGCGAGGAATTTTACACCTAACTATATTATAGTTATTAGACAGGAACACAGTCTGTATTTTTTCTAGTGATGGTCCTTATTGATATAATGATTATATAAAAAATAATTTTTGTCAAAAAAACAGGGACAGTATTCCTTGTAGCCTATATTTTATACATATTTATGAGGTGAATAAGTCACATTTGTAAGTGATGAACGGGATGCAATAGACATTTATGTTGTCTGAGTGCAGATCAAACGATGCATCATATTTGTTCTTCTTTTCTCCATTGTTTTTTTAAAATGGAAAATTGGTCTTTGGTAGTTTTGGATCTTTACCTGAGATTTGTATTCTGGAACAATGTCGAAGCTGGATTGTGCATAGCTAAGTATATTTTTGGAGAGTTTTTAAAGAAGAATTTCCATGTATGCAGTAGCTTATCTAATATATAATATATTGGTGTGGAGGTGGGGGGTGGGAACAGATTAGGGTTTTTCTTCTTGCTCCCTTACCAATGTTAATGATCATAATTAAAGAATAAGAGTAGAAATTGTTATTGAATGAGAAAACATGACACAGTAAATAATAGTGGTACCAGTAAATATAGTAAAGACCACCTTGTACCCGTACGAGTTTGTACCCAATATGGGGCTAAAATAATTCACAAATCAATATTTATATTTAAATGCTAAATCCATCATTTTGATTATCAGATGTTCTAGTATCTGAACGTCTCTTTTCATATGTTTCTTTTCCCCCATCTGTTACTGGCACATGGTCAACATTACTTATACTTCATTAACCATATATTTTCCTTATACTGCTCCAGGGTCTTCTTTAAATTTGTAATCAAATTCTTCACTATCATAGTTATATTTCTGAAGTTCCGATTCTCAAATAAGTACTGATTTTACAAGATAATTGCTCATTCCTTAGAATCTACCTAATTTGGGAGCTTCATGACTTAAATTTATTTTGTTATTCCTTCATCATCTTCATCAGCCCTTGGCCCTTTTACTTCTGTAATAATGTTATTAATACTTTTGTATCCTTTCATATTCACATATCCTATAATCGAGTTTGTTTAGTTTGTTTGTAGTTTCACAATGTAGACTTGTGCAGTATGCACCTTCATTTAGCTTGGTAACCATTTTATTGATTTTTCTCTTCATCCATGTAGGGCCTTGAACAGCTTCGTTCAGGACTTCTTCAACAACAAAAGTCATTCATGCAGTCACCCCAACAATTCCATCAGCTCCCGTTTCTGACTGCACAACAACAACAACAACTACTTATGCAAGCACAACAAAATCTAACTTCCCCTGCAGGTGGAGACATTGACAACAGAAGGCTAAGAATGCTACTGAACAACCGAAACATTGTGCTCGGGAAAGATGGGCATTCAAGTTCTTGTCAGATGATTCCAAATGTTGGATCCCCCGTTCAAAATGCATGCACGGTTTTGCCCCGTGCGGATACTGATATGTTGATCAAGGTGCATCTTTTCACATGACTGTTTGTCATTGTGCATGTGTCCTAAAGTATATTGTTAATTGTTGGATAAGATAACTTGTGGGTCAGGCCATGTGGGTTTTTGATACTAATCGATGGGTTCAGGCTAGTTTTTGGTTTGATGGTTTAATTCGTGTGCGTGGGTCTCTGATTGGGTTTACTTAAAAATTAAGTGATAAAGTAAGCAATATCCATAAAACTCTAAGAGTTTATATACCTCGACCTCTCAACCTTGAACTTAGAATCAACAACTTAACCCAAAAAATTGTTGGCTCCATTCCATTTCTTGCAATATAATTCACTTGCATCCATGTATTCTTATTTGCTTATTCTTTTTAGTAGAAGATAGCACAATTGCAACAACATCAGCAACAAAGCAACAGTCCACAGCAGCAGCTTCAACATGGTTTATCTTCGAGTCAGCAGTCGCAAAGTTCCAATCACCACCTTGGTCAACAAGAAAAGATGGGTGCTGGTAGTGTTGCTGTGGATGGGAGCCTTTCAAATTCCTTTCGAGGAAATGATCAGGTTTCTCTTGAACATCAATGTGTCAGATCTAACTAGCATTATATTACACTAAACGGAACCTTTGACACACTGCAAATCAGTTCAAAATCCCTCTTCTTCCGTTCATGCACATAACTGTGTCTAAGAATAACTTATTGACTATACATCCAGAACTCAAAGAACCAAACCGGACGCAAGCGAAAGCAACCTGTCTCATCTTCTGGACCAGCAAATAGTTCAGGAACTGCAAATACTGCAGGCCCCTCTCCAGGTTCGGCACCCTCAACGCCCTCCACACACACTCCTGGGGATGTGATCTCAATGCCAACATTGCAACATAGTGCCAGCTCATCTAAGCCTTTAATAATGTTTGGTTCTGATGGTACTGGAGCATTAACATCTCCACAAAACCAGTTGGTAAGTATAAACTCAAGTTAGTACTGTAATCCTGTTTTCAATCAAATGCTTTATCTTAGCAGTGGGATGACAAAGATACTGATTTGTAGGCTGATATGGATCGTTTTGTGGACGATGGATCACTGGATGATAATGTAGAGTCTTTTTTATCCCATGATGATACAGATCCAAGAGATACAGTTGGTCGTTGTATGGATGTCACAAAAGGTATGCTTTTGTCTTGAAATTGTGGCTGATAGATACATTTCCTTTTGGTCTCATAATAATAAATTAAGACTTGAAACAGTGTGGTTTGAGAACTTGGCTAGGGTATCTGTTTTGTTCTTTCAAAACTTGTTTCATTTAAGTTTCGGTGGCCTCGTAAAGTTTTTTTTTTTTTTTTGTCTTTTTTGTTGTTGCTTTAGAGTGCTTATTTTTGAAGAAATTATATAAATAAAGATTATATGGGGAAAGGAAAATGTAAGTATATGTTACTTTGACTTTAATCATATTATAGGATTTTATACTTAAGTTCAAATAAATTGACCCATAAGCCTAAACAAAAACCAAGGTTATACATATTCAGCCTAGACACATCTCAACTTAAGAGAAGTTCATAGTCCATATTTAATCAAAGTAAGTGGCACTTTTTGTGCTCAACTGTTGTTGAGTAGAAATGGACGTGGAACTCAAGTAAAAGCACTTTTTCATTAATTGCTTGTGGGCGCTACTTTCTCTCTTGATTAAATTTTTGAGTGTGCGTACAATAGTTGAGTATGACTGCCATTACTCAATCAAAGTGGGAGTGGGGACCTCTCAACTTTGAAAGGAGGATTCTTTCGAAAAAAGAAATAAAAAGGAAAAAAAAATGAAAGAATGATACTTTTCCCTATCCTGCTCTTCAACACCTCTTCCTCCACGTTTCTTTCTCTTTCTCTGTGAAATAAACAAAATAAACAGAAGCTTGAACTCTCAAGTAACGACAACAAAAAGATCATGTCGGCAACGGGAGAGAAATGTAGAATCGGTCTGTCTTGTCTCTCTCTCTTTCTCTCACACACATTCTTCTCCATGTTTCCCGTTCCTTTTAGATTTTTGATGGCTTTTTTGCTGGGGTTTTTGTATCTCCTTTGATTTTGAGAAGTACATATTGAGATTTTTTGTTGGGATGGGTGGATCCAATACATGATAATGGGTTTAAGATTGACAAGAAGATGTGTCGATGTGGTTGCAGGCAAGTGCAAGTAGTATCACAAGAGTTATAGCAAGTGGTAGCAACAACATGCACAAACATGCACAAGCATCAAAGTACAATTGACTGCAAAGTTGCAGTCGACTGACAAGGCTCAGCTTTCCTCCAGAGAGTAGACAGTCGACTGTCAAGCCCTCTGGAATGCACAAAGGAATGTGCAGATTGTAACTCCGTGTTCCAGTTGTACGTATTTTATTACGTGAACTTTTGTACTTCAATTTTCAGATCAGTTTTATTTTTCACTTTGGATTCTTTATCTAAAGTCAGAATATTTTTCTGATCAATTCTATAATTTTGTGATTTTTCGACCGGAGTTTAAATACAAATTTTAAACTCTGATTGATCTTAATCCTAATCCTAATTTTTAATCCAACAACTAACCTAACTCTCCTACACCTTATTTTCTTCCTCCCTACGCTTCTTTTTCTCCCTCCCTACTTCTCCATTTCTGTATACGCAAATCTCTTCCTCCCATTTTTCTCCTACAACCTAACTCCTACTCCTGACTTCTCCTCATTCCACTAACCCCTCATTTTCCACACCTAACACTACACTATCAATATAATATACACATGCATACACACTTGCATGCACATGCATGCATGCTGTGTCTCTTCCTTTCTTTCTATATATATATACACACACATATCACACCTCATCTAATCTCTACGTCTCATTCTTCACTTCTCTTCCTCGGCCTTCTTCAAACCCGAGAGCTCAAGCAACACCCGAGCTTCACTTTACCACCTTCGAGCCGACGACTCCATTTCTACGGCCCCGTGAACCCTGAAAAACAATCCGACGCCACGCCATCTCGTTATTGTTGTCGCTCATCACCGTCGCTCACCGTTGCTCGCTTGCTGCCGTCTTGCTGCCATTCTTACCACCGTTGTGCCGCCGTCCATTGTCGACGTCGCTTCTTTCCGTGGTTAACACAACCATTGTAATCGTCACGTTATAAGGCAAGTATCTTGTACACTCTTTTTGTTCTCGTACAAGCATTTTTCTTAGACTCGTGGCAAGTAGTCTAGTTATTATCATGTTTTATTGTCAAATTCCGTTCTAGTCACTTGTTCCATGCTTTATCAACTCAAGAATGAACCGTTAACACATTTCAAATTGTGTTATCAAATATCAAATATTCAATCTTACTATCTCTAAATTTCTTGACCTTGCACTGAGAATTTGACCATGTTTCTGATACTGGATTGAAGATTATCTACGTGGAAATCGTATCCCATCGAGTCCTGAATTCAGAACATCTTACGGTTTCTCAATCAGATGTATAGATTGTGAGATATCGCGATTTTAGTATTGTCATAGCGTAAATTTCTGAACCTGCACGGGATCACTAACCGGTCTCTTGTACTGAGGATTCGACCATGTTCCGGACACTGGATCGAAAAACTTTCTACATGAAAATCGTAGCCCTTCGAGTCTAGATATCCAAAACATATTACGGTTTTTCAATCCGATGTATAGATTGTGAGATATCGCAATTTTAGTGGTGACTCTGAATTTTCAGAATGCGAGCGAAACATCGAAACCAGCGAAGAATGAATTTGTACGCATAGCTACTGTCTCTAGAATGTATCGTGTGAATATGCGTTGGAACCGGAAGAGAGTATACTTTCAAGAATCTCTGACGGAATTGGATTTGCTTTTCTGTAACAACGGGAAAGTGAGTTTGAATTCAGATATGTCAAGTTGTCTAAAAATTTATCTCTACGTTTTTGCATATAAACCCGTTATTTTTCATATTTAATGAACTGAGTGTATTATTGTTCTTGTAATAATAACTTGCATAGATATAATAGGTTGATTGCATGCATTTTATACCACTTGATAATTTATAATAACTACTCTCGATACATGTATTCATTTTACGTCTCATATCCATAATTACTGTCCTTGATATTTTCCTTGATTAAACTGTCTTAATTACACCGTTCCACTAGCCGTATTAAATGCATGTTCATAATTAATTATAAAAGAATAACAAGCCGGGGTTATAAGGCTACGACTTAATAGTGGACAATATAGGGGAGTATACTCGGAAGGGGGCTCGTGTTTTCCGAAATAGTGATTCTTGATTCTTGATTCTTGATTCTTGATTACACAATTCTTGATTGCATAATTCTCGATTACATGATTCATGATTACATGTCTTGATACTATCACTGGAAGACCTGAGTACATAATCTTATAGAATTCACTACTTAAGTCTAAATGTCACATGATTGATATGCACTGAACTTATGGTATGGGACACAGGATTGCGTGCATTAGATAAGTTAAATAAACAGATAAACTTGAAATTTCCACTAAGCATGATTCTTGATTACATGACTCTTGATTCTTGATCACATGATTTTCGATTACATGACTCTTCATTACATGACTCGAATCTTGATTACATGATTATCGATTGGCGAAGACTTAGTTATCAATTGCTTATACCTTGAAGTCTTGAATACACTAGTTACAGTTATTACTTACATGATCATATTGTCCCAGTTCCTTGCTTACTTCCATATTGTATTTGTACTTCTATTTTTTGTTCCTTCCATGTTATATCTTGTTATATTACCCCTTATACAGCTTGTTGCTACTTGTTACCCGAAACTTGCTCTAACGGATACTTTTCTATTTTTCTTTGAGTTAATAATTATACAGGTACTGATGGACCTGCGGAACAGACTTTCTAGATGATCGTTGTTGCTTTATTACTACTTCATGTTGTTTTTCTTTCAGTCGCTATCTTATCTAGTTGTTATAGCGAACTACTTATCGTACTGTTTTAATTATGGCACCTTGTACTCCTGGGCAACTTGACCTGATGTTGATGTATTATCTGGATGATAGTTATTTTATTTTCAGCTCATGTGATCATTATATTTGCCTGCGTAAATGTGTTATAAATATCTCGTTGAGCTTATAATTGTACAGCTTATGGATGATGTATATCATTCGCTGGGCCTCAGTTGCGTACCTGTATTTTCGTATAGTGGGAAGCGGGGCGTGACAGATTTTTAGTGGTATCAGAGCCTAGGCTCGAACCATGCTAAGCTCAACAATATACACACCACGTGGATCACATGAATGTTAATAACCAACTTGCCATCTGGAGATTTACCCAATTTGAATATGCATTTCAGACTATGGTTCACGGAGGCTCTTCGACTTCTACACCCAGGGATGAACTATCGGAGATCGTCGCCATTCTCCAGGAGATGCAACGAATGATGGAGATACAGTAAGAGCAAAATGAACTGGTGAGAGCTAATCTGGATAAGATACAGAATGTCGCAAACTCCACTCAATGGGACTTGTTTGTGCACCGGCATAAGAGTTACACCGCCATGCTCGATACCCAGGAGAAGATCCGTAGAGGGTGGAATGCCGTTCAGGGGGCATTACTTCTCCTTACTGTCGCACAGTCTATAGGTGGACCGATACGGAGGCCAGTTCAGATCCCGACTACTAGAGCATCACCTTACCCATCGGCGACTTCGAAGGACCAGAAGTGCTATTATTGCCGCCGAGTTGGACACATACGCAAGAACTGCTGGAAAGCCAACAACCTGTGTTTTGCATGCGGAGCGAATGATCACAAGGTTTGGGATTGCCCGAAGAGAGTGTCACACCAATAGGAGGGTCAAATTCTAGTGGAGGACAGACTAGAAAGTGTAATCAGGCTCATAACATGATTACAGAGGTGGCAGAGATCACCAACAAAATAGTTGCTGGTATATTTCCATCTAGTCATACTTCAGTTCTTGCGTCGTTTGTTACCTTCTGTACATTGCATTCATTCTCATCGATCAATCCATTATTGAGTATCATACTGGTTATTTCTTTCTATCCCTATTTTCTTGAATCTTCTGTTGGAAGAGAGTAGGAATTTTGTTGGGCTAAATGACAAACAAATTGGAAATTGGAAACTTGTGTTATATTTTATTATAACAACAAGAAGGCTCTTCACTATTTTCTAAAACTGGTATTACTACACCTTACAAATATACACTTTATTCTTTTTGTTCTTTTCTGCTTGTTTTTGTTCTTGTCATGCTTAATTTTTTTCTTCTTCCTAAATCTCTCGTTTATAGGAATGAGAGATGAGTAACTGACAAATTTTTCATTCCTGTTTCCCCCATTTTTCTTTGTAGCACCAATCTTGTTACAATTTTCCAACATTGTTTGGTGGGTAGGGCCCATTTTACTAAATAAGTTTGACAACCAACATCTTTGTGTTACCAATCTCTTAATTCTGCTCAATTCGTTGATCGCTATCCCTTGATATCAGCAGCAAGAAGCATCACCATCAGAGTGGCGCAGCGAAAGCATAGCAGAGTCCCTTATTGATTCGTGGAATGAATTTCAAAGCAAACTTCATCGTCATCAACAACTCAAGGTTTGATGTTATATTTGGAATGGATAAGGGCCGAAGTGCAAATACTGATCATAGGCCGGTTATAGGGGGCGGTGCATTAATGGAGAAAAAAGACAATAAGGAGAAATAAAAAGAAGAGAAAGAGGGAGAGAAGTCAAAGAAAGAAGAAAGAAAAAAAAGAAAGAAATAGGAAGAAGAAAGAGAGAGAAGTCGGAGAAGGAGAGAAAGGGAGAAGTCGGAGAAGAAAGAAAGAGAGAGAAGGCGGGGAAGGAAGGGGAGATGAGAAAGAAGAAGGCAACTCGGGAGCAAGCTTCGAAGAAGAGAGAGTGAGAAGCTGGTAGCAGAGGTGGGAGCAAGAAAGCAAGAGAGAGAGTAGGAGCTCGGATTGTCTTGGCAAATAGAAAGAAAAGATCAAGAATCAGTGGTAGGGATGAAGAGAAAATCGGTGCAAGAAGGAGAAATGGGTATGAAGAATTTTTTTCATCTTCATCGAGATTCAGCAGGATCTGTGTATTTTGTGGCAGTAGCTTTGGCAAAAGTGCTAGCTACCAAGAAGCTGCGATCGAGCTCGGCAAGGAGCTTGTAGAGAGAAATATCGATCTCGTCTACGGTGATGGGAGCATAGGATTGATGGGCCTGGTTTCTGACGCCGTTCGTGCTGGTGGCCGACACATTTTGGGAGTGATTCCCAAGTCGCTAATGTCGAAAGAGATTACTGGGGGAACTGTGGGAGATGTTAGAGTTTTCTCTAACATGCACGAGAAGAAGGCTGTAATGGCTCGTGCTGCTGATGCTTTCATAGCCTTGCCCGGAGGTTATGGAACACTTGAGGAATTGTTCGAGGTGATCACTTGGGCTCAACTGGGAATCCATAGCAAACCGGTGGGTATTTTAAATGTTGATGGATATTACGATTCACGTCTGTCCTTCATAGATTCAGATATGGCTAAGGAGTTTATATCCAGTAAGGCCAGACGCATCTTGATTTCAGCTCTATCGCCTAAGGAGTTACTCAGAAAATTGGAGGAGTATGTGCCAGAGCGAGATGAGCTTGTGACTCAGCTGAACTGGGATGTAAGCGATGTCGGTGGTTTAGATTCTGAGCCTAGACATTAAGTTGTTGAGTCCTCCAGTTGAAGATGCACAATTTGTCTTTAATTGTTTTCATGCCTTTGTACTCTTTGTTTCTTTTATCTTCCGTTGTACTCTCAGTTGATGAGTATTGCATTCTTCTTAGCTATCCTATATCTCGCCTGAGTAAATTTCGAGAACGAAATTTTTTTGTAAGATGGGTAGGATTGTAACTCCTTGTTCCAGTTGTACGTATTTTATTACGTGAATTTTTTTACTTCAATTTTCAGATCAGTTTTATTTTTCTCTTTGGACTCTTAATCTAAAGCCAGAATATTTTTCTGATCAATTCTATAATTTTGTGATTTTTCGACCGGAGTTTAAATACAAATTTTAAACCATGATTAATCAAGTGGTATAAAATGCATGCTATCAACCTATTATATCTATGCAAGTTATTATTACAAGAACAATAATGCACTTAGTTCATTAAATATGAAAAGTAACGGGTTTATATGCAAAACGTAGAGATGAATTTTTAGACAATTTGACATATCTGCATTCAAACTTACTTTTTCGTTGTTACAGAAAAGCAAATTCGATTCCGTCAAAGATTCTAGAAAGTAGACTCTCTTCCGGTTCCAACGCATATTCACACGATACATTCCGGAGACAGTAGCTATGCGTACAAATTCATTCTTCGCTGGTTTCGATGTTTCGCGCATTCTGAAAATTCAGATTCACAATACTAAAATTGCAATATCTCACAATCTATATATCGGATTGAGAAACTGTAGGATGTTCCGGATATCTAGACTCGAAGGGCTACGATTTTCATGTAGAAAGTTTTTCGATCCAGTGTCGGGAACATGGTCGAATTCTCAGTACAAGAGACCGGTTAGTGATCCCGTGCAGGTTCAGAAATTTACGATATGACAGTACTAAAATCGCGATATCTCATAATCTATACATCCGATTGAGAAGCAGTAAGATGTTCTGCATTCGGAACTCGATGGGCTACGATTTTCACGTAGAAAATCTTCAATCCAGTATCGGGAATATGGTCGAATTCTTAGTGCAAGGTCAAGAAATTTAGAGATAGTAAGGTTGAATATTCTATATTCCATAACACGATTCGAAATGTGTTAACGGTTCACTCTTGAGTTGATATAGCATGGAACAAGTGACTAGAACGGAATTTGACAATAAAGCATGATGATAACGACTACTTGCCACGAGTTCAAGAAAAATGCTTGTACGAGAACAAAAAGAGTGTACAAGGTACTTGCCTTATAATGTGACGATTTCGGTGGTGGTGTTAACCACGGAAAGAAGAAGCGACGCTAGCAACGAACGACGACACAATGGCGGAAAGAATGGTATCATGACGGCAACGAGCGAGCAACGGTGAGCGATGGTGATGAGCGACAACAACGAGGAGATGGCGCGGCGTCAGGTTGTTTTTCGGGGTTCACGGGACCGTAGAAGCGGAGTCGTTGGCTCGAAGGTGGAAGGTGAAGTGGAGCTCGGGTGTTGGCTTGGGCTCTTGGGTGTGAAGAAGGCAAAGGAAGAGGAGAAGTGTAGAAGAAAAGAAGAATAGGTTGTGAGAATGGTGCATGTATGTGTGCTTATATATAGAAAGAAAGGGAGATGGACAGCATGGTGCATGCAAGGTGTATATTATATATATAATATAATATATAGTATAGGTTAGGAAGTGTAGAAAAATAAGAGCAGAGATGTGGAAAGATGAGAACAAGGAGGAAAAGTCGTGGAGTTAGGCATAGAATTAGGCAGGGTGGTTTGTCTGTAAGTGAGTGATTAGCGGGAGCGGGTGAAGATTAGGATTATGATTAATCAGAGTTTAAAATTTTTATTTAAACTCCGGTCGAAAAATCATACAATTATAGAATTGATCAAAAAAATATTCTGGCTTTAGATAGAGTCCAAAGAGAAAAATAAAACTGATATGAAAATTGAAGTACAAAAATTCACGTAATAAAATACGTACAACTGGAACAGGGAGTTACAATTCTACCCACCTTACAAAAAGATTTCGTCCTCGAAATTTACTTAGGCGGGATAGCTAAGAAGAATGCAATACTCTTCAACTGAGAGTACAACGGAAGATAAAAGAAACAAAGAGTACAAAAGCACGAAAACAACTAAAGACAAATTGTGCACCCTTAATTGGAGGACTCAACAATTTAATGTCTAGGCTCAGAATCTAAACCACCGACATCGCTAACATCCCAGTTCAGCTGAGTCACAAGCTCATCTCGCTCGGGCACATACTCTAATTTTCTAACTCCTTAGGCGATGGAGCTGAAATTAAGATGCGTCTGGCCTTACTGGATATAAACTTCTCAGTCATAGCTGAATCTATGAAGGACAGAAGTGAGTCGTAATATCCATCAACGTTTAAAATACCCACCGGTTTGCTGTGGATCCCCAGTTGAGCCCATGTGATCACTTTAAACAACTCCTCAAGTGTTCCATAACCTCCGGGCATGGCTATGAAAGCATAGGCAGCACGAGCCATTTCAGCCTTCCTCTCGTGCATGTTAGAGACAACTCTAACATCTTCCAGAGTATCCCCAATAATTTCTTTCGGCATCAGCGACTTGAGAATCACTCCCAAAACGTGTCGGCCACCAGCACGAACGGCGTCAGAAATCAGGCCCATCAATCCTATGCTCCCACCACTGTAGACGAGATCGATATTCCTTTCTACAAGCTCCTTGCCGAGCTCGATCGCGGCTTCTTGGTAGCTAGCTCTTTTGCCAGAGCTACTGCCACAAAATACACAAATCCTGCCGAATCTCGATGAATATGATGAAGATGAAGAAAACTTCTTCATACCCACTTCTCCTTCTTGCACCGATTTTCTCTTCATCCTTACCACCGATTCTTGATCTTTTCTTTCCATTTGCCAAGACAATCCGAGCTTCTACTCTCTCTTCATCCCTACCACCGATTCTTGATCTTTTCTTTCCATTTGCCAAGACAATCCGAGCTTCTACTCTCTCTCTTGCTTTCTTGCTCCCGCCTCTGCTACCGGCTTCTCACTCTCTCTCTTCTTCGAAGCTTGCTCCCGAGTTGCCTTGTTCTCTTCTCCCCTTTCTTTCCCGGCTTCTCTCTCTTTCTTCTCCTACTTCTCTCTCTTTCTCCCTTTCTTCTCCGACTTCTCTCTTTTTCTTCTTCCTCTTTCTTTCTCTTTTTCTTTCTTCTTTCTTTGACTTCTCTCTCTCTCTTTCTCTTCTTTTTATTTCTTCTTCTTGTCTTTTCTTTATTAATGCACCGCCTTCTATAACCGGCCTATGATCAGTATTTGCACTTCGGCCCCTATCCATTCCAAATATAACATCAAACCTTGAGTTTTTGATGACGATGAAGTTTGCTTTGAAATTCATTTCACGAATCAATAAGGGACTCTGCTAAGCTTTCGCTGCGCCACTTTGATGGTGATGCTTCTCGTTGCTGATATCAAGTGATAGCGATTGACGAATTAAGCAGAATTAAGAGATTGGTAACACGAAGATGTTGGTTGTCAAACTTATTTGGTAAAGTGGGCCCCACCCACCAAACAATGTTGAAAAATTGTGGCAAGATTGGTGCCGCAAAGAAAAACGGGAGAAACGGGAATGAAGAATTTGTCAGTTACTCATCTTTCATTCCTATAAATGAGAGGTTTAGGAAGAAGAAAAAAATTTAAGCAAGACAAGAACAAGAAACAAGCAGAAAAGAAGAAAAAGAATAGTGTGTGTATTTGTAAGGTGTAGTAATACCAGTTTTAGAAAATAGTGAAGAGTCTTCTTGTTGTTATAATAAAATATAACACAAGTTTCCAATTTCCAATTTGTTTGCCATTTAGCCCAACAAAATTCCTACTCTCTTCCAACAGAAGATTCAAGAAAATAGGGATAGAAAGAAATAACTAGTATGATACTCAATAATGGATTGATCGATGAGAATGAATGCAATGGATAGAAGGTAACAAACGACGCAGGAACTGAAGTATGACTAGATGGAAATATACCAGCAACTATTTTGTTGGTGATCTCTGCATCCTCTGTAATCAGGTTATGAGCCTGATTACACTCTCCCGTCTGTCCTCCACTGGGATTT
This sequence comes from Hemerocallis citrina, assembly GCA_017893485.1. Lineage (NCBI taxonomy): Eukaryota > Viridiplantae > Streptophyta > Magnoliopsida > Asparagales > Asphodelaceae > Hemerocallis > Hemerocallis citrina. The sequence continues at coordinate 276,059,013 of CM030363.1, read as the reverse complement.
GACCCTCCTATTGGTGTGACACTCTCTCTTCGGGCAATTTCGAACCTTGTGATCATTTGCTCCGCATGCATGACACAGGTTGTTGGCTTTCCAGCAGTTTTTGCGTATGTGTCCAACTCGGCGGCAATAATAACACTTCTGATCCTTCTTCAGAGTCACCGATGGGTAAGGTGATGCTCTAGTAGTCGGGATCTGAACTGGCCTCCGTATCGGTCCACCTGTTGATTGTGCGACAGTAAGGAGATGTAATGCACCCTGAACGGCATTCCACCCTCTACGGATCTGCTCCTGGGTATCGAGCATGGCGGTGTAACTCTTATGCTGGTGCACAAACAAGTCCCATTGAGTGGAGTTTGCGACATCCTGTACCCTATCCAGATTAGCTCTCACCAGTTTATTTTGCTCTTGCTGTAGCTTCATCATTCGATGCATCCCCTGAAGAATGGCGACGATCTCCGATAGTTCATCCCTGGGTGTAGAAGTTGAAGAGCCTCCGTGAACCATAGTCTGAAATGCATATTCGAATGGGGTAAATCTCCAGATGGCAAGTTGGTTATTAACATTCATGTGATCCACGTGGTGTGTATATTGTTGAGCTTAGCATGGTTCGAGCCTAGGTTCTGATACCACTAAAAACCTGTCACGTCCCGCTTCCCACTATACGGAAACACAGGCACGCAACTGAGGTCCAGCGAATGATATACATCATCCATAAGCTGTACAATTATAAGCTCAACAAGATATTTATAACACATTCACACAGACAAATATAATGATCACATGAGCTGGAAATAGAATAACCATCATCCAGATAATAGATCAACATTGGGTCTATTTGCCCGGGAATACAAGGGGTCATAATTAACATAGTACAATAAGCAGTTCGCTATAACAACTAAATAAAATAACAACTGAAAGAAAAACAACATGAAGTAGTAATAAAGCTGCAACGATCATCTAGAATGTCTGTTCTGCGGGTTCATCAGTACCTGTATAATGATTAACTCAAAAGAAAAATAGAAAAAAAGTACCTGTTAGAGCAAGTTTCGGGCAGCAAGTAGCAACAGGCAGTAAAAGGGGTAATATAACAAGGTATAACATGAAAGAAATAAGAAGTAAAAGTACAAATACAATATAGAAGGAAGCAAAGAACTGGGACAATATGATCATGTAAGTAATAACTGTAATTAGTGTATTCATGACTTCAAGGTATAAGCAATTGATAACCTAGGTTCAGTTAATCGATATTCATGTAATCAAGGATCGAGAGTCATGTAATCAAGAGTCATGTAATTCGGATTAGTATTAATCAGGGTTAAAGTTTGTATTTAAAATCTGATCGAAAAATCACAAAATTATGGAATTGATCAGAAAAATATTTTGGCTTTAGATAAAGAGTCCAACGAGAAAAATAAAACTGATCTGAAAATTGAAGTACAAAAATTCACGTAATAAAATACGTACAACTGGAACATGGAGTTACAATCGATCGCACCGTTTACCGTTCCGCTCTTGTTCGCTTGAAGGATAATCGCAGTCGACCGTCATGTGTGCAGTCGACCGCACGATGCTAGTTGATCTGTGGTTGTGGTTGAGATGTGTTCTGATGTAAACCTCTATATTGTATTGAGTAGGATTTTAGGGTTAAGAGAAATATTGTTCTATCAGGATAAAGAGATCTAGCATCCGTTAGAGAGATATATATAGAAATAAACTCTATACCTTGGGGTGAGTTCATGAGAGATTGTAAGCTTGTTTCTTCATATTTTTAATGGAAATTGTAGGAGTGTCTATGTGCGGGAAAGTAGTCATTGTATTGGGTGAATCTCAAAAAAATCTCATGTGTTCTTGTGTGTTGGCTTTTGATTGTTTTTATTCTCTTGCTTTTGATTCTATTGCTTTGCATCTCGTTGGTGAGTTATTCCGCAGTTAGAACTCAACATTTTTTGCAAGTATGATGTCAATTTTTTGTCCCTTTTTCACTGTTTCAGCCGAAACTGAGATTTGACCATTGATTTCGTGTTGGACCCCTTCGAAATCGGTCCGATACTACGATATACTTCAAGCCTTGCTTAAAAGGCAACATGCAAGATTGAAGAAGTAATAAAATGTGGAAGTGGTTTCTTCTGCCTAGAGTTGTACCTCCTGGATGGGTTTTGTTGCTTCTTATTTCTGTGTAGGAGCAAACAGATACGTGAATTTTTATAAATAAAACGGTAAAGATCAAATTATTGAAACAAACCAAGTGGCCGCCTTGAGGGGGGCAAGCTGTTATTATATGCTTTGGTCGTATCGCAAGTGGCAGCCTTATTGAAAACTGAAAATCTACTTTTACTAGAGGGTGTGAGGCACCCTTGTGGTACTTCATTTGATGCCATGTATTCCAAGTCCGCCTTCCTAGAAGAGGGGGATCTCCTTGAGTTCGTTAACTAGCTCGGGAAGGACTTGACTGTTCCGTGGAGAGCACTAATGCTTCAAGTGGGAGGACCGAGCCCCTATTGTAGTGGTGTAACATCTCCAAGCAGTCTTTTGGCTTCCTCTGACTTTTCCTACTCCTGCAGACAAGGTTGTAAACGACGTCAGGCGGTGGCGGTTCGGCCAAGGACCGCCTACCGCCTAGGGCGCCTAGGCGGCGCCTAAGCGGCGCTTAGGCGTTTTGTTTTTATTTTTTAAATATTAATATATTAACCTTTTAAAAGTTACATTTCTCTATTTTTGCTTGTAGTCTAAATCTTTTTGTGAAGTTGGAACTTTGGTGCTTGTAATTTAAATCATTTTGTGAATTCTTTAATCTTTATCCTAATATGATTGAATGATTCTTAATCTTGATAATGGAGGTTGCAGAGATGAAACAAACAATTTATTGGAGTTATTGCGATCAAGGACAACTAATCTTCCTGAAGAAAATGGCCAGGCCATGGGATTAAATGCATCACAATTCACAAGTGATGCTAGGCTAGAATGATTTTAGAAGTTTAATAACGATTATGGTGTAAACTTTAGATTCATAATGACATAAACAATAATCAGTCATATAAAATTTCAAATATAACGTGAACTAGTAACACCTTAATGTAAAGATGAAGAGGCATTTTTCTGTTGAAGATGAATAGGCTTTTTTCTGCTAAAGATGAAGATACAATTTTAAAGAATTTGAAAAGAAAATTACAAAAAAATCTGTTAGCCGCCTGATCCGCCTCAGCCGCCTCGGCCGCCTAGGCGCCGCCTGGTCCGCCTCGGCTGCCTAGGCGCCGCCATATCGATGCCTTTTACGCCTAACTACCATCTCAACGCCTAGAGTACCGCCTATTGCATATGCGGTTCGTTCTCCTCTTTTTGAGCGCCTAGGTGCCGCCTAGGCGTCCGAGGCGGACGCCATTTAGAACACTGCCTGCAGAGGTCGGGAACTTCATTTTCACGTGAAAAACTGAGGGTCCGGCATGAAGTACTGCTAGGCCTGGTCGGCCCAGAATGTCATTGTAAGCAGCTTTCACATCGACGACCATGAAGTCCATTGCCTCTGTTCGGGTTGTCGGGGTTTCTCCTGCGGTCACATCAAGAGTGACTTCCTTCAATTGAGGCTGGAACTCCAGAGAATCCGTGGAGTGTATCCTGCAGGCTTGAGACGATCTCAAAAAAGCTTGAGACCTTGGAAGGCTTCCAGGAAGAGAATATTGACGGAGCTGCCATTGTCGACTAGGATTCGGTGTACCTTGTGATTGGCTATGTGGAGATTGATTACGAGCGCGTCACAGTGGGGCGTTTGGACACCTTCCAGGTCCCTGTCTGAGAATGTCACTGGGACTCCGAAGTCCTTGGGTGGAGGGAGGTTCTATACCGAATTAACTTCTCGGATGAAGGTCTTACGGGAGGAGTTTGATTCTCCCTCCTTAGGCCCTCCGTGAATGGAATGGAGAACTGCTCCTGGCTCCGAGTCTTGGGACTTAGAGGGCTTCTCTGTTTGCTTAGCTTTTCGGGGTGGAGGATCGGCTTTGTCATTTCGAACAAATCTGGCTAGATGACCCCGTTGGATAAGCTCTTCAATCTCCTCTTCGAGGGCCCGACAATCATCTGTGTCGTGGTCATGGTCCCTGTGAAAGCGGCACCACTTGTCTCTATTTCTCTTCTTCGCTGGGGTATTCATTCTAGGGAGAGTGCGAAGCGGCCCTTCCTTTCTACTTTCATGAGGACAGCCGATATACTGGCGTTGAGGGGGGTAAATTTCTCGAAACGGGGAGGGTAGCGCGAATCGTTGTTGCCCTTCTGGAATTTTTGAGATCCTTCTTCGTTTGCACCCCTCCGTTTGTTCCTGGATGAGGGCTCTTCTTGACCAAGGGGTTTGAGAACCTCTTTAGCTCGGATATACTTCTCACTCCGAAACAGGAGTTTCGAGAAGTTTTGAGGGGGCTTCTTGGCAAGGGATGCCTTAAGGTCGATGTTGTTGACGTTGTGTCTGAATGCGGCGGTCGCTACTGCTTGATTGAAGGCAGCAATGGATTAGGACTCGGCTGTAAAGCACTGAACAAAGTCCCTTAGCCATTCCACTTCTTGTTCAGGTCCACTAAGCATGCGCTTGTGTTTTCGGTTCGACGGCTACTGACAAAATGGGTGAGGAAAAGTTCTTCAAACTGATCGAATGAAAAGAATGAACCAGGAGATATGCGGGAGCACCACTTCCTTGCTGGCCCCTTCAAGGTGGCAGGGAAGGTCTTGCATAGGAGGGAGTTCGAAGCTCGATGGATCATCATGAGAGTTTTAAAACTCTCAATGTGATCCGCCGGGTCAGACTCTCCGTTATAGTACTCAAAGTGAGACGGTTTGAAAGTCTCTGGGACATGGGCTTCCATGATCATCTTAGAGAATGGAGGTCTGCTCGGTCGGAAATTCTTGGCTTAGTGATCCTTTTCCCGGTTGATGTTATTGAGACGGACTTCCATCTCTTGGAGGCGGCGAAGGACTGAGTTGTCCCTCTGGTCGGATCTGGCCGATCCACGGGACTCCTTCATGTACGGCTGTGAGACGGTGACTGTTTGTCACGCTCCGCTTTTCAAAATACGGGAATACGAGCCCGTGACGAAGGCCCAGGGAATGACTTTAACATCATCTATAAGCTGTACCAGTCTTAACTGAACAACATGAAAGAAATAATCACAACCACGCAGATAAATATAATCACATAAACAATAACTGAGATAAAAACATGCAGTAGTCAACATAATAACCAACAACTGGAAAAAAATAAACAACAGTTACGGGTCATCAACAAGCCCGGAATACAAAGTTCAACAAAAGAATAACAATGCGATAAAAGAATAACATGGAAGAAGATAATCTATTTTCAAGCAGCTTCTGCTCCAATCCTAGAAGAACTGCTCACCAATGCCTCCTGGCAAATCTCCATGTGCACCTGTAACTAGATCAACTAGAGTGGAAAAGAAAATTTAGAGCAAGTATGGACAGCAAGTAGTGAAAAGCAAAGAGTGAGGGAATATGGTACATCAAAGAGTATGAAGCAAGATCAAAGTCCAAAAACAATAACGATATCAATAAACAATGGTCAAATGTACAAGTGTCAACTTAGGTTTATTAGCATTTTATTTTCCTATCTAGTGCACGTACTACTGCGCCTCATACCACAAGTTCGGTGCACGCAAAACAGTGTACGTTTTAAACATAGTTGTGGGATCTATAGACCGTGTACTCGGTGTAATAAGATAACATGATAACAAGATAACAAGTTCACAAGTATTTCTCCACCTTCCATGTCAATAGTACAAGTATACAAGAAAGGGCCTTACCGAGTACATTTTTTGAGATTATCCACTACTAAGTCAACCCTTATTAACCCTGGCTTGTTTAATATTTTATTATTTCATTCATGATCATGCAAGTGTGTATACGAGTATTAAGGCGACAAGAAGAATGCAACAAAACGATACAATGCATGAAAAAAATACAAGTAGTTGTAAATCTGAAAAGAGCAGACACAACAGTACTAAAACAGCAGTAACTCATAAATTATAACTCGAATACGATTCCGTCGAAGGGGCAGTAAACTAGACATCCGGGGCTACAATTCATATTCAGTAAGTATCAATTAATTCTGACTGTAAGTAGGTTAATTATCCTAATCTTTATGGCATAACGGTTCTGGTAATAACTTATAGTCAAAATTTTATGGGTGAAAACTAGGTGTAAAATCAATATAAAAATCTACAAAAATTAGGAATGGATCCTAAGCATGTCTACTAAGTTTCAGGAGAGTTTCAAGTCATTACACTACTGTTATCATGGTGTTTCAACTGAAAGTTGTGTCGGTGTTTTAATAAATTGCAATATGGAATTTACAGACCAGCAGTAACTAAAACTGCGATATCTCATAGCTCACAGATCGGAATCAAGATCCGTCAAGTGTTCTGGAAACTAGATTCATTAGGCTACAATTCTCTTATATAGTTTTGGTTGATTTCTATTGTAACAGGGTCGAAACCTCAGTACAAAACAGAATAGGCAGCAAGACATAATAAAGGTCATCATATATATTTGTCAAAGTTAATAATCAACATGTTCTTGTTATCATGAAATGCATTAACATTAATGTACAACAAGTTGAGATGAAATTCTACTGTATACAAGGCAAAATTATCATGTCACGATTCAGTTCACGAGATCTCAATCAATCAACACGTATCCATATCATTATATGTATCTCATGTGCAAGTTCTAGTCAATTTGTTCATGTCGTGTGTGCATGCAAATTTGGGTTTGAATCATTGGATATTGGCACGAGTTATGGATAATTCGGGTTTGCTCGTGTAAACCCTCGATATCTCCAACGGAAGGTATACAAAGCAATATTACGATAATCGAAGAGAACTACTTGCGGAGGAGATCAATAATCTTGAACTAGAAAAATAAACGAGTTCAAGTGGACTTGCCTTTTGTGCGAGAGGTTCGAATAACTAGAATAACGGGATTAGAATCCCGGGCGACGAACCAAGACACGTGCGAGCTACGTACAACGGCAAACAGCGAAACCACACAAGATCCCACAACAGCAAAACACAGCACTCCTTGCAGATCCAAAGCAAAACAACAAACGCGGAACACGATTCCGCCCAACACAACACCAAACACCGAATGCAGCCACTTACTGTCTCCCTTCTCCACTTCGACAGAGAGCGTGGGAGAGCTTCGGCGACTGCGGCTGCTGGAGATGGTGCGGCGCTGCACTGCGCTGGGGAGACTACGACCGACGGTGACGATGCCGCTGCGGTCGGGAAGCGACACAACGACATGCTTCGACGGCGGCTCTGTTTTTGTTCGAAACAGGGGGACGACGCAGGGAGTGTTCAGGCTTTGACGACGACGAGGGCTAGGAGGCGAGGGTGCGGCGACGAGGCTCGGAGATAGGGATGAGCGAAGGCTCTAGAGGAAGATGACGAGGTCTCGACGGGGTTCGAGCGGGAGGAGTGACGGAGAAGATGACGGTGCGATGAGAACTGGCGAGGAAGGAGCTCGGGGATGGAGATGGCAGGGAATGGTGGACGACGGAGGTAGGGGTGATGGGTTGCAGGCGAGAGGGGTAGGCGAGCGAGGAAGGCTGATGGCGATTGGGTTTGGGCAGTTGGCGAAAACAGAGAGATGGAGACGAGGGTTGAGAGGAACAGAACGGGGTAGGGGAGATTTTGGCTGTTGTGATTTTTGGGAGAGAGGGAGAAGGATTATTTAATAATAAAATAATAGGAGTGAGATGTGGGTTGTTAGGATATATGCGGGATTGTGGGGGAGGAGATTTAGGTTAGTTGTTAGGGAGTATATGGGTTTGTGGGTTTGGGTAGACTAAGATTTGGTTTTAGGATCCAATAAGGAGATAAGTTTGGTAGATAATAGTATGAGCTTGAAAATGGATTGGGCTAACAAAAGATAACAAGGATAATAATAATAATAACAATAATACAAGAAATAATAAATTGCAACAGAAGGCCCACAACAAGTCCAAGAACCAAAATATATTAAAATAAAAAAGTAAACACCACAAAATACAAGAAAAATCCGTACAATCGGAAACAGAGGTTACACTGTTTGTTTGTCAGTCTCTGTCTGGGGCGACATTGAGGGCTTGGAGGATTTGATTTTTGAAATTATTAAACTCTGCTTTGGTGACGGGTGCATGTTCATCTTCGTTGGCCCCATGAGCTGATCGACTGGTCGCGGTCTGACTCCTTTGCTGCCGAGAGGGAGGTGGCCTTCTCCGTCCCCTGGGAGAGGGGGTTCTTCTATGCCCCCTTGGAGAGGGGGTTCTTCTGCGCCTTTGCCTTCGTGGGGAGAGACTTCTCCTGTTTCCCTGATGTTCTGGACTAGGGGGCTCGTCATGAGTTCGTCTCTCATTCAAACGGGTTCGAAGGTCAATTCCTTATTGGCGGTTGACGATGATTCGACGGAGGTCACTTAACCCCTGAGGACCTTGCGAGGCCATCGAGTCGGTGGAAGGATTGTAGACCGAGACATGGTCATGGAGAGGATGTTGTTCTTGACGGCTTTGACGGGAGCCCTTCGGTGCTGCTCCAATAGGCAGAGGTTGGATTTGTTGGAGAGGGGGCTGCTCGAGTTGAGGTTGTTGAAGTGGGTCCTCCGCGAGGGGAGGATGTGGAGGAAGGTAGTTGGCTCGTTGACGGGTAACCGTCGTCCTTGCCTTCCTTCTTGGAGGCATGGTGGAAAGGGTGGTTTCAAATCGACAAAATGGATCGGTGATCTTTCTCTTTTCCCACAGACGGCATCAATCTGTTGCTGCTTATTTTTGTGTGGGGCAAACAGATACGTGAATTCTTATAATTAAAACAGTAAAGATCAAATCTTCGGTATTCGTCAACTTTGACCACGAAAAACTGCAATTGGCTCCAAGATCTGATCGTCAGGAATGGCTGAAATCGCTCGTGGACCTGCAAACAAGTCTGAAACACCGAGGGTGGCCTCGGCAACAGACCTTTCGATGCCCAAGTCAGAAACTCGAAGATATTATAGGGTTTTGAGAGCAGAGTTCTTAGTTACCTTGTTTTTGAGGAGGTCTCGAGGTATATATAGTCGCCGAGGTGGGCCAGTTTCAAGATATTCATCTATCTCTAATTCTTGGTGGTTGGATAGGGTCGGTCATGCCAACCATATGAAGAGATCGGGTTTGGACTCGTCTCTTGATGAACAGATAGAGTTTTCAAACTCTCGTGTATGGAGGGATAGAATCAGTTACCCCCCTAGAAATAGGCGGTTTAAACTGGGTTCAATGGATCTGGACTCCTTCGCGATAGGGGTGTTGTAACAGTCCCTATTATAGGCTGGGTTGGGTTGATAGGCGTGAAAACGGCCCAGCTCATCCCATTGGGCCTGTATGTGCTTAAATTACCATGTTACCCCTGAGAGCTTTGAGATCCGTACCCGATATGGACGGTCCCAATTTTGTTCTTTTTTGCCCATATCAGGTTTTGACCCAATTCCCAGCTCCAAAATCTGGAATCTTCTTTTCTTTTTAAGTTAAAAACCTGCTGGAAATCACTAGGTTTTCATTTCCAGTTTCCCAAAAGCCACTTGACCAAGTTGAACCTGCCCCCCTAGAAATAGGTGGTTTAAACTGGGTTCAATGGATCTGGACTCCTTCGCGATAGGGGTGTTGTAACAGTCTCTATTACAGGCTGGGTTGGGTTGATAGGCGCGAAAACGGCCCTGCTCATCCCATCAGGCCTGTATGTGCTAAAATTACCATGTTACCCCTGAGAGCTTTGAGATCCGTACCCGATATGGACGGTCCCAATTTTGTTCTTTTTGGCCCATATCAGGTTTTGACCCAATTCCCAGATCCAAAATCTGGAAAATCACTAGGTTTTCATTTCCAGTTTCCCAAAAGCCACTTGACCAAGTTGAACCTGATATGCTCGACACCTGGCCTCTGACTGAACCCGCTCAAAAGGTTGTTCACTTGTACATTTTATTTGAACCGAGTAAGCAAATGCCAATTGTCGTAATGTTGTCATTTTGAAAAGAATATGATGTTCTTTATCTGTCTATTTATTTATTTATTTATTTATCTATTTGTGTATTTATTGTTTTAGTAGTCACACACTCACTCACCCTATAATTAGGGATTGATGCTCACTAGCGGAGAGGCATATCATTAGACCCTTGTGGCACTTGCAAATATTTGTATTATCATGTAGTTTTAAGGGGAAAGAAACTGAAAGCCTCTGTAGATTTTTAATATGCTGATCTGGTCTGATACATGAAATCTGGCCTCAACTCGAAAGCTTCTCAAAATCTTCAGGCATGTGTTGAAAAAATCTTAAAACCCTATATGTAATATCGGGTAGAGTAGCCCACCCCGTCACTGCCCCCTCACATCTGCCTGGATCTAATTATTCTCGTTTCTCTTTTTCATTTGTTGAAATGATCAGGGTTTACATTTTCTGAGATTGGGATCACCCGAGCAAGTACAAGCAAAGTTGTGTGCTGCCACTTCTCATCAGATGGAAAATTGCTTGCGACTGGGGGGCATGATAAAAAGGTGAGGACTATGCAGTATGTCTTTCTGAAATGTAGATTATTATTTTTATTTGTTATGCCAGCAGCTAGGTGAACATACATTTTATCTAATGGATTTGCAATACAGGCAGTTTTGTGGTATACAGATACTTTAAAGCCAAAATCTACCTTGGAAGAACATTCTTTGCTAATAACTGATGTTCGTTTCAGCCCTAGCATGCCACGTCTGGCTACATCCTCTTTTGACAAGACTGTTAGGGTTTGGGATGCCGATAATGTGAGTTGACTTTTGCTGTTGATGCTAATCACAATTTTCTTGGAAGTATTCTTTGTTGGTTCTTGTTTGCAAATGTATTTGTTAATTCATCATTGTATCTGATGATTTTTTTTAAATAAATTGTTCTCCTCTAGTGAAATCAGAATGCTCTTAACAATAAAATTCACGGCTACCTTTGCTATTTTGTATTCTCATGATCGTAACCTGTGTTTTTTTGAAGTTTTACTGTCACTGAATTGAAATGTCTTTAAAGAAATGGTCAATAATCTCTTCCCCAAAGAATATGCAATTGATTTCTCGTCGGATATAAGCTCCTTTACTTAAATTCTCAGATGTTAATTTAATGCATGATCAAGTAACCTTTCCTTTACTTGCATCAGATCATCTGCCTAGATACTCTTTCTTTCTCTTGTCATTTTATGTTTGACATTTCCTAGGATTTGGATTCGTTTGCTTCTTTTGTCGGTCACATATTTCTTCAATATTCCTTCTCTAGTTACAATATCCGAGTTCTATGTTCAAGGCTAAAGAGTTCCTTGAAATTTTGTTGTTATACCAATGGAGTTTCACATAATCTCAATTGTTCTTTATTATATTATGCAGCCAGGATATTCCCTAAGGACTTTCACGGGGCATTCAGCATCGGTTATGTCTCTGGATTTTCATCCTAATAAAGAGGATTTGATATGTTCTTGTGATGGAGATGGTGAGATACGTTACTGGAGCATCAATAATGGCAGCTGTGCCAGAGTATTCAAGGTATCAGTGACAATGAAAATTATTGTCAATTCTATTATGTAAGAGCAACTTTGCTTCCTTTTTTTTTGACTCAAAGATAGAACTTTGCTCAATTTCTCATATTTATTTTCTTCTTTTAGTTGATTACGTTTTTGAATTGGTTAATGGACTGCTTTTTATTGAAGAATTCTGGGTATTCTTTCGAATTTGTTTTTAAAGCAGGGAGGGACGACCCAAATGAGATTTCAACCTCGGTTGGGTCGATATCTTGCTGCAGCTGCTGAAAATGTTGTCACAATTCTAGATGCCGAAACTCAGGCTTGCCGCCACACTTTACAGGTTAGTTCTGGATACCCACTATTTGGTAATCCCTCTTGCCCGCAAGAACCATGTTCTGTCTTTTTCACAGTATGAGAATAACCACTAGATGACAATTTTTTGGTGTTGGTTTGTTTGCTAAATCAACACATTCTGGAACATTTGCATAGCGGTGGATGAATGTTCTTGGAAACTACTTTAAAATAAATAATGAACACTTCCATTCTCCGTTGATTGTGTCCCTTTTCCTATTTTGGATGTTACAGAGTAACTTGTATATTTGGCAAGCAGTTTCCTTTTTTCTAAAAATAATAATATAAAAAGTTGTTTGTGCACCTTTAAATTCTGTACTTCTACTGTTCTGGGGCTTTTCTTAAACTGGTTTGATCTTTATTTGAAATGTAGGGACACACTAAGCATGTTGATTCTGTGTGTTGGGATCCTTCTGGTGACTTTGTAGCTTCTGTGAGCGAAGACTCCGTCAGGGTTTGGTCATTCGGTTCAGGAAGTGAGGGCGAGTGCGTGCATGAGCTGAGCTGCAACGGCAACAAATTCCACTCGTGCGTTTTCCACCCCACCCACCCATCTCTGCTGGTGATCGGCTGTTACCAGGTTAGTGCATCTTTTATTTCCATCTAAGAACAAACTTTTATAGGCCCTTCCATTGTTGTAGTAAAAGTCCTTACATTGTCACTCATAAAGTTGAAATATTTTATATCCTGAAATGGTCATGACTCAGTTGACATGAAATTTATTTGTGACATTTGCTTCGAGCCTTGGAGATGTTCAAACTGAAGTATTAATTCATCTTTATTTTATGTTTATGTTCACTAGTTTTCTTACTGCATTCACACTAGCTTGAATTTTCTTGTCATTCTCATTGCAATCGACACAATCATCTTTGTAGTTATAATGCGAGACGTATCACATCACATGCATGCCTCAATAACAATTTGTTATTTACAGTACTTTAATGAATATACTTTGTATGCTTTGAAACTTTTTTGTATTGTTTTTTTGTATAAATAAAAACTTAAAAAGAATCATGGGTGCAAACACCAAATAACACTGTAATTTGTGCAGTCCCTGGAGCTGTGGGACATGTTGGAGAACAAGACAATGACTCTCCCGGCGCACGATGGACTGATAGCAGCATTGGCAGTGTCGAACGTCAATGGCCTTGTGGCTTCTGCAAGCCATGATAAGTTTGTGAAGCTCTGGAAGTGAAAGAAAGGAAGGGAGGAAGCAAGTGCTAGCAGGAACTAACAGAAGTACTCATCTTATTTCCTAGATTCCGGCAACAGATTGAATGCTAGGCCAGTCTGTTGCCATTCTTTTTTTTTTATAATATGCTTTCAGATCGTTTAACACCTGAGTTTGTCATGTATTGAGGTAACAGAGTTCTAACATGATTGCTGCTGTCTTTTGCTGCTACATTTGCTACAGGTATAACCCTACCTGTATGCCTAATATATGTCTTCTGTTAGCACAAGCAAGTGCTTGCTTAGTTGCCGTCAACTTGATAGTTTTGTATATACTTTATCAAATCATCTGATGTGAATGTATCCTTTCAAGGCAATCTTCTCCTTTGTGATCCTTCTGAGTGCTCGTTCCTAATAACTAAACTGACGTAATGGTCTGTGGTTTGCTTGGTGACCGCTTTTCTTGGGTGCTGCCAAAATTGGCCGTTCTAACCCTGATTCCTATGGTTAACATGTTTTGGGTTTATGCTCAAGCAGTGGTTTTTTTTCAGTAATCGGTCGACCTGCTGGAAAAGAAAGACAGACGACCTTTCTGACCATATTCACAAATTCAGGGTTGGGGAATAATTTGGCAATATTTAACCGATTTCACAATTATTTGCGAACTTTATCAGCAAATTGGCCGAAGATTTTGAACTGAGTGGCCAAACTGTGGTTGCATTTGGATTGGAGTTAGTTTCGTCCAAGAGTTCTAAAGTCCGACTCAAGTTGTGCTCGTGTCCATTCTCATATACCTGAGAATGATTAATCTTTTGAGGGAGGTCCTTTCGATGAGGATGGGGATGAGGATTGCGGAAGATTCTTTTAGAAATTGGAACAAAGCAGTACTACTCATGATCAGTATGTCTGATTTCTTCGCTCTGTTGTTTTTGGTTATATGATTTACTTCCCTATTCTTTATCCGTCCTGTTGTATATTGTATGCATACCTTGGATAATAATCAACTAAACTATTGTGTAATCTTTGATAATGTATTTAACTGCTTACCAAAAACAAATAAATCATCAACTGATCCAAATTAATAACATCTGAATGCTTAACTAAAACATTCTTTTAGACTTTCTGTATATGAAGTATATGTGTCACATGTGTTCGTCAGTAGTATATATAATATACTGTGGCATTTGAATAACAAAAAAAATAAAAATAAAGAAGAACTCATCTCATTTATGCTGGCCATTAATTAGTATGTATTTATGTATAAGATAAAGCACTAGGCTATCAGAAAATCAACATACAGAAACACGACAATTATAATTGAGTTCAAAGGTTCTCCCTCATCTTGATCTGAGCAGCACAAATCAAAAGCAATCAATGGAAGCTCACCATCCAAACCCTAAGGGAGGCCTTGGATACCTGAGGGTTCATGCTGGTGAAGTACGATGATGAGAAAGTCGAGTTGTTTGAGGGGCGATGGAGGCTCTGTTTGTTTGATCTGCCCCTCGAGATCAAGAGAAAGAGCCCTTCTACTGTGTCTGTGTATCCCGGGGATATTGAATTTCTTCCATTTTACCAAACTCTCGGTGTGCTCAATGCAGTGCTGCCTCAGAATGCTCAGGGCTTCACTGATCTCATGTGGCCTCAGGGGAATTCCAAATTTTGGTAAGCTCAATTATTTTTTAGGGTAATGCTACACCTACTACTAATTTTACAATATTTTCATCTACAACCTTAGGTGGCATATTACTATTGGACATCTTTATCACCTACTCTACACCTACTCTACAAAAACCTCTACTACTAACGTGCCACCTAAAGTTGTGGATGAAAAGGTTGTAAAATTGGTAGTAGGTGTAGCATTACCCTATTTTTTATTCGTCAAAATGTAAAAAAACACCCTCCATATTTGACTTTGTTGCAAAGGACACTCCGACGTTTCTAAAAAGTACAAATTTGTCCCCTCGGTGCTAGTTTTTTAGTCTCTTTTCTATTATTTCTTTCTGCTATATCTTCATTCTTTCTCTTATTAAAGTTAGGGATAATTTAGCAAATGCCGTCATTCAAAATATGAAAACTAGCATGTGCCCCTCTACTATTTTAAAAAACTAAGAAATATTCTCAATTTGGACGAAACTGTTAAAATCCCTGTTAAGTAAAATCACGTGCGTCACACGTGATATGTAAAATGATCTAAATATCCACGATAAAATGTATTTTAGCAAATACCCATAATCAGAATGTGGAAACTAGCATATACCACCACTATTTTAAAAATATATATTTGGGATATTTTAGCAAATGTCCCCATTCAAAATGCGGAAGTTATAATATACCCCCACTATTCCAGTATTAGGTGTTGTGAAAAATGTGAGTGTTATGTGCTGTTAGTCAGTCTGAACAACTTTCTTCCTGTACTGATGATAACAATGTAATGGAAAGAAGTTCTACGTCAGATTTTGACCCCAAAAAATACAAAAAGCTATCATCTATTACAACGGATTGTTGTGCATCATCACTAGCTTGTGTACCATCATCTATTACAACAGATTATGTGGTCTCCTGTTCCACTCTAGAATATGCATCATCATTTCCATCATCTTCATTCACAATAGGTTCAACAATTGCTTGTGTATTACTCATAGTCACAAATTTGTCGTTTATAAATAATTCGACAAGATTTAATATTCGGAAATTAAAAAAAAATCCAGAAAAAATTGGCAAAAAAACCGGGAAGAAAAAATACAAAATTTAATGATCTTAGTTGTTAGTACTCATCACCTAAGTAAAAAAATATATATAAATCTACAAAAAAATCTTGTTTAATTTGTGATTTTTGTGAATAAATTACGAACTACCAGAATTAAATGCAAATATGCAAATAATTCACGAATCTATTCGGTAAATTATTTCTTCGTGAATAATTTGCGAATTTAACGAATTATTCACGAACTTTGTTAATATAGTATTACTTACTGTCACCAGGTTGTGCATCATCTTCACCAATGCCCAAGCTGAGATGTAGAAACAACACATTGCTGCTGTCATTGATGTTTTTTTTGTCAAAACAATAAACACGTATTATATAGTATTCAAAACCCTAAAACTGTTTCGTCAAAATTGATGGTATTTCTTAGTTGTGTTTTTTTAAAATAGTGGAGGAATATGCTAGTTTTCACATTTGAACGAGGACATTTGCTAAAATATCCCAAATATCTATTTTTTTTTTTAAAATAGTGGGGGTATATGCTAGTTTCCATATTCTGAATGAGGACATTTGCTAAAATACATTTTATCGTGGATATTTAGGTCTTTTTATATATCACGTGTGGCGCACGTGAGTTCACTTAACGGAGATTTTAACGGTTCCATCCAAACTTGGGGCATTTCTTAGTTTTTTTTAAATAGTGGAGGTATATGTTAGTTCTTATATTTTTAAAGGGTAATGCTACATCTACAATCTTTTTTACAACCTTTTTATTTATAATCTTAGGTGGCACACCACTTGTGAAAGATATTGTAGAGTAGGTATAGAGTAGTCGGTAGAAATATTTAATACTACTATGTCAGCTACGATCGTAAATAAAAAGGTTGTAGAAAATGTTGTTTGCTAAATTATCCCTTAAAGATACTATTTACTAGCAACCTAGCATTGATCATTGATTACTGTTCATTGTGTTCTAAGTTGTGCTAATTAAGTGAGTTATATTTTCTTTCCCTCTTCCTATCTCTTATTAGCCAAGTGTTGAACAACATGATGCTGGACTTGTCAAGGCTGCACTTGACCATGATCCTAGATAGCTATGGATTGAGGGATAAATACCAAGGGTGATGGGCCTCCTGCTTTGGGCCTTGTGGGCCGCTCTGATATTGATTACCTCAATGTTCTTTGCCACAATCAGGTACCTGGCCTCTCAAGTAGTCAAGTTAGACCAAGGCTGGAGTGTGTTGAAGTGAACACAGGGGTTGGGCATTTTGTCGTATTTGTTGGCCAATCGTTGAGGGTGTCTACACAATGAATTTTTTGATGAAACGGATAGAGTCGAAAGACTCCAGCCATGCATATTCTACACAATGAATGAACCCCTGAGTTTTCATGTTTGGCAGATAACTTTCTCTGACTTTTAAATGTGACTATTCTAGTTCATGGAAGATTGTACTCTTGGCAGTTTGACACACCTTCGTCCATTTTTCTGAATATAAACAGTGTTAATTATTGGCTGAAATGACTTTTTTTGTTTGTGATAATAAATTGTATCTAGATGTATATTGCAATTGAACTTTCACTGCATTTTGAATGAAAAATAGTCATTTCACATAAAATTAAGTAACGATTTTTTACTAGAAAATTGTTGGAAGAGGGTTAGTTGCCCAGAAGTTTATCCTAATGGAGTTGACTGCCCCCTTTCAAAAGTCATAGAGTTATTCATCAAAGCATGATAACTTGGGGCTGTTCAACATGAGGAAATTGACATTTGTACTATTAGAATTAGTATATAAATGACAAAATTTTAGCAATTAAATCGCAACACAACATGTATTGCGATTTAGCATGTCGAAGGATAAGAATTCAGCATGTCGAAAATGAGAGTCGTGAGACATGTATTCACTTTCCTAAAGAATTATTGCCTCCCAATATTAAAGACTTTAGTGGCAAGACACTCCATAGTGGTACAACTCCCCAATAAAATCATAGTATTTTCTTTGCACGAAAAGTGGAAGTCAAATAAGATTCAATCTAACTCCTTCAAATGCTCAACATTGTACGTAAAATAAAGATAAATAATAGAGAGAGGAGATATGAGAGTTTAGGGATTTGCTCTTCTTTTTCTTTTTAGCTGTTTTCCTTCACTGGATGAACAACCAATATATAGAAAAGTAAAGTCCAACTAGCCGTTGGGAAAAGTTCAACTTATGTGTGAACATGAGGAAATAGTTGTGGGCTAGTTTGTATAGTTTCAACATCTAGCGCTAACCCTTACTATCAAGATGACTAGTTTTAATGGCTTGTCTCCAAACACATAAATGGTAAAAGTAGAGTTGGTTGTATGCATATAAATATTTGACACATGAGAGTTGAAATGTGAGGTTTTAGTGCAACTCACTGAAACCTCATTTATGCCCCCCCGCAATCTAAAAATCAACTAAGCTATAATTCGTTTGAGTTTTCTTTTGTTAATGAGAATGTCCAACATGTATTACATGTGCAAGAATTTCAGTCATTTTTAACTTTATTATGTTTTGGTTTTGATGCAAAGGCTTGGACCAATGGAAGGCTTTACCCTCCATTCACTCGTGTTACAATCAGTGGGGTGAAAAATAGACTCTATTGTGCTTCATTTTTTATGCTAAAGTCTGATCAGGTTGTGAAAATGGCAACTGAAATTGTGGATGATGAGCATCCTCAAATGTTCAAGCCTTATGTCTATGTTGATTTTGCTAATTTTTTCAGACAAGCTACTGCTACTGATGAGGATGTTCCTCACAAAATTGTAGGCATTTGATCTAACTTGGCATAATAAGTTGGCTGAAAGGATTTTAATTTCGTAAATGCTATGTTATATATGTGTATTTTATATATATATTTTTTATCTTTTTGTTTTTATGGTCAGACTCCCCACACTGAGAATCTTTATTTGTATGTTTAATATATAATAAAAGTTGTTTAACCACAGTGTTTCATTAATAAGAAATTAGCAAAACATAAATATGTTTGTTTGTTTTTTAATATGCTTGTATTAAACTTTTGCTGAATGATCTTGATAACTTTAATAAACTCCACAACCATAAGTAATTAGAATTTTTTGCCGTACTAGGCCACTTTTTGAAGCTATTTGCGATTTTAGGCCAATTCCCAAACTATTAGCGTTCTTGGCAGATTTTAGGCCACGTCAGCAGCGGCCGCTATTGAAAGTAGCGGCCTCTTCATAGCGACCAATACATTGTATTCCCACACTTGGCAGATTTGGGTGTAACTAAGGTTGCTATTGTCAATAGCGACCTCTTCTAAACGAGGTCGCTATTCCCAATGGCGACCTCAGATGGAAAAAACAATTGTGAAATATCTTTAGACGAGGTCGCTATTGGGAATAGCGACCTCGTTTAGAAGAGGCCGCTATTGATAATAGCGACCTCAGCTGCACCCAAATCTGCAAAGTGTGAGAGTATAATGTGTTGGTCGCTATGAAGAGGTTGATATTCTCAATAGCGACCTCAGGTGGAGCAAACAATTGTGAAGTATCTTTAGACGAGGTCGCTATTGGGAATAGCGACCTCGTTTAGAAGAGGCCGCTATTGACAGTAGCGACCTCAACCCCAAATCTGCCAAGTGTGGGAGTACAATGTATTGGTCGCTATGAAGAGGCCGCTATTACCAATAGCGGCCGCTGCTGACGTGACCTAAAATCTGCCAAGAACGCTAATAGTTTGGAAACTGGCCTAAAATCACAAATAGTTTCAAAAAGTGGCCTAGTACGGCAAAAAATTCAATTAATTGGACCATCTCTTATCATATATGATGGTGGAAATCTCAATATATATATAAAAAATTGCATTAAAAATTGTTCAACTGTTTTCCACAATTTCATAATATTTTACACCAATCCAAACACTGAATTTAGCTAGCTCACAAACCTTATTTAAATGATGATTTTTTAATATAAAAAGGACTAAACTGCTTAAGATGTGAAAAATAGGAAAACTTTTCTGTATTGACCCACTTTTTGAAAATATTGCCCAAATTGACTTATTTTTGAAAATATTTATCCAACTGACCCAGTTTGGGATACGTCAGCATAAAACGCTATTGGCAATAACGACATATGTTATTTTGATGTCGTTATTGCCAATAGCGGCACCTGTAATTTTGTTTCCAATAGCGACACCTGTAAAGTTTTTTCTTCCCGTTGCCGCTGTTGGAAGTAACATTTCCAATAGCTCAAAACACGAAAGTTGTAGATCTTTTTTTTGGTGTTCCATAGCATTTTTAATAATCTTAATCGGAGTTCGGATGATAAAGTTATTCCATATTACGTAGAGATGTTGAAACTGTCGAGAATTAGTTATAGTTTCGACATTGCTTCATAATCTGGGCATAATTCTATCATCTGAACTGCGATTGAGATGATTAAAAATGACATGGAACACCAAGAAGAAGATCTACAATTTTTATATTTTGAGTTTTGAAAGATACCAGCTGCCTCAAGTTCAAAATAGGGCTTGAAGTTGATGCACCTACACAAATTTTGAAGTACACTCTGGATTACATTGATGCCGTTATTTTCAATAGCGGCATCAGGCTAATTTATACTGTTATTGGGAATAGCGACATCAGTTATAAGCGATTTTCACGTACAATTTTTCCTGAACAGTTTCGACATCGCTTCGTAATCTGGGCATAACTCTATCATCCAAACTCCGATTGAGATGATTCAAAATGCTATGGAACACCAAGAGAAAGATCTACAATTTTTATGTTTTGAGTTTTTAGAGATACTGGCTGCGTCAAGCTCGAAATAGAGCTTGAAGTTGATACACCTGCACGAAATTTGTAGTACATTGTGGATTACACTGATGCCTTTATTGCCAATAGCGGCATCATACTAATTTATGTCGTTATTGGGAATAACAGCATCAGTTATAAGCGATTTTTACTTACAATTTTTTTTTCTAGTTAGAGAACTTCTAAGTGAATGCGAGATATACTGATGCCGTTACTCTCAATAGCGGTAATGAATTTTTTTTACAGGTTCCGTTATTGGCAACAACGACACCAAAATAACAGATTCCACTATTGCTAATAACGTTTTATGCTGGTGCGTCCAAAACTGGGTCAGCTGGGTAAATATTTTCAAAAGTGGGTCAGTTTGGTCAATAGTTTAAAAAAGTGGGTCAGTATGAAAAAAATCGAAAATTCGGGGACCCAGTACAAACAACCTCCCAGTAGATAAAACACATTTACGAGGGACCTTACGGCAAATATCCCACGCCCCAAATACATAAATTCCTTTTTTAGTGAACAAATACATAAATTCTTCAAAATTGAAAGGATATATAGTCAAAATCAAAGAAAAAGGCTCTCTCAATTCGGATCCGGGTCGTGATGTCGGGGTTACCGGATCCCATTTCGGCGATCACCGACGACCACCGGAAAGTAAAACCTTCTCTCTCATATTCTCTCATAATCTGTAATAAATTTAGGGTTTTGTGATGTCGTTACCTCAAATCATAATATCTAATTATATTTTTAATAATAAAGAGAAATGGGTATCTCCAAAATGGAATTTTGTTGTAGGAGTCAATGGAAAGAAGAATTTTTATAGGAATTTTTTTGAGATGTTTTTGAAGTGGAATTTTAAAGGAATTTGTAAGGATTTTTTTGAGATGTTTTGGATCGATCATCTGGACTTAGAGTCTTTACTTACAAGTTATTACTATTATAACCAGAGAGTTGGCGTTTGTGTGTTTCGTAAGAGTCGAGGTTATTCCAACCACCCATTTAAGCCTAGCCTCGAATAAAATCGAGGTTTTTTCTCCAAAATAGGTCACTTTTGAAAACAAATTCCCAAAATAGGTCACTTTCGAAACTAATTCCGAAAATAGATCAGTTCTCATAGGCCGCTGTACCGAACTGTGGCCTTTTCGATAACGAGGCCTCCGTACATGTCATATAATGCTAAACGCCTAGACTATGAATTTTTTTTTCTAAGTATAAAATGTGAAAAATACGAGACCGCAGTTGTGCATTGATATACCATAGGCCGCAGTACCGAACTGCGACCTCTTCGATTTCTAGGCCACAGTTCACAACTGCGGCGTAAGTACATATCATAGCTATAAGTTCCGAGACTTGAGACAAAATTTTCTAAGTGTAAAATGTGAAAAATATGTACTGCGGCCTCGATATAACATATGCCGCAGTCCACAATTGCGACCTCAGTTATATGCTAAAAACTGGGTCCTACGAAGCATATAACTGAGATCGTAGTTGTGAACTGTAGTCTATGTTATATCGAGGTCGCAGGACCCAACCGCGGCCTCGTATTTTTCACATTTTACACTTAGATTTTTTTCTCCAAGTATAGGGGATTTAGCATTATATGAACTGCGGCTTCGTTATCGAAGAGGCCGCAGTTCAGTAATGCGGCGTATGAGGACTGATATATTTTCGGAATTAGTTTCGAAAGTGATATTTTTTGGGAATTAGTTTAAAAAAGTGACCTATTTCAGGATTTTTCATTATAAAATCTCTCCCACGTATAGCTAAGTCAATTTATATCAACCACCCATGTAAAATGCAGACGCAAATAACTGCTCATCTGCTTTTTATAAAATGTAGCCTCAAATAACTACCCATCTTATTTCAAAAAAAAAATAATACTAATCCACTTAAATCAAGACTTCCACGTGCATGTGTAGAGTTATTCAGTTGTGGATTGGTGTTGCCAAATTTATAATGGATGAATGGCCATGATAATTTGCATTGAGGATGCTAAAAGAATCAATTTTGCTATTTTTTGCTACCGAGATGGCCGTTAGTATCGCTAAATGGAGAAAATGTTTTACTTTGTAGACTAAATAATCCTGGAGCTTATCATTTCGTTGGTTGTCTACATGTTGCTATCCTTCTGGAACCATAATTTGAGAAGTAGTTTAATTTTGCTTTCTCTTTTTCATTCATTTACAATATGTAATATTTGAGAATGTCGCAGATCTCTTGCTTTCGTTCTTAGAGTTATGCGTTGAAACAATCCACACTATAGTCCTGTTATGTTCCTAACCTTACTATCCACTTGAAGTTCATTCTGACAATTTTGTGGACTGATCTAACATCTCTGACTAGATTTTTGTTATATTATTTTAAATGAATTTTTCCACGCAGGTTACTTCAATTCTGTCTACGATAAAAGAGGCAGAGCTCAATGCAGAGCAGCTTAGGACTGATCTCAGCCAAACAGAGAATTCCATGCAAATGCTTCTCTCTGACTTGAGTGAAATGGTTAGTGCAGGTATCAATATCAAGTACCTCTAAGTTACATAATTATGCCATATGTTTATAATGATAATGTAATGTTTTATTCTCCTATTGTTTTTGTAAAGCTTATTATTGGTAATTCGTTTTGTTGGGACAGGAACATAAAAAGAATGATCTTTCGATGGAAATAAAGCAGCTTCATCACAGAATAGATACATCAAATTGTAGTGATGTCATTGAGGAACTGATAAGAAAGCTCAAGTTATTGAAGGTAAAGTTCGCATATTTATATATATGAAGTACAAAGTGTTTGCGATTACTTAGTTATATAAAAGCCTAGGCACTATTTCATCGTCAAATGATTAGAAATTCTGTAGCTGTCAATCTCAATAATTTTAATTGGATATCTAAATATACTGGGCATGTTTTAAAACACGTTGGGTGGGTATGCCTGCTGAGGACGGTCCTGGTGCCTAGGTTGTTGGGCCCACCTCTGCCTAGCTGACTGCCTAGTCACCTGCCTGACTTGTTGTAGTGCCCCGAATTTCGTGCCCTGGAACTCGTGACACATACCCAGAATCTTGACTTATCTTGACTTCAATGAGTACACAACATTGGGAAAAATCTCAGGAAGGTAAAACTTCTTACTTACCTTACCTTAATGCTTCCTTTTGGATATAGATGCTCTGCACAGCTTAAACTCCCAGTTCCCACGATCGGTAATTCTGCAATATAATAAATGTGGACACGTCAGTTGAATGCAACTAACGCAAAATGGATGGAAACCGTAATTTCCCAAAATCCACAACAAACAACATTAATGCGGAAAGAAATGTGAAAATCATACAATAGAAAGTGTCGGTGTATGCCATGACTTATATCTAATGCATAACATTAACGCACACGATGCTCTTATTCTAATACATGCTTGATTGGAAACATATGCATCTCATATTACATACTTTTCAATCAAGCTGGAACGTACTTCTGTTTATAGGGTTCAATCCCTCGCAATGCAAACCTACTCTTGTACTCTTATCCTGTTTCTGACATTCATCTAGTGACTGGTGAGGTTGCAGTCACTCGGTCTAGTTCCGCCTCTGCAGTCATAAATCATTGATCATGCCACTATGTATGCCGAGACCTTGTGGATCTACGTCACTCCCGGGTCATGGTCCGCTCGGCTCCTGTGGTCCTACACCACTCTCGAACCTCACCCAAAAGTTGTTATAAACATAAAGGTGATCCTGTAGGTCCCACTTGCTTCACCGAGGGTCCTCGAGCCCCTGCTTTTGCTTCTTGTTCGCATTAAATAACATAGAACCTTAGCTGGTTATGTAAAGGTCCATCCCCTAACTCCTACTATTCTCAATTCTTATCACTAGATCTCAGAAATTAACAGTGGAGACCATGCCGCACGCGTCCCCTTGAGAGTTGAGTACACCCCCCGACTAGTGCTTGTCAGTATGTCAGCAATTGCACGACTGACTTATATTAATTACTAGCTTTACCCGATTTTAATAGCTCCTAATTCCCGCGTTATTTTTTTGTTAGTTTTTCACAACTAGATTAACTTATTGCACTTAATTAGGTTAATCCATAGTTGAACACTTGAACACCTAGTGAAACCATCCTAGTTTACTTAATCAAATTATCAAGTCTCATCTTGACCTAATCAAGGTTTAACTTAGCCTCTAATCATGCTACCAGTTGACCCATACATACACCAACTAATGCACTCTTGTGCACTAAACATCACCATATGCATACATCCAAGTATGCACATGAGTACTAATACCTTATTGCAACTTAATTCTTTTTGCTTTAAATTCTTATTAACTTTTATGCACAAAATCTACTAACTTCTAGTTACTCATGCATACTTATTCAATTTTTTAATGCATAATTCTACACTCAAACCTAACATATGCATTTATTTTACACGATCATCATGTATTTATCTTACATGAATGTCACGTAGAGTCATTTTATATGAAGATTATTCTAGTCACCCTTCTTCTACCATTATATGAACCTTTTAACATACCCGCAAACTCAACATTATTCTTCTACTACACTACATGTGACTACTATAAGTAGTCTCTCTATTTTACTCCATGAATTATGATGAATGACTATAAGTTAACTAAACAATACTAACTACTAACTAAGCATGCAACACTAGCAGTTCTATTATATATAATTTCCTACAACTATTTCTCACACAGTTAAACAATTAATTATCAAAAGAATAGAATATAAGTTGTAAGCAACTACTATAATACCAACAATTCTATTTGATTCCTTTTTCTTGCTATGTTTATCTTATATGGATTTAGCATATAATAAGTTCAATCAACACATTAATAACCATTCCTTAAACTAGTAACTACTAGGATAGGAAAATACCTACTTTTTCGTTGTAGGCAATACCACCTTGCTATATCTCCTCCTCCTAGCTTGCTCGCTACTTCTCCACTTAGCTTACTATGAACAAAGTAGCTCCTAGAAATTATATTTCTCTCTCTCTCTCTCTCTCTCTCTCTCTATATATATATATATATATATATATACTATATTTGCCTGTGGCCACGTGCCTACGGCACGTCTGCAGAAACGATGCAACATATAAAAAGTCTTGTAAACAGTAAATCAACAATTATGTACCTAAAGTTTGAATAGTATAACAATAATTAGTTGTAAATAAAAGTCCATGTTTCCATTAGTATATGGTGAAAAATAATTATAAATTGGGGGTATAAATTTAGTATATATATACATATATATATATATATATATATATAGAGAGAGAGAGAGAGAGAGAGAGAGAGAGAGAGAGAGAGAGAGAGAGAGAGAGAATTAAATAAATAAAGGAGTTGTTTTGGGAATTGAATTTGAGTTTTGGGGGAAAACTTTTGGAGGGAAAATGTGTTTTATGAGGTTAGATCTGGGCTTTTAATTTTTGGGGGATTGAAGGAGTGCCACTTGATAGCTTTCTTTATGTTTTATTATATATATATATATATAGGATGCTTGGAAATGGAAAATATAGAGGATGAGAAGGGGTTGGTATGTAGAAAATCGGCTAGGGTTTTATAAAAAAATGAACTAGGGTTTCATTTAACCTCCTATTTATAGAAGGAGATGAGAGGAGGAGGAGGGGGGGGGGGGGGGGGGTTGGCTGGCCACCTAAGGAGGGGTAGTGGAGTGTAGGGTTTTGTGGAAGTGAGTGGAAAGCTCTAGGTTAGCCTAGTCATCACTTAGGATTAATTAACCTAATGTTAGATTAACCTCATGTTTAATTATAACCCTTAAGCCATGTTGGGCCCTAAGGATGTTGGGCTTTATAAATGATCATGAATAAATTTACATAGTTGGGCTAACCCTTAACTTATTAGTGCATGCTTTTTTTCAAAATATAATTATAAAAAGAAATAACTATATATATATATATATGTATCATAACAATATATTTTAATTAAAAATATATATTTTTTTAACCAACATAGTTATACAAAATAAAATAATTGATAATTATTTTTAAGGATATTACACCTGTGTTTTACTGATATTGCATAGTTTCTCCTAGAAAGCACGGGTAGAAGCCTGTTCCACGCTTTTTAAGGGAGTTCCAAAGGCGCTGAATGCCTTTTGTAGAATTCATAGGATCGGCCCTGCATTGAGTTCTTTTCCATAAAACTGGATACATGCATGCGATCGACTAATTTTACAACGTACAGTGTTGATCCCTTCCGGGATAAGTATGCATGTGATTTGATCTATGATTGTTGATTAATGGATTCTTTTCCCTCTCTCTCGCTCTTGGGATGGTGGGGATTCGCCTGTAACTGTAGAAGTCTTTGTTTAATTGACAACTAAGCAAACTGTGTTGTAAATATTTCACATGTCGTTCCTTGTGTGGTATGCATGAATTTATTCGTAGGATAATTATCAGATATCCATAAGTTCTAAAGATATTTGTGGGAAGAACTTGTGAAGAAAACATGAAGGAATCATATAATTCTTAATCTACTACATGACTTCGTCTTGTTTCAACTACCTCTGTCTTCCTCCCCATGTGTGTCATCTCTGAACAGTTGCCCATGTGCTCCGTAGATTCAATTATGTGTTAGGGGCCTCCCCGCAGATAAATATCAAAGCAACTGCATGAAAGTTTGAGCTTCATAAGTTTGACTCCGAGAAGATTAACACCCGGAACAACATCAAATGGTACAAATGGCACAGTTCCATTGGGATCAAGGAAACTGCACAAAAATTCTAGCTTCATAAGTCTGATTATGGGAAAATTAACACCTGAGGCAGCATCAGATGTTACAAATCACACTGTTCCACTAGATTTTGCGTGGAGTTCTGAGAACTGAAAATATATTTGAAGAAATTTTGTTATCAATATTAAATTGAATTTCACGCCACCAGATCTTTATTCTTCTGTGCATGAGTTTTTTTGAGAAGCTGTGTCATGTGTGTTGAAAGGAATGTTGTATTTACTACATCAAATATTATTATCTTACTATTGGTCTATGTTTTGTTCCTTGATATGTGTTAAGATAAATCAGAGAGATGTGAAAACAATACTGAATATTAAATTGAGAAATAACTGAGTACAATATCTCCTATATATAGGAGGAACCAAATACAAAACTAGCCAACTACCCAATGTGGGACTATAATCTCTAACACCCCCTCTCAAACTCACGATGGGTCAAACAATGTGAGTTTGCCTACTAAGTGTCGGAATTTCTGAACAGTATGGGATTTGGTGAAGAAGTCTGCAGTCTGCTGGGAAGAGGTAACAAAATGGAGAGAGATGGTCCTTGCCTCAAAACGCTCACGAACATAATGACAATCAATCTCAATATGCTTCGTTCGTTCATGAAAGACCGGGTTGCTTGCAATGTGCAATGCACTCCGGTTATCGCAATAAAGTGTAGTAACTCCTGTAAGAGTGACCTATATCTAATAATAGCCAACGAACATAAACAATCTCTCTAGTAGTAGCTGCCATTGCTCTGTAATCAGCCTTGGTGAAAGAACATGCAACAACTGCCTGTTTCTTGCTCTGCCAAGAGATCAGTGAATCACCAAGAAGTAGACAGAAACCTGTGGTAGACCTTCTGGTAGTCGGATCACCTGCCCAATCTGAATCAAAATATGCACTGAGCTCCAGTTTGGATATTGAAGGCATGAATAATGAGCGAGTGATAGTGTCCCGAAGATATCTAAGGATCCGAAGAAGAGCACCGTAGTGAACTCATGTAGGAGCGGAAACAAACTGACTGAGAATACTAACTGCATGAGCAATATCGGGTCTGGTCATGCATAAGTAGACAAACTGTTCAACAATCGCCTGTATCTAATGGGATCAGGAAGGAGCTCACCATCTGTGGGACGAAGCTTCACATGAAGCTCTAAGGGTGTATCAGCTGATCGGTTGTCAGAGAGACATGCAGCGGAAATAATATCTGATGTGTATTTCTGCTGAGAAATGAGTATCCCCTGAGATCCATAAGCAATCTTTAAACCCAGAAAGTAACATAGCTTACCAAGGTCTTTCATATGAAATTGCTGGTGAAGGTATTTTTGTGGATGCAATGCCGGCGGAGTCATCCTCAGTAATGATCATATCATCAGCACAGTAGTAGAAGTATTCTTCCCTGCGGTGATTACCGTATAAACATAGAATGGTCCTGTGAACTTTGACGAAAGCCAGCCTTGGTGATGACAAGTCGAAAACACTCAAACCAGGCTCGAGGGGCCTGTTTCAGACCATATATAGCACGACGAAGTCTACAAACATGACGAGGAGTAGTAAGGCCAGGAGGAGGATGCATATAAACTATTTCAGATAAGGTACCATGAAGAAAAGCATTCTTCATGTCCAACTGGTATAGCGGCCATTGACGAATGGTGGCAACAGCAAGAAGAGTGCGAATTGTAGTCATCTGAGCCACTGGGGCAAAAGTCTCATCATAATCAATGCCATGCTCTTGAGTAAATCTCCGGATAACTAGACGAGCCTTGTGCCTCTCAATGGAGCCATCAGGTCGATATTTGACCTTAAAGATCCACTTACAGCTAACATGCTGAACACCCATAGGCAGTGGAACAACATCCCAAGTACCAGTCTGATCAAAGACACTGAACTCCTCTGCAATAGCTTTCCGCCACTCGGGATATTGAACGGCTTCCTTATAGGTTCTGGGCTCATGTGTAGAGTGTATAGCAGTGAGATATGCATGAAACTGGGGTGAGTAAGAAGCTAGTGTGGCAAAACCAAATTGGTCAGAGGGACCAGTGGCATCAGGTGTGTAGCGGGGTAGTGGGACGCCCACAGTAGAACGTGCAGACTGACGCACTGGTGGTGGAAGGGCAGTATGTGGAGGTGAGTTAACTGGTGTGGGTGTAGGCAACTGTGGGGATGCAGGTGGTGGAGAAACAGGGGTTGTCTTGTAGGAGTAATGGGTGGACTGTCTATAGCAGGAGCGAAAGGAGCCAAAGGAGTGGGATCGAAAGGAATAGATGGAGTGGAAGTAGGCCCAATAGGTGAAGAATCGAGAAAACTAGTGTCCTGAGGAGAGGTTAAGTAGTAGGGAGAGTCTTCTACGAAGAAGACATGTCGAGAAATACGAATACGACCTGCCGTAGGATCAAAACAACGATAATCTTTATGTTCAGGACTGAAACCTAGATGAACGCACTTAGCGGCGCGAGCAGTGAGTTTCGTGCGCTCAGTGGGAGGGAGGACATAACATGTGCAACAAAAAATACGAAGCATGTTGTAGTCAGGGGATGAGTGATAGAGGGCCTCATAAGGAGTAATGCCAGAGAGGGCAGACGAAGGAGTAATGTTAATGAGACTGACGGAAGTCATGACAGCTTCAACCCAGAAAGAGCGAGGAACAGAAGAGGAGAGTAGAAGAGCGCGAGCCGTCTCAAGGATGTGACGATGCTTGCGTTCAGCTACACCATTCTGCTCCTGGGTGTAGGGACATGATTGCTGAAAAAGAGTGCCATGGGACTGAAGAATCGATCGCATAGTAGCAGAGGTGTACTCACGAGCACCATCTGAGCGAAAAGTTTTGATATGAACCCCAAACTGGGTGTGAACCATGGTCGTAAAGAATTGGTAAATGTCAGGTATTTCAGAACGTTGGCGCATAAGAAATACCCATGCATGTCTAGTGAAATCATTGATGAAACTAACATAATAGAGATAACATTTTTTAGAAGGTGTGGGAGATGGACCCCATATGTCAGAGTGAATAAGTTTAAAAGCATGAGTAGAATGAGAAGTGCTTTATTGTTAAAAGGGAGGGCTAATTGTTTCGCCAACTTACAATCTTGACAAACAGATAATGAAGTAAAATTAAAACAACCAAGAGCACCACTACGAACCGAATTTTTTAAACGAGACGCACTAATGTGACCTAAGCATCTGTGCCACAAATCGGCATCAAAACTGACAACACTAGCAAAACTACAAGTGAAATCATGAGCATGAAGAAAATCTAGATGATATAGACGTCCATGTGTGCTAGCGCGTCCAATCATATGACCAGTCCGAGGATCCTGTATGGTACAGTCCAAAGAAGTAAAGGTAACGGTAAGGCCACTATCACATAAAGCACTAATGGAAATAAGGTTTGTAGATAAACGAGGGGCATAAAGGACGAAAGGTAAAGTGAGAGATGGAGTGTTAATAGATCCAGAGTGTGTAGTGAGAAGTAGTGAAACAGAAGTAGGGTTACAAAGGTTGAGGTGGGAGAGGAGAGGAGGCGGCTAGGGTTTGTGAGGGGCGGCTAGTGACGACGAGGACAGAGGATTTGATAACGAAGTTGAAGTACGGATCTGGAGTTGGAGATCTGATCTGGAGTTGAAGTTCGGATCTGGAGTTGGGATCGAATGACGAAGTTGAAGTTTGGATCTGATGGCGGCGGGATTTTGAAGTTCGGATCTGTAGTTGGAGATTGGTATCGACGCTGGATTTGATGACGAAGTTGAAGTTCGGATCTGGAGTTGGAGATCTGATCTGGAGTTGAAGTTCGGATCTGGAGTTGGTTATGGCGGCGGAATCTGATGACGAAGTTGAAGATGGCTTCGGTCGTTGAGAAGTTGAAGATGGCTTCGGTCGATGAGAAGGTGAAGATCAAAATCGGCGATCTGACGAGGACGATCTTGATGAGTTGAAGATGGCGTCGGTGGTTTTTGGGTTTGCCGAAGAAGACGACCGAGTTGAAGATGGCGTCGGTGATTTTTGGGTTTGCCGAAGAAGATGACTTAACTTCGGTGATTTGGGTTTGCCGAAGAAGATGACTTCGGTGATATATATATATATATATATATATATATATATATATATATATATATGGGAGAAATTTGTATAACTTTGGCTGTTGGAATTTGAGGATTTTTGAATGGGAAAATTTTAAGAGAAGAAAATTTTGAGTAATTGGCTCTATACCATGTTAAGATAAATCAGAGAGATGTGAAAACAATACTGAATATTAAATTGAGAAATAACTGAGTACAATATCTCCTATATATAGGAGGAACCAAATACAAAACTAGCCAACTACCCAATGTGGGACTATAATCTCTAACAATATGATTATAAGGAAATGCTGACGACTTCTGCTTAGGTGCACAATCTGAAGATTCATGACACAAAAAAAAGGTCTACCTACTGCCCCTGAGCATTAAAGATTTTAATGCATGATTCATAGTTGTTCATGATTTCCCTATATGGAATTCTGTTTCAAACTCAAGAGAGTTGAAATTACTTGACTTTATTTAGTAAAATTGCTATCTGTTCTCGGTGGTTAATGTAATTACTCAGAAATTAGTTGCACTCTGTTTCCTACCCTGTTGTTGTGTTGTAAGGTGTGGATGATGATAAGAGTGGTTCAGGACATAATCCATACAGCATCAATTGATATAGGACAGGTTATTGAAGGTGTTCAATTCTCTGATGGTGATATATCGGTCATGGAACAAATTGATTTTTTTCATGTATTATTCTATTTATCAGCTTTATTATTATGCAAGTAAAATTTATTATTCATATATTGAAATGCTCTTTTTACCAGAAGGAATTTTGGTTCTAAGTCCTCACCTCTATCCTAATTTGATATTTGTCCCACACAATCATGACGATTAGGTCCCTATAAGTGTGAAGAACAGTAATTATGAGTTCTTAAATTCACCTATTAATTGCAAACTAGTCCTCCGGAGGACTCAGAGTGGGTCTTATTTGGTGGGATTATAGAAAACCGGGGACAAATTCTCGGGGCCTAATGAAAAACTTGAAATTTTTTAGTTGAACGTTGTGACTTTGGTTGTTAAATTCATGAAATTTCAGATTTATTTGTACATTTCTACATTGCTCATCTCAAAACATTTCCACAGGCTCTTGAAAGGGAAGAGTCTGATTGGCAGTCTAAAATGCTACAGCTGGAGAACGTATCACCTGTGAATGAAGGACACAGTGACTCAATTGCTCGCTCTGTCGGCCACTCCTTGGAAAAACTTAATTTAGCAAAGACGGTATTTGTTCATTTCCCAATGCTGATGTCCTCATCAGAATATATACTCAGTTAAATCTATTTGGTCTTCTGTAAAACAGATTTCCATTTAATTGTGCACCTTATGCTAATTCTTTTATCATCTATATAAGTATTATTTATTTGCGAAAACAATGAGACTATTTCTTGACATATAATCATCTTCCGTAAATATGACTTTGAGAATCAGGGAAAGGTGAGTTGTTTGCGTGTGCGAATGCAAGCAAATTGTAAATTTTGGCCTGGGAATACTGGGATGAGCCATGTGTGTGAATGTGCAGGCCTATGCCAATGAACATTTTCTTTAAATGTCTACGTATACGAATATACGATCACATAAAATTTATGCAGGTTTATATATATTACGTTCAAACCTCGTGACCTTCATTCTATGTTTTACAACATTTGGATCTGGAGTGGTGTGGATCAGGGGAGGAGATATAGTTTTTATGCTCCATCGGAGGAAATTTCCTCTGATGACTGCTGATAGTACATTGGTATGATATATCTGATAGTACATTGGTATGATATATATAAGATAGAGGAAGAAAGGAATGCAAGAAAGAAAAAGACGGGGTGGGTGGGGAGAGTGAGAGGCCAATGGTGAAAGAAAGCGTGGTGTCAAAATCGAAAGGTTGGATCGGAACTACTCTTAATTTTCTCTATTAAAGTGAGTGGCGATTCATAAGCTTTTGTTTGTAATTTTGTTTAGCTAATAGGAAATTGTGATTTATGCATTGGGTTAGCAGTTGATGTCTTTTCATGCTTCTATTTGTATAAATGGATTGTTGTTGCAATCTTCTTATGGAAGATTTTGTAATATTAATTGTTTATGCATGATTTAGAATTCTTTCATAATATCAATTTAATGAATGCTGGTTCTATCTATGAGTTTGGATTGAAAGCCTCTTCTTGTTGTTGTAAATTTTGTGTGTACTAGTGGGGCTATTCGCCATGTAGAGAACTTGTTTTTTTGGTGCATCGAATTGCTTTCTCATGTAGTTAAGAGGTGATGCATACATTTTTGTGAATCATATGAATGATGAATGTAAAGGTTTATTTTTTGAGATTTGGTCAAGAAAGTCAAGAAAACAGATGTTTATATATATCACATGTTAATATACTATATCCGAATCTAATAACCCATACGGGCTCTTAATGTCCACTTAGTGAGCGATGAGATTAGCACTTTGTCCGACCACGGATTGTAGTGAGGTAGACTTTGTCAACCAAATTATGAGTTGACCACATTGAGAGGTGAGCGTACCTAAATTCTATTGCGTGAAATTATATTTTTAATTTGCATGTCGCTTTATAAAAGTGAGGTTTTGGTATTAGATTTATTTTGTTGTAATAATTGAAGTTTGTCTTATACGTTTTAAAAAAATTTGGAATAGTCTTATTTGTTTTAATGGTATATGTTGGGCTTACTATGCGAAAGCTTATCCCCAACACAGTTTGTTTGCAGGATTATGATGTAGATTTTGGAGCCATATGATCGGATTGAAGATAGTAGAGTTCTATATGATATTGCGTATGTCCAATATTTATGTTTTCAAATAAGGAGAGGTATGGTTGTTAGCCAGTTTGTCTATTTGTAGGGATATTGATCTTTTTGGGAAGATTTATACTTGTGATGATCATTTGATGTGAGAATTTTAATAATGAATCTCATTATTTGTTGGCTAACCACCTTTATTTAACGTGACTTCCGGGAGATAGACTAAGTGTCTAACAGCCATATTTATGCTGATATGAAAACATAAATATTATACATAAGCAATGCCAATTACAACTCTACCATCTTTAATTCGAAAACCATATGGCTCCAAGATCTTGTACCATAATCCTGCAAACAAACTATGCACCATTAAAAACCATACGATAAGATTTACTCCATTTTGCAAACAAATTGTGGTTGGGATACCTTTCGCCAACTGAGCTCAAAACATATCATTAAAAACCAGTAAGACTATTAAAAATTTCATGAAACTTATCAGACAAACTTTAGTTATTACAACAAATAAATCCTATACCAAAACCTCCCTTTTATAAATGTGATTTGCAAATTAAAAATATAATTCCATGCAATGGAATTTAGGTGCGGCCACTTTTCAATGTGGTCAGAACTTACATACTTTGGTTGACAAGGTATACACCATTATTCTCCGTGGTTGGACAAAGTGCTAATCTCATCACTCATTTGAGTGAACAGATTGAGAGCCCGTATGAGTCACTTAGATTTTGACATATACCAGTATATTAATATGTGATGCATATAGACTTTTATTCTCTTTACCAAATCTCAAAACATAACCCTTTACATTCACCATCCACGGGCTTCACAAAAATATATGCATCACCTTTTATAACTGTATGAGATAACAATTCGATGTACCAAAATATAAACATGTCCTCTCAATAGTAAACACAAATTTACAACAACAAGAAGAGGCTTTAATCCAAACTCATCGATAGAACCAACATTTTATTTATTGGATATACTGAAATAATCTAAATCTTGCATAAAAAAGTTCATATTACAAATCTTCAATAAAAAGATCAGAACAACAATCCATTTACATAAATAAAATCATGAAAACAAAATTACTATTGTGTAAACAAATTATAGACGATATATGAATCACCAGTTCACCACTCACCTTTGTAGGGAAAATTTTGATTAGATCTGATGCTACCTTTCGATTTCGACATCCTCAATCTGACCTTTCCTTCTTTTCTGCCTTTTCATTCTCCATCAGCTTCTCGTCGTCTTCTCTTTCTTGCATTCCTTTCTTTCTCTTTCTTTTTCCTGAACGTTCGGTTTCTTTTCTTTTTGGATTCTGGCAGCTTGAAAATAACCAAATAAACTCATTCTAATTCAATTTACAAATAAGTCCTCAATATTCTGTATTTACATGAAACCCCATAATCAATTGATATTTGCAAACCTGCCCAAAAAGTCTTAATATTGATTTTTTAATAATGACTGAAATTTCGGGATATTACAGTGTTAAGCTTCATGGACATCCCTATTTTGAGAAGGATAAAAGTTTTGAAATCATTGATAAGATACAATAGAATAGTATTCCAATTAGTTTGTGCTCATTTGAGTTACACTTTCTTAGGTATCACTGATAATTCAACTAATTAATTGACAAAATAGTCAAAACAAATCGTTACAACGATATTTGTTAAGCCCATGGAGTTAGTATGCGAAGTGACACACAGCAAAAATACTATGCTATGTGATTTTTGAACTGTTTCAATAAAATTTTGAAATGGAATATCCCCTTGATGTCTTAACATGAAAGTTTGGATAATAACTAAATCTTTATGACTATCTGCACATATTCAAAGAGATGCAATAAACATTCTTTTCTATGTCAAATTTTATGCTTTGGTTCGTCTAAGATTTTTGATTTGGATGCTTTGATTTGTATATGAAGAGATGCAACAATGCAACATACTCTTTTGCACTTTAACACTTTAAGAGAGAGATACAGTAAACAGTCTCTTTTATATTGACTTGTTTGACTTGTGTACAAAGAGGTGCAACGGACACTCTCTTTGATGCTTTGATTTGATATGAGAAACTTTTGCATGGTCATAAAAATTTTATTCGAGTTAGTCGAATCCTCAATGCTTTGTGTAGATATACAATGTTTCTTTTATATTCATGTAGGCACAATTGCTTTACCTTGTACAATAAAATAATTTTATATATTATATGTGTGGTTGCACAGGAACTTGCTGCAAAATTAAGGGCGATCTTGTCACTAAAGAAGCAATATGATGATGTGCCAGCTCAAACTGAACTTATACAGTATGGTGTTCTTTGATGCAGTCTTATTATCCTGATATGAGATTTTATACTGGCATTACTCAGATCATAGGCATCAGATGCCAACTTCTTGTTCTTTTCTGATTATATTTTTACTTTTATTATCTATTTATTTATTAGGAAAGGAGGTGTTATCCTTTTATTAAACGGCATAGATATCAGTTGTATTTATACAATGAAAAGTTCTCCCAATTTTCTTGTATGTGTGTGTTGGTGGTAGTGTGAAAGAAGTTTGAAAACATAGGGTGATTTGGAACCAAGGTGATCTGTTCAAATATGGGTGATATAGTGTATTTGAGTTTGAATTTGAAATCACTCAACTTTGATTTTCATACAATTTGTTATTTTTATTTTATTTTTAATTAAATATGGGAGTTACTTCACAAAATAATACTATTAATAATATGTGTCTAAATATGATAATAATATGTTCATTAATTATTATTGTTTATAATTATTAATATATGATATTATTAAATTATTTTTAGTTAATAGAATGAAAATAATATCTTATTATTATTATTTTATAAATCCATGAAATTATATATGAATTGAATTTTTTAGCACGTGCAACTGCATATCAACAAAAAAAAGCCACACTGTACAACACTGTTGCTTGAACTATCAATTGAATGAATTCTCATAAGTTTGTTTTTTTGTTTGTTCTTTGATTAATTTTTTCCTTTATTTTCTTCTAAGTTAATTGATCATCAAAAAAAGGAAAAAAAATTAATGTCGAGTTTTTTAGATCGTAGGGAAGAAAAAGGTGAGGGGTGAAGGATCAAATTCACCAATATGCACCAATGTAACCCATATATTATTTTTCAAGGGTTTCAACTTTCAAGAGGATTATTAAAACTTTTTTTCATTTGAGTGATCAATGAACAAAAGGGAAAAAAGAAATTGGAGGATGAATGATCATCACTATACACCAATGTAACCTAGATATCATTTAGTTTAAAATAATTATTATATTTTTTGTCAGCGTTCAATAAAAAATAAGAGTAGCGGAATGTGGGCTGTCAAGTAGTCTCAAGTTGTAAGGTATGTAGGAGATGAAAAGTCAATTGATGAATTTACATGGCAAGGAGTGTGATTTACAACAAGGATTTGAGGTCTACTTTTACTGTAGTTGGACTCTAAAGTTAGCGAAAGTATGATTTCAAAGGAATCACCGGGACTTTAAAGTATTCAACTATTGTTTGAAATGACATCTGTTTCTAAGGTCACAATTTGAAATCCTCTCCCATTAACACTTAAATTCTGAAAACACCATGGTTCTCAAATTGTCTTGTTCAACATCCTTCACACTTGAAGGGAGCTGTTTACTACAATGATTTGAGGTCTATTTATATTATGGTTGGATTCTAAAGTCAAGGGAACTACAATTTCAACCAAATCACCATGATTTTGAAGTATTGTTTGCCCAACACCTATATCTAAAGTTGCAGTTCTACCACTATCACTTATCTTTGTAAAAAACGATGCTTCTCAAATTGTGTTTTCAAAGTTCTTTAACACTACAAAAAGACCCTTTAAAAAAT
Organism: Hemerocallis citrina; assembly: GCA_017893485.1. Classification (NCBI taxonomy): domain Eukaryota; kingdom Viridiplantae; phylum Streptophyta; class Magnoliopsida; order Asparagales; family Asphodelaceae; genus Hemerocallis; species Hemerocallis citrina. Next base: position 276,021,009 of record CM030363.1, on the reverse strand, counting down.
TCCAAACTGCACATACATCCGCAAGTGTAAGTTGTAGATTTCTGTAAAATCTGTTGGATTTTGTAGTATCTGTCCTGAACCTGACCCGTTTGCACTCGTAAGTCGTAAGAATAGAGGCATATACAAGGCATACAGGGATCAAGAGAAAAAAAGGAAAACACATCCTCCTGAGAGTTCACCCATATCACTTCAATTAATGGGTGGATTCTCTTTGATGGGTCTATGAAAGGCATATACAAGGCCAAGAGGGGAAAAAACACGTCCTCCTGAAGGTTCACCCATATCTCTTCAATTAGTGGGAGGGGATTTCATATTGTGAGCTTAGAGATAGGTGTTAGTCGAACATGACTTCAAAATTAGGTTGCTATTGTCGCATTCCTACTTTCCTTAACTTTAGAATCTATACTATAAAATATATATAGGTCTCCAGTCTTTGTTGTAATTCACTCCCCTTAACATGTGATTCTCAAATCCAACTAACTCCAACTACTGATTTTTTATCTCATTTATCCCTCAGCCTACATCCCCCTTTCTCTTTTCCATTACTTTTATTAACCACCCAACTTTGAATAAATCGAATAGTCATTTTAAAACTTATGCGAAATAATGTCTAACTTACATGGGTCCATGGTGATGATCCTTCATTCTCGCCTATTTTTTGGGATTTAAAGCCTTTGACATCGAGGTTTTTAGTTTATTTTAATTTAAAAAAAGTTGACAACCAACAAAATAAAAGAAAAAAATTAGGAATAAAGAGGAATTGTCATGTAAATTCAATTTGTTGATAGTTTAGGAAAACAATGTACACATGAATCGCAAGGACAGAAACTCTATATATTAAATTGGTAAAACTATAAAGCCTGAACTGCAGCATTTTCCCCTTAGGAATATCTCGTTCATTTATAGTGCTGTGTTGAATATACAAAATTTGAAATTCTCCATTATTGTTGCTCCTTTTACAATGTTTTATCTTTTGATAATTATGAAAATTATCTTGACAACAGCCTGCTCAGATTGCCTTTCTTAGGGGAACCTACATTGCGTTTTATATTTTTTCTGGAGCCAGGGAATTTCAAGAGATGAAATATTTCCCTTTGAGCTGGGAATTTAACGTTGGCCTCATACATAGGAGTTAGAGAGCTATGTCTTTGTGCTACATGTACTTGGGGCAAATTGCTCGTTATTTGATTATGCTGAAACATAACTGAAAGAGGAATATAGTATTGTTGGCGAATATTGAAATTATGGAAGATGCTAATGATTTATAAAGGTTTTGAATTTAACACAAAAATATATGCTTACTGATTTACCTTGGATCTGCTTAAGGGAACAGAGGACATAATCTTTCATTTCTTTTAAACGTGTGCAGCATTTTGTGGATTGAAATTGCGTTACATTGTATAATTCCAGTATTACTTTAACTAACTTGGGAGTTGTGGACTATATAACAACTTTATGTTTCACTTAGGTACGAACGTCGGTTTTCAGAACTTTATGCCCAAATCCAGGTGTGCAAGTCTTTTGAGAGAGCTTCGTAAATGATGATATTTTGTACAGTGGGCTGACCTCTATTTTACATTTCCTTTGACTCATGTATTTGCAGGAAAAGCATCGCCTAACACATAAACACTATGATACCTACAATGCTCTATTGGAGATAAAAGAATTAATGCTAAAGGAAACATCATTATTGAATTCGATAGATTCACAGGTCAGTTTGATATCAGATCCTTTCTAATGATAAACTTGGCATATTGATGGCTTTATTCATTTCTCTTGATTATCTGGATATATCTACACCAAAGGGTCTTTGGTGTTGGGTGTAAAATGAAGTGCAAGTGAAGTTATAGGTACAGGTGGAAATTCAAATTTCCCTCCCAGTTTTTTGTTTCAAACACCAAAATAACATCTATTTATATATTACAAGCATCATCCCTTCAAAAGTTAAGGTTATTTTGGAAATTGAATCAATAAAGTTGTATGTGAAATTTGAATTTCTGCTTGCACTTGCATCTTAAATCCAAACACAGCCGAAAACACTGTTGCCTAATTCACTACCTGTATTAAATTCCTACTTGTTGACTGCTGGTTATGTAATTGCTCATTACACCTTTTAGCATCTTCCTTTCTATGGAAATATTTAAATATGTTGTTCAACTTTAAACCTCGTTCTACCTCCAACTCCCTTCAAATGGTAATCCATTATCTTCCAATTTCCAAAGAAATTGCTTTGGATTAAATTTGAGTTTTTGTATGGGTAGTAAAAAAACGTTCTTCCTGTTGCAGTAAGTGTTTGTCAGTAAATTGTGTTCAATGTGTGCCTTGTTTTTCTTCTTGTTAGTTGCATTCAGACTTTGTTGGGAGCCTTGACTGCAATATTTAGTCAGTTGCAGTTGTATCTCTCTCTATATTGTTACTCTATGTAGAACTGCTAGTTCCTTTTGTTTTATTGAATTGCTTCAAGATTTTTGCAGTTGCACTAAAATGAATTTTTTTTGATTGAGTGGAAGTTGAGGTATGCATGAATCCAAAAGCACATCATGTGATCAAACAACTAAAATATTTCAAATATGCTGTCAATCCTATATGTGTTTCAGTGTTTGAATATACCTGTATCTTAGCTTTAGGAGGTTTTACAGGGTCTTTCAATTATTCTATCAATTTTGCATTTTGTTCTATGTTTACATTAAAATTTATGATCCTCATTCTCTTTTTCTTTTTGCACACCCATGGTAGATTCAAGATGCCATGACTAGCACAACTGGTTGTTCTAAACTGTTTGATTCATTGGAGGTCATTGTCAGAGGAACTAAACAGGTAAGCATTGCTTACATGCAAATAAAATCTTTGTTACGCTGCAAATAAAATCATCATGTTCTAGAAGTATGAAGCGTTCGTTTTTGTTATACTGATTAAATGCTTCCACAACAAATATGCATGTGCAGGTTGGACTAATATTGAAGGGGGGTTCATCATATTAGTTATTTATTTACGTAAACGTCGTAGTTTATCTGATGTAAAACCAACCCTAAAATAGAGAATTTTCAAGAATTTTAATGGGTTAATTTTACCAACATGAAAGTGCGGATCTAAGTTGGAAATTTGTAACAATTAACAGGTTCGATGGATTTTCAAGAATTGAATAAGTGTAACAGTTCCAACTAATAATTCAACCTTACAATCAATTAAATTCCTACGTGTTTTAGCAAGTAAGAAGTTCAATATTGATTCGTACGATATTCAGGCATGTGGAACACTCAATCTCAATTATTTTGTGGTCGACAGGCAAATTAGATAATATACTAGATGATAAGGCAGTAAAACACAAATATTAATAGTGGAAAGAGTATACCCAATGTGAAGAAACCCAGCGTAGATGTAGGAGCGGACAGCAACCAAGATCACAGCAACACAGGGAGCAAAGTCAGCAACTAAGCCAACGCAGTTGGCAGATCAGGTCAGCAACTAGGCCAACGCAGTTGGCAGATGAGGTCGACGTGGCTCGTTGGCGGCGAGCGGGGAGGCGACGACCGGATGCGACGGTGCCGGCGGAGAAGGCAGCGGTGGGGGAGAGAGGCAACGGGCTAGGGTTAAGGGACTTGGAACTGTGGTGGCTTCGGGGAGAGGGGATCTAGGGTCGGGAGTGGAGGATGAAGGAGACGAGGGGATGGAGGTTGTAGTGGTGGTGATGGGTCGCCGGAGATTGGGGGTGCGGGATTGGGTTCGTTCGGGACGAAGGTGGGGAAGGAGAAGGTGAGGAGAGTGGCGACAGTGATTGGGAGGATTGGGATGTCGACGAAGGTTGAAGGAGTCGGGAGTATGTGGAGTGGGTCTTTTGGTGGAGATCGGTTTTGGAGCTTCGGGTGGGTTTGGGAAAACGAAGAAGGAAGAAGGAGGCGGCGGGTATGGGATAGAGGATTAGGGTTTGAGTAGGGGATTAGGTTTGGATTAGGGGATTATGATTTGTATTGGGGAATTTTTTTTTTATTGGGGGATAGATTTTAGAATTAATCACTAACTCTAAAATTAGATTAGGATTTATCACAAACCCTAATTTGGAGATCTCAGTTGTATCACACAAAAGAGAAAAAAAGGAAGAGCAAAAACTCAACACAGATTTTTTTTAATCAATAATGGCATATCTTCTCATTCATCTCAAGGCCTTTAAATAGGCTCAAAATACATCTTGATACACATCTCCAAAATATTCTAAAAATCTAAAGAAATACAAAAAAGATTACATATGGCTATAATTGCCAGAAATAAAAATGGTAGTGAAATAAACTAAACAGGAAAGATGTCCGCATCATTCTCTCCGGGTGGGAGAGAGCTCGACCCAGTTGAGTCAAAACCAGTGATCCTGTCATGGTGCTCCAAAAGATCTGGATCCAGTTGCGGGAGCCCCTCACGATCACTGCAAGTGTCATCCGATTTCGGCTTATTTTTCCACCTTACCAAATACTTGTGCATACCACTATCTCTAGTAGAGATTATCTGATCATCTAAAATATTATCCAATTCTTCTATCGATGGGTAAGTAATATCTGGTAGTGGAGGTAATGGGAGAATCTCACCATTAGGCTGCAGGGTAGGCTCATCTATAAGAAAATTTATAGGGTTGAATTTTGAGCCTTCATAAAGTACTAGATCCTCAATATTGAAAATCTTACTTATGCCAAAATCTTCAGGAAGGTCAACGACATAGGTACTATTATTGATTGCATGTAGAATCTTAAATGGGCCTGCAGCACGTATGTTCAAGTTCTTAACGGGTCCAACAGGAAACCGTTCCGGATGAATCCGAACCATCACTTCGTCACCAATATCAAAAGTTATAAATTTACTTCTAGTATCTGCTATTAACTTGTAGTTAAAATTATTCTCATTAAGTTCCTTGGAAATTTCTCTATGCAAGTCATGAATGTTATATGCAAATGTGGGTGCAGACTCTGTGACTTTGTGATGTTCTAATACATGAGTAAAATCTATGGGTTGCCAAGTGACTTGGGAAGGAATGAGTGTCTCGGGTATACTCAATAGAGGTGACTGGATAGGCTGAATACAATTGAGAGACTGGTCATCATCTTTTTCATCAAAGTCATCACTTATATTAGGTTCATAGGTAAACTCATTGTCGGGCTCATCAGCGATGACTGCGGTACCCTCTACTATATTAATCCTACTTGGACTAGGACAGTTGCTAGCAACATGACCATATCCCTTACATTTATAGCATTTAGTGAGAGGGTCAATTTTACTGTAATCTCTTTCGGTGTTCTTACCCTTATGTTCATCTCTATGTGAATTGAAATTTGAATTAGGTTTGCTGGGGTAAGATTTGCTGGGATGCTGAGAGGGAAGCTTAGGTCTAGGTGGGTCAGTAGAGGTCATTCTAGAGGAATGATCTCTCGAGTCGCCGGACCTAGAATGAGAACTAGCTTTAAGGGAATCCATGTCGAGGACTAGGGCGTAGGCTGCCGCTATTGAGTCCACGTTTCTATAGATTAGCTCGTTCCTAAGGTCAGCTCGTAGTCCAGCTCTGAACCTAGAGAGAGTTTGTTCTTCACTCTCTTTACCTAGCGCATTGCACCGAATAAGGAAGTCATCGAATTTATCAACATATTCTTGTGTGGATTTACTTCCTTGATACAATTGGTTCCACAAATCTAGCAATCGGGTGTGGAACGATAACGGTACATACCTCTCAGTGAGTTTCTCTTTCATGGCCTCCCAAGTGGCTATGGGTGCCAGGCCTCGGCCTTTGCGGGCATGTTCAAGATTGGTCCAATGTTGTTGAGCTTTACCCGTTAATTTCATAGTGGCAAATTTAACTTTAAGGGTTTCGCTCATGTCGAACCACACAAAATAGTGGTCCATGGCACGGATCCAATCGAGGTAAGCTTGAGGTTCCATGTGGCCTTCAAACTGGGGAACGTCAGCCTTAACATTCTTTTTATAATGTTCGTCAGGGTCACGTTCTTGACGTCGATCGTCATGAACATTCCCTTGAGGGATCTGACGATGGCCATGAAGCTCAGGGACAATGGTTTGATTTAGCTCCACTTTCTTAAGCCTCTGATTGATATTGGCAAGAGTTGCTTGGATGGCAGCGAGGGTAGCGGAGATATCAGGGTTGTCCATTTCAGGTTTGGGAAGTCTAGGGTTCCTAATTGGGTGATTGGGAAGGGCTAGGAAAGGCTCTTCAGGGTCTGTGATGGTGCTGCGAAGACGCATTCACCAAAAGTGGAAACTATGGGGTGTGTCCTTTTTTTTTTAATGAATCTGAAATAAACTAAAATAAAAGAAAAAAATAAAAACTACACAATCCTAAATGAATGCAAAAATGATGCCTACGATGCAAGAACTAAGGTTTTAAGAACCTTCGCTCTGATACCAAAATGATGTAAAACCAACCCTAAAATAGAGAATTTCCAAGAATTTTAATGGGTTAATTTTACCAACATGAAAGGCGGATCTAAGTTGGAAATTTGTAACAATTAACAGGTTCGATGGATTTTCAAGAATTGAATAAGTGTAACAGTTCCAACTAATAATTCAACCTTACAATCAATTAAATCCCTACGTGTTTTAGCAAGTAAGAAGTTCAATATTGATTCGTACGATATTCAGGCATGTGGAACACTCAATCTCAATTATTTTGTGGTCGACAGGCAAATTAGATAATATACTAGATGATAAGGCAGTAAAACACAAATATTAATAGTGGAAAGAGTATACCAAATGTGAAGAAACCCAGCGTAGATGTAGGAGCGGACAACAACCAAGATCACAGCAACACAGGGAGCAAAGTCAGTAACTAAGCCAACGCAGTTGGCAGATCAGGTCAGCAACTAGGCCAACGCAGTTGGCAGATCAGGTCGACGTGGCTCGTTGGCGGCGAGCGGGGAGGCGACGACCGGATGCGACGGTGCCGGCGGAGAAGGCAGCGGTGGGGGAGAGAGGCAACGGGCTAGGGTTAAGGGACTTGGAACTGTGGTGGCTTCGGGGAGAGGGGATCTAGGGTCGGGAGTGGAGGATGAAGGAGACGAGGGGATGGAGGTTGTGGTGGTGATGGGTCGCCGGAGATTGGGGGTGCGGGATTAGGTTCGTTCGGGACGAAGGTGGGGAAGGAGAAGGTGAGGAGAGTGGCGACAGTGATTGGGAGGATTGGGATGTCGACGAAGGTTGAAGGAGTCGGGAGTATGTGGAGTGGGTCTTTTGGTGGAGATCGGTTTTGGAGCTTCGGGTGGGTTTGGGAAAACGAAGAAGGAAGAAGAAGGAGGCGGCAGGTATGGGATAGAGGATTAGGGTTTGAGTAGGGGATTAGGTTTGGATTAGGGGATTATGATTTGTATTGGGGATTTTTTTTTCATTGGGGGATAGATTTTAGAATTAATCACTAACTCTAAAATTAGATTAGGATTTATCACAAACCCTAATTTGGAGATCTCAGTTGTATCACACAAAAGAGAAAAAAAGGAAGAGCAAAAATTCAACACAGATTTTTTTTTAATCAATAATGGCATATCTTCTCATTCATCTCAAGGCCTTTAAATAGGCTCAAAATACATCTTGATACACATCTCCAAAATATTCTAAAAATCTAAAGAAATACAAAAAAGATTACATATGGCTATAATTGCCAGAAATAAAAATGGTAGTGAAATAAACTAAACAGGAAAGATGTCCGCATCATTATCCTTCTATAATCACACTTCTCTCACGGACCAGGCCATTCATATTTAAACTGTTCAAAAATGCTTCTTAGTTGAAATTTGTTCGACTTACATCGCTCGCATTGTGGCACGAAAGTTAGAGAATGCTGATATCAAGCTTATGATCAAAAGTAAAAGCTTGGTGAATTCTTCTATAGTGTTTGCTAGGTACTGAGTCATATTTCATGGCTCCTTCCGTTTTGATCGGTGGAAATTTCAAATTATAACCATGAAAATTCTTGCCAAAGGCCATTATTCTTGATGCCTCTGTTATTGAGTTAGCATGTATAGACTGAGATTTTCTAGTATAAAATTATAGATGATTAATGAAGTGCTTCATAACTCTCTAATGGTATTGTTAAATGGTTATAACATAGGTCTAAGAGTATTAGGGAAAGAGAATGGGTCTTGACATCAATATACTGAGCATGTATGTTGTTTCTTTACCTGACCTCAAAAATATGGAAGGTAACAATTGACATATCATATCGTTCAATCATGGTTAAAAATTACTTTCTATCTTGTACAAATAGTTATTCTACTTTACCTTTTCTATATTTAGGAAGACCCAACAATCGCAAGCCGTTTTATCTTAAATTCAGTCGTAATAGTGACTTCAGCTTTAAACCCGATACATCTCAACCGATGTAACAGGAGCTCTGACCATTTTTTTTTTTCATACATAGTGTCAAATACTACATATATTTGGGATTTGTGGTAGGTGGTCAGAGAAGATCTAATAACAAGAGGCTTTTTTACTATTCATGCAATTTTCTTTAAAGCAATTATTTTCAATAATGTATCGTACCTTTTCTTCTTCTTTTAGGGGTGGGTGGTCGTGTTCTTCTTAGGGGTTTGGGTGTGGGGTGTGGGGTGGGGTGAAGAGGGGGATGTGTCGAGATGTAATTTTAGTTTCTTGACTTACTTTTCTCTGCGTTCCTACTTGCAGAAACTAGAGAAGGTACAGCACACTCTTCTAGCGGAGCAGAGTAGTTGTGATTCTCTCAACGAGAAGCACGCCACTGCAATTGCAGAACAACGTCATTTCTCCTCTCTTCTGAAGGCTTTCCAGGCAAGCATGTACCATAAATGTGTAGACATTGTTTTCTAAGAGAACAGTGAGAAAATGAATAGAAGAGAGAACACCTAAATGCAATTTCTACTATTGTTTCCAAACTGAATTTATGCAAGGATGTTAATATGCAGTTTGTGTTGTCTCTTCCCCTCGTTACTCCTGTTATCATGCATTAACTTTTTTTAATATCTAGAATGATACTATACTTTCAAGGCTTAAAGAAAAGTTTTCATCCATACCAACCCGCAATCTACGAGTATTTTCGATTAGGTCCCTAATAAATGATAATATATGTAAGGTCCTCAATTTGTTCAATTTATTCAAAAGGGTTCCTCTAGTTAATTAGCTCATTGTTTGTTAGCCTTGGTTCCATCTTAACAGAATTTTAAAGTTATCTGTAAGGATAGATATGCCTTGTGCTATGATGATTTCAATGTCTACAATGATTGGGCCAACTTTTAGACAGATATTACTCTAAAGGATATCTATATGGACTGATGTTCCAAACATGGGGACCTGTCAGATATTGGCTATTTTATAGAACGATAGAAACGAATGTAGTTCAGATTCCCATATGAAAACAAAAAAACAAATAAGGCTAACTTGTGCTTCTGTTAGATGGTGTTTAGAAGAGTTATGTTAGAATATAAATATTAAACCCTACTCTTACCACATCCTCGGAGTTTTGGTGGTCTATCAGAACAAATATAATTATTAACCCCTCAACTCTTACCACAACCTCAGAGTTTTGGTCAATCGGCATGGTCTTTCACATGGTACCCCAGTAGCTCAGGTTTGAATCACATTGACTGCCCAATTTAAATGCAGAATTTTAAAAAATAAATACCGCTGCGTATAGTTCAGATCTTGCCCCACAAAGATGACCCTCAACGTGCAGGGTGTGTTAGAATATAAATATTAAACCCTCACCTTTACCACTACTTATTGATAGGGTCTTTCAGAAGTTGAAGTAGCACAATGTGTGTGGTGTCTATTAGAGAAACTAAATAATTCTAAAAAGAAAACAATGATACATGAACGAAAAATGTCTCCGAGTCAAAACTGTACTCATATCGAGATTGAGGGCGAGAATTGTGGAAAGAACAAATCTGAACAATCAGGGACTTCTGCAAGGCTTAATTTGGTTGACCAACAATTTTTTTTCCTTTTTTTCTTTTAGGGTGTGGTAGGAAGACGTCAAGGAATATGGAAAAGGTTAAGCGCGAAGGAAACTATTCTAGAAATAGTTTAGAGATTATGGAAATTCAGACAAATAGAAGATCACAAACAATTACTCACAAAACTAATAGGATTAATAAACTATAAATTGACTTAAAATTGCTGGAAACTTGAACTAATGAGAAACTAATATGTGACACCGACTCTCTTAAAGTTCAGAGACGCTTCACTCTACGCACAGGAGATAATGCAAAAAAATTGCCAAGATATATCAGTCTCAGAATAGATGTGTTTGTATGAGTGATCACTCAACCTCTTTGGAGCACTATGGCTTAGAACCTTTACTAGAAATTTATCTATGTGAAAGTGTTTAGCCAAGATAAGTTATATATTGTTTCCAGAATTTCTCAAAGTTGCCTGAAAGCCTGAAAATGATGGTCTATAGGTCACATAATCAAATCAAAACACTATAATTTAGAAATTTTCAAAATCAATGAAAACAGTGGTCCACCAAACTAATGAAATTAAAATTTTTAGAAATATGTTGAAAACGGTGGACTCCCATTAAATCCGGCCAAAATAACGAAATTCATAATTTCTTAAATCTACTCACAACAGTGGAATTCAAAATTTATCCAAAATCGACGAAAACATTGTATTATATAGCCCACAAAATCTGGCCAAAACAGTAATATTCATAATTTGTCAAGATTGGTCAAAAATGGTGGACCGTACCTACAAACCTTGCCCAAAACAGTTAAATTCAAAATTTCTCAAAATTGACAAACGATGGACTATAGCCTGGAAATTTGGCGAGAACATGAAATTTTGAACATCTCAAGATTGATAAAAACAGTGGACTAGCGCACAAAATCTGCCCAAAATAGTAATATTTTAAAATTCTCGAAGATAGTCCACTAAATATGGCCAAAGAAGTGAAATTAAATTTTTTTCAGGATTGGCCAAAAATGGTGGTCTATGTAGCCCACAAAATTTGACCAAATAATAAAATTTATAAGTTCTCAAAATATACTGAAAACGGTGGATTTTAGCCCATTAAATCTGTCAAAAATAGTGAAATTTAGAAACTTTACTATAAATAAGAGGATGAATTATTAAACCAAATAAAGACCTTTAATAAAAATGAGAGAATGAAGATGAAAATATATATATGGAGAAATGAGAAAATTAATCAATTATTAAACCAAATTAAGACCCTAAATAAGTAGTGTTAATATAGCACCATTATACATTCGGATACAGATGGGTCATTAGAGTCCTAATAGTAACCTCAAGTCAATTAAACTCAAGAGCATAATAGCTAAAAAATTAAAACTAGTGTTTATGAAATCAAGGCTCACACAGCCGGCCCAAAATAGTGGAATCTGGAACTTCTCAAAATCAGTTGAAAAATGTGGCTAAAATAGTGAAATTCAAAATTCTCGAAATTAGATCAAAATTGTAGAAAATTTTCTTCAAAATGTAGCCAAAAGAGTGAAGTCTCAAAATCTTCCAAACACAGTGAACGATAGCATAAAAATGTGGCAAAAATAAAATCTCGAATTTCACAATAACGGCAAAAAATGGATTATATAGCCCACAAAATGTTACTAAAACAATGACATTCAAAACTTATTGAAATTGGCAAAAGCAGTAGACTATCTTGTAAACGTGGCGAAAACATTGAAAATCAAAATTTCTTGAAATCTAACAAAAACTGTTGGCTATATTATCCTACAAAATGTTACTAAAACAATGACATTAAAAACTTGAAATTGGTGAAAGCAATAGACACGAGACTATCTTACAAATGTGGCCAAAACAGTGAAATCTCGAATTCTCAAAGTCAACCATAAGTTGTGCACTTATCCCACAAAATGTGGTCAAAACAAAAAAATCTGAAATGTCAAGAAAACGACAAAAAAATGTGGACTAAAAAGCCTACAAGATATGAAACAGTGAAATATTGAACGTCACGAAAATGGGGAAAAATTGTGGATTATAGCTTACAAAATGTGAGCAAAATAATGGAATCTTGAATTTCTAAAAAACTGCCCCAAAATGTGAACTAAAAAAGCCCACAAAATATGGCAAAAACAGTGAATTATGGAATGTCACGATAATGGCCAACAATTGTGAACTATGGCCAACAAAATATTGCCGAAACAATGGAATCTCGAATTTCATGAAAACAATCATAATCTATTGACTATGGCCCCCAACAAGTGGCTAAAACAACGAAATTTTAAATTTCTCTAAATCAGTACCTACAAAATGTTACTGAAACAATGAAATTCAAAAATTTTAGAAATTAGCCGAAAACAATGGAATTAGCCAAATATGGCCCGCAAGTGGTGGGAACTATGAAATCTCGAATTTCTCGAAATCAGCAGAAAGCTGTGGATAAAAATACCTACAAAATGTTATCGAAACAATGAAATTCAAAATATCTAGAAATTAGCCGAAAACTATGAAATTATAGCCCACAAAATGAGGAGAAAACAACAGAAGTCAGAATATCACGAAATCGGGCAAAGACCTCAACTATATAGCCCACAAAATGTGGCCAAAATAATAAAATTCAAAATTTCTCGACATCGGAAGAAAACTAAGGATAATGAAATCTCGAATTTCACAAAAACAGTGGACTATAGGCAACAAAATTTGGCCAAAGCACTGAATCTAAAATATCTCAAAATCGGGAAAAAAACCGTGGAATATAGTCCCACAAAATGTGACAAAAATAGTGAAATCTTGAATTTCAAGAAAATGGGAAAAAATTGTGAAGTATATAGCCCACTAGTTTCCACGCTACTGAAATTGAAAACTCTTGAAATAGGCCAAAATGTATGATATAGCACAAAATATGGACAAAACTGTGAAATCTGGAATTAACCGAAAATGGTCGAAAACCGTGAACTAAATAGTACACAAAATGTGGCATATTTTTTTAAATACGAAGTATATAGCCCACAAAAATGGCCAAAATAGTGTAATTTAAATTTTTTCAGAATCAATAGAAATAGCTGATTATAACCAGAAATATGGCAAAAACAATGAAATCTCGAATTTCTTGAGATCAGCTGAAAGCAATAGAGTATATCCAACAAAATGTAGTCAAAACATTGAAATCTTGATTATCACGAAAACGGCTGAAAACTATGGCCTAACTTACAAAATGTGGCCAAAACAATGTACTCACATATTTTATGAAATCGGCCATAAACTGCAGACTATGGCCCACTTACTCTGTTTAAGATAGAATTCAAAATTTCTTGATCGAAAACTGTGAGACAATATACCTCCAATTTTAGGTAAACGGCCAAAAATTGTATAGCCGACAAAAATCTTGCTCAAAAGTGAATATTAAAATTCCTCAAAATTTGCGGGAAAGAGTGAACTATAGCCCACAAAATGTTACCGAACTACGAATTCAAAGTTTATTGAAATCAGTCGAAATTAGTGTGCCCACAAAATTTTGGCAAAAATTGTGAAATTTAGATGTTCTTGAAATTTTCAAAAACTGTGGACTATAGTATACCCACCAAATATGGCCAAAGCAGCGTAATTCAAAATTTTTCTATATCAGACAAACTGTGGACTATATATGGCCCACCAAATGTGGCCAAGATGGTGAAATATCGAATTTCTCAAAATCAGTTGAAAGCTGTGGCCTATACACAAAAAAATGGGGCTAAAATAGCGAACTTCAAATTTTTTCCACATCAGACAAAAATTGTGGACTATAGTCCACAAAATGTGGCCAAAACATTGAAATCTCGAATATCACAAAACGACTATAAACTTATCATTTATGGTCCTCAAAATGTGGCTGTATCAGTATGATCATTTTTTTCCGAAATTAGTTGGAAACAGTGGACTATATAGCCTACAAAGTGTGGTCAGAATAATTAAAGCTTGAATTTCTCAAAATCAACAGAAACTGTGAGCAAATAGCCTACAAAATGCTACCTAATTAATGAATTGAAAATTTCTGAAAATCAGCAGAGAACAGTGCATTGTAGCACACAAAATGTGGTCAAAAGAGTGAAATTCAGAAATTTTCAAAGTCGGACAAAAACTATGGATTATTATAGTCCACAAAATATGGACAAAATAGTAAAATCTTGAATTAAAAAAATGGCCGAAAATTCTGGACTAGCAAAAAATATAAATTCAGAATTTCTCAAAATTGTGGACCATAGCTCACAAAATGTGGTCAAAACAATGAAATCTTAAATTCCACGGACACGACAGAAAATTGTGGACTATAAGCTTTCAAAAAATGGCAAAATTAATGAAATTTAAAATGTCTTGAAATTGGCTGAAAACAATGGACTAGCTAAAAATGTGATTAAAAAAAAGTGAAATTTTGAATTTCTCGAAATCAGTCGTAAGAACCTACAAAATGTGGCTAAAACAGTGAAATTTCAATTATCATGAAAACAACTTAAAACTTTGGACTATGGCCCACAAATTACAACAAAAAGTTCAATACAAAATTTTTCGAAATCGGCCGTAAGTGATGGACCATAGCCCTCATAATGTGGTCAATATAGTGAAATCTCATATTTTATGAAATCGGCCATAAATTGTGGGCTATGGCTCACAAAATATGCCTAAAACTGTGAAATTCAAATTTTGTCAATATCGGTCAAAAATTGTGGACAATTTCCCACAAAATTTGGCAAAAATAATGAAATTCTGTATTTCTCGAAATCAGTCGAAAATGGTGGATTATAGATTAAGGCAAAATTCAGAATTTTCCGAAATCGGCCAAAAAACAGTTATCGATATAACTCTGGCCAAAATAATGATTTTAAGAGTTTCTGAAAATTGGTTGAAAATGGTGGATATATAGCTCACAAAATTTGACCAGAACTGTCAAATTCAGAATATCTCATTGACGAAAATGGTGAACTATAGCTCAAAATTTATAATTTCTCAAAATTTGCCAAAAAATATGGTGGATTAGAGCATCTGTAGTCATTTGCCATAAACCCAAATTTTCGAAAAAATGGAAAAAAAACCCTCTGTAGCCGTTTGCTAAATATCCAAAATTTGGGTTTGAATGCTATATTACCCGGCTATATTTGACAATCGATATGGCAATTGCCAAAATATAGCCGGACGATAGATTACCATCCGTCGCTTAAAATTTTACGATCGGACGAAAAATTATATTCCGTCGCTTTACTTTTTTTTTCCCGGACGATAGATAATGTGCCGTCCTATTCAATAAAAAAAATAAATAAATAAAAAAATTGTTGGACGGTGTTTAATACACCGTCCTAACAATTTTGAAGAAGACAAAATTGTGGGCCGGTGTATTATCCACCGTCCTTCAGGTTTGGATGATTTTTTTTTTTTTTTTTTTTTTTTTTTACTGTCTTTTAGTGCCAAAAATTTTAAATTTTTTTTAAAAAAAAAAAAAAATTGAGACGAGAGATAATCGATCGTCTGGCCATATTTTAACTTTCAACCACTACAGCGCGCAGCCATATTTTCTATTTCCAATTGCCAAATACCCAAAAAATAGGTTACAACGACTACAGATGCTCTTAGTTCACTAAATCTGGACCACACAGTGAAACTCAGATTGTTGATTGACTCTATATTGCAAAGGAAAGTGAGTAAGAGGATGTTTTGGAAGAATAAATCCCCTCAGATCTCTCCTATTAATAAGAATTGGAAGCATGCACCCATTTGAGTATTTAACCATTAACACATTTTCCTAACAATATTTCTCTCTGGTAAAAACCCTGGCAGCTAACAGAAACTAGAAGATACATATTTTGGAAAAGGTTCCAACAAAAGCTACATAAATGAGGAACTATTCCATGAAACCAAGTCTGACACTGATGTAAAATCAAAGCTTAACCAGATAAATGTATCGCAAAGAAGAACACAAAAGAAAGTCAACATATTGACTGAAAGTTTTATAAAACATAACCTTTAAAAGTTTATAGGCGTCTTTTAGTTTTCAATCTGAATTTTTTTATTTTTTTTATTTTTACCAACAACTCAAAATTAAGTAGTTTCATATGACAGAAGACTACCATATGAAACTAAACATATGATAGAAACTAGATTCTTTATGTTTGTTTATTAGAAATTTGTCTACTGTATGAATTTCTAAAATTAATTTTATATATGCATCTTCACTATCCATTTATGTAGTTGAGATTTCCTTATAATATAGTTGAAATACCTTTGTTCTTTTCCAACATCCTGTTGACTCTACTTAGATTTGAAATTATAGCTGTTTGCTTGGTTATTCTTGTAATGCAAACCCTTCAACATTTGTTAAATTTCTTTCAGTTGTTTTCATTGTGACTAAAAAGTTGCATGTGAACTCTTAAGTAGTGATTTCTTTCTATATTTCTGCTTGCCTATCAGTATGAAATATCTCAATTTGTGCAATTTCTGACATCTTTATAATCATCAAGTTCTATCATCTGATCACAGGAAGAGTGCACACGCAATGAGGAACTTCGGAGACTCATTTCCATGTAGATAGCTGCTCTTTAGGTGCGTCCCCTTGCATTGGACTAATCATTTGCAATTTCTTTGTTGTTATTTTTGTATTTTCTGGTTTTATTTGTAACAAGATGTCTACCCTATTTAAAGTCCTTTGTTCTGCTAGTATCTGCCCCTCGTGTTCCTCGTTGATTAGTGGTATTGACTTCCAAGGCCTGATAAGCGAGAGGTCTTTTCAAACTTTGTTTTTTGGAGTACATAATTATTGGAGGCAGACAGCTGACAACACACCTGAATGTCGAAGTTTTAGACTCTTGTTTAAGAGCACTGATATGGCACTGATATCGTCCCATTTGCATGACTAAATAATTTCATTAATGCAACTATCATATTATTTTATGCAAATTATGTCTCTTTGTTGAAAAAGGATATCCAGAAGTATGCCTCCTAAACTAATCTAAAAAATCAGTCACCTTAAAAAAAATTAAGGAAGAAAAAAAAGAACCACCTTAAAGACCTCTGATATGCAGTTCATCTTAACTAATATATCTGTAATTTTTAAAAATTATGATTAGAAGACTGACAATTTTTTAAATAATTATTGGAGTATGTTCAGGTCGGAAAGATTTTTGAGAGTGCAGCTTAGATTAGTCACTGTGCAGTACTCATCTCATGAATTCTTCCATCTATTTACAACCGCTGATTATCCTAATTAAGACATATTCGGATGTTGGAATTATTTCGATAGAGGACTGAGGAAGGAATCAATTTTAAAACTTGGCACGTTTCAGGAAATAATTCAGTTTATCCGGGAGTCTTTGTTCTTCTTTCTCTGTTGTTATTTTGCTGTCAGTGGATTATATTGATTTCTATCTAGATGCACTTTAGAAAATATGTATTCATGAAAAAAATAGTTGAAGAGATACATTTTCGGATAAGAACAGGGAGACCAGATCCAAGAATGATGCACTAATGAATTTGTCGCTATTCGTGCAGATGATGTATATATACTCTTCCCACTTTCTGACTTGTACTATATGTTGCATGTTTCGGAAAGATTCATCATATGGAAGTGCACTCATTGAAGATGTTGATAGTTCTCAACACATCAGAAGAGTGGAATTGGCATTCAGACACAGGCAAGGTTATCGATATGATTTGGTGGAGACCCATGCTATCAACAAGA
Organism: Hemerocallis citrina; assembly: GCA_017893485.1. Lineage (NCBI taxonomy): Eukaryota > Viridiplantae > Streptophyta > Magnoliopsida > Asparagales > Asphodelaceae > Hemerocallis > Hemerocallis citrina. Next base: position 276,003,374 of record CM030363.1, on the reverse strand, counting down.
GTGAAAAAGGAACAGGAAATAAAACGAAATAGCATAGTATGTATAATATTGTGGTTTCCAGTTCCATCTTAAAACTGTTGTTTTTTAAACTGAACAACAGTATGTATGGCTGTTTTTCAACTCCTTCAAATTCTTACCGCTGCATATTATGTCAAAGGCATAGATTTGAACTTATTATTATACAGATTTTTGTAAAACCAAATGAGAGGACAAAGTAGTGAGAGGCTGGTTGTTGTATGATGTTTCTTCTCCTTATTTGACTTCATGAGTTCTAGTAATTTACACGAGCGATGCACGTCTTAATAAATGTATATTTTTTTTAAAGTAAAAATTTCGACGTAGTCTGGTCTTGAACTTGATACCTCTTTTATATTAGTTATGCATGGACAATGTACTTTTTAATAAAAAAAATTTTAATAAAAATTCTGATGTAGTGAGTCGAACCTGAAATCTACTTTATATTAGTTATCTACGTGCGTCACGCGTGTTGATAGATTGACAAATGACACTATGGTTTTCTCCCATTATAATATTAGAGATAAACATCTTTATGTACAGAGTGACCTTGGTCTTTTATTATTAGTTTCCGGGGTATATTTAGAAAAAAACTTCTAGTTTAAACAGTTTGGGTTATTGTGTTATAATTACTGCAAAAATGCCCACTATTTTGCTTTTGTGATTTTAACTTGGCACAAATTTCCCTCTGAAAATTTGTGTTGTCTGACGATTGTACTGAATCTGGTCAGTCTCAGGCAGATGGATGAGCAAATTGTAATCTGCATTTTCTATAATTACAGTGTGCTATTTTTTGTTATAGAAAATTTGGTTGGCAATCTTAACTGCTGTAGGTCTTGTCTGGATGGTTGTGTTGCTATTTTGTAACATTAACTATGGTTTGGATATGGTTTTATGTATATGTATTGCTAACAGGCTGAAGTTCATTTGAACTCTATCCTATTCTGTCAACAATCACCCAAAAAAAAAAAAAACCATTGAAGAAAACCTGGAGAGTACATACCTACTTACCTAGCATACTTAAAAGGCTTAGGATTGTATAGTTTGTAGATATGCTTAAAACCTATTTGGTGCATGTTGAGCCTGTTGGCACTAACAAGCATCCAAATCTTGTTTTCCACTTAAAAATAGAAATAATGGTGGTGTGACTATTGATTAAATATCCTCATACAGAAGGTCTGTGTAATCCATTCTTCACGTTTGACTTACTTTACTATTCAGTGCTTATCTGTGTAATGTTTCATGATTTATAACAACCGCAGATGTGACTGAAATTATTGAGACAACCAGTTATGGAATGAGACAGAACAATAAGGCCAAGTTGTTCTCTAGCCATGAGATCCAATAGAGCCGAACAGATTGAACAAGCACACAGGATTAGAGGGGGAAACAATTGGGTAGGTTTATAAGGATAAGAGTTTCTCTTAGGGAACTAGATGATAAGTGTTTATTAAGTTTTTTAATGTTATACATCTTTTAGAACGTTAGAGAGATGAGACAAAAGGTCGGGGACTTTGACTGGAGATTTAAATTGACAGTTGGCTATTCGGGTGGGATTGCAATTGGCGCTGATAGGACATTATTTGAGATTGTTAGGAGTTAATAGGTGAATTTACGGTTTCTATCAGAATTAGAAGGAGGGTTGATGATTGGGAACATGTGATTACAACGGTTTACGGTCCATATGATTCCAGACGGCGAGGTCAATTCTGGGATGAATTGAAAGATATAAGACGAAAATGGGCAGGACCATGGGCCATTGGTGGAGATTTAATATTACTAGATTTCAACACAAGCATAGAGGTAGAGGAGCAAGCCACCAAGATAGAGATAACTTCAACTCCACTATAGACGAGTTAGAATTGATGGAAATGGAACCAACAGATAGGAGATTTACGTGGACGAATATGCAGGCGAATGCGATCCTTGCTAAGTTTGATAGGATTTTGGTCTCTGCCGAATGGAAAGATGCTTTCCCGTTGGCAAGTGTGAAGTCAATTACGAGATACACCTCCGATCATCTTCCCTTAGCATTAGATTTTGACGATGGAAACACAAAGTATCGGCATCCATTCAGGTTTGAGAAAGCATGGACAATGTGTAGCAATATCTGCAAAATCATTGAAGAATCCTGGGATGCTACTATCAGAGAGGTGACAGCTATTGGAATATGGATCGAAAAGATGAGACTGCTCCGTAAATGAGTGAAGGAATGGGTGAAGTAAGAATTTGGGTTAATCAAAATAAAAAGAGAAGATTTGGGAAAGAGGGTTCGAGATTTAGAAACTATACAAGAGGAAAGGGACCCGCTCTAGAGAGATTGAGGATCCAAGAATAGACTTGAGATACAACATATATGTCGTGGAAGAACGATACTGGAGGCAGCGATCACGAGTACAGTGGTTAAAAGAAGGTGACGCAAATACAAAATTCTTCCACATGGTAGATAACGAAAGAATGAGACAAAATCACATCACGGGATTAATGATAGGAGGAGTTCGTCTGAGAAGGAAGGATTGATTAGGCAAGACAGAAGGTTTAAAGAGCTATTGGGAAGACGTAAAGCTAATAGATGTAAGTTGCTACAAGACATGTGGAGCTCTTTAAGGATAGTAGCGAAGGAATCAAGAACATGTTCACAGAAGAGGAGGTGTTAAGCGCTATGAAAGGTTTAGGACATGACAAGGCACCTGGTCCGGACGGGTTACCAATTTTCTTCTACAAAAGCTACATGAATATCATTAAGAAGGATCACATGAATATCTTCTATGAGCTCTATGACGGGGTTGCAGTTTTGAAGAGGATTAACTGTTGGAAAAAGTTTTTGCATATTTTTCGGGCAGAATTCCAGTGGGCTCTGGCCACCGACGGTGCCGAAAATTGATTGGATCATGTTCCTTTCGTCGAGTACTATTCCGTAATGTACTCACTTGCCAAAAACGGTTTCCATATGAATGAGAAATGTAGGTCCAAAGTTGGGTACTCGAAATGTACTAACTTGGACGGTTGGAATGAATAATCCCACATCGGAAGATGGGAAAGATTTTCTCTAGTATATAAGCTAAAGAAATGGACTAAAGGGCGTAGCCCTGGGGTTACCACTAACGTGTAGTGGGGAGAGGACATAGACAAAATAACACACACGCGCGCGCGTCCGGCTCCGGCCCCGACTTGGTTTGGTCTGGCACGGGCCTATGTCCTATATTTTTTTTGCCCCGCTCCAAATTTTTCCTTAGTTACTGTTGAGGCTTTTCAAATTCTGTAACTGCTGGTACCATTACTCTGTAACAGCAGAGTAATGGTTCATCAGTTACGTTTTTGAACCATTACTCTACTGTTACAGAGTAATGGGCCATTACTCAGCTGTTACAGAGTAATGGACCCTTTAGTTACTTCCCTTCTCCTATAAAACCAGCAACTTTTGTCTGCCAGCAGACAAAGTTTTCAAACATTCCGAATCTTCTTCTTCTTCTTCCTCTGAGTCACAGTCTGAGAATACAACACAATACCGGTTCGCTGAGATCTCTGAAGTTAGGGTGCTTCTCTTCACGGAAAGGTAATACAGTTGTATCTTGGGAGGTAATTCGTCAACCACCGTCACACTACGGGGCAAATTTTGCTTTAATACAGTTGTATCCTGGGACTCTGTATTGTACTGTATGGTTTGTTCCTTCATTTCCTATAATTGTAACTCTTCACAAATATTGTTAGCATTTTTCTTTTTTATGAAATTCAAGTTCTAACAATCTTAAAGCAAATTTTTTCTTCTATTCTAACAGTTTTTGTGAAAATTATTTACAGGTACTGTTATCATTTCGAAAAAATAAAACAACTAACAGTTCTATTTCAACTGTTTCAGAACATGGAAAACACACAAAACAATAATGTCAGTAGACTTATCAGTAAATAAACACAAGTGACCCTAAATGTGACTACACAATTGGTTGCGGTACAAACGGTCGTTCTGCCCACACATATAACTGTGGGAGAAAAACCAGAGAAGTTCAATGGAACTGGATTCAAGAAGTGGCAAGGGAAGATGCAGTTCTACCTGACCACCTTGAAGCATGACAGGTTTCTCACTGAAATTGCCCCTATGCTGGCACCTATGGATGTGCACTCCGTTGCTGCGATTGATGCATGGACTCAGGGTGATTATCTCTGCAGAAATTACTTCTTGAACGGCTTCGTAGACCCACTGTACAATGTCTACTGTGTCTTCAAGACTTCCAAACTTCAATGGGGGTCTTTGGAGAAGAAGTACAAAACATAAGACGCCGGCTCCAAGAAGTTTATTGTAACCCCTGTTTTCATTAATACGTATTTTTCAAGTATTTTTCCGTATTTTAAATTCTTAGTATCTTGTAACTATTCTTCTTAATTGATTATATTATTCAAACTATTTTATGAAACCCAATATACAATTATTCAATTGTTTAACTATTTATTATAAGCCCAATTGTTTAGCTATATATTCTTAAAGCCCAAATTTTATTCATCCTGCATTATTTAATTATATATCTATTTTGAGCCCAATTGTTATTATAAGCCCAATACCCTAATTGATTTATTTAAATGATTTGAAGCCCAAGCCCAATTGTTTAATTTAAGCCCAATCCTATAACTAATTTATTAGATTATTTTTGAGCCCACAGACCGAGCCCAAACCCAAACCCAATACTCATATATATTGTATAGACTCCATCCTATCTGATTATATTCAAATCCCCACATTTTTCTAATTCACCCGTATACAAAACCCCTTACTTTCCCCCAACTCTTCACCTCTCGTAACTCCATAACCCCCACCACCTGATAATTGCCCCCACTTTCTCACCCCCTTTACTCTACCAATTATTATATTATATTTATTGTTTTATATAATTATTTTATATAAACCACCCCCCTATGTTTCCTTTCCCCGTCTTCCTCTCTCCCCCTCCTCTGTTCCAAAAACCAATAAGAACCCAACCATTCTCCGACCCCTCACCCTCTCGTCCCTGCCCTCCGCACCTCGATGCCCTCGCCTCCGTCGACTCACCTTCGCACATCGCCCCGCCCCTGTCTCCACCCTCTCGCCCTCCTCGTCCTCGACTCTCCATTGCTCCACCATCCACCTCGAGCACCCATCCTCGTCTCCATCTTCCCCGGCCTCATCGCCTTCAACCTCCCCCATTGCCGAACTCACCCATCACCTCGCCTGCCTTCGCTCGAGCCTCCCTCGAGCTCCACAGCTTCCCCCATCGTCTTCTTCGACCGAACCCAACCGGTCGCTTCTCGCCAACTCCCTCAGCCCCTCATCGAAATGTCGACCAACCATCCCGTCATCTTCTCCGGCTATCTCCTCTCCCGTTCTCCCTCTCTCCGTGGGCACCTCCTAACCCATTCCCTTCGGCCTGCAAATCTGCTTTCCTCCTCATCGTCAGTCAGCCAGGGCGTCGCCTCTCCTTCGCGATGCTCAGCCATAGAGCTGCCCTTGAGCGATTGCAACGCCTGCCGACGTTCCCCTGTGCGCAACCCTCCTTGTCGCGACCCCTCGCACCGCCTGTGCCCCTGCTGGAGCCACTTGCGGCCACCACCGCGCCGTGCACCCTGCACCTGCCACCGTGTCGTCGCCATTTCGCTGCCCCGCCGTCGTGCCACCCCTGTGCTGCAACCGAGCCATCAGTGGCAGAGCAACTTTCCCTCCCCCATGCTCTGTTTTGATGGTTGGTTTTGATCCTTTGATTGTGGGCTGTCGATCACCTTGATGATCATGATCATCATGTTCCTTGATTGTTTTGATCTTGGCTGTCTGATCATCGATCATCTTGATCATCATGATCATGTTCCTTTGGTTTTGATTCTGGTCGTCCGTTGGATCTTGATCATCATGCTTGATTGGATATGGGCCGGCGATCTCCTCTTGATCATCCGAATAGATCCTAGCTGTCCGATCTGAGTTTTGCTGGTTGCTGTTTGTAGAGGTTGGGTTGTGCGTTTGCTGTTTTGGAGTTGCTGCCACGTATCTTGCACGTGCTTTGCTGTCCGGGATTCTGATCTCGTTATTCTTCTATTCGGTATCATCGTCGTCGGTTAACAGGCAAGTATCCTTTTGTACAACTCGTTTGTTCTCGTACAAGCTTCCTTTAAAAAATACCGCAAGTATATTCTTTGACTCTAATTCGTATTCATCGGGCGAATTGAAAACTGTTGATACATAACCCGTTGATCCCGTATTCGTACATGATCGCGAATATCTTATTGCCTCATGCATTACATGAACACGATTGATACACACATATGTACTCTTAGGATTATACATGATTATGTGCATGATTGTTTTACCCGTGATAGTAGTTTAAATATGATATCTTGTTATTTTTTATTAAAATTAATAAAAGTAACAAGCCAGAGTATAAGGGTAAAGATCTAGTAGTGGGCAATATAGAAGAGCGTACTCGGACGGGAGCTCGTGGTTTTCCTATGCAAGTTGCAAGTTTACAAGTTGCAAGTTTGCAGATTATATGTTTATATGTTTCACGCTACAAGTTTACACTCTATATGTTTCACGTTACGAGTTTGCACGTATCTCGATACAAGATACAATTGATATGTTTTTTTCGAGTACGTAACCTATAAAATCCACCACTGGGCCTAAACGCAACTGATTGTAAGTAGCAACTATGTAGTAAAAGGATGGATGCATGAAGTGCTACCTAGATAGAATTATTAAAAGACATAAGATTTACACGTACACTTGCATGATCCAATTACACATACATGTTCATGTTGACTTGTTTACTTGTTTACTTGCTTACTCGTTTACATGCCATGATGTCTTGTTCATGATCCTATTTACATGTTGCATTTTTTCTATTACATGATTCTTGGTTCTTTGCTCTTTCTCTGTTTTTGTTTCGTTTTGTACTTGTCCTCTTAACTTGTACCACTTGCGGCCCGTGACTTGCATTAACGGGCGTCTTTTTGTTTCTTTTTTTTTGTATTAATGTACGTGCAGGTCCGGATGGAGAGTTACCCGAAGGTGTTGCTGATCAAGTGTTTTAGTCTTGTTTATTATCATGTTATCTTTTATCATGTTATCTTTAGTTCATGTCTTGTTTTATTCATGCTACTCTTTATTGTATTCCGGATATGTTTGACCAGTAACTACTTTATATTTTCTAGCTGTTGGTTATGTTATGGACTATGTCATGTACTTTTGTTATCCTATTGTGATTTTACATGCCTGCGTGGTTTCGTTGTTATCTTGTTGTTGAGTTACCTGTACAGCTTATGAATGGTGTATTCCCATCATTCGCTGGGCCTCAGTCACGGACTTGTAATCCTGTATTTTGGGAAGCAGGGCGTGGCATTTGTAGTTGGAAAATTTCTGGACTACAAAATGGTTGACTCCAAGACAGTTGTGAGTCAAATCCACGAACTGCAGGTGATAATGCATGAAATCGCTACAGAGAATATGATGCTATGTGAACCATTCCAGGTTGCAGCGTTCATCGAGAAGCTTCCACTTGGATGGAAGGACTTCAAGAACTACCGCAAGCACAAGCAAAAGGAGATGTCTCTTGAAGACCTCATTATCAGATTGTGGATCGAAGAGGAGAATCACAAGGCTGACAAGTCCTATGGAAATCAGTAAATATGGTGGAGCATGAACAGAAGGGCAAAAAGAGAAAGTTCTTGCCACCGGCCTCGAACAAAAAACCTGCAACAAAGAGGTTTACTGGAAAATGCCACAAGTGTGGTAAGCTGGGCCACAAAACTTCTGACTGCCGCGGCAAGAACAACAACCGTGTTGGAACTGGACAGACAAAAGGGAATGACAGATCCCATGCACACATAGCTGAGAACTTGTCCACTGGTCTCTCTGATCTAGACCTCTGTGCTGTTGTTTCAGAGGTGAATCTGGTGGGGAGCAATCCTCGAGTGGTGGTACGACACTGGGCCACCAAGCACATCTGCTCAGACAAGGAGATGTTCACTTCATACTAGAAGTGCAACAAGAATGAACAGCTATTCATTGGTAATTCTTCCACCTCCAAAATTGTAGGAACAGGGAAGATAGTGTTGAAGATGACTTCAAGCAAGGAACTAACACTCACAAATGTGTTGCATGTTCCAGATTTTAGAAAGAACTTGGTATTAGGATCTTTGCTAAGCAAGAATGGATTTAAGGTTGTTCTTACCTCTGATAATTTTGTATTGTCTAAGAATGGGGTGTACTTGAGTAAAAGATATGTAAAGGATGGACTGTTCAAATTTAATGTAATGACAGTCATCCCTAAACCTATTGTTCCTGTTGTTCCCAAAGTTAATGAAATTACTCCTGTTGCTTATGTTGTTGAGTCTTCTTCTGTTTGTCATGAAAGACTAGGCCATGTTAATTTCAATTCTATGCATAGATTAATTAACATGAATTTGCTACCAAAATTTAAGGTAGACAACTGCGAAAAATGTGAAGTTTGCACATAGGCCAAACTCACTAAAACTCTATCACGTTCTGTAGAAAGAAACACAGAAACTCTAGGTCTAATTTACACGGATCTGTGTAATTTAAATATGTGGAGACCAGAGACAGCAAAAAGTACTTTGTGACATTCATAGACGATTGCACAAAATTCTTTTATGTATACTTGTTACATAGCAAAAATGAGGCTTTGGATAAATTCAAAGAATATAAGCTTGAGGTTGAGAATCAACTTGGCAAAACGATTAAAATCGTTAGGAGTGATAGAGAATGGAAATATGATGCACCGTTTAATATGTTCTGCTCTGAACATGGAATAGTTCATCAGACAACTGCTCCTTACTCACCTGAATCAAATGGTACTGCCGAGCGCAAGAACCGAACTCTAATGGAGATGATGAATGCCTTGTTTAATTCTGAGTTACCCCAAAACATGTGGGGAGAAGCGTTGCTGACTGCCAACTACATTCTCAATAAAATACCTCACAAGAAAACTGGTAAGACACCATACGAACTGTGGAAGGGTAATGTACCTTCGTATAAATACCTCAAAGTGTGGGGGTATCTAGCAAAGGTGGCAGTACCTAATCCAAAACAGGTCACTATAGGATCTAAGACTATTGATTGCATATTCATAGGCTATGCACACAACAGTATTGCATATAGATTCTTGGTAAATAAATCAGATAATCCGGACATCCATGTGAATACAATAATGGAATCAAGGAATGCTTCCTTCTTTGAACACGTATTTCCGTACAAGGATTCTACATACCCCAAACATACACGTGAATAAGGGAATGCAAGCACTTCGGTTGATGAACCAGGACATGATAATGATGAGCCTAGACGAAGTAAACGGGCTAGAACATCAAAGTCATTTGGTTTTGACGTTGTAACGGCCTTTCTGTTAGAGAATGAGGCCAGAACATTCAAGAAAGCCATGTCTACGCCTGATGCTCCTATGTGTAAGGAAGCAATCAAAAGTGAAATAGACTCCATTATGCAAAATCATACATGGGAGTTGGTCGATTTGCCTTCTGGGTGTAAAGCTCTTGGATGCAAATGGATTTTCAAACAAATATTGAAACCATATGGTTCAATAGAGAAACATAAGGCAAGACTTGTTGAACAAGGATTTAGGCAAAAGGAAGGCCTAGACTTCTTTGATACATATTCTCCGGTCACAAGAATAACTTCCACAAGAATGCTGATAGCTATTACAGCTCTATGTAACCTGGAAATACATCAAATGGATGTTAAAACCGCATTTCTAAATGGAAATTTAGAAGAAGAAATATACATGAAACAACCTGAGGGTTACGTAGTTCCTGGACAGGAAAACAAGATGTGCAGGCTTGTAAAATCCTTGTACGGACTGAAACAAGCTCCAAAGCAGTGGCATGCAAAATTTGACAGTGTTATGATGTCAAATAGTTTCAAAATAAATGAATGTGATAAGTGTATCTACATCAAAGATACTCCAAATGGATACATTCTGGTGTGTCTGTATGTAGATGACATGCTCATTACTGGGAGCAATAATGACATTATCAAACAAACTAGAACATGCTTAGTGGCAAGTTTGATATGAAAGATTTGGGAGTTGCAGACATCATACTAGGAATCAAAGTTTTCAGGACGTCTGAGGGAATTACTTTGTCTCAAGCTCATTACGCTGAGAAAATACTTGAAAGATTCAAGAATTACTCCAATGGGACTGCCAAAAGTCCTGTGGATCCTAGTCTTCACTTGTTCAAAAACAAGGGTGACAGCATATCACAATTGGAATATGCACATGTAACCGGTAGTCTGATGTACTTAACAAATTATACTAGACCAGACTTGGCACATTCAGTAAATGTACTGAGCCGCTACACAAATAATCCATGACGAAGCCACTGGAAAGGAATAACTAGAGTATTGAACTACTTGCGACATACTCAGAGTTATGGGCTGCATTACACCAGATATCCAGCAGTACTAGAAGGCTACAGTGATGCCAACTGGATATCGGACTCCAAGAACTTGAAATCCACAAGTGGGTACGTCTTCACTCTTGGTGGTGCAGCTGTGTCATGGAAATCCTCTAAACAAATGTTACAAGCCAGATCCACCATGGAATCTGAGTTTATTGCTTTAGACAAAGCGGTAGAGGAAGTAGAGTGGCTTCGAAACTTTTTAGAGGATATTCCCATGTGGGAAAAACCAGTGCCTGCTATATGTGTACACTGTGACAACCAATCGGCTATAGCAAAGGCACTGAGTTGTATGTACAATGGTAAGTCTCGTCATATCAGAAGGCGACACAAAACCATTAGACAACTACTCTCTAATGGAATAATCTCTATAGAGTATATAAAATCGGCCGACAACCTAGCAGATCCATTTACTAAAGGTTTGTCACGATAGCACGTTGTAAGATCATCAAGAGGAATGAGTTTAAAGCCTATGACGAAAAACGATACTTGATGAAAACCCTACCTAAGAATTGAAGATCCTAAGATCTAGGTTCAAGGAGATAACTAAATCTTGTTGAATCGACGGGGGCACTTAGAGATTAAGATCTCATACCCACTCTTAGTTAGATAAAACAGTGCTGCCTGCAAAGAGTTAGGATAAGCTTGGCTTTTAATGATTCACATAGCTTTAAAATAAAAGTGGGGTATGGCAGGATACTCTTTATGGGCAATTACCTTGTGAGTGTGAAATGGGGCCGTTTCTAGGAGAATGAAGAGATGCTACATTCTCCAAGTTTACTCACGATTAACCAGGATTGTTCAAGACCAAAATTAACACAACAAGAGAACCTAGTTCTGTGAGGAGATGAAACTGTGTGATAGTTATTGTCTAGGTTCACATCAAAGCCCGGGTAGTTCAAGACATCATGTTCACTACCTGGTCAAGTGAATCCGATGGCTACTCACTAAGGGTGGTTCAAAGTTAAAAAATTGCTACCATTCCTGATGCAGTGATTTTCTGATTGTATTCTCAGAGTCTTGTCTGTCATGTTTTTTTCTGTCATATGTTTTTCTGTCGTGTCTGGATTACATGGTATGGTCATTTTCATTCATGTGGGGGATTGTTGGAAAAAGTTTTTGCATATTTTTCGGGCCGAATTCCGGTGGGCTCCGACCACCGGCGGCACCGGAAATTGATTGGATCATGTTCCTCTCGTCGTGTACTATTCCGTAATGTACTCACTTGCCACATGAATGAGAAATGTAGGTCCAAAGTTGGGTACTCTAAATGTACTAATTTGGACAGTTGGTGTCACGCCCCGCTTCCCAAAAATATGGAATATGAGCACGTGACGAAGCCTAACGAATGATTTCTACATCATCCATAAGCTGTAGGATCGACTCAGCATCATAACAAGAATATAACCAGATTTATATATAACCAAGCATGCATGAATAATTTATTAAGCAACAGAAAACAATTTAAACAAATAATAATATTCAAATAGTTCTCATGTCTGGATCAAGTGTAAACTCGGAAACAAGTCTTATACAGCAGAAGAAGTAATACCTTAAGGAAAGCAATTATTTAAACAAGTCCTTGCTCCAATCAAAACCTGAAATGTCTGCTTGCTAATTCCAGCAGGTAGCTTGTCCCAAAGTCTGCTTAAAAAAATATAAAAGGAAAACATAGGAAAAAACAAGAGGAAATGCCCTTAGTGCAAGTTAGGACAACAAATAGTGAAAACAAGTACAAGTATGGGGAACAAGAATTGGCATCAAGAATGTAACGGGGATACAACACGTAGTGGGAATCTAAGAACTAGCTAGCATGAGGGACATCCTAGTAAACAGGCTAGTTAACAACTACTAATGGTAAAACATATGACAGGTGAACCTGTAGGGGTAACTAACATCAAGTATCATGTTTCATGTGTCAGGTTTCACGTATCGGGTTTCATGTATCGTATCATCAAATATCAAGTAACAGGTGTCATGTTCAAGTTCATGTTCAGGTTCATGTAGTTATTACTATCTAGGTAGCACTTCATGCATCCATCTTTTTACTACATGATTGCTACAGACAATGCAATTTCATTTAGACCTAGTAATGAAGTCTATAGGGTGATGTACTCAGGTATCAAGTAATCAAGCAGGCACGGTTCATGAATACGAATTAAATAACAGGTTCACGAAGTAAGTTCGTGAATACTAACAGGTTCAAGGACCACACAGTGGTTCCATGAATACTACAGGTTCATGAGCCAAGTAACTGACTCCATGAATACATCACGTGCAACAGGTTCATGAGCCAAGTAACTGACTCCATGAATACATCACGTGCAACAGGTTCATGAACCGAGTACTGGGAAACACGGGCCCCCTTCTGAGTACACTTACCTATATTGTCCACTCTATAGTCTTTCCCTTAACCCCGGCTTATTACATTTGTTCAGGCAGATTTGTGTACTGGTATTTATACATGTGAAACAGGGTTGAAATAATATAAATTAATTCTAAGAAAAATTGGAGATGTCCTATAGGGTGTCCAGCAACTACATATAAAATTTCGTGTCAAACGCTCGTTGTTTACACAGCTAAAATAATTTGCAAAGTAAACGTGTACAACAGTTTTACAAATCTGCGTCTACTGACACAGCTGCAGTATAACTGCCATAACTGCTAGACCGTAACTCCGAATTCAAAACTTTTGGAAGCTATAGATATCTACACATCCAGATCTATAATTTCTATTCCGGGCTCGGGCCCAGATTCAAACGATAAAGGGGTCGAAACAGCAAAAGAATATTCAGACAGCAACACGTAGAATTAACTTGCTAGTGTAGATTACATGGGAAGAAGTCATTCGGCGTCTAAGTTATTAAGTAGCATAAATACATAATAATGGAGGCCAAAACAGCAAATGATAAATGTTTTTCAAGTCATAATAGTTGCAAGTTCGTCAAAAATTAAATGTGACATGTATCTACAAATTTAGGGCTCCTAAATTCATATGTCTATGCGTTCATGTGCTCAAGGGGTAAAAGAGTCCAATAATTATAAATTAAATAAAAAAAAAATTTGTGACTCTTAGAATTGTCAATTTGGAGGTTCAATATTGATCTACAATGATATTCAAGGAGGAGTCACAATCTAACTATTTGTAGTATTTTCAAGGGTACTTGTACTAGAACAATAAATTGTACAAAGATACTTGCCTTAGTTTGACGATGACTAGATCCACTTGTTGTAGAAATTTGGGTAGAAAAATCCCTGTGGAAGTCCTCAAAAAGCGCGTGCGAAAATCAACCGTAGATCGAGTTTTCCCCCCACACCGGATCAGCCCAAAACAGCGAACAGCGCTCGGCATCTGGTGCAGCAAAACAGGGAACAGCAAACGCAGTGAATCGGTTGGTTTCCAACACAGCGGATCTGGCCGAACACGGGACAGCGGATCTGGGATTCGCTGTGGGCGAACACCGAACAGCAATCACAGGCGTGGATCTTGGCGCGATCCAACGGTCCAAATTCGATCCCGCCCTTTCCCTTTCTTCTTCTTCTCCGTTCGCTGCTTCGAACAGTGCGAGAGGGAGAGGGGTGACGGCGACGCACGGCGGTGGCTTCGACGGCGACGCTACGTCGAGGAGCGACGCAGCGACTGTGGCACTGGCGGAGGCGCGAGTGCGACGGGAGGCGACGACGGTGGTGCTCTCTGTTCGGTTCAAAGAATAGCGGGGAGTTAGGGGAGTGGGTGTTGGGGTTCGGTGGCGTGTGGCGACGCAGCGGAGGTGTAGTGGTCGAGGGGATGGTGTTGGAGGCGGCGAGGTGATGAGGATAAGGTCGGAGATGGCGAAGTGGGTTTGGTCAGGGATGGGTTCGGAGTTTGAAGAGGACGGTGAGTTCGGAACTGGTTTCGATGGGGGAGGACGACAATGGATTTGAGGGTGGTGGTGATGAGGAGTGGGAGCAAGGCGATCTGGAGAGGCGATCAGAAGTGGGTTGGTTGGCGCTGTGCGAAATCGAAGGAGAAGGAATGAAACGAAAAAGAAGAGTAGCGGCAGGGGTTGGATTAGGGTTTAACAGTAAGTGTTGGATTAGGGTTAGGGTAGGGTTATATAGTACGGTTTGCGGGTTCGTGGGTTTTGGGGATCCGATCCGTTTCAAAAAGAACCCAACAAGAGAAATGGTCAAAATGCACTAAAATGAGGATTAAAGAGATAAATGAGAAGAATTGGTCCATTTTTCATGAAGAACGATACAAATGGCACACAAATGAAATTGATAAAAGGACCCACAATTTGAGTTGAGGCAAAAATAATGATTTTATTCAATCTGAACAAATTACATGATCTCAAACAGATGGAAGAGTACAATTGAGCAAAATACAGTATAAAGGTACAAATACGGGGAAACAGGAGTTACAGTTGGAATGAATAATCCCACATCGGAAAATGGAAAAGGTTTTCTCTAGTATGTAAGCAAAAGAAATGGACTAAAGGGCGTAGCCCTGGGGTTACCACTAACGTGTAGTGGGGAGAGGACCTAGCCAAAATAACAAACACACGCGCATGCCCGGCCCGACCCCGGCTTCGGCTTGGTTTGGTTTAGCCTGGCCTGGCCTATATATATTTTTTGCCCCGCTCCAAATTTTTTTCTAGTTACTGTTGTGGCTTTTCAAATTCTGTAACTGCTAGTACCATTACTCTGTAACAGCAAAGTATTGGCTCATCAGTTACTTTTTTGAACAATTACTCTATTGTTACAGAGTAATGGGCCATTACTCTGCTGTTACAGAGTAATGGACCCTTCAGTTACTCTCCTTCTCTTATAAAACCAGCAACTTTTGTCTGCCAGCAGACAGAGTTTTCAAACATTCCGAATCTCCTTCTTCTTCTTCCTCTGAGTCACAGTCTGAGAATACAACACAACACCGGTTCGCTGAGATCTCTGAAGTTAGGGTGCTGCTCTTTAGGGAAAGGTAATACATTGTATCCTAGGAGGCAATTCGTCAACCACCATCACACTACGGGGCAAATTTTGCTTTAAGGACAGAGATCTTAAATCTCGACTCTGTATTGTACTGTATGGTTTGTTCCTTCATTTCCTGTAATTGTAATTCTTCACAAATATTGTTAGCATTTTCCTTTTTTATGAAATTCAAGTTCTAACATTAACTACGCAAACATCTTCCTTATCCCAAAGAAGAAGGAGATATTCGGGGTAGAAGATTTAAGGCCAATTAGTCATCTATACGGCTCCAACATCATTTCTAAAGTTCTAGCACGAAGACTATCTCCACACTTGGACGATGTGGTCAGAGAATCTCAGAGTGGGTTTATCAGAGGAAGAGACATAATGGACAGCGTCGCATCTGCACACGAGATTGTTTACAGAGGAAACATAGAAAAAGCCGATAGACTTCTATTAAAGTTGGACTTTGAAAAGGCTTATAACTCAGTAGAATGGGAGTGTATGGATGAAGCACTAAAGCTTAAAGGCTTTGGAACAAAATGGAGATTGTGGATAAAGATGTGCGTCTATGGAGGAAAACCATTTGTTCAAGTGACCGGGAATCTAGGAAAAGAAATCAGATACAGTAGAGGACTCTGGCAGGGCGACCCACTCGCTTCCTTGTTATTTGCCATAGTGGCAGATGGATTGGCTGAGATGATTAAGAGAGGTAGAGAATAGAAAGTTATTCGCGGAATCGCTATTAAAGGAACTCCTGATGCAATCTCAATTCTACTATACGCTGACGATACTCTGATGTTCGGCGCTGCAAAGGAGGGGGAAATTTTGGCAATTGGTATAGTTCTACAATGCTTTGAAGCTTGGACATGAATGAAAGTTTTAAAAAGCAGCAGTGTGATGTCCATCAGTGAACAACTTTCCATCCTTATTACAACAATCAAGAGATATCGGTTGTGATATTGGACAGTTTCCTCTCACCTATCTAGGTACGTCCATCAGAGCGGGAGCTTTGACTAGAGATGACTGACAACCCTTAATAGATAAAATAGAAAAAAGATTGGCGGGGTGAAAGGGACGCTTTCTTTCTTTGGGGGGTTGAATAACACTATTTAATTCGGTGCTCAGTAGTATCCAGTTGTACCTAATGTCTATTTATGAATTACCAACATGGGACATCAACAAATTAGATAAATGCATAAAAATATTTATGTGGAAGGGAGCTGATGAGACCAATAAAGGGTTTCACTTTGTGAAATGGGGTAGGGTGTGTAAGAGAAGGGAATATGGGGGGCTCAGAATATTTGATTTAAAAGACATGAACAAAGCGATTATGAACAAGTGGGGGGGAAAATGAAAAGGAAACGAAACTTTTGGTGGTGCAAATCATTCGCGGTTTACGGTAACCGGAAAAATTTCGATATGGGGGAGAAGTGTGCATGGAAAATCATCAACTCTTTGGAAAGGCGTAACAAAGTTGGGGGAGGTTTTCACTCTAAAACAATGTGTAGGATTGGGAATGGGAAAGATACCAGATTTTGAAAAGTCAGGTGGTGCGGAGAGAGGTCACTTCTTCGATTATTCCCGGAAGGTGCGGCCGCTACGAATAATACAGACACTCTAGTGGCGGACGTTTGGCGTAACGGAAGGATTAGGTTGGAGCTATATGATCAGCTATCACAGGAATGTATGAATCAACTTCAAAATCTAAACAACTTCATTCGGATGGAGGGGTGTTATACTTTCGATAGTGAGGATGTTAGAACCTGGAACCTCGAGCCTTCTAACTCATTCTCGGTGTCATCTATGTACAAATGGCTCAACGATGGCAGATTGCAATGTAGCGAGGAACATTATTTGGTGCATTAAGGCGCCATTGAAAGTCAAAGTGTTTATCTGGCTTGTTATGAACGACACAATTTTATCTAAGATCAACCTGCAGAAACGAAACATGCCTATTGACGTTAGATGCTCGACATGTCAAATTGCAGATGAGGATACCAATCACATTTTATTTATTTGTCCTAAGGCCAAGCTCGCATGGGAGGTTGTGAGTTTAGGATTTGGTTGTTTAGAGGGTCCTAGATCGAGTTAAGAGGTGTGGGGTCATTGGAGGGTAGATCTTATAAGAAAAGAGGATAAAATGGCTTGGGATATAGCGACTGCTCTCACTATGTAGGGTCTATGGTTAGACCGTAACGATTCATGTTTCTGTAATATCATTTCTAAATTTCCTGTCATGATGCATAAAATATTCTTCTTCATCTATGATTGGGCAGGTCAGGCAGGGGCACAGAAGAGGCTCCGTATGGAAGAGGAGAAGCACAGAACTTGGACGACAGTGGAATGGCGAGGAGCTCATTGCCACTTTGTATTTGTTTCTGTATCTTATTTTATGCATAAAGACTAGTTTTTAGATTTGTCGATTTGTTGATGCTTGACTATTGTTTAGATCGATCTATTATATAATATGCTCTACTTTGTTTTGTTAATTTTTTATTAATGAAGCAATGACATGATTATCTTTTTAATAATAAAAAAACCCCATAAGACCAAGTTCAGGCCATGTACATTATTGAAATGAAAAGCTTTTCGGTACTGTTTAGGGCTAATTTATCAGAGGATGACCAAAACTTTACTGTTTCAGTTTTTTTTATCGTAAAATACCATAATTTGATACGTAAGTAGGGCCTGAGAATGCACACATCTCAAAGCACACTGATTTCCTGTTTGATATCCTCGGAAATTCAAAGAGATCACAACATGCACTTGAATCACATTAGAAACAAATCAATCAAGTTTGCATCACTTTGCCTCTGTCATCATGTACATAATCAAATCTTAGTAACTTAAAAATCAAATCTCTTGTTAACATCACAAATCATTTCAACAAATATTTTGATACATATATAAGTTTATAGCAGTCTAGATCCATAGCTACACAACCCTAACTTACTGCTTTCACTTTCACATAGGGATGGCGAACGGATTGAGTGGGCCGGGCCGGACCTAATCCGTACGGGTTGGCACATATAGTGGGCGGGCTCGGGCCGGTTTGCCCACTTATACGGGCCGGTCCGGGCCGGGCTGAAACTTCGTTTGGGTGGCCCGCCCAACCCGTGAACATTTTAGGGTTCAACCCGGGTTGGGCCGGGTCGACCCGCGGGTTGGCCCGTTTATATAGGGTTAGAATTTTTTTTTATTATTTTTTATTTTTTATTTTTTTTGTAGCTTAAAATAATAATAATAATAATAATAATAATAATAATAATACTAAGTAAGTAATATTATTAATAAACATTAAAAATCGTAATAATAATAATAAGATTGAAAGAGTGAATTTGGCTACAAATTTTGAAATATTATTCATATGAATTTAAGTTATACAATTGTAACAATTTCTAATGAAATGGAGAATTCAATTCACAAATAAGTTTTATACAATAACATATTTCTTTTATACAATTTTAATTGACTACAATTATTCTAATTTAACATAACAAGCAAAGCTATTGTTGTTGTTGTTGTTGTTGTTGTTCGGGCGAGTTGCTCCCACTTGTGGACGTTGATAGTGCTTTTCCTTGTGTCCTATCTTCAGCCTTCAGCCAGTCTTTTGTGCAAACGAGCATCTCTAACGAATCGGGCTTCAAGCGATTCCTGTAATCAGTTAGAACCCTGCCACTTGTAGAAAATGCACTCTCGGAAGCAACTGTAGAGATAGGAGGAGTTAGTAAATCTTTAGCCATAATTGACAGAATACTAAAAGTGTGTTCATGGTCTTTCCACCATTGTAAAATATCTAGTGGAGAAGTAGAAGGCTCAGAATCTTGTTGGTTATACCAATTTAATTCATTTGGTTGATTAGTCCTAGTTTTTTTGATTGAATTTGTTAAAGTAAATTAAATGTTCTATCACCAATTCTACTTTTACTCTTACCTTTAGAACTACCAGAAGAAGAACTAACTACAAAAGTTGTATTACTAGAAGCAAAACGTCTATCATAATAATCATACAAGTTATTTAACGTAGATTCAAATTGAACTAAAAAAGTAGCACAATCAATTACTAATTCTACATTTTTCTCAAGTAATGCAAAAAACATTTCTATCAAACTCTTCGTACCTTCTAATTTGATACGAGGATCCATAACAGTAGCAACACAAATCAACATAGGAGGAGGAAAATAATACTTCAAAAAATTTTGAAATGCAGATTTTACAATCTCACTAACATGGGGATCATTTAACATTTCGTTAAATGTTTGCATCATGCTAACTAATTCAATAAAAATGCTATTAGAAGTAGATTCATATGTTTTTGAAAATTTTAAAGTTACGGTTTTAAAAGGTTCTAAAAATTTCAACAAAGATTCGGCAAAAAACCAATCGGGGAGAGTCATTTCAAAATTGTGCATATTGTTTGCGATACAAAAATCATTTACAACTGCTTTATATTCGGTGACAACATTTAGTAAATCAAAAGTAGAATTCCATCGGTGTCTAACATTTTTTGGAAATCTTCTAAAAGGAACATTTCTAACCCTACACCAAGCTTTCCATTCTTGGAAAATGCTTGGACTTAATGCAATGAAATGTACACAATTTCTAATTTTAACTATATATGGATCAGCTATTTTTAATGCATCTTGAACACATAAATTTATAATATAACATGCACATCTAACATGAAAAATACTGTCAGATGGAGGGTTTAATACCGATTTTAAAGTGGTAATTGCTACATTATTGTTAGATGCATTATCAAAATTAATACACATAATTTTATCGCGAATATGAAAAACATCACAAATTTCTATAATACGATTTGCTATTTCAGCGCCACTATGGGGATAGGGCAACGCGGCAAGTGATATGATTCTTTTTTGAAGAATTCAATCATTGTCAATCCAATGACAGGTTATTCCCATCGTTGGAATATTGTTGAGACCCGTCCAACAATCCGAAGTTAAACTAACCCTACAAGTTAAACTCCATAAAATTGCAATCAAAGCGTCCTTCATTTCGATGTACATTTTAAAACAATCGGATTTGCAAGTATTTCTCGGAATTCTTTTAAAATGAGGGTTTAAGGCTGTTTGATTAAAATGTTCCAAGTTCCTACTCTCGAGATAGGAAAATGGTAACCCTTCCTTAATTAATGACTAATCGGGCCATTTCCCGACGAACAAGATCGGGATCATAAGGGTGGCTATCAACTAGACCGATCCTAGGGTTGATTTTTTGTTGGCCTTGTAGTTGTTCAAGAAGTTCTTTATGGTTATGTTGGATGTGCCTACTAATTGTACCGGTGCCGTCACCCCTCTTGAATTTGTATGTTTTACCACATGTTTTACATACTTTCAAACCTATATCCGGAGTATGTTCGTCCGGGATATAATCATAAAACTTATGCCAATCGCTAGTTTCTCCTCTACTTTTCCTACTACTACGGGGTTGTGTGGTTACGGCTGGTTGTTGTTGTTCTTCTTCTTCTTCCAATTATATGTCACCTACAACAACGTCATGTGTACCCCATTGTTCCATAGGAGGATCATGGTATTCTTGGACAGGCTCACTAGTTGGGACAATTGGTGGCCTACGGGAAGAGGAGGAGGAATCTTGCCCGTTACGACCGCTACCGCGTGATCTAGACATAATGTAGTAATGTGCTAAAGTATGTAAAAAAAAATATACAATGTAGGAACGGTGAATTATACAAAAAAAATCTAAAAAACAAGAGGGTTGAGATAGAGAAGTTCAAAAAACGAACAATAATTTTAACTACAACGCAAAAAATATATATATAACGAGAGTGGTATGAAATTTTGATACCGTTCACCGTGGAATACGCGTATGTAAAAAAAACCGTGAAAATAAGAATAGAATAGAACTAGAAAGAAGCGCTTTGCCGATTCCGCAATTGAAGAGTTGAGGAGAGCTTGAAGTAGATATGACGAGGGTTGAAGACGTTGAAGACGTTGAATTTTGATTTCGATACGACTGAAATTTGATCGTGTATATGCCTCGTTGTAGACTTGTTTGATGAATACTACAATTGTTGAAAAATTCTTTAGAAATGATGTATAATAGTAGAGAGAGTAAGAGAGTAAGGTGTGATTTTTTAGGAGATTTTTGGGGGTATTTATAGGCTAAAAATGTGGGAAAAAACAAAAAAAAAAACAAAAATAACCAAAATAACGGCTAAAGAGCCGTTACTAACGGCTCTGTTGAAGCCAGCGACCGTTCGACCCGTACGGGTCCAACGGGTCGTAACCCGTGAGTCGACCCGCGGGTTGGCGGGTTGAATTCGCGTACTTAGCGGGTTCGCGGGCCGAGTTTCGCGAGTTTAATTCGTGTTATTTGCGACCCGGGTCGACCCGGTAGTGTTCACCGGGTTCAATCCGAACCCGCCAACTACTTAGACGAGCCGGGTTCGCGGACCGGGTCGCGGGTGGATCGCCGGTTGACCCGACCCAGTTGCCATCCCTACTTTCACATTGTCATCTCTCTTCAGTTTAGAAATCTTAAAGGGACTACATATAGTAATATCCATACATAATAGTTATTGAAGTCATTCTTGTCTACATAATAATTGAAGTTATTCTTGTCTCCTTTCCTTTTGCTATTAGTCCAAAATTGTTGGCATATATAGGGTCTGGTCTGGACCACAGTACATACCATCTCACTTGTGTATTTCATCACATGATCCAAACCTGAATCCCCTTCAAATCTTTCCCTCTACATATATATATATTTCAGGAATCTTTTTGTTTACATGCAGATGCAGCCAACTCTCATTAATTCGGCCGTAATCTTTGAACTCCGAAGGTAGTTGTTGGTACTTTGGCTGCAATCATCGCGCGTCGTTATCATCATCATCAGAATGTCGACAACTCAATATTAATGGACCTGTGACCCTGACATCAACCCTCAAATTGTTATACGCAACTTAATATTGTAGAATCTACCCCACAACTCGTAGTGCTAATAGCGAAAACATATCACAAACAATAAAAACTTTCAAGACTTAGAAGAACCAAGAACAAGCCACCACAATATATGAAAGATTTCACAAGAACGCAATTAATATGCAGAGATAACCAATACTTCTTATTCCCCAAGAAATACAAAGATTACAAAAGAGATTACAACTCTCAATCTCTCTCTCTCACCTTTGAAACACTCGGCACAATTCCCTCTTAAAGTTGAACAATGATAACGGCTCGCCGAGAATGTTCAACACAATTTCATTTGCTACAAAAATAATCTTGACGATACGTATATTCAGCAATACAATTTTCACCGAGAATGTTCTATCAATTTCTGATTAATGTGCATAATTGGAAAAGACCTTAATGTCATTTGTAAATCTACCAACGCGTGCAGCACACGTATAAACTATTGTAAAAGATGTCTTAGGTTCAAATTCAGACTACATCTAAATTTTTACTTTAAAAAAACTATATTTATTAAGACGTGCATCGCACGTGTAATAAATTGCTAGTCTAATTAATGAACACCAGGGTTCCGCCCACAGTTTAAGAGATTTTCAGGAAGAGTTGTCAGTTCAAGTAGGGATCAGTAGACACTAAATCCATGAACATGGTTCTAAACATCTGGAACTATTTTGTTTAGAGCCATTAACTAAAGGCTTTGCTTTTGTAAGCAATGTTCTTTTGAAGCACTAGAAAGAAAATATATAGCTTCATCACAGTGTCAATTGTAGGCCACCCACACACCCACTCATGGAGTTTGGTCCACTGGAAAATTGGTGGTGGGTCCTCAGGTCATGATCAAAATGAGGAGGATGAGGAGGCATTGCTGAAATTGCACTGGAAAAGGAACCATCACCTCCAGCCTTTTCTTCTGTAGATACTTGCTCTCTAAACCTTCAAAGTTTTTCTCAATGTCTTTTTACTGAAAAAGAAAATGTTCTTCATGCAAATTCTGTTACTTTTAGGGTATTACCAAAAGTTATTCTGGAACTATATGACATTTAATTTGTGCATGTATATGTATATCTATCCTAATCAGGGGACTGCCTAAAATCATGCATTTTGTTACATTATATCTACTGCACATACTGACGACAGTTTTTTTGAAAAAAAAATTATGATCATTTTAAAGTGTGAAAAAAAATCATAATGAACGATATTGATCATTCTGTAACAATATAATGTATGATTTTAGACTCCTAGACTGATTTTGAATGATTAAAAGTTTTTTTTTTTTAATGCAAATAGGATCCGAAACATGGACATTGGTGGCTACAGTTTGGATCTGGGCTACTCATAGGATACTAGACATCATTTTTGTTCAATCACTTGACCAGGCATGCAAGCATGGTGCGATTTGGTGGGGAAATTGTAAACTCAAGACCCTCAGGCTTCCACACTTCTACTCAGATGGGGAGTGGCCATTTTGCATGTGAAGGTTTTAGGAGGGCCGCGATATTTTTGCAACTTACAGGTTGTTGATTAGGACAATAATTTGCTCCCTCTGTCTAACATTAGGCTCTTGGCTGATCATTGAACTGCAGCTTAATAAGAACTTTAAAACTATGATGAGGCTAATGTACTTTGCATGTGCTAATTTTATCTTGTTACAATTTTTTTATATAAAAATATTGGTGTTTTGGAAACTGAGGATTTTATGTACTGTATCGACTTTGAGCTTTATAGCATTGATCATGGATGCTGGAGAACAACATTGACTGAACTATCAGCAAATTGATATCTTCTGGAGAATTTTCAAAACTTTTCTATGCATCTGTAGTTTTAAAAATGTTGTATGTTTGATTCTATTACTGGATTGTCTAACGATAGCGTTTTTACAAAATGCTCTAACACTAATAGCATTGCCGAAACGCTATAGATTTTATAGCGTTTTAACAAAACTTTATAGAAACTATAGCGTTTCCGAAACGCTATAGATTTTATAGCGTTTTAACAAAATGCTATAGAAACTATAGCGTTTTAACAAAATGCTATAGAAACTATAACGTTTGCCGAACGCTAAAGAAACGCTATAGAATCTACAGCGTTTCGGAAACGCTATACATTCTATAGCGTTTGGTCGAAACGCTATACATTCTATAGCGTTAGTGTTATTATAGCGGGGCTTTTGATAGCATTTGTAAAACGCTATTGTAGGTCTACTATAGCATTTTATGAATGCTATCAAATGTCATATTTGTTGTAGTGTCTCTGAAAACTTCAAACTTGCAGCTTCCATCTGGTTGTAAACCATACAGTAATTGTTCACATGCTCTGCTAATGAACCCCCTTCCCTCGACTTCATATTAACCAATTTCTTCAGATGAAGAATTTGGTTAGATGCCGACGATTTCTCGTACATATCCATGAGAATCTCCACAGCCTCTTTTGTGGTCTTTGCCTTCGAGATATAAAATAACGCCTTCCTACTCAGCCTAAACTGAATTGCCCTAGCGCCTTCTGATCCAAACGATTCCAATCTACCAAGACCTTCACATCCATGTCTGCACTTACCGGCTTCTCATCAAACAACGAACCATCAGGATCTTTCTAACGAAGATACGCTATCATCTGAATCTTCGACATCGCAAAGTCACTCCAATTGAATCCTCGATCTTCATCTTGTTATCGGCCATCTCGAACCAACTGCTCTGATACCACTTGTTGAAGAATCTACCCCACAACTCGTAGTGCTGATAGCGGAAACACACCACAATCAATAAAAACTCCTAAGACTTAGATGAACCAAGAACAAGCCACCACAATATACGAAAGATCTCACAAAAACATAATCAATATGCAGAGATAAGCAATACTTCTTATTTCTCAAGAAATATAAAGATTACAAAAGAGATTACAACTCTCAATCTCTCTCTCTCACCTTTGAAACACTCGGCACAATCCCCTCTTGAAGTTGAACAATAATAACGGCTCACCTCTTGATTACACAAATTGATGGATTAGATCTACACAAATTCTAGAGTCTACATCCATATATATATAGCCCCTAAGTAAATCCTAAAAGATAAACACAAATCTAACAATTGGATCTTTAAATTCGTAAGCCCAAAAACAACCAGCGGCCGAAGTCGGTCAACCGCACCCCCAAGGTCGATCGATCGCAACGTGTAAGTCTAGACCTGAGAGCTGACCGGTCGACTGCACCTCCAAGATCGGTCGACCGTCCTCTCCTCTGTTGGACCTTTACACTCGAAAAACTCTCAGCAGACTAGGTCAGTTGACCGCACCCCCAGGTCGGTCGACCGCAACTCTCCAAGCTGTATTCTTCTACTCGTTGCTTGTCTTCTCTTGCTTCTTTGTCTCATCATTTTCTTCTCCAACTTCAAGTACTCAGTGCCTGTGTATTTGAGGCCACAATTCCTAACACTTAATAGGTAATTAATTAATAGGTAATTAAGGAGAGTTCTTCTTGTTGGTATGTATGATCACCTTCTACTACTATAATAGATGCTAGAGCCTTGTTGAAAAGCCTCGACTTAAGGCCTAGGTACTCTCTCCATGTTACTGGCCGGTAGGCTGGGCCAATTGGCATCACGATAGGTGATACCTTAACATGGGCAGGTGGGCCGCATATATACGCTGCAGAAATGCGGTGGTGTGTCCGATTGACTATGGCCCGATGCATAACGCTTTGGAACCGTCCGTTGGTTAGTATATGGCAGAGATCTCCAACAATGACAACGAGAGCGCCAGGAATCGGTGGTACTGTTACCCAACGGGCCGGTCCTGTATTGTCTTCTGGCCGTAGGACCTGGAGCCCGCTCGTGCTGCTCTGATATAAAATGGTTAGTAGGCTCGAGTCAGTGTGGGCTGCGAGGCCCATGGCTCGGTCCGGGTTGGGACAGGCTGGGTAGGAGTTCAATTGGAGCACGGCAGATACGTCTCTTAACTCGTTCCATTTGGTGTTGTCATCTTGAGTCGTCAGGCACAATGAGAGGAGCATCAACTGCATCAACCTCTCAGCAAGCTTTTTCATCTCCTTGTTGTACTCTTCAATTACCTCACTTCATATACAAATTGTACCAGAGCTATATATTAGAAAACAAGATATATATATACAACCTTAAAACCATATACAAAATTAAAGAAAAACTAGCCATATTTTCATCAGATAATTAATCTGATAGAGCTATAAGTAAAGAGAGATTATCATACTAAATAAATATAAAGTGAATTATTGCCGTATATAGTCAACATATAAGTGGGTATGCATGCCGGACATGCACAGATGAACCTACGTATAGGATCAAATTGGTAATCGAGACAGATAGATAATCTAAATTATGTAGAACCCAAATCAAATCCAACTCGATCGAATTGCAGGTTTAGCTAACCTAACCACAAATTAATACATCTTGCAGGACATGCATGCATGTGGGGTTTGGATCCCCAATTGGATTGATTCTATAACATCTTAGTGGACTCACAACTGGATCGAACTTGGACAAAATCTGACCCACCCGAATTTGACACATTCTACGTACCAGAAGCGCATGTAGTCATGAGGCCAAAGCTTGCGTGCATGGTCTAGAGGAGAACCCGAGATGGTGAACCCTTCAGACCACATTAGCTTAGAGAAGAAGGAGGATATTGGTGCAAGCCCAAAACCCGACAACCCGTTGGGTGATCGGCCGGCCTTAAGCTTCTGGTGAGTAGGTAGGGAGAAAAGCCTCCTGGCTTGAAACTCAAAGCCTGCAAGCAGGCTCAAGTCAACTTCATGTCCAATGATTTGGAAGACGCCCCAGGACTCACAGGCCTGACCCAACATAGATACTACGTCGGAAGCAGACAACAAGAGGTCGATGACAGGGATGGAATCGAACCCAGTGGGGTCTGCTGAAGGGTGGTCGTGGACAGTGGGCCAGGCGTGGGAGTCGGGGACACTACAAGCAGATTCAAACTCGAAGTTTCGGGGATGGTGAAGGGGTTGGTTCATTTCCATTGAAAGAGAAGGCATTGTACGTGTTGGTTTAAGCTAGCTTTTGAAGATATATATATGATGATGCTCATAGTTTGGTTTTTGAGGAGATTTTATAAGGAGAGATTGGGATAGCTAGGTAAATTATAGAAACCCCACCTTTTTAACTCATTAATTTGCAGAAAAGAATCTTCGTAATAAAAATGATCCAGATAACCTCTACACTATTTCCTAAAATGAGTCGTTAGTTTTCTGTTCATCGCATCAAAAAGATGATGAATATGTCATAATGTACGACAAAACATGTCCGCGAGGTAAAATTATAACATATGATCAAAAGATGTGTCTTTGTTAAGGTAGTTTGTATATATATATATATATATATATATATATATATCATGCATGCATCTTTTAGGATATATAAAAGAAAATTTTGCCGAACTGCCCTCTTTTTTGAAATTAATTAGTGACTTGCCCTGCTTTCGAAAACATTTAGCGAGATGCCCTTGTCTGTGACACATCAGCAACAAACGTTATTGGGAAACACGGCATCAGTTATATCGATGCCGTTATTCCCAATAACGGCATCTCTATTTGAAAAAATTGTCGTGCCGTTATTCCCAATAACGGCATTGCTTATTTTTTGTAAAGAGCTCTACTGTATCAATCTTGACTCGAGATTGAAATCCAAATAGGAAAATAACTGATGCCGTTCTTCTGGAGAACGGCATCGTTTATACTGATGTCGTGCTCCACAATAACGGCATTAGTTATTATCTTTTTGCACTAATCCCTATAATCGAAAAACCCCTTCTTCTTCTCCCTTTCTCTTCGATTCGTTCCCTCATCATTTCCACACCGAAAACCCTAAACGCTCTAAAAAAAAATCCCCAAGATCTTCGGTGTGTAATTGACTTCTATTTGGGAGTCTACTCTTCAATCCTTCATTCAGAGTGCCTTATCATTCCGAATCCGAAATTATTGTAAGTAACCAAAAATACTAATTTGTATTTTGTATAGTTGATTTTGATAGTATGATATGTAGTATAGTACAAGTATTGTAGATTTATGTTATTGAAGTAGTAATTTTGGAAGTATTGTTAGTGAAGTAGGGTTTACTAAATATTGAATTTTTGAGAAGTACAAAATCTTAAATATTGAAGTACTTTATTTTGAAAATTTTTCTACTGAAAATGTTGTTGATTAGTGTTTGTTAATGTGGACAGGCCAATGGATCCTGCACAACCATCTTCTTCGCATGGTGTTGGTGCTTCTTCTACTTCTTCATTTGGACCACGGGGACATCCGGGTCCATTAGATCCTACTGTTCTATATCTGCAAGAAGAGCACAGATCACAGGCCGTTTGGACCAGGGATGTAGAGAAGATGAGTTTCCGAATGCACAACATCATGCCTGTGATCCCCCGCTGTATTGGTATGGAAAATTATTTGGTTAGCAGTGGATTTAACGGGATGTCAAAGCTGACCAAAATAAAGTGTGATCACACCCTACTTACCGCACTTGTAGAGCGATGGAGGCCGGAGACACACACCTTTCACTTACCGTGCGGTGAGATGACGGTCAACCTACAAGATGTAGCGGTAATTTCGGGTCTTCCAATTGACGGGGTGGCCGTCACCGGCAATTTGATGTTTAACAAGGTTGCACTGGTACGAGATTATTTGGGCTTGACGGTGCCTGAAGAGGACCACGGGATTTTCGTTGGGGAATCCATTAGACGTTCATACCTTGACGATATGTTCACTCATCGAATGCTAGAAGTGCCGACGGACATCCAAATCCAGAACTATACGCGCGCATATCTACTGTCGATGAGGATTCTATTCCCTAACTCTTCAGGTGATGTAGTCCACCGCATGTACCTTCCACTCATAGCTGACCTGCAGACAGCCGGCCGATATAGTTGGGGAAGTGCGGCTCTAGCCTCCCTTTACCATGCACTCTGCAACTGTTCGATGGGGTCGATTCAAATGACCGGGCCGATGTCCATCTTGCAAATATGGTGTTGGGAAAGAATACACCTCGGCCGACCCCATGTCATGGTACTATCAGAGAGTTGGAGAGTACTCCAGGATAATCCTGTGCTGAGAGCTCCTCTCGGTGCCTACTGGGTGGGGAAGCGTACATGGAGGGATAACCCACGTGGTGTCCTCACCTATTATAGGGACGAACTAGATCAATTGAGGGAAGAGCTCGTCAATTGGACCCCGTACACAGATGATCGGCTGCAACGTCTACCACCCATTTGCACTGCCAATGCACAGTTGTGGTTGACCCTAGCTCCACTAGTGAACTTCTCAGTTGTGGAGTTTTATTACCCCGGCCGTGTTCTTCGCCAATTCAATGCACAACAACCCGTCCCCGTGAACTCATTATACGATCGTAGACTACACAACATCACGGGCCAAGGTCGTTTACTGAACATGGATTGGGCCGATCACCACCGCGCTTATGTAGGATCATGGAATGAGCGGAGGTATGAGTTGGTAGTTGAGGGTATTGAACGTCCGTATGACGAATCAATGCACACAGCTTATATGGCCTGGTACCGTCGCATAACTAGACTGTATATCGCACCAAAAACGGATTTTCCAGCGGGTACCCAACAACCGATACCCGCGCCCCAGGTTGAACCACCACCGGCATTTTCATCATCACAACCGATGTATCAACCAAAAGCTTCATCATACCGTATAATGGTAAATTAGTTTGTTTGTTGAATTTCAATTATTTCGATTAATTTTACTTCTGCATCTTTACTTACAACATATATGGTTTACTATTATAGATCGAAAGCACATGGGATATGGCTAGAAAATGTGCGAATGTCTTGAAGAGCAATGCCAATAAGGCATGCAAAGAATTGGCACGAGACCTCCTGTGCAATTGTCGTACCTCTCTTGAAGAGGTTGGAGATGGTCCTCATTTCAATGAACTAGTGCGGTCAACCGAAGAGCAACGCCAACAAGAACGACCTACCGCTAGCCAAGCTACACCTCCACCACAACAAGCATTGGAATTGGGAAATCCATCACATCATCGAAGAGCCAAGACCGTTCGTGACCTTCCACCGCAAAGCTAATTGGCAAATCCGGAGATTGAAGAAGGAGGAGGTGACGAAGAAGAAGGAGTTGGTCCAATTGGACCCCCAACGCAAGAGCAACGGGAACGTAGGCGGAAAGTCCCAGTTCGAAGGAGAAGAGCACCCCAACATTTCACACCGAGTTAATTGAAGCAATATTTATGTATTAATGGTTTTTTTTGTAATACAACACTTTCTTTAGTATTACACTTTATTTTGTATTACAACTGCATTTTGAAGTATGTCAAGTATGGATGAACGTGAAGTATGTGAAGTATGCATATAAAATTTGATGAATTGATTTTGAAGTCTGTGCATGTTTTGTGAAGTATGCAAATTTGGGAGTATCTGCATGTTTTGAAGTATGTGCAGGTTTATGCATTTGAGTTTGTTTAATTTGAAGTATCTGCAGGTTTATGAAGTTGATGTATCTGTGAATTGAGTTGAGTAATCTATAGAATTTGATGTTTTCTGTAGGTTGAGTTGAATGAAGTGAGTTGATTAATCTTTGATCCTGTGTATGTCTGTGAAGTGAAAAAAAAAAAAACAAATCTTGAATGAAGTTTTGAAGTTATCTGTGCATATAGTGAGTTGAATTTTTGAAGTTTTGAAGTATCATATTTTGAAGTTTTGATGTATCATATTTTGAAGTTTTTGATGTATGAATTTACTTGAAGTTTTGAAGTTTTGAAGTATGAATTATCTGTGCATATATCTGTGCATAACTCAAAGGTTGAAGTATGATGTATCAGCTTTCTGTGCAGAAGTTTTGAAGTATGATGTATCAGCTTTTTGAAGTATGAACAAATCTGTGCATGTTTTGAAGTATCTATGAATGCACTAGGTTGAAGTTTTGAAGTTATCTGTGCATATATGTGCATATCTTTAAGTATGGAGTTGGAAGTTGTATATGTTATGAATTTTGAATTTGAATCTGTGAATTTGAATTGAGTTGATATTTGAAGAGATGATCTGTGCATGCCTGTTAAGTAAAAAAAAGATAATAGACGATGCCGTTATTCGCAATAACGGCATCTTAATCCTGTAACGTTATTGCGAATAACGGTAACTTCATATAGGGAAAATTAGAAAATTTGTAGTTTGCTGCCAGATGTTTCTGTATCCACAGTCGTTGTTCAAAATAACGGCATCTGTTAACGATGCCGTTATTCTGGAGCACGACATCAGTTATCTATACCGTTTCTCAGAATAACGGCATCAGTTAAACACCAAAATTTCAAATTTAGAGCATTCTGCCAAACTTACTGTCTCCACAGTCGTTCTTGAGAATAACGGCATGTAAAGAAGATGCCGCTATTCACAAGAACGGCATCAATTTGAACATCTGTGCATGTTTTCTGTGCATGTTTTTTTGCGAGTATTTATTTGGAACAAATCTAACCATACCCACCACCCATTCACACCACAAATAGAAGGGCAAACAATGTAAACTAAAATTGCTGACCATAAAAAAACAACTAAATAATTTCATACAAACAGTTACAAAAGAGGAGACATTAGTAACATACAATAACAAAGAAAATATTCAAGTGCGGGTAGATTGCGAAGTCCCAACACTTTGTACATTCTTACAACTCCGTTTATTGTGTCCACTCACACCACATTTCGAACATACTTTTCCACTACTACCACCTTCTCGAGCGTCCATGTCATTGCGGATGCGAGTACTCTTAGGCCTCCCCTTCACCCGACGAAGACTTGGATCAACTATTAGGACCGGTGCGCTTTGGGTAGGCCAATACGATTCGTCTGGTATAGGATTGAAAGTTGGTGCCCATATTTTTGCTAACGAATCCGTAGAGTAGAAGGGATCTATGTACGGTTGATAATCAAGCGCACGTGAAGCACATGCCGCTAACACATGAGAGCATGGAACGTGGAATAGTTGGAATTTGCCACATGTACAAGTTCGGCCTTGTAGGTCCACCGTATGCCAATGTCCACCTTTTTTATATCCACCATCCATTCTAATGCCGGTTTTCACCCCAAAAACACCATCGCGATTATTAAACATTATGGCCTCATGTAAATTGGATTTTTCATGGCGGACATCAATTTGGTCCTGAATCCGGGGTGCCCATAGTTTGCCTTCTGCTATAAGTGTCTGCGCCGCCTCACGGCGGTCGGTGAAGTACATGTTCAGACGGAAAAAAATCTGTTCTACAATTGCGGTGACAGGTAAGCTACGAACACCTTTTAGAACTGAGTTGAAAACTTCAGACAGATTTATTGTCATAATACCATATCTACGCCCACCATCAGCAGTAAGTGACCACTTCTCAATTTCTTTTTCCTTCACCCAGTTAGCCGCATCAGCATTGCTTGCTTCAAGTTGTGTCATCTTTTCCTCATACTTTTTCCATTGATTTTGACTTGCAATTACCTTCAATTTATTCATCAAAAATTTCGAACCAAATTTTTTATGAAAATTGCTAGCAAAATGCCGCATACAGTATCTGTGATATGCAAAAGGTTCCCTCCACGTACCAAACTCATTTCCCATTGCTGATAAAATACCTGCATGTCGGTCAGAAATGATACAAAGACCTTGACGATCTGTAACAAAGCACCGAATACAGTTTATGAACCATGTCCACGTTTCTATGCTTTCGCCGTCAACCAGTGCAAACACAAACGGAAACAACCTCCCATTTGCGTCTGGTGAAACCGCAATCAACAAACAGCCTTTATATTTCCCATACAAGTGAGTGCCGTCCACACTGATAACTGGCCTACATGATTTAAATCCTTCGATGGAAGGACCGAATGCCCAAAAAACACCCTTAAATGTTTCTATACCTGGACCGGTCTGAATCTTCGCCCAATGTACAACTGTACTCGGATTTGAAGCTTGAATTGCATTAAGTAAATATGGTAATTTAGTGTACGCTTTTTCAAAAGAACCATATAGTTTCTCAATTGCTTTATGTTTTGCCTTCCAAGCTTTCCAATATGATATTGTGTAATGGAGCCTACTCTTCACCATCCCAATTATGGCTCTTGGTTGTATTGTGAGTTGTTCCTTCAGAGTATCTATTATGACCATCGATACGACCGTCGAGTCAATTTTGCTGTGATCCTGAGTCAATGTAGGATTCACACATGTGTGTACACCTTCAAACTTTTTCACCACAAAATAATCACGATCTTTGGGAACAATTGCGCGCAAGCGCCATGGACAACCAACTTCATTTTGAAGTGATGGATTTTCTGCAATCTCCTCGGCTGAATGGTTAATGGGCGCGTATTTACATTTCACATGGTATAGACAACGATCTGATTTTACTGTCACAAATTCTCGGTGATTCTTCACGGCGTACATCTTAACTTGATGTTTTAGAGCATCTTTGGTTGGAAATCTTTGACCTATGAAGAGTTCATCCAAGTTGGAAGAACCAATTGAAGACTGGCCATGTTCATGTACGGTGGTACGGGACATCCATTCACTTGATTGCGATCCACGCATAGTTGCACTTGTGTCCTGACTTGGCAACACGCGGGCATTGTTAACCGGCACATCCACATTGGAATCAACTACTGGAGCTTCAACGGCAATCTCCTCATCATCATCCTCAAAACCGCATAACTCATCTTCTTCTTCTTCGACCAAGTCGTTATTTACAACGGCGTTGTCCAAGTCTTCCAAAGCAATGCCAGCTACCAAAAAATTTTGTGGCAATGGGGTCGGATGTACCTGCTCGTATTCGGAGGAAACAGGTTCCGTTGGAGTTGTGCTAGTATCTCCAATTGTATTTGAAATCCTTGTGTGTGACTCTGCAGATGGTTTCAAAATCCTTGTGGGTCTTGGACTTTCGATAACAACTCTTGTAGTATTTGAAAATATCATTTGACCGATATATAACTCAACTATATTCCAACCACAACTTGGATGAAGTGTCTTAAGCAAGACAGACCTCAGAGAACTGTCACTGTCTATGGGTACCAACATGAAATACCTACCATCCCCATTACGAGCGGAATAACGGGCTCTCAATTTCAGACTCGTTTCACTTCTATTCCAATTGGTGACTTCATATATCTTATCCACTAATTCTGCGTAACCAAAGCTGGTGGTAGCCCAAATAATTACCGGTTCAACATCAATCCAATTTTCGGATCCTTAATTACTTCACCCCCATAATATAACCAAATAGGAATATCAAATTCTATACCTATGCATAAAAATTAAAACTAGTTCAAGTCATTCACTACTAACAATAAACATAAAATTGGAATAAAATTCAACCATAAGGTTAAGATGATAATATCTTGAAATTGAACCAATAAACCACTAGCAAAAATTTCGTTGGCGATGAAGACTGCAGATGAGAGTGGGAGTAAGGAGGCAGGATGTACGGAATTTTACAGGGCTCAAATTGTTGGAATATTTTGATTTTGGAATCTAGGGTTTGTGGGTTTTCGGTGTGGAAATGATGAAGGAACGAATCGAAGAGAAAGGGGGAAGAAGAAGGGGGTTTTCGATTATAGGGATTAGTGCAAAAAGATAATAACTGATGCCATTATTGTGGAGCACGGCATCAGTATAAACGATGCCGTTCTCCAGAAGAACGGCATCAGTTATTTTCCTATTTGGATTTCAATCACGAGTCAAGATTGATACAGTAGAGCTCTTTACAAAAAATAAGCAATGCCGTTATTGGGAATAACGGCACGACAATTTTTTCAAATAGAGATGCCGTTATTGGGAATAACGGCATCGATATAACTGATGCCGTGTTTCCCAATAACGTTTGTTGTTGACGTGTCACAGACAAGGGCATCTCGCTAAATATTTTCGAAAGCAGGACAAGTCACTAATTAATTTCAAAAAAGATGGCAGTTCGGCAAAATTTTCTATATAAAAGTACTTCTACAAAACGATATCGACCGTAAAACTCAACGAATGAATTAATACAGGAGCAAGGCGACAAGTAATAGGACAAGGATCGATGCATTAAGAGAGTGGATGGACAAAGAATGAAGTGCAGATCTAGTAAGAACTTCTGAACCTACATTGAGATTTGAAAGTTTGGGGCAGATGGGGCTTAACAGTTGTAAAGTTGGACTCATATGATTGATCTTGAATGGATCAAGTTGCATGCCAGAGTTAACAGTGTTCTCTGAGCCTTTTACATTTCCTTTGGTTTAAGTTGAAAGTGTGAGGAACCTATCTAGATATTTTATGCTTGGCAACAAGTTTGAAATCATTGGTAAGAGATTGCATGTCTATACAAAGTAGAAGATTGATGCAAAACATGAGCTGATACAGATTTAAAACGATACGAACACAACACATGATATATAATGAAATGTGATATCAATCACAATTCAGGTAAAGCAAGAAATAATGAGGAAAATAATAGTAATAAAAATAATAATGGTAGGAATAAGATTTAATATGGTTGAGTATCTTTTATGCTTTGGGCCTGCGGGCAAGGGTTGTATCTTTATTTCTGTTTCGTTAATTTCTCTTTAATGAAGCGATGATGCAGTCATCTTTTAATCAAAAAAAAAATATATGGTTGAGTATCGATATTCATATCTTTCATATATATGTGATGTGTATCAGGGTTTGTGTGAATACTGTTGATAATTATGAGACAATAAGAAAATGAGAAATTGTGGTTAATATCCTAGATTAAGGTTATTGAGATATTAACCTTAGGTATCAAGATTGAAATACCTACAATACTTTTACAAACCAATATTTATAGGATAAATACTGATTTGGGTACTGAGTTCTCAAAACCCAGTCAACCCGCGGTCCGATATCCATACAATTAGTATGTGTATTAAACGTGTTACCCATAAAATAATATTACACATAATATTATTCATATAGTGAGAATATACTTATATATCCAACAAATATATCATTCATAGGCTGATATCTTTATCCCTTAATTTGCTCCTTGAATTTTTAAAAATCACAGTAGTCAATATATATATCTACCTGGAAAAATTAGCCAAAGTTGGTGAACCTCAGTAAAAAAAATTCTGTAGTCGTTTGATTATATGGTGTGTGATTTGTGAATTGTCAGATTTGTGTGACCTATCTTCTATAGTAAGTCGAGGATCACCCTAATGCCCTAGGTAGCCTCAGAGGACACTTACATATGATTTTGCATGAATTACCCCAATAAGTAGAATATATATATATATATATATATATATATATAGTCTTCGCTATTGATTATCTCAACCTTTAAATTAATGACCTTACACCTCATGAATCTCCCCAAAACTTGATCAGTATTTGGATCTATGGTTAGGAATGAGGTATAATGCCTTCCCCCTATAAACTACACAAGAATCACAAAGTCACAGTGATACTAGCAAGGGTGCATGTTAAAAAATTCAGGGGAAGAAAGAATTGAGATAAGGCCAACTGAAGTGGAAGTAGCTGATTTTTTTTTCCGATTTATGCCATTTTTCAAACTATTTTCGAAAATAAGATACTTGCCATAATATTTGTGGGTATGGATAAAAGTTGGCCTCGTCAGTAAGATTCACAGTTAGAACCTGTGACCTGCGGTTGGGACCTGCGGGCTGGGTCGAGTTAGAACCTTTTTGTATACAACTAGACTCGCAATTCTCAACTGTGACTCGAAAGAGCGAATCTTGCTCAGGTAGCCAACTTTTGTTCATACCAGCAAATAATTTCACAATTGTTTTATTTCTATAAATACTTTGAAAAGTAGTATAAATCGAGGGAAAAAAAAAAATCAAAGTAGCTAGCTATTGCTGGAAGTCGTGTCATGAGGAGGATGTGTACTGAAAAATATCGAGGAAGAGGACAGAGAATGAAGGTGTGCCTGATATGGAGAGCCAGGATGCATGAGTAGTAACAAAACAAGTAGGAAAAACATGATTGAAGAACTAGTTGAGCATGTGCCTTTTGTCTTGTGCTCAAATAGCTAGGAAAAATAACATGATAAAAAGAGCACTGGCGCACTTCTTGAAGAAATGGCACTCTTATCTCTTCTGATCTTGATCCCAAAAAATATAATTTTCACCAAGATTAATTTAAAAATCATCTTTCAAATTAATTATCAACTTGTGATCTTACCGGAGGTATTGCATTAAGTTGAGCAAAATGAAAAATCTGATTCATTTAGTCGACCCCAACTAATTAAGAAAAAACTTTGTTGTTGTTGATAATTTGCATATATGGCCAAAGTAAGATAGAAGACACAGATATTACATGTCACAAAATAGTTCCGTTTCTTTGATAAAATATAAAGAACACAATAAATGCACACCTCGAGTTCAAGAAAAAGAGGAAAAATATAAAATAACCTGTGTTGTCTATGCGCGAGTTTTTTTTAAAAATGAATAAAGACCACAAGGTTCACGACTGACAAATCACATTTGCGAATTTATTTGGCCAATAACCGCTATATATAGTTCTTTGACGAATTTATTGTGTGATCGATGCTATTGTAGCTGTTACAGATATAATTTTGAAATAAATCATTTTAAAGTTGATATATATAAGAAAAACATTCCCCGTAAAAATTGTGAAGTTGTGATTCCTGTGACCTTTGATCAGCCCAAACTCCTCTTTTTAACCCCTTTGGAAATGGTGAAAAAACTCTTCTAGAGAATCTGTGTGAAGGGCCCAACTGGGACTTTGGATCCTTTGAGATAAGAATAGTCTTGTCTCGTATGGAGAAAAAAATTGAGATAAAAATAATGTGGTAGTTTTTTTTGTGATAGAAGTGATAGATGTCACCCATTTCATTAAAACCATAATACAAATCTAAACTACTACAATGCACTATACAAACAGTATTTCATTACAACAAACCCAAAATAACAGAAACCTCCTACATATTCCGTCTCCCAAATAAAAGCAAGGAGATAACTGCAGTCCTGATATGGTCAATTACCCTGCTCCCTCCAAACGATAATGAGGTAGTTTCTGTACAGAATCTGCCACGACGTCTATGCATAAGAAATAATTGTACCTCATATGTACTGTGTATGTTGTGTTGTCGTCTCTGGAAAAAGATAGTGATTCTATTTTAATTCTTATTTGGAAAAGGATTGAATATTGTTGTCCTAGTTTTGTTGGCTTCTGATACAGATACAATAATGCAGAAGCATCCAAGTCTCAACCAAAATAGAAAGACTTCAAAGACAAGCGGAACTCAAAAACTGGAGAAGAGGGGCTCAATGAATATTGATTGCGGAGCCAAACCTTTCAGGACTTGTACTTCTTATCACTGGGTAGAATCAAAGAAAGAAGAATCCTAGTCTTAAGGTTGTGCAGCATCTTCACTCCGAACACTATTGTTAGATACAACGAGATCATTTTGACACGTGCATTGCATCAACATTTAATGTTTGACATGTGTAAAATCATAGTATGAGAAAAAGAAGATTTAATTGGGATGATTAGAATCTGATACTATTAGGTTTTGAGGGCAATCATAGACAGCGATTTTTTTTTACAAAATATCAAAACCTAACCATACATTCATGCGAAAACCATAAATCGTGTTTATGAGTTATACCTTAAAGATAGATCTGGTGTCTTCAAAATATGTCAATCACAGCAATGCAAAGCTTACAATGCCTTTACTGTATCCACACGAATGGATCAAATCAAGCTCTCCCGATGTTCCTGACAATCTCTCTCACACAGTTTCTGTGACGGCTACATTCTCATGTATCTTTTCCATAAAAATATATCGTATATATAGGTGCAGAAAATCAACCCTAATAGAGTGGTTAGGCGGTTGAACACACAATCTGACCTGGATCAGATTCGTGTGTGGGCCTTCTAACTTTTGTTGACCCATTTAATCTAATTAATTACTCAACCATGTCATGAGTCCAAGTCTTACTAGGATTCTCAATTAAATTCATCTCATTAATTTAAATCCCAATTGCGATCAATTCTATGTGTGTGACCCTGTAGGTTCTTATTATGTTGACAGTAATTCTAAAATCTTATTTTAGTGTTACAAACAGTGAGCAATATCTAGCAATACATTATTGATACTCAAGTAACAGGAATGCGAGCGATTTGACATAACCTATCTGTGGCCAATGTTACTATGTAGTCTAGGCTTTTTGTCCATATATCTTAATTGACCACAAGGCATAGAGCGTGTCACCATTGTATAGTTCAATCTTTGATTTCTTGATGTCCGAATAGACTTACTAAAACAAATGAGCTCAATATCTCATATTGACTCATTTGAACATGGTCATTCATTTTGCATTCTCACTCAATCAAGGGGTCCGAAGATATCGCTCATATTATGTAGGAAAGATA
The DNA here is from genome assembly GCA_017893485.1 of Hemerocallis citrina. NCBI lineage: Eukaryota > Viridiplantae > Streptophyta > Magnoliopsida > Asparagales > Asphodelaceae > Hemerocallis > Hemerocallis citrina. The sequence continues at coordinate 275,963,619 of CM030363.1, read as the reverse complement.
AATCCTATTTAAGTCACTCACATCCCTCCGCATGATTTGTAGTATATTCAATAGTCGACCTTATAATTAGCTTATTATAGGCAACATTTGACGGCATTAAAACATATAACTTCTCATGTAGGAAACCGTAGTGACTTTAAGTCAAAGGACTACGTACACCATAGTCACTGCAAGAATCGCTTATGACACGTAACGTTCTATGCAACATTCTCATGGTGAGTCAGTCCAGTACATTATTACTCTAATATATACTCATGTGAATACATGATATCTAATATACATAACACGTGAGAATGGTCATCAGTTTACGCACACACTAGTCTTTGTATATTATCATTGTCCCAATTCACAATAATACTTGACTAGGGATATTTAAGAATAATGTTCTGATTTCATTAATTATGATCTCACAATCAAGTCATGCACTTGATATCTCATGACATTGAACTTACTATTCTAAGGACTTTATTATGTTCATTTAATTCACAATAAATAAAATGTCTCAATAGGAAATAGATGTCATGATACAATGTAAACTAGTAATGTCAATACACAACTGAACTCTAGGGCGTACTCCAACAAATACAATACCTCATATATATATGAGTATAAACTATGTGAACTACTTATTTTATCAATACGGGAATAAATAAGCCACTACTTTAACACTCCCACTAACGTTGGAGCGTAAATATTGTCTAAGTCAAGCTTGCTAAGGAAGCTCTAAAAATTTTTAGATGGCAAAGCTTTGGTGTGAATATCAGCTACTTGATCGGATGAACGAACATATGTGGAAAGAGATGACTTTCTTCTCCCACTCATTTCTAACAAACTGACAATCACCTTTGATATGTTTGGTGTGCTCATGAAAACACCAGATTTTCTAAAATATGAATAACGGCTTGATTATTGCAACAGATAGGAATTGTATAGGAATGGTGAATGCCCAAATCACGAAGAAGAGAGCGAAGCCACATGATCTATGAAAGAAGATGCCCTAAAGCATGATATTCTGCTTCAGCACTAGAACAAGCAACAACTGATTGTTTCTTGCACTTCCATGCGACTAGATTGAAGCTCATTATTCTTAAAGCATTATCTAGTATACAGTCACTAGAATCATCAAAGCGAGATCGTGATGTTCGAATATCGTTGAGAAGTAGTGGAGAGTGTCTGGGGATAGGTGGAGTTCATGCAGAGGGTGGCGCCTCCATGATAACGTCTACTGAGGTATTCCCTTGAAGAGGGCATACTATTGGAATAATAAATGTGAGGATAGATTCGACTAGCAAAAGAAGCCACTAAATCGGGTTCGCTTACAAAAGGAGAATGAAATAGTCAAGAAATAATTAGTCACACGTGTATGGATTCATGAGTATGCAATTCAATGTGGAGATTGTTGGGTTTATGTATTGCATACTACGACTCGATGTGAAGAGAAGATAAAGCGAGAAGATGTTCGAAGCGTCGCAGGTAAAAGATGAAATAGTAGCAACAACAAGCAAGCAATTGACAGTCAACTGCCATACTGGGCAGTCGACTGCCATAGGCCTCTGATTTGGGTCAAGCGCATTGCACTCTACTGCTCTACGGGGGCAGTCGACCGACAACTGTTGGAATTTGCAAATGGATCAGGTCTGGGAGATATGTTTTGAGTCTACTTCCTCTCCAGATTAGATCGTACAATTTATATCGTGTAACTTTCTCTTCAGGGTATATCAGATGGCTATTATATCAAGACTACAACCTAGGGTTTCTCTAGATCTCTATGTATGATTGTAACGGCCTCATTTGAGAGGCAAGAACATGTAAAGAGCAAAAGAGATTAAAATACTTCTTTGAAAGTTCTCCATTGTAAACATCATATTATCTTCTAAAGAGCTTTGAGATAGATCAGTCTTGGTGAGAGTATCTGTAACTCTTGCATCTTCTCTAGTGAATAATATTTCGGTAATTTCTCCTCAAAATTAGGGTTCGCCTAGATAGGGACAAAAATTGTGTGTTTTATGTGTTTGGTTTGATCTACTATTGCTTGGTGATTTGTTCGTAGTGATCGGTTTGTTACAAAATTCTTTATAAACTTTTTTTTACAATAATCATTTGGATTGAGAGGCACAAAAACAGAGAAGAAAGTAGAAGAGAAAGAAAAACAAAAAGGAAAATGAAATAAATAAATAACAACTTACAAATAACCAATTTCAAATAACTTACAAATAGAAGAGAGGCTAGGGTTAAAAACTGTAACAGCAGACAAGGCTTTGAAATTAGAGTGTCTCGGGATAGGTGGAGTTCATGCAGAGGGTGGCACCTCCATGATAACGTCTACTGAGGTATTCCCTTGAAGAGGGCATACTATTGGAATAATAAATGTGAAGATAGATTCGACTAGCAAAAGAAGCCACTAAATCGGGTTCGCTTACAAAAGGAGAATGAAATAGTCAAGAAATAATTAGTCACACGTGTATGGATTCATGAGTATGCAATTCAATGTGGAGATTGTTGGGTTTATGTATTGCATACTACGACTCGATGTGAAGAGAAGATAAAGCGAGAAGATGTTCGAAGCGTCGCAGGTAAAAGATGAAATAGTAGCAACAACAAGCAAGCAATTGACAGTCAACTGCCATACTGGGCAGTCGACTGCCATAGCCCTCTGATTTGGGTCAAGCGCATTGCACTCTACTGCTCTACGGGGGCAGTCGACCGACAACTGTTGGAAGTTGCAAATGGATCAGGTCTGGGAGTATGTTTTGAGTCTACTTCCTCTCCAGATTAGATCGTACAATTTATATCGTGTAGCTTTCTCTTCAGGGTATATCAGATGGCTATTATATCAAGACTACAACCTAGGGTTTCTCTAGATCTCTATGTATGATTGTAACGGCCTCATTTGAGAGGCAAGAACATGTAAAGAGCAAAAGAGATTAAAATACTTCTTTGAAAGTTCTCCACTGTAAACATCATATTATCTTCTAAAGAGCTTTGAGAGAGATCAGTCTTGGTGAGAGTATCTGTAACTCTTGTATCTTCTCTAATGAATAATATTTCGGTAATTTCTCCTCCAAATTAGGGTTCGCCTAGATAGGAACAAAATTGTGTGTTTTGTGTGTTTGGTTTGATCTACTATTGCTTGGTGATTTGTTCGTAGTGATCGGTTTGTTACAAAATTCTTTATGAACTTTCTTTTACAATAATCATTTGGATTGAGAGGCACAAAAACAGAGAAGAAAGTAGGAGAGAAAGAAAAAACAAAAAGGAAAATGAAATAAATAACAACTTACAAATAACCAATTTCAGATAACTTACAAATAGAAGAGGGGTCAGGGTTAAAACTATAATGGCAGACAAGGCTTTGAATGCCGGCACTGTAACGACAGACATCAATCATTGCCTTTGAATACCAAATTGGCTCTGCACGGGGTGGGGTCATGTCGGTCCGGCATTCGTGTGGACGTACACAAGTTGCATGTAATCCGGTCCGAGATTTGCGCTCCTGCGCGCGTGAGAGAGAGCCTCTCTTCTAGCTATCTTACAATACTTAGAAGGAGGTTACTACATATCATCTTCTATTTCCTTTGATTTTTCCGATGTGGGACAATGTTCCTTCAACCTATTTTCAAGAATGAAAATGTCTCCCTTTGAGAGACAATTTCTCATTCACCCCTAACCGTTTTTAGCAAATCAATATATGATTTTGATCTACTCACGAAGGAGAACACAAATCAATCAAGATCTCTCAATAATTCATTGAGGATCTTACTCAAAAAATTGCTCAAAAATCGGTTCGTAAATGGTGTATAAAACACCCATTTGCTAACACGGTTGTCACAACTCAGCAGCGAAATCCTAATACTAGCAGCCCTACAACAGGACAAGATCAATCAACAAGTGCTTCAGAGTAAAAGGATGTTAGTGAGCATATTACACATACCTTTTTATATTTGCAGCAGAAGGCCTCCTAGATCTAAGTAGGCCGTCAGCAATATTGTCAACTATAGAGGTACCTGAAATCAGCGGCAGTATTCCTAATAGTTATCCAATAATTAACTTAGACCTCTTCACTACAAACCGTATTGGCTATAGCGGCACTTTTATAAGGCTATAACGGCATTTTTTGGCGCCGTTATAGCTCGTAACGGCGCTTCTGAAATCGCCGCTAAAAGCGCCGCTAGAAAGTGCGTCATTACAGCCATATAGGCTACTGCGGCGTGTTCAGTCGCCGCCGCTATATGGTGTCCATCTATAACGGCGCTTTATTAGCGCCGTTATAGAAGCGTTTCGTTTTTGGGGGAAATGGCTATAGTGGCGCTTATGTGAAACGCCGGTATTGCACCGCAGTCAGAAAACCAGCCTTGGTACCTTACTGCGGCGCTGTCCCAGTGCCGCGATAGAGGATTAGAAACTGTGGTACCTATGGCGACGTTTTGTGGTGAACGCCGCTATAGGGTTTTTTTTTTTTTTTACATTTCATTATAAAATTTTCAATTAGAAAAATCAGTAATTAATCGCATATTACAAATACATGTAATCATATTAAATTTAAATGCAAATCAAGTAAATCAATAATATCATAATCAAGAACTAAAAGTCACAAATCACAAAAACAACTCAATTGTAACACAAACTGTCATACTACGAGTATCAAATGTATATGTTGTACAACACTTAGTTACTACAAAACATAGATATAATTCCTACAAAACATTTTTTTAAAAAGTCCAAATTCGACAAACTACGGCAGGGGAGTGAGTCTCTTCGTATGGCCCGCTGTTGCTTCCAATTCCATCGTTATTTTGTCCTGGTGTATGTGCGTGACTGGAAACCGATGGAATACACTGACCCTGTAGAAAAAACAATCAAAATTCACAAATATCATTTGCTCGATCGTATATGAATTAATTAGTGAATAAGATACAGTATGAAACTCAGTCATCTATAGTGACAGAGGAACTCAAACTTAATAATCATCATAATAGTAATTTATAACACATAAGAACAAGAAGAAGATGAAGAAGGATCACTAGGAGACAAGAAGAGTACCATGAAGTCATCCAAAATCATTGCTTCAGGCGTGCAATCCCTTTCTTGAACCTTTTTCCTGAGAATCCTTGAAGAGTACAAGTACATTTTGTCAGAATTTCCTTGTTCATAAACTCCTCACCTTCATCACATGACCATCTAGACCATTTACACATTTATGTTTCAGTTTGGACTGCAACTAGTATAGTCACAAGATGGTTGGGTGAAGAATAGCGAAGAATAGGAAGTGTATGTGTGAGATATTGCAAGGTTTGGGACATAAGGAGTAGCCAAATCTAGGTAATTGTGAGACATCGGGTGAACCTTTTATAAATTTTACAAAAACTATAATTTGTCCAAAACTCGGAGAAATAAACCACATAGCAATGGGAGGTGTGTAGTCCATCTGATCGCTTCTTGAAACCTCCTTTAATTCTTTGCTTCTTCCTATATTCCCTTCATATAAAAAATTGGTTGTAGATGTTTAAAGATCAACATACGCTGGCTTAACAAAGAGCGGATCTAAATTGGTAATTAAATGGATAAACCACACAACTGTTTATCAAGTATCAACCTTAATTTCTAACCTTCTATCAAAACCTTACCTTCAGCAGAATTTAGGGCCCTCTAACCTCTCTTGCTGTCTCCTTTTTTATCTTCTTTATTTTATCTCCTTTACTCTTTCATTTCATTCCCTCAAATTTTTCATGTGTGCACACTCAAAAAACAGAGTAGGGCAGCTATTTGCCAAGCTAGGATGAAGATATATTCCCTAAAGATAAAGATCACTACAACTAGATCATTTACCCCCCAAACCTGATTGCACCATAATCAAAACAAGAATGGGTTAAGTGATTTCCATCTACCACAGATGGAACCAAGACTATTGTAACAGCATAAAGCTAAAACACAACTTGTAACACGTAATATCAACAAGCTAACAGATGGCTTGGGCCAGTGTCTGAAGTAGAGTCTACAGTGTTCTTGTAGATTAAGAAATAATCGCTTCACTTTTTTAATACTCAGAATGAGTAGGGTTTTAAAATTAAAAAAGTAGGTGAAAATTTTTGGTTCTTACGTAATGAAGGATATTTCACATAGAATAGTCTACTTTCTTATGATTATTTTTTTTATGAATACTTAAACACTATTAAAGGACTCCCTATAAGAATCAAGCTACTTATCCCAAAACAGGATCAAAAGTGTGACTATAAGTACATGACCATCTAAAAACACATCATTATTGTGAAAAGTATTTACACAAAAAACTACATGGTAATGCTAATGCTCTGTACAGAAAAAGAAAGGATAAACAATAGTTTAGAGAAGTACCACAGCAGTCAATGACATTGACAAAAATGCACCAACAAAAACCCCTTCTGAAGGCTTCCCTCCACACAACTACAAAAAGAGCATCAGTAACATAAGAATCAGTAAAGAACCAAGTATAATAATAATAATAACAACAACAACAAAATACAACTTTCAGATTGATGAATGTAAGCTAGCTTATAAATTGATATATGCACTTTAAACCAGAGACAGAAATTTATTCTAAAAGTGTACAATGCTGCAAAAAAGACTACCACAATATTGGACCAGTATACAAGGATGGCTACTAAATTATTCTATGATTATGTGGTCAAGGCGGTATTACTGAAGTATCTTATTACATATAACATGAATATAAACAACTCACTAATTTCAGTTACAACACCAGAACCTACTATTATGTCTAGACTCTGTTGCATGTGCCATAAAGTCAAGATATGATATGACTTGAAAATGACTTGTAAATCTTATTGTATAAAGTTAGTATGTAGGAAAACATACCATGATTTTAAAAATATCAAATTATGATGTGACAAAATGATATTTTGTGAGTTTGTTCATGAGTATCAGTTGCCACAACATGCATTTCATAGAACCTATAGAAAAAATTTTGTTGCACGAAATAGGAATATTTACAGCAAATGGTAGAGAGATAGTAGATATGCAAGGTGTTACACCAATTAAAATCAACCTGCCAGTCCCTTAATTTCACATACATGGTGGTAAGCCACAGGTAATGCATCCAACACATGGGAACCGGAGATACAATACACAGCATGTAATGCAAAAGCAAATTGATGTATTTGTGCACATATTGTTGGACAATCATGCCAGAAGTATCAGATAGAATAATACATTTCCCTCAACTAAGCATACCTCATGAAACATGAACTCTCCCATGCCACGTGGGAAAGGGAAATCTTGGGTTAAAATCTCGTAGAGGCGGTGGATAGAGTAGTAGAGTAGCCATGCAAGTTGAAGCACATTATTTGACTAAAACACTAAAGTTTAAACTTGCATTTATATGCTTCAAGATTACATATTTTTAGTATTCCTCTTATTTCTGCATTTTCCCGATTTTCTGGCTATACATGTTTGTACATACCCGAGCCTGCAATAGTATTCACTTACAAACACACATGTGCTTGTTAAAAGTTTATACCAAAATTTTAGGAAGCAACCTCATGTCTGCTATAGATTAATTACAGGATGAAAAATAAAATGATCTATCTACATCCACATGTTTCAAGAAAATTTTATATAACATGTTCCAACCTTTTGGTGTTTCAACTAAACGTAAAATGCCAGAAGTGCAAAATTAACTGACAGAAACTTTTAACATACCGATGCAGTGATGCCGCATAAGCACATAAAGAGAAATATTTGAAGTAGACCTCCAAGAACAGCAACTGCACGGACAACCCAAAGCTGGAGATCCAGAATCAAGCATTTAAACTCAAACTCAACTAGTTAATGCAATAATGTATGTCAAGAAGTTTCCACATTAAAGCTACACAGACAAATGGTACCTTTGTTGTAGAGAACCCCAGACCCAACGCAAAAAGAAGAAATATAACACCAAATTGAGCAACGGTTTCAACCTACAATGAAGAGTGAAAATGAGGAATTGCATTAGCACAGAGACATGCAGTAGTTTCTAGAATGATCAAGTTCTAAATATGACCTACAACAGTTGATGAATTTTGAATGGAAACATGTAACCTTCTTTAGAAGTTATTCTTATTTATAAACAAAGACAAACTTAATAAGATGGAGCACCGCCTTTTTCAATGCTAAATGCATACATCAAACTATCAAAGTTCTAAAGTAGACAGGCAGAATTCTCAGTGTTTAACAAATGCTTTTACAAGATTTCAACATGTACACTACCATACTAGCTAAAGTTCCAAAAGTAAAAGCACCTTACTTGCACCATTTCGCTAACGAAGTTCAAACCACCAGGTCCAATGAGAGAACCAGCAAGCAAATATCCAGTAATCACCTGCATAAATTTATTGTTCTTAGTTACTTTTTATAACTTGGTAGTTGGTACACATTACATTGTTAATAATGATCCCATAATAACTTACCAAAAAAATAAAATTGTAAGCTGTTTACATTCAGTCTATACTAAGCTAGTTCCTAGTGGATGGTGGATATGACTTGTCGTCAAGCCAAATTCCAATTTCCACTGTGGTGAAGATCTGATCAGATCAATCGATTAGTATGCCTCCAACAAATCAGCCTACTCTATTATTAAGCCAACTAAACCATTCACCTAAAGTAAGTCAGGCCAGATCTTGGGTATTCCAATCTGGATGACATCGATTTGTTTTATGTGATTTGAATTGTTGTGAATAGATTAAAACTACCCAACTTACTTTGATGGAGCGAGAGAGAACGGCAAGGGTGACGGCGATGGGTATACACAGGTCGAAGAGCGGCGAAGGAGGACCGGAGAAGGAGCGGCGGAGAAGGAGCGGCGAAGGAGGAGCGTCGAAGGAGCGACTAAGGAGGAGAGGCGAAGGAGCGGCGGAGGAGGAGTGGCGAAGGAGGAGCGGGGAAGTATGGGAGCGGCAAGGGTGTGCGCGCGAGAGATGCGCGCGCAAGGGAGGTGAGGCGTTGAGTGGGGAGGGGACAGAGCAACGCGATGGGGAAGAAGATGAGCGGGATCGTGGGTTTAGAGAGGATTAGGGGAGAACGGATCGGAAGAGGGATAAGATTAAAGTAGGCGGGATTAGGGTTAGAGTAGAGCGGGAAGAAGATGAGCGGGATTAGAGTAGAGCGGGATTAATTAGGGTTGTAAAAATTGGGGAAAGTAAGGGGGGCGGGGTTTAGAACGGGGTAGTTTTTCAGCACATTATTTACCCCATCCTATAACGGCGCGTATAAATAACCGCCGCGATAGGTCATAGATATATATATATAACAGCATTACTATTTGAGGCTATAGCGGCGTTGTTGCCATGCGCCGTTACAGAGAGTGTGTTTTTTATAAAATAAAATTCTACTATACCTATAGCGGCGCAGTATGGTAACGCCGGGAAAAGTATGCCGCTATAGCCCATACGGTTTGTAGTGCTTGTAAATTCTTGACTAAAACATGAAAACAAAGTCAGAAACATAAATTAAAAGTAAACTTCAATTTTACCGATTGTCAATCTTATTTGAGACATAAATGTCTATTGTTAGAGAATTCAAGTGAAAATCAATCATGCGTACAAGGTCTTTGTCGCTAGATATGGTGATAGGAGTTCACTTGTTGATTGGAAGGATGTGTTACATAGACATGTTGCTACTGTCCATGTTAAACATGGTGGATAATTCCGACTGTAAGTCATTGAGTGGCATGGCGCGGTTGATATTAAGTGCATGAGTTTCTCCGCCGGTGTATGACAAAGTCTCATCTTCTTCAGTGACAAACTCACCACCTGATTGGCAAATGGCTACAACTGGCCCTTCTGTCATGGTCAAATCCCAACTTCCTGTAAAAACTAACGTACATAAGACATGAAGTGAATGAAAATAAAGTATTTTGCTAGTTTAGTTTCTTCAATTACAAATATTTGAAAACAGAGTTTCAATTGACGTTATTGAGGATCTAACAGCAATTCACAAGTTCTAAGGGTCATTTAAGTTTCAAGGAACACTAAATATGCATAACTTAAGGGACTAACAATAAAACAACCGTAAGTATTGAAGAACATTGTTGATTGGATATATCACCTTTAATTTGCAGAATGGATTGAGGTTCAACCATATCCTGTCTGCTATGGATCTCTTGTATCTTGTTTCCATACAGTTCCTGCAGTCATAAGCTCACATCTAAAAGCTTAATTAAGATTAATTGAGGGCTAACTTTTGGCAGTTAGATAAAGCTAGTTAATAGGTCTAAAGATAAAATTTCTAACAATAGGAATATCTTTTCCTATCATACAAAAAAACTTTTAGGGAAAGTAATTCAAATTGTTAATAGCTCCAACAATTTTATCAACACCAATACCATCTGAACCATGAGTAGTCCTGATGAAGTAAATGCAACACTCACTATAAAGCCCAGCGGAAGATAAAACACTACATACTGTATATGTATAACTAAAACATAATCCCTTGGTAAACAGTTTCTTTTATTGTTTGTTATGGAAAATATGCAGACAAAATGCTATATGTGGCGATGGTTTACCAGCTGCAATCCGATTGAATGGGGCGGCATAGGAGATCCTACACAGAACTTCCCCAGTTGATAATTAAGCCGTGTTTTTGTGTAACCTATTGGTTGTTATTCTGCTTAACACCTACACCCATTAATGGAAGCTAGGGGCAAAAACATGACAATGTGTTAAAATGAAGCACTTTGCAAGCAAGATTCATGGACATGCTGATACGATCGACAATGAAACAACAGAAAACACCAACACAGAATACACACTACATGCATGCGTCTGACATTTGTCCACTGCAGCTACATCATAGTTTCCAAGTAAAACTATCGGCTATTCATAGCTACTCACAAGAATTAGTCAATTCGTATCTTTCTTTTTTTTGTGAAGAAAATGTGGAATCTAGCCACCTGTTTCATTAATAAGTGATTAATAAAACAAACTCAGAGTACCAAGCCTACTACAAAATCTTAGAATCTAAACAAAAGTATATAAACTCCACCCCGAACATGGGGGGTGGGTCAATTCGTATCTTGAGAGGGTAAAATCGCCAAAGAAGATACATGGTCAAACTTCATAGTATATTTTGAATATAACATGCATTTCCCCCTTTGTCATATTTATACATCGAATCGAATAAAGATACTACTTATCAAACAGATTCCACCTCGGCTCAACGAATGTTGTAAGCATATCTCAAGGAACATTTCTTTATTTCAAAATTACGCATTAAACTAACTCTCCATTTCTTGGTCCTCTTTTCATTTCTTATTCCGCCATTTCTTCACTTAATTTTCCTCTTTTTTTTTCCTTTTCTTTTTTGTTCATTTGGGTTTTGGGGATGCTAACAAATTTGTGGGTGTACATGAAATTGCATGTATGGAAAAAAAAGAAAAAAAAACGTTATTATTATTATATTTTGTTAAGAACAACCTGCAAACAATTCAGAGAAAATGCACAATTCATTGCAAAATTTATAATTTAGTTCAATTTAATTCAATGATTATATGAAGGGAGTAAAAGCGCATAAAACCGCATAAAACCCTAATGGGTTTTTCTTCCTTAAAAAACCGATTAGGGTTTCTGACATGAAACATACAGGAATTCGATGAAAGACAGTAACTTTGAATGCTCATCGCCTCTGATTATCTCTGGCTACTATTTTAATGGGAGAGTTCGTTACCAAACAAGCACGTGCATTGTAACCAAACAAACGCGTGCAATGCACATACATAACTAATATAAAAGATGTCTTAAGTTCGATGCCAATAACGTCGGAATTTTTTTCTTAAAAATTACATATTTATAAAGACGTGTAAATTACTAGTGGAAGAAGAAAGGGAGGGTTTTGATAAAATTTTGGTAAGTATGTTGAAACGGGTCGGATCAAGATCCACTTGGATCCTTTGGGAATCCAAACCCATTAAAAACGACTAAAAAACATGGGCTCGAGTCTCGACTAGATAAATGCTCGTTTGGGCTTTGGCTTGATAAAGTTGGTGCAATGTTTGACAATGGATAAGCTTGAACAAACTTTGTTTTGAGTTCGACTCGTGCTCAAGCCTGGGCGTGGGTTAAAAGGTTGAACAGGTTGGGCTTTGATTTAAGCAAGAAGATTTTCCATTCTATAGCCGTAAAGATACGTGAGCAGTGACATATTATGAGCGTTTGAAAGACCTGTGTCGCTCTTCAGGATGGGGAAGGGCGGATCAGCACGAGCTCAAATGAACTGACCTTCAAAAAATGCCAAATCCACCGAGCTGAGCCATGGCCTACAACTTAAGTATTAACAAGCTCATGGAGGTTGAACAGAGCTCTTGTACAGGCGAGCCAACCCATGTTTGAATTGTATTTGTCTCAATTAACAGCCCTACGGTCATCGTATTATGTTTCTTCTCTAAGGGCACGTTTGGGAACCCAAAAAACTAGGAAAAGGAATGAAATACTGCAGATGGACCAATCTTATCCTATTCCACAGCTTGTTTGTTTTGAAAAAGAAAATAAAGTAAACAACTAAATTTCATTTCCTAGAGAAAGATTTCAGCTAATTTCTATTCCAGCCCCACCCCCTCGGAAAGCTGCGTAAAGAAATGGAAAGAAAGCTGAGACCAAGGATAAGTGATCTCTGAGTGGAGGCAGACTCCCTTGTCCTCCTCTTCTCCCTGCCCTCCGAGTACTCTCCGTAGCTGTAGGAGATCAAGCCCCACAACGCCAGCAAAAGCGACACGACTTTTTCACTGCTAAATCTCTCATAGAGGAATAAGGCACCTGATACCCTGTTACCGGGACACACACTGCAATGATAATCGCTGCGAGCAGGGTGTTGGCCGAAAAAATTACGCCAACTGTCCCTAGATAGAAGCACTGCCAAAAGAATTACATTCAAGATGATCACTACATAGTATTTGGCCTCTCCCAGTCCGGTATGCTTCCAGTACGGAAATAGTTTTTTTTTTTTATTGAAAATGGTGGGTACTAGACCCCGCGCTTCATTAAAGAGATTTTAAATCAACAAACAACCAACCAGTACTGAAATAGTTAGTTTAGTTATTATGACTTTATAATGGCTATCGTTTTTTCCCCTTAAGTAAAGAGTTTGATACTACTCGTTCCTAGCAAAACTTAAAACATTAAAAATAACTGGAATAAATGCTAAATTTTATAAAAACCCCTGAATTTTCATGAAAAGTTAACAAGTATGGATTTCGCATCTTTTACTAGGGCTGGTCTGCTCAAAATGTTTGAACATGGTTATAATAACTGTTGATGACTAGTGAGAAGGAGATGCGACGATTGGATTCACGTGGTTACCACGATTTACGGCCCCTACGATTCTAGGAGGAGAGATCGATTTTGGAAAGAGATTAGATATATCAAGCAGGTCTGGACGGACCCATGGATCATGGGGGGAGATTTCAACATTACAAGATATGGTCATGAACACGGGGGGAGGGGATCTAGCAGAATCGATCAAGACGGGTTCAATGATCTCATAGATGAGTTAGCTTTAATTGAGTTGGAGCAGTCAGACAGAAGATTTACGTGGTCTAACATGCAGGCGAAGCCTATTTTAGCCAAGCTGGACAGAATATTGGTTTCCACTGATTGGGACGATGCTTTCCCAACTGCAACAGTGAGGTCTATTGTTAGGTTCACCTCAGATCATACACCGTTATTACTGGATTGTGTGGTAGGGTACATTAAGATTCATGTTCCCTTCCGGTTCGAGAAAGCATGGACCTTATCTCCAAATGCGCGGACTGTAATTCAAGAGTCTTGGGAGGCCGATACCGGGGGCGATAGGGATTTGGGTCGAAAAAACAAGGAGACTGCGTAAACGACTGAAAGAGTGGGTAAAGAGAAAATTCCGGGGAACCAAGGATAGGCTTCAAGAGTTAGGATCTAAGATCGCAGAGCTTGAAAGTGCACAAGAAGATAGGGAATTATTGGCGAATGAGGTCGAGGAGCTATTCAGTAATCGAGCGCAGGTAAAGCTGATTGGAGATATGGAGGAGCAATACTGGAAGCAAAGAGCTAGAGTGCAATGGCTTAGAGAGGGAGACGCTAACACAAAATTCTTCCACAGAGTCGCAAACGGTAGGAGGAAGCAAAACCGTATAGAGGGCCTGAACATTGACGGAGTTTGGACGAAGAATGAAGGTAGCATTAGACTGGAATTCGATAGAAGGTTCAAGCAACTCTTCGGAATTAGGAACACCGGCAGGTGTCTCCTAGTGCAAGATATGTGGGATTCGTCAAGAATTCTAGGAAGTGAAGGAATAGAGGGGGGTTTTTCAGAGGAGGAGGTTCGTCACGCTGTTAATTCTTTGGGCCAGGAAAAAGCTCCGGGGCCGGATGGATTCTCTATCTTTTTCTACAATGTTTATTGGGAGATCATCAAGGGGGACTTGATGAATATCTTTTTCGAGTTCCATACAGGTGGTTTGGAACTGGATAGAATTAATTATGTGAACGTTGTATTGATTCCAAAAAAGATGGAGTCTAGCAGGGTTGATGATTTTAGGCCCATTAGCCTTCTTAATGGTTCCTTTAAGATCATCACGAAAGTTCTCGCCATGAGGCTGTCACCTCACTTGAATGATGTGGTAGGTGCCTCCCAAAGTGGTTTTATAAGAGGGAGAGATATCATGGACAGTGTGGCGCCGGCCTCCGCTCATAAAGCGGTGTTTAGAGGTAGTAAGAACAAGGTGGATGGTTTTCTCTTGAAGATTGACTTCGAAAAGGCATACGATACAGTAGATTGGGAGAGTGTAGAGGAAGCTCTTAAACTTAAAGGGTTTGGGAACAAGTGGATCTTGTGGATCATGAGATGTGTTCAAGGGGGTAAGTCGTTCATTCAGGTGAATGGTAAGCCGGGGAAGGAGATTAAATGTAAGAGAGGGCTCAGGCAGGGTGACCCTTTGTCCTCAATGCTGTTCGCTTTAGTTGCTGACGGTTTAGCTGAAATGGTCAATAGAGGCCGGGATCAAGGTATTATAAAGGGTATAAGGGTAAATGGAATTACTGAAGCGATATCAATCCTACAATACGCTGACGATACGCTCTTATTTGGAGCAGCCAAGGAGGAGGAGATGGGGGCTATTAAATTGGCCTTACAATGTTTTGGGGCATGGCCCGGGCTTAAAGTTAATCTGGCCAAGACAGTTGTGATCCCGATCAGCGAACAGCTGTCAGTTCCAATCGAGGGTATTCAGAGCTTTTTCGGGTGCAATAGAGGAAGTTTTCCTCTGACCTATTTAGGGGTGCCTATTAGGCCGGGTGCTCTGCAAAGATCCGATTGGGTACCTCTCATTGAAAATATAGAGAAGAAGCTAGCCGGATGGAAGGGACATCTACTAACTTTAGGTGGCCGTGTCACGCTGCTTAATTCGGTGCTGAGTAGCCTCCCTACGTTCCTTATGTCGATCTATGAGATGCCGCAGTGGGTGATCAGGAGGATTGATAAAAGCAGAAGAAGGTTCCTATGGAAAGGCGCGGTCGAATCAAGCAAAGGTTTGCCACTGGTAAAGTGGGGTAGAGTGTGCAAAAGAAAGGAGTTTGGAGGTTTAGGGATTCTAAACCTTAGAGACATGAACAAGGCATTGCTGAGTAAATGGTGCTGGAAGATGAGGAGGAGATGAAATCATTGGTGGTGTAGTTCATTTGAAAGGTATAGAGGGAGGAAGGCGTTCCGATTTGGAGGGAGAAAGGCATCCGGGAAATATTCCGCTCTTTGGAAGGGAGTCGCTAAAGTAGGTCTGTTATACCACGCTCATACTAGGTGTTGTGTAGGGAAAGGGAAGGATAAAAGGTTTTGGTACGATAAGTGGTGTGGGGACTCAAGTCTGAGTAGTCTATTCCCAGAAGCAGCTGAGGCGACGATTAATACCAATACAACTATAGCGGAGGTGTGTCGAAGCAGGAGGATCTCGCTGGAGATTAGGGGACAGGTAACCCAGAGTCAAATCGACGACTTCACTAGACTTAACAAGTTCGTTCAGGAAGAAGGGAGATTTAATGACAGGTTCGAAGATAGTAGAGAGTGGCTTTTGGAGCATACCGGGGAGTTTACGGTTTCTAAGTATAGCCGCATCAACGACGGAGGAATGCGATGCAAGGAAGCCAAAATTATTTAGAATCTGTCCGTCCCTCAAAGGGTTAAGATTTTTGCATGGTTAGTGAGGCATAATGCAATCCTATCTAAGATCAATTTGCAGAAAAGGAAGGTGACAATCGTAACGCTTTGCGGGGAGTGCGAGAAAGAGGACGAGGATAGTGATCATCTTTTGTTTACGTGTCCTAAGGCTAAATTAGCATGGGAGAATATTTGTTTACGGATTGGGGTGTCTCAAATTCCGAGATGCAGTGCACAGGTCTGGGGTAGATGTTGGGTAGAGTTAGGGGGCATTAAGGATAGAGATGATTGGGGTATTGCCGCAGCAGCAACGATGTAGGGTATTTGGCTGACGCGGAATGATTTATGCTTTCGTAATTCCAAATGTACAATGACAGGACTTATGCACAGAATTCTTACCTTTGCTCATGATTGGACAGGTAACCGGGGCGCTATGAAACGTTTGCGGATGGAAGAAGAGGAATAGGAGACATAGGTCTCGATTCCCCGGGATAGCAGCTGGAGACAGTCGTTTTGGTTTCATGGGATGGTGGCAGTCGCAGAGTCGCTACAGATGGGTGCCCTCGGGTAGTGTATCGCTTGTATCTTACCGCTTTCTAGTTTGCTCTCTTGATGTAGTTGTTGTTTTTCTGGTAGTCGCTTCAATGTCTTTCTTTTGTTGTTCGGTATTCGGTTTAGACTGAGTTTGGTTTGATCTATGTATGTAGTACTACTTTGTTTCTTTAATATTGCATTAATGAAATGATGACGATGTCATCTTTTATCTCACACACACACACACACACCCAAAAAAAAAAAAAAAAAAAAAAAAAAAAAAAAAAAAAAAAAAAAAAAAAGACTAGTCTCGAGCATGATCACTTTAAAATTATTCCTCGGCAAGCTTGTTTGTATCGTCAAACTTTTCTTTGCTTATATTATTATTCTCTGACCATTTGATTTCTAAAGTGAAAGTCAAGGGAGTAAGCCGCCAAAGACAAACTTGCTCACAGAAAAAATAGTATTTTTTTTATAAAAAAAAATAGCCTAAAGAAGAAGATTTTTTTTTCCGAAATAGATCTGTTTCAAAATTAATTTCGAAGATAGGTCTCTATTCATAGGCGACAATATCAAACTGCGGTCTCTTCGATTTCGTGGCCGCAGTTCATAACTGTGGTCCAAGTATATATTATACACATTTGCTTAATAGACTCGTAGACTTAGGGGGGGAATGTCCAAGTGTAAACTGTGAAAAATAAGATGCCGCAATTGAGCATTGCTACCTCGATAATACATGTGTCGCAGTTCACAACTGCGGCCTCAGTTATATGTGAACTGCGGCCTCGTTATATAGTCGAATGAGTATTAGAAGGTTTTAAGAACTGAACCTCATCGACTATATAACTGAGGCCGCAGTTATGAACTACGCTGTATTTATTATCGAGGCCGCAGTGCCCAACTGCGGCCTACTATTTTTCACATTTTACACTTGGGCATTTTTTTTCAAGTCTACGAGCCTATTACCAAATATGTATGATATATACTTGGATCGCAGTCGTGAATTGCGGCCACAAAATCGAAGAGGCAGCAGTTAGGTACTGTGACTTATGTAGTATCGAGGCCGCAGTACCCAACTGCGGCCTCCTATTTTTCACATTTTACACTTGAGCAATTTTTTTTCCAAGTCTCCGAACCTATTAGTTAAATATGTATGATATATACTTTGGTCGCAATTGTGAAATGCGGCCACGAAATCGAAGCGACCGTAGTTGAATAGTACTGTGGCCTATGGAGACCGACCTATTTTCGGAATTAGTTTCGAAAAAGACGTATTTTGAAAATTAGTTTCAAAAAGTGATCTATTTCGGGAAAAAATCTAAAAAAGAGGGGAAAAAAAGAAAGAAATTCATAGGGGTTTCTTTTCCATCAATTACTCTTCCCTCTCGCCTGAACCCTCACTCAATCCCTAATCTCCGTCACCCCTCTCCTCTGAACCCTAACCCTAATCTCTCTCTGTTTGGTAATGGTGATTTTGAAGCTGTGGAAATGGTACCAGAGGTGCCTTACTGTCCATCCAGTGAAGACCCAAGTGATTAGCTCAGGGATTTTGTGGGGTTTGGGGGATATCGGAGCTCAGGCCATTACCTACTCCACTCTCAAAAGCAAGACTGCCCGGAACCTGGTAATCTCATAAAGACCATTTCTTGATCTCTGTGTGTGTGTGTGTGTGGGTGTGTGTGTGTGGGTGGGGGGGGGGGGGGGGGGGGGGGGGGGTTGGGAATTGATGTTGAGGTTATTTCAGTGAATAATGCTTGGTAGTAAATAGTTGACGGGTTTCAATTATTTGGTTGCGTTGATACTTTTCGCGAAACAAGAAGTTAGATTCGGATATAGTTTAGGGGGAAATTAGGAAAAAACTATCTGGAAGATTTTTTGAAGGACAATGGGATAAATAGTGGATGAGAAGTAAGGAAGAAGTGAATGTTAAACGTGGAAAAAAGAAAAAAAAAATTGAGTGTGGATGTTGGTATTATCTTGGAAGTCATGGATAAGAAACAAATTTGACACGGTGACATGATTATGAATGATTATATGTGTATATCCAAAGAATGGTATGGTTCTCAACAAATGTACTTTGGCCTTGTTTGGCACATGGGTTTTAGGTGGAAAGTAGAGGAAAGTGGGGGAAGTGGGAGCGACTCGAATGTAAAACAGGGTCACTTCCCCCACTTCTCTCCACGTCCTCTTCAAAACCCATCCATTTTAAATATTTGCTAATATTGTAGATATTCGTTAGCTTTAGCTGTACATTAGTATTGTGTAGATCAATATGTAGACTAGGGACCACTTGCTCATTTTTTTTTGAAAGAAAATGTTAGATTACTTCACCTGCCTATATGCCTACTTCTAGCATGTTTGCATCACTATTCTGAAATACCTTAATACAAAGCTGTTGTTAAGAAAATGTAGGATCCAAACAACTAGCTACTTGTTGATGAAGATGAAAATCTGAGGAGACTTGCAAACACACTCCTCCTACTACTATACATTAGCATAGATGTAGTGCAAAGTCCAAACACCCGGATCCAACTAAACACTATGCCTGGTTCGGCAATTGCTGCATACTATTTCAAAAATTTGCCACATTCTGTAGTTTTTCTGTATGGAATATTGGCTACAGAATAATATTTGGAGACCAGATAATCAAGGGAGAAAGATATTGAAAGTTGGGATCTATAAGAAGAATGTATGTACAGATTGTCAATTGTCATATAACGGTTGCCATCAATAATATTTTTTTGTTACTGGTGAAATAAAGAAGTTGTTCAAACTAAAAATCTCAATGACTTAGATTGTAAAAATCTAATCCAATAACTGTAACGTAATAATAGCACGAGTGCTCTGTGATGTAAAACTAACCCTAAAATAGAGAATTTCCAAGAATTTTAATGGGTTAATTTTACCAACACGTTACACAGATTAAAGTCAGGAATTTTAAACAATTAATTGGTTGGATGGATTTTCAAGAACTGAATTATGCTAACAATCCCAATTAATAATTCAATCTTACGATCAACAATTAAATTCCTATGTGTTAGCAAGTAATAAGTTCAATATCGAGTCGTACTCTATTCTAGCATGTGGATCACTCAATCTCAGTTATTTTGTGGTCGACAAGCAAGTTAGATAATATACTAGATAATAAAGCAGTAAAACACAAATATTAATAGTGGAAAGAGTATACCGAATGCGAAGAACAATTGCAGCAATCGAAGTGGCGACTACTCGAGCGGCTGATGGCTGTCGGGATGCAATCGGACCGGTGAGAGTGCTGTGCTGCCGCTGGCGGTTGACTGGCGACGAGGCAAAGGGAACCAGGGGTTTGGATGTAGGCAAGTTGGAGGACGGAGAAGGGGATCTGGCCGCTGCCGTCGGAGCTCACAGGGCAGCACTGGGGAAAAGTCTGCCGGCGACGCAGAGGAGGGGCGTCGCGACGGGGAACTCAATCGGGAGGTTGTTGCGATGGTGGGAGGGTGAGGGAAAGGCACGGGGATGCAAGTGGTGGTGGTTGCGGGTGGCAAGGCGTCGGCGATGGGGGGCGTCGGCGAAGGAGGGGGGTCGGGAACGATGGGGAGGTGGCGGTAGTATTCGGATTGGGAGAGCTGTGAGGATGAGGGAGTGGCCGATGGGGTGGGTTATGTTGGGGTGCTGGCTGTTGGTCGAGGAAGAGGACGAAGGTGAAGAAGGAGGGATGGATTTGTGGGTTTCGGGAGAAGAAGAAGAAAGGGAGAAGAGGAAGGGATGATGGCGGCTGGGTATATGGAATAGGATTAGGGTTTTTGTAATGGGGATTATGGATTAGGGTTTGTATTAGGGATTTTGGGAATTTGGGGATTGATTTTAATTGGAGATAGATTTTAGAATTAATCACTAACTCTAAAATGTATTAGGATTTATCACAAACCCTAATAATGGGGATCTCAGTTGTATCACACAAAAGAGAAGGAGGAAGAGCAAAACCCAAAACAGATTTTTTTAATCAATAATGGCATGCTTTCTTATTAATCTCAAGGCCTTTAAATAGGCTCAAAATATATCTTGATACAAATCTCCAAAATATTCTCAAAATCTAAAAAATACAAAAAGATTACATATGGCTATAATTGCCAGAAATAAAAATGGTAGTGAAATAAACTAAACAGGAAAGATGTCCTCATCACTCTGTCTGCACTTTGCCAGTTGCATTAGTGGATGAGAGTATATTGTCTAGCTTATGTCCGGCTGTGCTAGCTTATCTGCATGGCTTTGGCAGTATGGATGGCACATTGATTTCTGCCAAGTTATAAATCCTTAGGACGTTCTTATTCCATTTTTTCTATTTGATTTCACTACTTTAGGATGTTTTGTGATTCTGTTATCATAATGATTATAATTAACTAATGTCTAACACTTTCAAAAACCCTCCTGACAATAATTATCCTGGATATGTCTGGTCTTTGTTCATTCACCCCTAAGCTTTCTACTGGTATCCTATCTCAACTTGGGAAAGGACTGGAGGGGAACCGCAGCATGAGGAATATTCACAGAAATGCCCCCAGCCAACATAGAGCCTTCAGAACAAGAAATTGCTTGTGCTTTGAATTGTCGCTATATATTAAGGTCATTGCCTGTAGCAGTCCAATAATGTCTGTGGTTCTGCATCATCTCCTCCATCTTCCTCATAGTATTATCTTATGTGTCTTTAATCCTTGTCCTATACACCTGATGTTTTAAAAATATGAGTCTACTTTTTAAAAAAATATATATGTTTTCCAGATAACAATGACCAATTTGTTTCATTTTTAACCATTTCTGTAAAATAGTTTTCAATATCTTCTTCCTAACTTGATAAGCTGGAAACATGTTGTCTAAGTAGGCTTTGATCGAACATATGACCTGCCAATGCAAACACAGTATTCAAATGTTGTTAGGTTAGGTCAATCAATAAATTTGGAATATCTCAATATGTAATGCGATGCTTAGATATCTTGTTGAGCTAGATTTCTGCTATGTCTTGCTGAACCTGTAATAGGAATGACAAAACTATCACCTTCTTTTTTTGCATCAGGAAGATAAAAAATTCAAAATCAACTGGCAAAGGGTGGCTACTACAAGCATGTTTGGATTTGCATTTGTTGGACCAGTTGGCCATTTCTGGTAAGATATGTAATGACTTTGTTGGACCGATTGTTCATTAGATTATAATTTGTAATTCGCAAATAAATTGTGACCTGTGAGCATATAAGAGTTGCATCATAACATTTTGAGTGTGCAGTGTACTTTGTGTGGATAATATGATATTTGTTTCTCTAGATGTATTTGCTATATCAGCTTTCAAACGAAAATTGCAATGTAATACTCACGACTAAACAAAAATATATATTAATTGGGGATTTTTTGGTGCAAGCGGGATTCAAACTCCTAACATCTTACTCACCAGAGAATGACGAGGCTTATACCACACTGACACTTGCTCTTCCTAGTTGTTTGCAGCCAGATAATATTCAGCAGTTGCTGTGTTTACATTTGTGAGATGGCCAAGAGTGCTCTCCAGCAAGCGTATTAATTGGGGATTAATTGGGGATTTTTTGGTGCAAGCGGGATTCAAACTCCTAACATCTTACTCACCAGAGAATGACGAGGCTTATACCACACTGACACTTGCTCTTCCTAGTTGTTTGCAGCCAGATAATATTCAGCAGTTGCTGTGTTTACATTTGTGAGATGGCCAAGAGTGCTCTCCAGCAAGCGTATTCATTATAACTTGTCTTATAGCTGCTAACGAGGCATATTGCAAACTTCTTGCTCCAATAAGTCTCAACCGTATTTACAGTATGTTGATCCAAAGGGTCATGTCCCATTTGGTAGTCCATATAACATGAGATATGCCATAATTTTTCAGGGAAGATAATACTTTAGTTGAAAAATGGTATATACTATAATCAACTTAATGTGTTATCCACTACTATAAACTCAACATGGATCATTTTGCATTCATAGTATGCATATGGAACACATTAAGAAACTATTATGGATGTAGTTTACAATCCAGAGTAACTATATTAAATGCATCAAAAGAAACTATACTCTGGAACGCAAGTAATCTTAATTTTTTATATTTAAAATTATTTGGTTTATCCTACGAAAATTTCATTTTCTTTTAGTAGAAATTGTGGAAATTCCTCATTTTCCCCATCTAGTCCATGGCGATAACCATGTACATATTCAAGAAGGAAAAAAAACAAGAAAGTTAGCTCAAAGGTTAAAAACAAATAAGTTCTTATTACAAGTGTTCACATCCAGGTTGGATTTCACATTGACAATCCCCCTTTGAAAGAGAGTTTTTATTGGTGAAATGAGAAAAAACATCTTACCTTGAAGAACCAACATGCCATCCAAGATTATTATAGATATATTTTAAATATATTAATCCATTTCGCTGCCATGAGATTCTAATGAATTCCCTTACTTCCAAATCAAACTTAAACAGGAAAGTTAATTCAAATTCACTTTCTTGATAAATGCCAAATTTCCTTCACAACTAAATTGTTTTTTTGCACGCTCTCTCCCCCAAGAAGGCAGGTAGCTTACTCGGTAGTGATGTAGTGATAGTAGGCTTTAAGTCTTAGCTAGCAAGAGAGATAGTTTTAAGAGTGTAAAATTACATCATTGATAAGTCTAAAACTATTAACACTTTCTGGATGACATACTGATCAATTCATTTTGAAAGACATACTAGACAGAATCAAACACATTCTTGTGAATTGGAGACCAGTTATCTTGAATAATTTCAACATCTAATCATCAGGTTTGGTAACTTTCCTCGTCAAGGGAGACATCTGTAATGAGGGAAGAATTTTGCTCATCAGAAACAACTTGTTTACTACGTGTCACTGAATTATGGCTGCTTTGTCAATGTTGCGATGCTTTAGTGTATATACATCAACATATTTGAATAAAGCATTTGATGTGCTTTGTTCATATGGAATAAGCAATTAGGTTAAATCAGAACATAGTATTGTTTGTGTTTGTGCAAAGCAAATAATAACTGAAACTAATCCTTCATTTCTGTTTCCTGCAAAGGTACGAATACTTGGATCGTGTCATTCGTGCACGGGTTCAGCTACAACCTAAATCTCTAAAATTCGTGACTGCCAAAGTTGTTGCAGATGGGTTCATTTTTGGACCCCTTGATCTTTTAATATTTTTCTCATACATGGGGTTGGCCTCAGGAAAGAGTGTGGACCAAGTGAAAGTGGATGTAAAAAGAGATTTCCTACCAAGCCTTCTTCTAGGTGGAACAGTTTGGCCAATTGTCCAGATTGCCAATTTCCGATATGTTCCTGTGAGGTACCAGCTCCTCTATGTAAATTTTTTTTGCTTGTTAGACAGCTCCTTCTTGTCTTGGATGGAGCAACAAGGTGATGCTCATTGGAAGCAATGGTTTACATCGCTCCTTCTGTCCACGAAAGAATCAAAATAGAAAGTTACATGAATCAATCAGTGATGTTTTTGGCGGCCTTGTTTTCTGTTCTCATAAGAAGTCAATGAATCCATGCAGTTCAGTTGCAATTTACAAACCCAAATATATTTGATAAAAAGGAGATCTGTTCTACATGTCCTAATTTGTGAATTCTTTGCATAATTGTTTGCATAATTGTTGATGACTTTTTACTGAGCTCCAGAGAGCTTCAAGGGGGTTTCTTTTTATGCTTTAATATTTCATTCATTACTTGTACACAAAATTCTCGCTAGTGTTTTATTATTATTATTTTCTTCTTTCTGGAGAGATGTTTCTGATCATGATTTTTATTTATTTTTGCTAATCTTCTGTGCATCTTTTCTAGCAATTTGAGAGAAGATTTTGTCAGGGGCGAAGATTCTATTGCAACATTTGTACTACTAGTTTGGTACAAAAGACAAATATATGGAACTTACGACTATTTGATGCATGTCCATTCCATACAAACCTATACTCAGCTACATATGAATTATCTCTTCTTTTCCCTTCTTTTCGGAGTTTGAAAGTAAAGGACTATATGTAATGATAATTCATAGTTCTTTTCATGCCTTTTGATTTTTTGACAGAAATTCGGGTGCAAATTTATGCAGCCCAAAGTTCAGATTTTGTTGTTGTAATCTCAACTGGAATTTGGTATTCACTAGGAATAAGCTGTAGATAGACATTTGTTAGCTAAATCTCTCTGATGCTCAAATCAGCAGCTAACCACACTCCACCTTGTAGAACCCCGTATTTTCAAATATTATTTTAAATATTTGAAAATGAATTAAAATGATTTACTGGAAATTTAATAAATATTTTCTAAAAGATTTATCTTTTTATACGTGCGAAACACGTGCAAATAATTTTGGTGTAAAATATATAATTTGATATTTTTAATAAGTTCACATACATATTATGGAGAGTGTTCTAAATTTTGGGGGAATGAAGAAACTATTTTTACAAATATCTCGAAAGAGATGGGCTTTTATGTAAAAAGACGTTTGGATCTTAAATAAACTATGAAAATTCGTTTTTACTGATATTTTGGTTCTCCATGGTCATCATTTGAATTTAAATATATTTGAAATTTATTTAAAATCGATTTGGTGAAGATTTAGTCAAAAAGGGTGTTTTTGCAAATATAGAATTTATGTTGGATCTTTGTGCAAATATTTTTCTGGAAGGTAAAAGTCAAATATTTTTATTGGAAACTATAATATGTATTACCATATATTATTTCGGATTTTTCTGAATTTTTATGAATATTTTATGAGGTATTTGCAAATATTGCAAAAGGGAGGGCTTTTGTGCAAAATTGCCACCCTGATTGTAAATCCCGATTTTCTTATCTCTGGGCAGTGCTGGGTTGTTGGAAAATAAAAGGATTTTATTTAGTTTTGATTTATTTAACTTATTTTGACTAAGAAAGGTTATATATGTGAAGTAATAAATTGGAAAAAGGACTATTTTGCAAAAGTACTTCAAAACCCTAATTCCTTTCAACCCCGGCCTGTATAAAAGAGGGTGTGCAGCCGTCATTCGCTGCACAACTCCAGATTTATTAAAATATTATTTTCTTGGTGATCGGGAGGAGGATTTTTGGATCTAGCAAAAGAAGATCTTTTCGTGGATTCTTCTAAAACCAAAGGTGAGTGACATTGTTTGTGTTATTGTTTGATTTTGTGAGTATTATGAAATCGTTTGTTTGAATTATGTGAATGACAACGTTTGCTTGTTTTGTATATGAATGATATGGATCTTATATTGTGGTATGTATGTAAACCATTGTTATTGTTGGACCATGTTGAGAAACTTATGGATATTGAGTAGATCTTGAGTTATGAGATTATATGTTAGAAAACATGTTAAGAATTGATCATGGTTGGGATCGGATGGTGAATATCTGGGTCTAGAGTATACCAATCAGATTTTGATCATAGTTGTGAAAGAAATTAGTTTTGAGAAACCCTAATTGAAAGATTAGTGATTATGGATCTTGAGAATTAAATTTCGACATTTGGATGATTGGGTGATATATCCTTAATAGAGTTTATTTGAGGTTGATTATTTTGCCTGAGAACAACTATCTTTTATGAACAATGAATCTTTAGAAGCTCCAGTTTGGATTTTTGTATTTAGACCTAAAATATGAAAACTGTAGGCCGACAGTCGACTGGCCTACTAAGCAGTCGACTGGTACGTCTCTACTGCTGTACCTTCAGACCCTTCAAAATTGTTCGGGACAGTCGACTTAGACTTCTGTCAGTCGACTGGTCTGCTGAGAACTTTTTTTGTAAAACTTGTTCAGTCCTTTCGGGACAGTCGACTTAGCCTTTATGCAGTCGACTGGTGACCTCTTAGGTCGACTGATATGACTTGGTATATCTTTTGTGAAATTTTGGATAATTGCCCTCTGGACAGTCGACTTACCACAGTATAAGTCGACTGGTACTGAAGGATCTTTGTAAACTTTAGTGTTACTTCGAATGATTAGTTTTCAGATAATTCAGTCTATAATTAATCTTCAGTTCAGTATTTGATTTTGAGATATTCAGTTCAATATTTGGTTTTAAGATGTTCAGTTGAGCCACTTTTGTTTAGCGGAATTTGTTTAGACCTTTGAGTTTGAGTCTCTAGAGGTAGGTGACCCTAGTATACCGGTGTTGAGATATTTGTTAAGTTATTTTGTTGAGGCCCGCTGAGGCATATTCAGTTATTCAGTTTTGAGTTATCCCGGTAGGGTACACCGACTCTAGGAGATTTTGTTGAGTAATTAAATAACCCATAAATAATAAGGACAGGCACTAGTGGCGATATGATGAACGGGAACATGAGTTATGCACCTCAATACGGCTTTAGACGAGAGATTTGATCTCCTGAATTATCCAAGTAACTTTCTTGAGACGAGGGATTTATCTCCGGAATTATCCAGGTAAATTACCTGAGATGAGAGATATATCTCCGGAATTATCCAAGTGGTGCTTGAGATGCGGGATTGAACTCCGAAATTATCGAAGTCGAGGCGACGCACATGGGGTATTCATGTGATGATGTGTCAATGTTTAGATGAGGGATGATCTCCGGAATTATCCAGGTAAAATGCCTGAGATGAGGGATCCATCTCTGGAATTATCAAGCATGGGCTAATTCTCACAGTTTATCTTTATCTCGTAGTAGTCATCGTGTTAAGATTAGTCGCATAGCGGGGATTGAACCCATATGAAGTAGAGACGTTAAGGGCTTGCACCGAACCTATGTAGAATGGGATGCATAGACTTCGACAAGTATGCATTAGAGAGTCCGCATATAGAAATTGTGTTTTCTTGACTTGGTTTTATGCATGTGTTTTCCAGTTTTCCTACACTTGACCTTTAGACTAGATGCACTTGTTGTTTTCATTCTATGATGTTTTCATGCTTTATATCTTGTCATTCCTTATTCATTTATCATTGTGGTTAATACATGTTGTTGATGACCTTATGTTTTACAATTAAATTATGTTGATTATTTTATGTCACTCACACCATTTATGGCTAACCCCTTTAGTTTTGGGGGTTAGGGATCATCTCTAGCCTCACATGTTGCAGGTTGTTGCTTAGAGTTTGGAGGTTTGGATACTTGAGGCATAATTGAGATAAATTGATTTATAAGAGTTTGGTGTAAATTTGTAAAAGCAGTTTTGAGATAATTTGAGTTGTAAATGACAGAGAATATTGCTTGTGTTGTTTTGAATTCCGCTGTGATTTGTAAAAATTTGTTGTAATAAAAGTTAAAAATTTTAGTGGTGTTGGTTGTGTTTATTGTTATATTGAAGTGGATGTTGGGATTGTGCCACGTATTTTCTAAGTTATTAAATTAGAAATTCGGGGCGCTACACCACCTTCTCTTCAAATGTGTATTCATCTCTCAGCATTCTGACTTATGAAGCCACGGAACAAGCGAATGATCTACATGTTTAAAAAGATGTATTTAAATTTCGTTTCGGCTAGCTTGCCGATACGAAATTATATATTTTGTACTCTACATTGTTTTGGACTGAAATGTGTAGATTTTCGCCGAAATTACCGAAACATCGGTCAAAATATTGTCGAAATTGGCGAAATATCAGCCAAAATAGACACAAATATTATTGTGAATATATTTTAAACAAATTTACTTTTTACATATGTCTTTCAATATAGGATCTTAAGCTAAAATAATGTGAGGATTTTGTATCGCTATTGTTTGTATATATGCAAAGTCAAGTAAGTTTATTATATTTTTTCTAATTAATGCAAATTTATATTTAGTTATATACTTATATTACATTCTCTTCTTCTATATTATTGTTAAATTATGCGAAGATATACCGTAATTAATTCATGTCATTAGTTATATTATAAATGACATGTAGGACATATAATATCTTATTTAGTAATAAAAATATATTTATTGAGTATAAAAAATGAGCATCCGATATGATCACATTTTTCTGAGATCTCTTCAGATATCTCCGATCTGAGATGAAACACCCTTTGCCGAGACGAGTCCGAAATTCGAGATTTAAAACCATCAACGTATTATTTCTGCTTCACAAGTATTAATCGGTTGCATGATACCCCCAAAAAAGCACTTTTATCGGAGAATACATATGGACTTACTCTTATAG
Source organism: Hemerocallis citrina (assembly GCA_017893485.1). Lineage (NCBI taxonomy): Eukaryota > Viridiplantae > Streptophyta > Magnoliopsida > Asparagales > Asphodelaceae > Hemerocallis > Hemerocallis citrina. Next base: position 275,934,805 of record CM030363.1, on the reverse strand, counting down.
CTTGAGTGTCTTTCATTAGCTCTTGTTTTTTTTTTGATGAATCGGATAGAGCCAAACGGCTCCAGCCATCACAATATATATAAATCAATAATAACAGTTAAATTACAGACAATGACCAGGGGTTTTACAAGGAGTAAAACAGAAACAATAATACACAGATAGAACAAGAATGGCTGCAAAACACACTAATTGGAGGGTGCGATAGCAAATCGAAGCGCCACACCGTAACAAAAAGGACGGGGACGGAGCCATCATCTGGGATCATCAAAACTACTGATGGAGCCAACCTGACAAGACTCAACCGAAAGAAGAAGAGGACGGCAGGAAAGCGGCAAGAGCCTAGGAGCCAAAACTTCCACGCCCGCAAGCCACCAAATCCGCTAGCAGTCCCTGGGAACTCTAGCAGCTCAAAGGAGGCCGATACAGACTCCCAAATCCACGATAGGCACAGCATGAACAAGGCTCAATTGCGCACCGGGAGATGACCAGACGCAGACGCTGCAATCCGCGCCTGAATACGGGCACTCATGCGAATCTCAGATGTGTTATAGACTTTCTTATTGTAATTCCGCTTCACAGGAGGGTTCGCTACCATCGCTGAAGGGGGCGAGGTAGACTGGAGGGCAGAAGAAGTAGCTTCGCTGCGGCGAGATGGAGTCAAGAAGCCACTAGGGGCAACCGACGAGACTATAGGGGTGGCGTTAAGAATAGAGGAACGACAGAGGCGAGAAGAGACATTCGTGACCGGAGGAGACTTATGGGGGATAGAGAACAAGAATGATTTAATATCCATCAGGAGCTTATAGAGCCACAAAGTAACTCCTAAAAATTGGTGTAAAGAAAATAAACATCCCGGAAGAAGACAAGAAAACTTAGACCTTTTGGGATAAGATACCCCGAAAGCGCTAGGAATTTTAAGCACTAAAGAGGGGACCTCGATAGGACCATAAGTCTGGCTGGGGAACACTTGGGGAAACGACGCTCGGAATAGCCGAGAGAACCCCCTCTCGCTAAGAGAGCGATAACGAGAAGAGAAGAAAGATGAGTACAATCCAGGATGTTTACCTGATATCCCACTCAATGAAATGACCCCAAGGTTAGAACGCGGATGAACCTTAAGAGAAGATGATCGAGGGAAGGAAACGTGGTTCGGATAAACCCTACGCTCCATCAAAAGATTAGCAATATTAGACGAACGCAGAGAACCAGGAAGACCACTATCGGAAGAGAAGGAAAAAGTGAAATTCTTAGTAGGCCGAGAATCAACAACAGAGGATACGAGATCCTTTGCTTTAACAGTAGAGAGATTACTAGTCAATCGGGCGAGAAGCTTGCGTTTAAGGAGGGGATAATTAAGGAAGGCTAGGAGTTTAGCCGGAATGGGTTGGCCTCTGGGAAGACCCAGGAGTTTCTGAAGAGAGAAACAACGACTACGAGAGTGACCAAACTTATCGCAGAAGAAGCACTTCAGTTTGTTAACACACTCTCGTTTAAAATGCCCAGGAAGAAGGCATCGGAAGCAGGCCAGCTGAGGGTCAGAACAAAACGGAGAACGGACGTTAAAGGAGATGGGAGAGCTACGATGAGCTACAATGTCTGCCAAGAGATGGTGAGACGAATCCCCCATAGAAACCAGAACAGAAACCAAATTGGGAGGGCAATATACAGGCACCGAGAAGTCCAATGAATGCCCCAGCCCACGATAGGCTCAATTCTAAATTCTAAAAGAGGGATAGAACTGGGAAATGGATCCCAACCAAGAACAGCCACACCTGCCCAAATAACACAGCTAGAAGAAAAAAATGCAGACCACAACGTGGCAATCGCACCCACCAATAGGAAGATAAAGAGAGATGATGAATTAGATGAAGGGGGGAAGAACAAGAGCAAACGAAGTTGCTCCAGTGCTAACAGCTCGGCGCTGCGCAAGCCACCGACAGAGAAAATCCCCAAAGGGAACCCAGCACCGGAAAAAAATCCGAGCTGGAAAAGATCGGTCAAGCTGGACGAAACCACAGCTAGGGGACCGATACACCTCGCAAACGACACAACGTCGCACAAAAGCAAACCCACACACAACTCCCAAAAAAACTATTACAAGAAAAGAAGAAAATTAGAAGCTCAGGAGATCTTACAGTGCACTGGCGAGCTCACAGGCGAAACTGATGAGAACACAGAAAGGGGGGCGCTACAGTGGAAAAGAACCTCACCGAGCCGAGATGGCAGCACCTGAGGCGAAATTTGGGCTTCACCAGGGAAGGGCAGCACTTAGGAGGAGGGAGTGGTGAACTGAAGGGAGAGACGCTGCTCCCAAGAAGCCGTCGGAGAGTACGATCGAAACCGGGAGGGAGGGAGGCAGCACGCGAAAACTGGGCGGAATGGGAAAAGGGGATATGGGTTTGTAGAGGAGGAAGAGCTGATCAAACTTAATGAAAGAAGGGAGGGGGAAGGATGGAAGGAGCGGCCGGATCTAGGGGATGACTGATGGAGAAGAAGGAACAGTAACAATCGCTCACAAAATCGCCTTTCACGCTCAGAAGGAATTAGCTCTTGTTAACGAATGTAATGAAATGCCAAAACGAATGTAATGAAATGCCACGACGGCTGTACCTCAAAGATCGGACTTTAGAAAGTTCAAAGAAAAAAAATCTAGCAGCCAGGAAAAAAAACAAAAACAGGATCAGATTACCCACAAATTCATTCCCAAATTGTGAAAGATTTCACTTTTGAATCTTTACATAATTTCCAAGTTTTACATTCCAGACCAAAGCTTTGACAAAGTTCAGTTACAAATATATTTAAAAAAAAACTGGGAAAAAACAGAATGCTTTAACTGATGCTGTTCATGCAACTACGCTTTTTTCTGGAAAGAAGTTTTTTTTTATAACGTTTTTGTTACAACAGAAAGTGATTTCCCAAAATAATTTGGATGACTGTAATTGTCTATCGATGTTTAGGCCACTTTTGATATAAATATATATACGTGCTTTTGTCGATAGAATATGGCTGAATATGCTTTGCTTACACCAGAAACAAACCCAAACTCCAGATAAAAAACCGAGAATTCATCATTCAGCACAACTAAAGAAAACAGTGCTACTGAGTGATTACATGTACAAACACATAAGAAGAAACTGATACGTGCAAATAACTCAAATTTGTACGACATAAATGTGATTCTGGTTAGTTATTCTAGGATTTCATGCAATGGCAAGAACATATCTTTCGCTTGTTTCTTTCTTTATAATTAGAATGGGCTACACATCCTCGAAATGACACAATACATACCATCTAAGAGATTAATTCTAGATTTAGCAACTAGCATCCAAACAAAAGAAACAAATTTGCCTAAAACCATGTTACAACATAAACGGATTAATCAACTCTTTCTCGTTACCCACCATGTATATTTCTTGAAGCCTACGCGACATAAAGAGCTCCCAATGTTTCATTAAGCAAAAAAAAAACTGATAACATATGTCCTTCTAGAATACAGCTTCACAGGTTGCCTTATTGTGTCCTGATCCTTTGCACCTGCTGCAAAGCCTTACCACTGTAACAATCTTGTTAGGGTTGAACCGTTTCCTCCTTGGTCGCCCAGGTTGGCGACGTGCTGGAGGAGGGTATAACGTAGCACCGCAGTTGAAATCTATGTTTTCGATATTTACTGGGTAGATTGATGCTGAATAAGCCAAATGATAGCTTTCGGTTGTAAAATATTTTGTGCAGAAATCATAAACAGATCTATTGACCCGATTGCAGACAGCAATTGCATGAACGCAAGGCAAGCCCGATATCTGCCATCTCCTGCACGTGCATTCCCAAGTACCAATATTAACCACAAAGATTGTATTTCCCCGTACCTCGAAAACCGTGTCGGATGAGCATAGCACGCTCAGCTTGCGTGCCTTTGGTATCTCTTTCTCCAACTTGTGCTCCATTGATGGGGTTAATGTACTCAGCCAGCCACTAGAAGCCTCCCTTCTCACTTCTATCGTTTCCATTAATCTGCTCCTTATAGCATCAACTATAGTTACTACTGATGTTTCAGATTTTACAGGTATCCAGTTACTAAATGAGTCAACAATATTGGATGAGAAATGGTCATATCTTGATCCTCTAAAAAAAGCATCTGACCAATTCTCAGGCTTGCTTGCCAAAACCCATTCAGCTACATCTGCCGACACATTCCTGATGCTCTCGATTGATAGATTAAAATCCTCAATAGTACAGGCTTGCGCAGCACGTATAAAATCATCAACAATTGTATCCTTAATTTGTTGAGACCACGGGCCTTTCTTCAACTCCAACTTGAAATCCTCTATGAGATGTCGCAAACAATAGCCATGGTAACTATCCTCGAAAACTTTGGGGACGGCTTCATCCAATCCCTTCTGTCTATTGGATATGAAGGTAATTGTACGAGAAGTTCCCACAGCGTACTTCAGTTGTGTTAAGAACCACAACCAACTATCATCATTCTCATCCTCAACTGTAGCAAAGGCAACAGGAAAGATTGCATCATCGCCATCCACAGAAGCGGCAGCTAATAACTTGCATTGAGTATTCGCCTTCAATGGGATTCTATCAAGAAAAATGAGAGGACGACAACCTTTTTCAAAACCATTGAGTGAAGCATGAAAAGAGACAAAGAAACGGCGAATCTTTGAATCAAAAGTTGCGGATAATAAGGCAACACTACCCGGGTTGGTTTCCAATATTCTTTCGCACAGCCATGGCAACTGGTTATATGTCTCCTTGAGCATGCTGTAGAGCTCTTTCTGTGCATCTTCTCGTCCTCGCCAAACTTGTGAATAGGTTAAACTCACTCCATATTCCTCATAGAGTTCCCTTACAATCTCTTTGGGCTTACATTGTTGCGAGCTTTGTAGTTTTTCCTTGATAATGCCTGTCAACCACTGCCTAGTTGCTCGCCTCTGACCATCTCTGCCATTGCCCCCACCACAGGTATGTATATCATTCATTTTTTTAATCACAAAAGTCTGCTTTTGGGATGACTCGGATGCGTGTATACGCCATGGGCAATTCTCCTCGACACATTTTACAGTCACACGGGTGCTTTCATTCTTCACGAATTTGTAAACAAAGCCTTTACCAATGGCATATTTACATAACTGGCCACGAAATTCTTTCACATTATCGAACTCTTGCCCCACGCCAGTTATGATTTCTTCCCATCCGGTGGTTAAATTCATAGGTCTAGCATCATCAGAAGTAGCAGCAAGAGTAACATCAAAAGGGGTGCTTGGGTCAGCCAGAATGCTCCTAGTTTCCCTACAAAAACATGTTTAATGTGATATGCCATGTTTTTTAACATGGTTTCTTGAATTACTGAATAAAACTGACATTCTAGGTAATTACCTCTCATCAATTCTATCAATAGAAATTAAGTTCTGCTGTCTAACATTGTCTGCAGAGGGAGGAGGAGTCATGAAAACCGGTAAAGCTGAGCTAACTGTAATGGCCCCATATGTACTGTCACAAATACAAAGTTTATTACATTAGAACATGAATAAAACTAATAATCCCATGGGTATGTTAACAGACAGGAAATGAGAGTAAACAATAAAGTATGCCATTGTTGTAGATATAGAACAAAAGGATGAAAATTCTGTGTTAATGACTAGGGTTACAACAGGGGGAGAAGGGAATTGGTACCAGTCACCCAAAGTGACAAGACAATAAAGTACATGCATCCAAAACTAAATTGAGATATTTTCATTTATTGGGTCATGATCTAGTAAGTGACACATTTAATAAATGAAATAAGTGACATTTTATTTCGCCTATCTCCACCTTCCAAATGCATTATCCACACCGTTTTAGCAATCTACATGTGATAAAATATATGGAGATGAAATATCACAAGGTTTGAGCATGTTTTGTCCGTGCATTGAGTGGTTTCATTTGTTCTATTGCTATAAAAACAGTTCATTTTGTGACCACTGTTGCATGGACAAGTCATGTTCAAACTTCGTGATATTTCATCCTCATATGTTTTTATCCTCATATGTTTTATGACATGTTGAGAGAAGGAAATATGGGAAATAAGTTTTCACTTACTAGATCATGATCTTTCATTTATTTTCAGGCTAAATATAAAAAAAGGGCACATAGTTTTGGGCCAGTTTAAAAAAAGTACACTAAGGTTTTTTTGTTTAAAAAAAGGACACAAAGTTTCAAAAAAATCCACTGGGTTAGTTAGGGTTAGGGTTAGGGTTGGGTTAGGGTAGGGTTTAAAAAAACCACTTTCATCTTTCATTTGTGTTTAAAAAAATCACATTCATCTTTTATTTGTGTTTAAAAAAACATCACTTAACTATTATTTGTGTTTAAAAAAACATCACTTAACTAATCAGATGTTTAAATAAATCCCCCGAACTAACCCTAACCCTAACCCTAACTAACCCAGTGGAGTTTTTTGAAACTCTGTGTCCTTTTTTTAAACAAAAAAATCTTAGTGTACCTTTTTTAAACTGGCCCAAAACTTTGTCCTTTTTTTATATTTAGCCTTATTTTCATTAAATAATTCAATATTCTAATCAATGACACTAGTAATTTACACGTGTGATGCATGTCTTAATAAAATAGTTTTTTTTAAGTAAAAATTCAGACGTAGTCTAGGTTTGAACCTAAAACTTCCTTTATAATAGTTATGCACGTGCATTGCACGCGATGATAGATTTATAAATGACACTAAGGCCTTCTCCCATTACAATATTGAAGATTTACTCGTGCGATGCACGTTTGAATAAATATAGTTTTTTGAAAGTAAAAATTTAGAAGTAGTCTGGGTGTGAACCTAAAACCTCCTTTATAATAGTTATGCACGTGTATTGCACGCGTTGATAGATTGACAAATGACACTAAGGTCTTCTCCCATTATAATATTGGAGATAAATAACAAAAAAACAATTTTAGGAAAAGTGAATTGAATAAAAGTAATTCCAAATAAAAAAGCTGAACTGCATAAGCATTTTCAAATTAACATGTAAAATGTTCTAACTTTTCAAAATATAAGAAACAAACATCATTTAAATTTGTTAACTTTTCTCCAAAAAAAAAATTCCAAAAAAAAATATTGAAGTTGCCCAGAAATAAAAACAGTTACATCAACATGTACATAAAAATAAAATAAAATAAAACAAAATATCCACAGCAACATCTTCTAAGTTGTGCAAACATGGAAGGTAGTGTTCTTAAGTAGAAACCTGTTGTCAATATTTTCAATAGCAGTTGCTGTGTTATGTCTGGCATTGGCAGCACCATTTGCAGTGACATTGCTAGCAGCATGGGGCATAGCTGAATCAGCTAGTCGCATCTTACTTTTTGTTGCCCTGCAGAAAAATATTTAAGACTCTCCAAACTTAATGAAACAAGTTGTGAGTCGATATAAGAAAATTATCGTAGAGAACAAACCTGCCGCCAGGAGTTGGCCTCTTCCGCTTGCCATTTTGTCCAACAGCAACAGTGGCAGCAATTGATGTTCCTGAATCAGTTACATTGCTCCTAGTTGCCCTACAAGAAAACATGCGAGTGCTTAGTTCTTTCCTTATTAAAATGACCATGGGAACATATACACATGCAAGGAATTTTTGTTTTGATCCCCTACTTTATTGTGTTTTCCAATAGCCACCTTCAATCATTTTTTAATACAATTCAAACCCCTCACTATGTTTCTATTCAGGAAAACCTCTTCTGTGAAATTAGTGTTCTACTTCTACAACAAAAATAAATAAATCAATTTTAACAAAAACGAAAATCTTGACCATAATAGCACGTTTCCAGTTTAAAAAGTCCATCTAAAGGGTAACAAATACATTTCAAACAAGTTTATTTTCTCCAAAAGAGTTCCTTTTAACTGCTTATAACAAAAAGGGTTTTCAAATTTATTTTAGACTGTAAAGGGAGAAAAGTGTATAAATAATGTCAAAGAGGCTACGGTCAGATGAGGGACTCCAAACAAATATACTCCTAATTCAAATGATTTCTCAAGGCAAATACCTGTTGTCGACTTTATTTAAGATATACACCTCAGTTGGCACATTATCCTTGTTATATGCAACCATTCGTTGTAAATCCTTGTCATTCGACACTGTAATCAGAACTCTCCTATTGCCTGGGATAAAATACTTCATAGACATGGCATTTATGTCTATACCAAACGACGTAGCAACTTCTGACTTGAAATCCTCGAGAAGCATGTTATGATAGACATCAACAGCATAAGCTTCTCCTCCCGTGTAAGACAATGATCCATCAGCATTTGTGATAAATTCCCCCCCATGCAGGCATATGGCTACAATACTCCCCTCGACCATTATCGGCAAATGTCTATATCAGGTGAACAGGAAGAACAAAAGAAGCAAGAAGGAAAAAGAAAAAGAACAAGAACAAGAACAAGGAAAATAAAAAAACATGTTAATAATTAGTATATTATATGAAATTCACTGAAATATAACTACTATCGTTTGTCCTAGATTAAACTATCGCCAACTTGACACAAGTCAAGGAGATTTCAAATATAACATTTCATTAAGAAACAAGCTGACCACTTATCTAATTGCATTACAGTCTTGAAACTACAAAATAATAAAAATTTAATGTTTAAACATAACCCGGTATACTGAAACATTATCTACAAACAATTTACAGCAATATGGGGACTCGTATTACAAGGATTCATATCACATAAAGATATCAGATACAGTGTACAAAAATGAAACTTTGATGGCACTTAATATAGCAGAATGGAGAGATATTATATGTAGACACCAAATAATTGGGCATAGACTTCTTTCTTGATCTGAAGTCTCCTCCATTATAAAATGATAATATCAACTAATCAAAGGTTAATATTTAATCATCAGAATTACTATACATATTTTTTTTAAATCCTTCTTCCACTATCCAGAGCCATCATATCCCTTAAGCATTAATCAAGCAAATTTATGTTTCTATCTCTTGTTTCCTCCCTTCTTTTATTATTTTTCCAACTACCCATGTCCTTTTCATGACGGATACAAAGTTATAAGATACTCAACTCATCGTAGATTCCCAACAAAGATATAGACCAAGTACCTTCTTTGTATTATTCATAATTTTAATGCTGATGTTCAGAATTGTACCATTTATTCCTTTAAGATCCTTGTAGATGTTCATAACTTTATTTTAGCAGTAATTCCTTCCACAGGTCATCAAACAATGTAGTGGGACAGAAGGTATCCTATAAGTCAATTTTGCAATTTCAATGGACAAGGACTTTAAATAAACTATAGTAGTTATATTTCAACATCCGTTAGTTTATAACATTAGCCTTTTCAATCATCCTACTTATATTCCTTAAGAAGTCATCTCTATTCCTACCAAAATGATCCTCTGGGATTTACCTGGACCATTTAAATTTATATAAAGATTTTCTCTTAACACTGGAATCATCAAAGTTCCAATTAGAACCAGCATTTCCATGACTGGAAGTCTAATATGAGGTCTCATAAGTTTCCTGAAATCCTTGCAAGGCTGCAATCCTATCTATATATATGCTGTAAGCAAAGTTTTTACAGCTTCCAAAAATATCTCTACAATCATTTGACACAAAGATATCTCACAATAGAACCAGCGAGTTCTTGCAAACTTGCAAGAACTTGCCATTTTTCTCTTCTTTAAACCCAAATTGTTTGTTAACAATTTGGAATACCATGCTTTAGCTGCCATATACAAAGAATAATGATTTGCGGTACTAGGCCACTTTTTGAAACTATTTGCGATTTTAGGCCAGTTCACAAACTATTAGCACTTTTGGCTACCCAGTGCCACGTCAGCAGCGGCCGCTACACGACTTGATGTAACTAAGGTCGCTATTGTCAATAGCAACCTTGTATAACCAAGGCCGCTATTCCCAATAGCGGCCTCAGGTTGGCCCAATCACTTTTAGGCCCACCTGAGGTCGCTATTGAGAATAGCAACCTTAGTTATACAAGGCCGCTATTAACAATAGCGACCTCAATTACACCAAGTGGTTTGCAATTATACAATACCCTCTATAATCTATCAAGTGTGGGAATCCAATGTGTTGGTCGCTACGAAGAGACCGCTATTCCCAATAGCGGCCGCTGCTAGCGTGGCAATGGATAGCCAAAAATGCTAATAGTTTGGGAAGTGGCCTAAAATCGCAAATAGTTTCAAAAAGTGGCCTAGTACCGCAAAAAATTCTACAAAGAATCACTCAATCTCTGTTCATCTGTGATAAACAAATCATCACCTTTTAAAGGTGACCGCTCTCATTTGGTTATCCTATCTTTTGATAAAGTTGTCTCGCATCATTATTACATTTGTCTTTTTTATAACTAGTAATTTACACGTGCGATGCACGTCTTAATAATTTTTAAAAAAAATTAAAACTCTGACATAGTGAGGACTCAAACCTGAAACCTCGTTCATATTAGTTATGGACGTGTGTCACACGCGTTGATAGATTTACAAATGACACTAAGGCCTTCTCCCATTATAATATTAGGGATTAGAGATGAGCTAATCTAGAAAGTTGCCAGTTTAAGAGAGCAAGATAGCCTTCAACAAAACTGAATAGAGAACAAAGAAATCGAACTAGTTAGATTCCGATTCTAATTTTGTAAAAGTATAAATGACTTTCCTATTTCATTTGATCTCTAAGGCCACTAAATTTCGTATGATGCTTACAAATCCATACATACGACCTACGCATAAGAAATTTTAAGCTCTATTTCAAGAACCAGCTGAAAATTATACAAGCATCATAAGACGCAATGGTTATGGATGCACAAGGAAGCTACAGTGATAAGGTTTCCAAACCATAAAACATACTGTACTCAAATTGACTAGATTTGAGTAGTTTCCTCCAGTGACCGTAACCGCAAATTAGATGACCCTCACAAAGTTGTCCTCATTTTTTAATCTTCTAAGGACGTTCATATAGTTACAACAAAAATGGGATGGCCAGTAAGATGAAGAAATTACAGCGAATATAATGGTGATGCAGGAAGAAGGCAGAATAAACATAACAAACTGACTTTTCATTCATTTATGTTCCCAACATTGATTTCATTACGGAAAATGCTTCTACTATCCTACATTCCTACATTCTCACCGATATCATGTATGCACAAAACCCAAACTGTAGCTTCGCAAAGCCTCACGCATGTTATAACATCAGGGAGAACTTAGTGTACTTGTACCACTGCTCATATTATAGCTAAATTAAATTTTATGCACACTCAATTCTTAACAAGAATTGCAAGTGCTGCTGGGGTCTACATAGTGACCAAGAGGTTGGTTGTTCAAGTCCCACTTGCATTATGAGGTGAGAGTATGTGTGGGCCCTAGTGCTGCAAACAAATCGAGCTATTCGCGAGCTATTCGGCTCGAGCTCGGTCAAAGCTCGGCTCAAACCGAGCTCGAGCTCAAAACTGAGCTCGTTTCGTAAACGAGCCCAGCTCGCTTGGGTTTTTTTTTTAAGGCTAAGCTCGCGAGCTATTCGGCTCGAATATGGTCAAAGCTCGGCTCGAACCGAGCTCGAGTTCAAAGCTCGTTTCGTAAACGAGCCGAGCTCGAGCTTGAAGATATTCGGCTCGGCTCGATTGCAGCCCTAGTGTGGCTACCAAACTACCCTAAAATTCCGTGCCGCATCGGATTCGGGTGTCTCTCTCTCTGGCACATGGGCGACACGATATGGCTAACAAATAGAAGTGTATGTGCTGCAGCCTATTGAAAAGAATTAAAATTTATAAAATCAAAAATAAAATCTTACAGATTCTACAATTCAGAAATTTCCAAGCACTGTGGCTGAGAAATATACCGATTTGGAGCACCTTATTACTCGAATCATTGTACAAAAACCATATCATGAAGTACTTATTTGCAAAAAAAAAGTTTTAACAAAAATTTTACAAAAAACTCCTCATAAACAATCGCGATGGAGTTATCTGCTAAAAAACCCTAACGGCTCCCCTTTTTCTAATCACAATGCCACTACCCACTCCAAATTTTACAAAATAAAACCAAATCTCAACACTTGCCATCAAAATCGCATCTTTCACACAAAAATAACTCAAAGATGATATTTTTCGGCCGGATCCCTAAACATCGAGAAGTGGGTTTTCGCAAATTAGGGTTGCAGAAAAATTGGGGTTTTTCCAGGGTTTGCAATTTGGGGGAACTGGGGGAGGAAGAAGAAGAGGGATTACCTTATTGATGCGATCCAAGGTGGAATCTTTGGGTGAGTGGCCGAGAACCAGCGTAGGGGAAAAGAGGGCAGAACAGGACCCTTTAAAATTGGGATTTTGCATAAATTGGAAAATTAGGGTTGCGGGATTTTTTCATTAATACCCAATGGAGGAAACTTGTAGGTCAACCCTTGTAATCTCTACTATTATGCACGTTTTAATTATAAAAAAATAATCTAGTAAATAATAAGATGTAATCTAACTTCCAACCTAAGACCTCCGTTTACTCATCACATATTTTTTACAAATTATCCCTAATAGCACAAAATTTTATTTTATATAAGTGTCACTTTTATAAATAATTATGTTATAAATAAATTTGAACTTTGAGGGTATTATGGTAACTAACAACAGTTGAGTAAAAATGATGGTTGAATACGTGTCTAAAAATTATATGTTGTCTACAAATGACAACCCTGACGCTCCCATTATAATATTAGAGATTAGAGATAGAGATATGTATATAATTTTGGGTTGTTTGTTTTGTAGAAAACTATCGACTGCGTGAATCTCGGTCGTACATTTATAAGATGAAGATGTATCAACCATTCATTGGACTTTCAAAACTCAAACCTATATCAACCATCTATTTAAAATTTAAAGACTAAAAAACAAATAAATTTGTAGTTGCTCACATAAATATGAAGAATTGCCAGTACTATGTTTATTGTGAGTGTGAAATTGCATGACCAAAATTTTACATAAAGTTAAGTAAAAATTACCAAAAGATCTGGGAATTTTTTTTATAAGATACTTTTTGAAAACATTGGCAAAAAGATGACAGTTGCTAAAGTATTTGCGCTCGAAGACTCAACAACTAAACTCATCATTCCCAATGACGAATTTAATTGTTTCATGCTCGCCGTTGGGACACGGCGAGTTTAGTGCTAATTTTTTGAAATACTTGTTGTTCTCAACGACGAGTTCAGTTCAAAACTTCCCATGAAGGCTCGCTCTTCCCAACGACGAGGGCATTTATACTAGACTCGCTGTTGAAAACATCGAGTTTAGTTTAAAATTTTGAAAGAAGGCTCACCGTTCCTAATGGCGAGGATATTTATACTAGACTCATTGTTGGGAACAACAAGGATGTAGGAATTTTCACAGAGAGGGAAACATTATTTTGGACTTGGTGAATTTTCGAAAAAATAACTTCATAGATTTTTTTTTTTTTAAACTAAACTCGGCGTTCTCGAGAGCGAGTTTAGTGTAAATGTCATCACCGTTGGGAATAGCGAGTTTTCATTGAAAATTTTGAACTAAATTCATTTTTCCCAACAGCGAGTCTAGTATAAATGTCCTCGCTGTTGGGAACAGCGAGCCTTCATTTAAATTTTTTTGAACTGAACTTGTCATTGGGAACGGCGAGTTTCTAAAAAAATTAACATTAAACTTGCCGTATCCCAACGGCGAGCACAAAACAACTAAACTCGCTGTTGGGAATGCCGAGTTTAGTTGTTGAGTCTATAAATGCAAATACTTTGGCAACTGTTCTATAATTGCAAATATTCAAAAAGTGGCATAGGAAAAAAAAAATCAAAGATCCGTGGTGTTTGCCTAAATGTTAGCAGTTTGAGGGATTTATTCACGAAAGTATTTAAAAGTATGTAGTTTTTTTTTTGTCCTTTTTCTAATTAGCTCAGGAATCCACACTATGGCCTTTAAAAGAAAGACATTTATACTATTTGGATGATTTTGCCATAATTTGTAAATAGCTTAATTGCGATATTTAAATGAATTGCAAGTTAGGGTTGCCTCTTACTTGTAATCATTATCTTCTACTTATTTTTGTTTGCCCTAATGTATGTGAAATGCAGTTGTAATTACATCCATGTTAAACTTTCTTTTTTTAAAATTGTTCGAGATCCTTTATGGTTTCCATTAACTAGTAATTTACACGTGCGATGCACGTTTAATTAATTTCAAAAAATAAAAATAAAAACATTGACGTATGAAGGAATTGAACTGAAAACCTCCTTTATATTAGTTATGTACGTGCGTTGCACATATTGGTAGAATGACAAAATGACAAATGACACTAAGTTCTTCTCCCATTATAATATTAGAGATTAGAGATTAACTAAATCAATGCTTAAAAGATACTGTATAGGAGATGATAAATCTTAGAAAGTTTTTTGAACATGTAGTATACCTTAAAGCGAATCACAACCAAAAGCTACTTTTAATTATTTAATAACGAAGGCATTAAAAGATCTCGGGTATATTTCTGCACCATAACCGTAACACATCACTACATTTACTTTCCTCCCTCCTCTCTCTCCTCCCCGAAAATCCGGAAGGCGATTTTGAAAATCCAAAGTCTCAAATCCCCAATTTTCGAAATCTCCTTTCTCCTCCCTCCTCCCTCCCCCCCTCCTCCGACCACCTTCTCCTCCTCCGCCTCTGGTAGCCCCCACCTCCTCCGGCCCTCCCTTCTCCTCCCCCACTTCCACCTATCCTCCTCCACCTCCGTGCCCCATCTCCCCCCGTCCTCCTTTCCTCCTGCCCACATCCTCCTTTCCCCTATTCCTCTCTCATCCAAACCACATCCCCCCACCAACCCCCGGTTGGACCCCGGTCGGACCCCATCCTCCCTCACTAAGCATCCACTGAGAGTTGATTTGGGGAGGGGAGGTGGACGATGACTCATTCCCCTCCCTTCCCCCACCAAAATGTCTCCCTAATATCCAAATGTCTGTTTCCCTAAGATTCAAATTTTTTTTCCCTAATATCAAAATTACAACCAACTTACAATTAGCAAGAAAATGTACACTAGTTGGTGGGACGACGGTAGTCCGACAATTTTATAGTTTGGACTCTACTTTGTCCTATTCAGGTCAAAGTGGGGGTGCCTAAGGTCTCTCTCATGTCAGGGGGTTTGGAGGAGGTGGTTGCATTTGTTGAGCAGTCAGGACAAAGGACAGCCTTTGTTGCGATGTGCCAGTGAGAGTCAACGAGGGTTAAGCGAGGGAATGAGAGCCATGACTCAATCTGTACAGAGAGTTGTTAGATTGGTGGAGTGCATGCGACCTCTCATATGGTGCTTGAAGTTGATGCATGAGTCACTGATGGAGGCGACGGAGGTGTCTGTGCGAGCAGTCAGAGGAGAGGACAACATTCGTTGCGATGTGCCAGTGAGAGTTAACGAGGGTCAAGCGAGAGAATGAGAACCATGATTCACTTTGTACAGGGAGTTGTCAGATTGGTGGAGTGTCTGCGGTCTCTCATATGGGGCTTGAAGTTGACGTATGAGTCACTGATGGGGGTGACGGAGGTGTCCGTGCAAGCGACGAAGCGAATAAATGGTGTACAAGCGAGAGACTGAGAGAGAATAAGCTCAAATTGGTACGAGAAATTGACTTGGATGAGGTCGGCCGTTCAGTAGGATTAGATTTTGTTGTATTTTTGTTTGTTGGTTGGGGTGTATGAGTTACAAGACCCAACATGTTGAAATATGAACTTCATAAGCCTTATTTTTTGTTGTATGTTTTGTTAAAGTCTTTTTAATGAAATGCGGGGGGGGGGGTATTCAACCCACCGTTTAACGATCAAAAACACATCACTACATTTGATCCATGCTTTAAATCACATCAACATTTAAAAACAACAAACCGAACAAACAAATCTTAAAACAATAAACATATCTTAACTCTATGATAATAAAAAAGAGTTTTATTATGTACGTTGTTTTACTTGTTTTATTAACTTTTCATTAATGAAGCGATGACGTGACCACTTTTTATTCAAAAAAATAAAAAAGAGTTTTAGATGATGTATGCAATTACATCTCATGAACAAGTATTCAACCTTTCCCTCAATTAAGTTTTTACAACTAAACAAATTACTCTTTTATTGTGATGTTCCGCATCTTCGGTATGCATATTCTTCCAATACATGTCTAAAAAATAAAACCAAAAACTTATGTCTTAAACAAAATATACTTGGTTGAGCTCGTCACCATTAGTAGACTCGTATGGTTACATAACAACTACTCTACACTTCATTTACTCCTAAAAAATTTCCCTAGATACACTATATTCCGTAGTCATTTGAGAAATAAAATTCAGATAACCCCCTTGTACTTTTGTGTTAACGTGCTAACCCCAAACTTTTCGTCAACCCTATAAAACTCTTGAGCAACAACATTTGGTTTCCATTAGAAACATATATCTTTTCGTGTTCTTTTTTAGGAGTAAAACACCGAAGTTCCACATGGTTTTAGTTGACTCATAATTGCATATGCCTATGTTTTTAAGACAAGGTTATGTTTTACACACAATATATACTTCACATGCTAATGTGGCTAGGGCTGCAATTGAGCCGAGCCGAGCCGAATACCTTCAGGCTTGAACTCGGCTCATTTACGAAACGAGCTCAATTTTGAGCTCGACCTCGGCTCGAGCCGCTCGGTTCGAGCCGAGCTTTGACCGAGCCTTGACCATATTCGAACCGAATAGCTCGCGAGCTAAGCCTAAAAAAAAAAAAAAAAATCAAACTCGAGCTCGGCTCGTTTACGAAACGAACTCAGTTTTGAGCTCGAGCTCGGTTCGAGCCGAGCTTTGACCGAGCTCGAGCCAAATAGCTCACGAATAGCTCGATTCGTTTGCAGCCCTAAATGTGGCACAATATCGACAATTGTGCAGAAGTTCCTACAAATATTTAAGTTGAAAAATATTGTGTTACATCATCTTGTAAAAAATAATACCTTGGAAGCCTTTGATACTCTTTTTATTTGAGTAGTACGAGAAAAGAAATGGTTATGCTCCCAACGACTCAAACAAGGCTCCGGACTCTATCTGATATCAAGTTAGTGGGTGCTACATGCGACTGTAGTTGACGAAAGTGAATAGCATAAATGTTGGTATTAGGCGAATACATAAGGGGCAATACCTCGATATATAAATTTGTGAGGGGTGTAGAGGCAATTGGATTCACTAATGTATAACGGACCAACCAATGGATCTTCACAACTTGACCTAACCCAAATCAAAACTCGAACTCGACTACTGACTACCGACTACGACTTTCTTTGACATTTTTTTTTAAGAGTGCTTTTAGTTTTAAAAGCACTTTTAAACTCAAATTAGGTACTTGGCAAACTTAACTGAAAATTGTGTTTCGCCAAAGCACTTTACAAAAGCTCGTATTTTTAGTATTTTAAATGTTTTTAGTTTTTCAAAAAACGCTTTTACTTATCAAGAAAATTTATAGTTAAACATATTTCTTTCTACCAACGCGTATGATAACGACACTTCTTAATGAATGCATTTTTTTATTAGAGGGAAGGACAGAACATCACCCAAAGTTTACCTTAATTTTTAGTAGTACCAAAAGTTTTTTATAACACCAAAATAGCACATGAGGTTTTTAAAATAGCACCAAAACCACTTATATTATTTTTTTTGCGGAAATAATATGAAATTACATAAATACCTCTTGCCTTTTTTCTTTCCTTTTTCAGTTCATTTTTTTTAGTTTTGCTTGTTTTGTTTTTTTTAAAATTTAGGTGGAGATGAAGGTGATGGTGGATGGGTTTTGGAGGTGATGGTTGGACAATATGGAGATGGTGGTGAAGATGATGGTGGAGTGGTGGTTGGTGGTGATGATGGTGGTTGGAGTTGGTGGAGATGGTGGTCAGTGGTGATGGGATGGATTTTGTAATTTGTATAAGGAGATTATGACAATTTCGACATTTCATACTCTTCTTAATGAGTTTAAACACATTAAAAAATATATTCGGGGGAAGATTCCATCAACTTAACAGTAAATTAAATGGAATGCATTTTTTTGGCCCTATATTAAAAACTTCGAATACTATTTTGATATTATAAAAAAGGGCAAATGCCAAAGTACCCCCCCCAACGTTTGGCCTGAGTACAAAATGCCCATACAACGTTTGAAAAAATACAATAAACCCATTATTCCGTTAACTTAACCCTATCCGTTAAGTTATAATTATTAATTTACTTTTTTACCCTTACCCTTTCAAATTCATTCTCTTTCTCCCTTTCTTCATTCATTTTTTCTTTCTGCAATGAATTCAACTACAATCCCTTACTGCTTTCTGTCATTCTCATCCAAAGATAGCTTATAAATAGTTTGCAAAGACTAATTGGTCGGAATTAACTTAGAGTTTGCGGTTGCTTGGTCTTGGGGGTCAGCGCAATGGAAGTTTTTGGCTCATCATGCAGGAAGAAACTAGCCTGGCAGTCCTGGAACATAGCCTTATACGTAGAGAGTGATTAGTGCTTTAAGTTGTATTGTCATGAGCTCAGCAGTCAGCATTCAGCATAAATCTTCTTGTGATTGCCAAGTCTATTTAAGAGAAGATAAAAGTTGTTGTCAAGCGGGTATCTGATCATAAGAAAAACCTTGCAGTAGATGGTTTGGGCAACAGTCTCTGCAGATCATGAGAAAACTGTTGCTTAGATTGTTTGGGCAATATTCTCCGCCTGTTGAACTGACAATGACACGATATACCAAAGAAAGAAAAACGAAAGAAAAAAAAAATTGAAATTGAAAATTATGTGAGAAGAAATTTACCACCTTCACAGTTCGACAGAGAGTTGCAGCTTACTGTCTCATTGTTCAACTCACTTGATCATGGTTAGAAATATTTCACATTGATACTCTGTTGATAAGACAGACATTTTGAGGGTAAGTTGAAATTATTAGGAAGTAGACTGATAATATATCAAGCTGTTATAAGAGAAAAGACAAATAAAGAAACATAAACCATTGGTGACTCCCAGTAGATAGTCCAATTATAACTCATATTCCTACTTTAAGAACCATAAACATTGCTGAGAAGGAAAAAAAACGAAAAAGAAAAAAGAACAGCAACTGTAGATACTGAGATGCCAAAGGTTTGTATCCCTACCTTTTGTATGCTTTAGAGCTTCTTACTGTTCTTTATCATAGATGCTATGTTGTAATAGATTTGCTGTATTGAGTTCCGACGTGCACACTATGATGTATGCGATGATGTAGGACTTTTGTTGTAATCCCGTTAATCTTTCATTAATGAGATTGGTGACGTAGGTCACTTTTATTTCAAAAAAAAAAAAAAAGAGTTTGTATCCCTAGCAAAGATATATGCACAAATGTCAACCTAACGACAGCCTTCGTATTTTAGCTGAGAAAACAAGAAACGAAAAGAAAGGATCACTATTATTTTAAATAGCCAATAATCATTGAAATTCTCCTTATTGCAGTAAAAATGTACATACGAAAAATTAGGTATGATTTACATTCAAAGAACCAAAGAATGCATTCATTACCTAACTGGGACAAACTGAAGCTACAAGTAGGACACCTTAAAGGCAAAAGTTTCTTCATCCATAACATTATAGAAATCAAAAGATAATGAAATTTTGAACTTTAAACTAGAAAGAAATTTTCCTTCAAAGAGTTGGCAGCTTAACATTAACAACATTTGAAGTAAAAGTCGAAGCAATCAGGTAGACCAGACTGATTGTATGTTTAACTATCTTAAGGAAAATATGCAAAAGAAAGCGAAAGCGACAAATAAGAACAAAGAAAGGAGATCCCCAACATATAGATAATCCAATCATTTAACTCTTGCTTCATAACAAGCAGGTCTTAGCATGGTTCAATCTAAGTTCAGAGAAAAAATGTTATAAGCAAATGTGAACTGATTACAGTAATTTATAGTAATTTAATTGAAACTTCCGCGAACAAATTAAGTAAAATTAGCATCTATATCGGAATTTAGCAGAAAACTGTGTAATTAAGGGTTGGAAAAAAATATATACATATAAACAAAGCAGAGGAACCTAATAGAACTTACAGCACAAATCTGATATAGGAAACATCAACCATGTGCATACTACTACATGATTCAAATCAAAACAAAGATTCCCATCTTGACTGAACCATATTCTTGAAACTCTAAGTTAATTCCGACCAATTAGTCTTTGCAAACTATTTATAAGTTATCTTTGGATGAGAATGACAGAAAGCAGTAAGGGATTGTAGTTGAATTCATTGCAGAAAGAAAAAATGAATGAAGAAAGGGAGAAAGAGAATGAATTTGAAAGGGTAAGGGTAAAAAAGTAAATTAATAATTATAACTTAACGGATAGGGTTAAGTTAACGGAATAATGGATTTATTGTATTTTTTCAAACGTTGTATGGGCATTTTGTACTCAGGCCAAACGTTGGGGGGTACTTTGGCTTTTGCCCTATAA
The DNA here is from genome assembly GCA_017893485.1 of Hemerocallis citrina. Lineage (NCBI taxonomy): Eukaryota > Viridiplantae > Streptophyta > Magnoliopsida > Asparagales > Asphodelaceae > Hemerocallis > Hemerocallis citrina. The sequence continues at coordinate 275,914,314 of CM030363.1, read as the reverse complement.
AAAATTGGGATGCTATTTGGAATACTATTTGGTATTATAAAAAGTTTGAATGCTATTTGAAAATTAGAATAAACTTTGGTATCATTTAGTTATTTTCCCTTCTTTATTGACAGCAGTATCAAACATAGCCGACCCCCACCAGGCCACCACTCTCCTCTTCCCCCAATTCGAAGTTCAAAATCAGTGACAATCACTCAGCAATACACCCATGGAACCATCCCAAGAACCCATTTTGGAAACCCTAATCAAAAAGGGTTGGAGCTTCCAAAACCCCCAAGAAATCCAAACCCTAATCCAAACCAACCCATTTCTTCCACAGATTGAATCGGATCTTCTAAACTCCGATCTCCGATCCATCGGGTCTAAATCCCTACCCGACCCGATTACCCTCAAGAAGGTCTCCCATATCAATGGCCCCAAAATCCTCCAGGTCTCACTTTTTAAAATTTTAAAATTTTAAAATTTTTAATTTATTATTTTTTTTGGTTGCAGTTAGGGTTTTGTAATTTGATATGGAATTGTGTATTTAGGTGGTTTCTGTGAGGGATATATATCACAGTAGTATGGATGCTGCATCGAAAACCGTTCAACGGAGTCGGCGGCTGCTGAGGTTGGTGCTGACTGATGGGCAGTCGGAAGTGACTGCGATCGAGTTTGTGCCAATTCCGTCTATCAGCGAGGAGATTGTTCCTGGAACCAAGGTTTGTTGGGTGTGCATTGATGGAGATGGTTTAGTTTGTTCGCATATGTTCTGCGTGTGTTCTTTTTTAAATTGTGTTGTTGAATATTTTCACTGATTTAAGTGGGGTGAGGCGTAGTTTAGCAGTAGTTTGTGGTTTGGAATGGAAGGCGGTTTTCGGGAATTTGGGAAAGGAGGGATGAAGGAGGCTTGGGGAGAGGAATAATGTTGATTGGCTTGACCGGTTAGAGATGTGTTTATAGGTCATGATGGTGTGTTTTAGAATTTAGGATCATGTTGATTTGACTTGGTCAATGTCTAACAGTGTAGTCAAAGCCGTAAGTTGCAACGCAATTTCACTACCCTGTAAAAAGCCTGAGCCGCAAGGCGCAATTTGAGGTGTAAGTCTTTCTTAATCGATGCGCACTATTACTTTTTGAGATTTTTAAAATTTATAAATAAAATTATATAAACATCATAACATCATAACAACAAAATATATCATACAATGACCAAGATAACCGTGTAAGTTATCATTTTTGTAAAACTACAATGCTTTCCTCTGTAATGTATAGCTACAATGTATTTCTTGCCCCAAAGAAGAAGTGATACAATGTGTTTCTCTGTAAAACTACAATAATATCATGTTAACCTTCGATTCATAGTTTCATACAGTATTGTGCATACACAATGAAGATACTTACCATACAGCATACAATATTACAATATTATAGTAATGAGCATACAGTAAAACTATAATAGTATCAAATTGAATATTGTAGTAATGAGCATATAGTATTACCGTATTATCGTATTACAGTCTTAGTAAATGATAAGGTATTTTGAAATATTATACCGAGATATGATGCAATTATTTGAATAAGGCATGGTTTCATGATTATAGTAAATTATGGAATGGACTAGCTTCACAATTTTGTTTCAAAGTAACTTACAAAAATATCATAAGCAAAGATCGACGAAAACCCAAGAAAGAAACCATAAAAGTTTTAAATCGGAAAGGAAAGAAACAAGACTAGGAGTGGAGTCTAGAGATTGAGGAGGAGTAGGAGTGTTGGCGGCGCAACCAATCTGCTTCCACTATAGATGCCGATCTGTTGCATGTTGTTGTGTCGCTGCCGAGTTGCTTCGCTGTCGCCGCCGATGCTGTTGAGAGGGAGGGGCGTAGATTGAGGAGTTAAGGAGGTGGAGATTGGAGTTAGAATTTGAAATTGAGGATGAGAATGTGAGAGAGAATTGGAGAGTTACAAGATATGAGAAGGGTTGAAGATGGGTCGGGTTATGAAGACGGGTCGGGTTGGGTCTGTTATGTTCAGAAGCGCTTTTTACTTGAGGTGCAAGCCTCGAGCCTTTCCTAAGTCGCGTTCATGCGCAAGCCTAGGTGAGGTTTTTAATAAAGGGGGAGCCTTAACTGAAGCTTGAGGCTTAAACTGCTGTTAAGCCTGAGCCTTCAGAGGCATGCCTTCAACATGGACATGCCTAAGGGACACGATGCGACACAACACATTGGCACATGAAAAAATTTGGAAAACGAAAAATCACACTACAATAGCTAGTCTTGTTGGATTTGTCTCTGATACGACTAACTACCAAATAAAAGTTATGTGCTTCGTAGATCAGGATTAATCATGTCGATAATTGGTAAAAGTGACCAACTTGCCTCTTAATAGTATGATGAAACCATCATACACATAGGGAACTGGTCAAGGTTATTGAACACGAGTATTTAATTTCGGCCACCAATTTCTGATGTGTGCATAGGAAAGACAAAATTAATTACCATTAGAGGGGTTTGTGTATGATAAGTAGTGCATAAACTCTCTCTATGACATGATGGCCCCCTTTGAGATGGGGCAACACCATGTCATCGATAGAGTTCGTGTCGACATTAGTCATTTTCCTACAATATATGCTGATGTTCAACATTGTTAGGCTTGGGATTTTTAAATGTTTACAATTTACTAATTCTGATTGTCTATGGGCAAGGAGAAAAGTGTCTCCATTCTCAAAAATCTAGTTTAGTGAACAAGAATTATGGCACCACGTTTCACGTGAATGATGACGGTCCCATGCTCCATTCGGAAACACAGTAGAGATAATAAATTCCTTGATATTAATATAGCTGACTCCTTAAGATGATGTCCTAAGTCCTGACCCTTAACTGCTCTCAGATTGTCATATTGACATTATGGTACTCTAACTGAGCTTATAAAAGTCATTTTACAAGCAAATTTCTTGCCTACCATTAATTTTACCTGCTTCCTTTGGATCGCACTGGCTTTACATTGATGTCAAAGATGTGTTATGTATCTCCTAAGCAATCTTCTTGCTGCCCAAAAAATTATTCCCCTTTTGCATTATTCTACAATGCATCCGCTATTGAATTTAGCAATTAAATTATTTGGTTTGTGAACTCTGTAG